>ML677332.1:82428997-82557832 GCA_007922305.1 Dermatemys mawii
TCTTTCTTTCTTTCTTTCTTTCTTTCTTTCTTTCTTTCTTTCTTTCTTTCTTTCTTTCTTTCTTTCTTTCTTTCTTTCTTTCTTTTTACAAAATACTGAAACAAATAGGTGGACATGTTTGATGTTACTATTTCATTGTTTTAGGCTTCATAGAACTCAGTCTGTATGACCAAGTGAGGCTCTTGGAGAGTTGTTGGATGGAAGTTTTAATGGTGGGTCTGATGTGGAGGTCGATTGATTATCCTGGCAAACTTATTTTTGCACCAGATCTTGTATTAGACAGGTGAGAAAAAATATAAATTAGACTCTTTTGATGTATGTTTAATTTCAGCATATGGTAAAAAGGAGCATATAGCCATTAGGGATACTATTAACATTTCACATTTGAAAGTGCAAGTAAATGATACTGTAAAAATAATGTCATGAGGTTCCTAATCTCTCCAGCAGATCAAGAACTCTAGATAAAAATAGCATTGTCAAGTGGATCAAACTTGTGAGTTCCTTAATAATTCCTGTCATAAATAATTATATTCAACATACCAGTATTTGTTAAGTTGTCTAGTGTCTGTCCAAGGCTCTAGCCACTTATCAAATTTTTAAAAAATATAATTTAAAATTAGTTTTTATAGCTACTAGATTTCCCCAAGAAAAACTAGACATTTTACCAAAACATATCATATGATCCACACCTAAATATACTTCTATAGCATCTTTTCCATTTGCAGTATCATTACAGTACACTAATTTTTCTAAATACAGAAAAAATATCAGGCTTTGGAATTTAATGAAGTAGGGAATAGCTGTGTGTTACGTAAATAAAATAAGTGACAAAGAGTCCTGTGGCACCTATAACAGGGGTCTCCAAACTATGGCCTGGGGGCCGGATCCGGCCTGCAGCATCAATTTGTCCAGCCCCCCAAGCTGAGCAGGCACGTGGAGAAGCCACGGCTGCCCCCCTGCGCGAGCTGCTGCCAGCGGCCCCATGTGCAAAGAGGTGATTGCCCCTGTGGTGCAGCAGGAGGAGCAAAGGGGGGTTCGCAGCAGCGGCCGGGAAGCAAACAGGGGGGCTGCAGCAGTGCTGTGGCTTGAGGAGCAAAGTGGGGGGTTGTGGCAGTGGCCAGAGGAGCAAAGTTGTGGGGCTGCAACAGCGGCCCACGAAGCCCCTTCAAAAATCTAATATGGCCCTCATCTCAAAAAATTTGGAGGTCTATAAGGTGCCACAGGACTCTTTGTCGCTTTTGCAGATCCAGACTAACATGGCTACCCCTCTGGTAAATAAAATAAACACTGAAAACTTTTCTTTAGCTGAGTTAATTCCATATGTTACAAGTGACCATATTGCCATTTTCAGGCATCTGCATAGCAGTGTGTGCCAGTTTGAAGGGATGTAATATGAACAATTCTCTGCAAGACCTAATCAGAATTTGAGCACTAGGTTCCCAAAGGTGAAAAGTCAATGAAGTAATCTACTCTCCTACCTGGCCCTAAAATAGTGTTTCTTAAGCATTTTGCACCTATGGGGGAAAAAGAGCAAAAATTCAGATCTGTACCAGTAATGTGCCTGAGTAAGATACATAGCATCATTTTATAGGCTGCAGATAGTTAAAAGACAATATTGGTTCTGTGGCAAAGGAAACAAATTCTATTTCCAAGTGATACGGCATAAATGTTGATTTACTTACATAAAAATCATTTCAAGGATATGCTTTGTTCAAGACGATGCTAAAGAAATTACTAAGAAAAATGTGTTATGCATTGGATTTTTATAGAAGCAGGTATGTTCTGAATATGGATTGCCCGTTGTATACATTCCCTCATCTCTGCAAGGTAGGGCAGAACCAGGGTCAGCAGACATTAAGGGGTATTATGAAAATTAAAAAAAAGTTTTCAAGAAGTTATATGCGGTCTGTGATCAGATTTTTATGGAGATTTTCAGCTTCTGTAGGGAATGTACCTTCTCAAACAAACAGTTATTTGTAAAGTTCACTTTTCTCTTTTAAATCAATGATAGTGTGTCCTTCAAATCTCTCCTTAAAATTTTCTTTGCCATGATGCCTACAAAAAACTTGACCACAGGCAGCTAGTGAACTGAGATCACTGTTGATCATGGTGACCAATATTATCTAATTCAGGGGCTGGCAACCTTTCAGAAGTGAGGTGTCGAGTCTTCATTTATTCACTCTAATTTAAAGTTTTGTGTGCCAGTAAAACATTTTAATGTTTTTAGAAGGTTTCTTTCTATAAGTCTATAATATATAACTAAACTATTGCTGTATGTAAAGTAAATAAAATGTTTAAGAAGCTTCATTTAAAATTAAATTAAAATGCAAAGCACCCCAGATTGGCGGCCAGGACCCAGGCAGTGTGAGTGCTGCTGAAAATCAGCTTGCATGCCACCTTTGGCACGTGTGCCATAGGTTGCCTATCCCTGGTCTAATTGCTTTCTTGTACTCGCCTGTCTCTATTTTAATCTGTTGTCTCTTTTCTTATACTTAAATTGTAAGCTCTTTTGGGCAGGGAAATCCTCTCTTTGTTCTACGTTTTTATATAGGGATGAGGGGAAATGTGTAGAAGGAATTCTGGAAATCTTTGACATGCTCCTGGTCACCACATCAAGATTTCGAGAGCTGAAATTACAACACAAGGAGTATCTGTGTGTCAAGGCTATGATTCTTCTCAATTCCAGTGAGTACATATTTGCCCTTGAGGTATATCAAGTTGTGCTAACTATTTAGGGGAAAAATCTGTGTCTAAAATTGGTAAAAATATCAAAGGACACATGAACCACTGAAAAAGAATGAAAGGAAAAAATAGAAAGTACTTTTTGTTGCTAACATATTAATGGCTTTTTTTGGGGGGGTATATTCAGTCAAGTCCGAAGTTTTATTATTATTATATAGATACTTTTGGGTGCTTTCTAGGGTAAAATTTGGTAAAGGGAATCAAAAGTCTGTAAGCTCTCATTAGGGAGTGGAGTTTATGGCTCACAGAAGGGTCAGGGGCTTGTTCTTTTAAATTGCTGGAGTCTACTGATCAGTGGGAAATTCTGCTCCTATCCTCTTGATCAGGGGCATTTGTGATGTGGGTAAGCCCCTCTGGGCTGCTGTCTGTGTCCCCTTTGCTCCCTTGATACCACAGTTATCTCAGATACTGCCAAATCAATTGTTGAAATGAGCTGTGCAATGTTTGATTTTATTTTCGTTATAATTCACCAGCAGAAATAATTTAAATCATTCAGCTGATCTGCAAAATGTTTTTGGGAACTACATCCCTGGTTTACGTTCTTATACAAACATGAACCACCAGTGTTGGCCTTGTTCTTGGCAGACTTTGCTGTAATCATTTCATCCCAGAGTCCATCGTTTAGTGATGCGGCCCAAAACAACATCTGTGTAAATAAAATATGATATTGTTTACATCTACTATTTTCAGTATGTAGTCTCAGCATAATTTTGAAGGGAAATCAGAGATACTTATGTCCAGCTGTTGTCTATCCATAAATAAATAAGTAGAATACCAGTATTTTAACAGAAAACAGAATTCTATCCTTTTATTTAGCAAGTTGGTCAACACATTTTATTAAGAATCTTGCTCATTTAATAATCTAAATATGTGATCAAAACCATTTCACAAGTACAAAAAATTCAAACTTGTTAAAAAATTGTTCAGACACACAAAAATCTGATGGTTGTAAATAGAACACCCTTGTTAGAGGAAAAAAAGCTAGCTATTTAAATGGTAAAACTAAATGAGATACCATTGAAGAGAACTCACTACTGCCTCCTAAATCTCTGTGTGGGATTAAAAACCATCGGTATTCACAAGTGCTCGTACTATTGGTACAAGGCTCCTTCTATTTCGTCTGAGGGGAAAACAGAAGAGGAACATAATCTCCTGTCAACATGCATAGGGTGATGGGCTGGCATGATCTTTTTTTTAAACATGGAAGCATTTAAGGTTGAATTTTTAAAAGCATCTACTTGATTTAGAAGCAAAAGTCTATGGTACTTAGACTCCTAAATTACTTATGTGCTTTTGAAAATCCCATCCTGAGAGAGAGATCATTTCTCCCTGGAAACTGGGATCTCTGATACCAGCCAGAGGACTTTTTTGGGGGCAGAGCTGTGTGGCTATTATTTTTCTTTCTTTTCCTTACCTTTGGGACTCACTGCTTTAAATAATTCTTTACTTACAGGGCCCTTACATGGTCAAGGTGTTTTAGGTATCTTGTGGAAGCTCCTCAGTTTAAACTCAGTAATCATATCCCATCCCTGTATGATTTTTTTTTTTTTTTTTTTTTTTTTTTTTTACAAGGCCAGGCTAGACAAGGACAAGAAAAAAGACATATATACAGTTAGGGTGACCAGATAGCAAATGTGAAAAATTGGGACCCAGGGCAGGGTGGTAATAGGAGCCTATATAAGAAAAAGACCCCAAAATTGGGACTGTCCCTATAAAATTGCCCAGCCCTACTCATTGGTGGTGGCTGCTGTGAATGAGCATGAGAGGTGGGAGCAGCAGAGTCCGACCCTTAAATCTAAAGACTCAAAAAAAGCTAGACCTATTCGGACGGAAAGTGTACTTGACTGCGGGGCTTCAGCTCAGGATTGCCAACCAACAAGTATTCCTGAGTAGATACAATTTTAACTCCTGGAATTCCATGCTGAAGTTCAAAGAGTTATTGCCCATGGAGTCCAGGGAAGAGTTTGGGGCAATAGTAGACAAGGGAAAAGCAGTGGCATGGACCTCCTTGCAGGCTTCACTGTCCGCTGCAGACTCTGCCATGCGTATCCTGTCCTCTGCTATAGCCATCAGGTGAAGCTTTTGGCTTCCTCCAGAGGTACTACAAACTCTACAGGACCTGCCTTTTGATGGCATGGGCCTTTTTGCGGAGCAAACTGACTCCAGACTTCAGACTAAAGGATTCACGGGCCACACTTAAGTCACTGGGAATGCATACTCCTGTACCAAATGCAAGCATTTTAAACCGCCCGTTCAGAAGCCCGCTCAGTGCTTCTGTCCTCCCAGGCCTAGGCACGACTTCTCTAGAAAGTGCAGCAGGAATAGCAGGCGCGAGCCTTCCCTATCCCTGCCCAGCCTAAGGCCAGATGTGGCCTCCATCAGGCTCTAAATGGGCCTTTTGAAGGTGTGCCTGAGGATGACAAATCCTCATCCCTGTTTCCTGAATTGTCTGTGCTTGGTCCAGGGTAAGGAGCAGGGGATTCTACTCCCATTATTTCCTAATCACCAACGCAATGGGAGGTGGGAGGTGTCTCAGACCATTCTCAGCCTGTGAGGCCTCAATAGCCTCATGGAAAAGCTGAAGTTTCACATGGTCTCCCTAAGCACGATTATCCCCTCTCTGGATTGGGGAGATTAGTATACCACCCTTGACCTCAAGGATGTGTAATTTCACATCTCAGTGTGGCCTGCTCACAGACGTTTCCTGAGGTTTGTGGTCTGTCACAGCCATTACCAATTTATGATCCTCCCCTTCGGCCTGTTTATGGCCCCTCATGTGCATGTTGGTTGTGGTCACCTTCCTACATTGGAGGCAGGTGCAGGTATACCCATACCTTGACGACTGGCTGCTCAGAGGGCATTCCGGGGACCAAGCGGCGGCATTGGTTCACTTTGTGAGATCCACAGTTGACAGGCTGAGTCTCCTGCTCAACTAAAACAAATGAACCCTATAACTGACTCAAAGGGTAGAGTTTATTGGCACCCTCAAGCTGTGGGACTTCTGCACAGCTCACTCTATTCACCTGGAAGCATCTTACCTCCCAGGTTCCCAGAACGAGTTGGTAGAAGACCTCAGCAAATCCTTCTACAGCTACGAGTGGTCTGTCTGCCCAGACATGATACACAGCATTTTCCAGCGTTGGGGAGTTGCCCACACAGGGCAACAGAAAGTGTATATGAGTTTTCTCCTTCTGTAATCACAGTCTGGGCTCACTCACAGATGCATTTCTCCTCGCCTAGATAGACTATCTGCTGTACACGTTCCCACTTGTCCATAAGGTTCTGCTCAAGTTCCGCAGATACAAGGCGGCAGTCATACTGATAGCACTGGCATGACCTCATCAGCACTGGTACACCACACTCCTGGAGCTGACAGTGGACACCCCAATCGCACTACCCCTGGTCCTGGACCTGATCACTGAAGACCACGGTTACCTTCACCACCCAGACCTCTAGTCCCTTCACCTCATGGCTTGGAAGCTTCATGGCTAAACCCCATGAAGCTCATGAGCTTGAAGCCTATTACAGAAGTCTTACTTGGTAGCAGGAAACCATCCACCAGGACTACCTACCTAACCAAGTGGGAAAAGTTTGCAATCTGGTGCTCTCGGAGCTGCACATCTCCGATGCAGGCGCCCATACCACTTATTGTGGACTACCTGCTGCACTTAAAACAGCAAGGCCTGGTGGCATTATCCATCAAGGTACATGGCAGCCATCTTGGCCTTCCACCTGGGAATGGCTGGGCGTTCCATCTTCGCAACTCCATGGTTGGCCGTTCCCTTAAGGGGCTGTACAGGCTGTACCCACAGGTTAGACAGCCAATCCTGGAGTGGGACCGTAACCTGATCCTTTCCGGACTAATGGAGCCACTGCTTTAACCACTGGTGACGTGCTTGCTCCTCTACTGTCATGGGAGGTTAAATAATATATGGAGATATGCCTATCTCATAGAACTGGAAAGACCTTGAAAGGTCATCAAGTCCAGTCCCCTGCCTACACTACAAGGACCAAGCACTGTCCCCCAACAGACTTTTTGCCCCAGATCCCCAAATGGCCCTCTCAAGGGTAGAGCTCTCAACGCTGGGTTTAGCAGGCCAACGCTCAAACCACTGAGCTATCCCTCCCCTTACCTTCCTAGTTGCCATTACTTCAGCAAAGGGTATCAGAGCTAAAAGCTGTCACCTCTGACCCTCCTTACGTGGTTTTCTATAAGGAGCAGCTTAGGCCTCACCTGGCCTTTCTTCCAAAGGTTGTGTCCCAATTCCACTTCAACCAGGACATTTTTCTACCTGCTTTTTATCCTAAGCCTCACACGGATAGCCGAGAACAAAAGTTTCACTCCCTTTCGAGCGCTGGCCTTTTCCATTGAACGCACTAAGCCATTCCTTAAGTTGAACCAGCTGTTCATAGCAGACCAGATGAAAGGACTCTTGGTCTTGTCGCAGAGGATCTCATTGTGGATCACGTCCTGTGTCTGGGCATGCGATGAGTTAGCCAAAGTTCCAGACCCTGCACTAACAACACATTCCGCAATAGTGCAGGCCTCCTCAGCCACGTTCCTGGCCCAGGTCCTGATATAGGAGATCTGCAGGGCGGCAACATGGTCCTTGGTTCACACTTTCACCTCTCATTACACAATTACCCAGCATGCCAGAGACGATGCAGCATCCGGAAGAGTGGTGCTCCAGTCAGTGATTCCATAACTCCGACCCCGCCTTTTGGGTAGGGAGTCATCTAATTGGAATCGATATGAACTAGCACTCAAAGAAAAAAAAAAACGGTTACTCACCTTCTGGTAAGTTCTTTGAGACGTGTTGCTCATATCCATTCCAAACCCACCTTTCCCCTCTGTCAGGGTAGCTGACAAGAAGGAACTGAGAAAGCGCTGGGTCAGCAGGATCCTATATTCCCTGCCATGGAACATGGATCCTATATTCCCTGCCAGGGAACTCTACAGCCAACCCAACAGGTGCTGCTAGGGGAAAAACTTTCCGACGACTATGCCCGCAGCCCGCACACATCTAATTGGAATGGATATGAGCAACACATATCAAAGAACAACAGTCATGAGAAGGTGATTAACCATTTTTTTTTTCTCCAGTCATGTAACCACCCAACAGCACAGTTGTATATTCTTTAGCCGATCTGCTGTTCTTGGTTTGTGGCTTTAACAAGTGAATTTCTTGACTGCCTCACTTTGTGATAATGGCCTTCTAATAGGAACAGTCTTCACATTTGCAGGTTTAATCTATTCTTATGGCGCTTCATTGAGATAATTATCGAATTTTTTTTAAAGCAGCTTGCACCATTAAGGTTTGCCTTTTGCTTACAGCAAACTGCAGCTGTTTAAAAAAAAAAAAATTTCACATGACCAAATCTAATCTTCAACCCCTGCCATTCTCATATCCCACACATCCAGGCTGTCTTCAAACTTGCTACTACTTTCTCCATATTTCTAAAAAACAATGTTTTCTTTCTCATCCATGCCGATAACTGTCTTCCAAGCCCTCTTTATTTCTCATCCTGATTACTGCAGCCTCCTCTCTGGCCTTCTTAAAATCCACATTGGCCTTCTCCAATGCATGCAACGTGCATCTGTTAAAACCATCTTCCTTTGCAGGCTCTCTGACACCTATCATCTCCCTTTGTGAATCCTTCCATTGCTCTTCCACCATATTAAATTCAAGATTCATGTAATAACCTTCAAGACCCTTTATAACTCTGCCCCTCTCTAATTATCCAGCTCTGTTTTGTCACATTGGTCTCCTTTGCTCCATCAATAATGCCAGTTTCAATTACTTGCTTGCCTGCTTCTCCCACAGTCTTCCCTGACTAATTTGTTTTTTCTCTGTCCTTAATGCATCTTTTAACATTTCAGAGTTCATGACAGTATTATGACAAATTTCTGACATGTAAGGAAGTTAGACTAGGTAGAGCCCAGGAGTTGGCTGTACATCATGTACAGTGCCTTCTTCACTCACTTAATAAGCATTAAAGCCCTGATCCAGCAAAGTATTTAAGCCACTTATGTACCATTTTGCTTCTGGCCCCATCTCTATGTAGGAGCTGTTTCAGAAAGGGGAGAGAGCTGTTAGAGCAGCCATGAAACTGCTCTTACTTAAGCAAAGGGATGAAGTAACCCTGGCAGACATAAGAACTTAAGAACATAAGAAAGGACGTACTGGGTCAGACCAAAGGTCCATCTAGCCCAGTATCCTGTCTACCGACAGAGGCCAATGCCAGGTGCCCCGGAGTGAGTGAACCTAACAGGTAAAGATCAAGTGATCTCTCTCCTGCCATCCATCACCCCTCTCTGACAAACAGAGGCTAGGGACACCATTCCTTACTCAGCCTGGCTAATAGCCATTAATGGACTTAGCCTCCATGAATTTATCCAGTTCTTTTTTAAACCCTGTTATAGTCCTAGCCTTCACAGCCTCCTCAGGCAAGGAGTTCCACAGGTTGACTGTGTGCTGTGTGAAGAAGAACTTCCTTCTATTTGTTTTAAACCTGCTGCCCACTAATTTCAATGGGTGGCCCCTAGTTCTGCTATTATGGGAACACGTAAATAACTCTTCCTTATTCACTTTCTCCACGCCACTCATGATTTTATATACCTCTATCATATCCCCCCTTAGTCTCCTCTTTTCCAAGCTAAAAAGTCCTAGCCTCTTTAATCTCTCCTCATATGGGACCCGTTCCAATCCCCTAATCGTTTTAGTTGCCCTTCTCTGAACCTTTTCTAATCCCAGTATATCTTTTTTGAGATGAGGAGACCACATTTGTACACAGTATTCAAGATGTGGGCGCACCATGGATTTGTATAAGGGCAATAAGATATTCTCCGTCTTATTTTCTATCCCTTTGTTAATGATTCCTAACATCCTGTTTGCTTTTTTGACTGCCGCTGCACACTGCATGGACATCTTCAGAGAACTATCCACGATGACTCCAAGATCTTTTTCCTGATTAGTGGTAGCTAAATTAGCCCCCATCATATTGTACGTATAGTTGGGGTTATTTTTTCCAAAGTGCCTTACTTTACATTTATCCCCATTAAATTTCATTTGCCATTTTGTTGCCCAATCACTTAGTTTTGTGAGATCTTTTTGAAGTTCTTCACAGTCTGCTTGGGTCTTGACTATTTTGAGCAGTTTAGTATCATCTGCAAACTTTGCCACCTCACTGTTTACCCCTTCCTCCAAATCATTGATGAATAAGTTGAATAGGATTGGTCCTAGGACTGATCCCTGGGGAACACCACTAGTTACCCCTCTCCATTCTGAAAATTTACCATTTATTCCTACCCTTTGTTCCCTGTCTTTTAACCAGTTCTCAATCCATGAAAGGATCTTCCCTCTCATCCCATGGCAACTTAATTTACATAAGAGCCTTTGGTGAGGGACCTTGTCAAAGTCTTTCTGGAAATCTAAGTACACTATGTCCACTGGATCCCCCTTGTCCACATGTTTGTTGACCCCTTCAAAGAACTCTAATAGATTAGTAAGACATGATTTCCCTTTAAAGAAACCGTGCTGACTTTTGCCCAACAATTTATGTTCTTCTATGTGCCTGACAATTTTATTCTTTACTATTGTTTCAACTAATTTGCCCGGTACGGACGTTAGACTTACCGGTCTGTAGTTGCCGGGATCACCTCTAGAGCCCTTTTTAAATATTGGCGTTACATTAACTGTCTTCCAGTCATTGGGTACAGACGCCGATTTAAAGGACAGGTTACAAACCCTAGTTAATAGTTCTGCAATTTCACAGTTAAGTTCTTTCAGAACTCTTGGATGAATGCCATCTGGTCCCGGTGACTTGTTACAGTTAAGTTTATCAATTAGTTCCAAAACCTCCTCTAGTGACACTTCAATCTGTGACAATTCCTCAGACTTGTCACCTACAAAAGACGGCTCAGGTTTCGGAATCTCCCTAACGTCCTCAGCCGTGAAGACTGAAGCAAAGAATTCATTTAGTTTCTCCGCAATGACTTTATCATCTTTAAGTGCTCCTTTTGTATCTCTATCATCCAGGGGCCCCACTGGTTGTTTAGCAGGCTTCCTGCTTCTGACGTATTTAAAAAACATTTTATTATTACCTTTTGAGTTTCTGGCTAGCTGTTCTTCAAATTCCATTTTGGCTTTTCTTATTACATTTTTACACTTAATTTGGCAGTGTTTATGCTCCTCTCTAGTTACCTCATTAGGATTTGACTTCCACTTTTTAAAAGATGCCTTTTTATCCCTCACTGCTTCTTTTATACGGTTTTTAAGCCACAGTGGCTCTTTTTTAGTTCTTTGACTTTGTTTTTTAATTTGGGGTATACATTTAAGTTTGGCCTCTATTATGGTGTCTTTGAAAAGTGTCCATGCAGCTTGCAGGGATTTCACTTTAGTCACTTTACCAATTAATTTCCGTTTAACTAACCACCTCATTTTTGCATAGTTCCCCTTCCTGAAATTAAATGCTACAGTGTTGGGCTGCTGCGGTTTTGTTCTCAGCATGGGAATGTTAAATGTTATTATATTATGATCACTATTCCCAAGCGGTCCTGTTATAGTTACCTCTTGGACCAGCTCTTGTGCTCCACTCAGGACTAAATCAAGAGTTGCCTCTCCCCTTGAGGGTTCCTGTACCAGATGCTCCAAGAAGCAGTCATTTAAAGTATCGAGAAATTTGGTCTCTGCATTTCGTCCTGAGGCGACATGTACCCAGTCAATATGGGGATAATTGAAATCCCCCATTATTATTGAATTATTTATTTTGACAGCCTCTCTAATCTCCCTTAGCATTTCATCATCACTATCACTGTCCTGATCAGGTGGTCAATAATAGATCCCTACTGTTATATTCTTATTAGAACATGGAATTACTATCCATAGAGATTCTATGGAGCATGTGTATTCATTTAAGATTTTTAATTCATTTGATTCTACATTTTCTTTCACATATAGTGGCACTCCCCCACCCCCACGACCTGTTCTGTTCTTCCGATATATTTTATACCCCGGAATGATAGTGTCCCATTGATTGTCCTCACTTTACCATGTTTCTGTGATGCCTATTATGTCAATATTCTCCTTTAACACAAGGCACTCTAGTTCATCCATCTTATTATTTAGACTTCTAGCATTAGTGTACAAGCACTTTAAAAACTGGTCACTGTTTATTTGTCTGCCCTTTTCTGATGTGTCACATTCTTTATGTGAAAGTTTGTCATCTGATCTGGCCTCTCCTTTATTCTTTACCATCCTCTCTTTCTGACTAAAATCTAGAGAATCTCTATCAGTAGACCCTCCTGTAAGAGAAGTCTCTATCCGATCCACATGCTTCTCTGCAGCAATCGGCTTTCCCCCATCTCTTAGTTTAAAAACTGTTCTGCAACCTTTTTAATGTTAAGTGCCAGCAGTCTGGTTCCACTTTGGTTTAGGTGGAGCCCATCCTTCCTGTATGGGCTCCCCCTATCCCAAAAGTTTCCCGAGTTCTTAATAAATCTAAACCCCTCCTCTCTACACCATCGTCTCATCCACGCGTTGAGACTCTGAAGCTCTGCCTGCCTAGCTGGCCCTGCGCATGGAACTGGAAGCATTTCTGAGAATGCCACCATAGAGGTCCTGGATTTCAATCTCTTTCCTAGCAGCCTAAATTTGGCCTCCAGGACATCTCTGCTGCCCTTCCCTATGTCATTGGTACCTACATGTACCACGACCACCGGCTCCTCCCCAGCACTACTCATAAGTCTGTCTAGATGCCTCGAGAGATCCGCAACCTTTGCACCAGGCAGGCAAGTCACCATACGGTTCTCCCAGTCATCACAAACCCAGCTATCTATGTTTCTAATGATTGAATCTCCCATTACTAACAACTGCCTTTTCCTAATGACTGGAGTTCCCTCCCCCGGAGAGGTTACCTCAGTGCGAGAGGATACCCCAACAGCACCTGGAAGGAGGGTCCCAACTATGGGAAGGTTTCCCTCTGCTCCCATTGACTGCTCTCCTTCCCTGAGCCCTTCCTCCTCCTCAACAGCACAGGTGCTGTCTAAGTGGAGGTGGGACAAGTCTACAGTGTCCCTGAAAGCCTCATCAATATACTTCTCTACCACCCTTAGCTCCTCCAGTTCCCCCACCTTGGCCTCCAAAGCCCGTACACGGTCATCCAAAATTGGAGAATGCAAAGGTGATAATGAAGCTCAGCCAGACCCAAGAATCTGGATCTGTATCCTTAGTAGATATTAGAAGCCAATTGTTAATGTAGTTGTAACCTTGGGGGATACTTAAGTATGCAAATGGCATGAGAGAACTGATGAGTAAAAAAGTTTCTATCAGAAATAGAGATCTAACGTGAAGCCTCATAACATATAATTTTAATAGGACTTAGAATTTATTTTATTTGAGTCTATTGAAAAATTTCATCCAAAGGCAATCCATGCTCATGTCTTTCTGGCGAGTTGTAATGCTTTTCTGTCTTCTGTTTGTTTAGGTATGTTTCCATTGTCAGCTGCTGCAGAAGAACCTGAAAGCAACAGGAAGCTACATCACTTGCTTAATGCAGTAACTGATGCTTTAGTGTGGGTTATTGCAAAGAGTGGAATCCCATCTCAGCAACAGACAACTCGTTTGGCTAACTTGTTGATGTTACTTTCTCATGTCAGACATGCAAGGTATAGTCAACAGAATTATGGAACTCTTTCAGGTTTTAACATTTGTTGTTACATCAAACAAAGCTTGACCAAGCTCTTGAAATCCCTGGGGAAAAATCCTGCTATCATCCTTTTAGGACATTCATTATAAGATTATTCTGAATTGACAGGATTAACTAAATAATATACTCAAGTCACTTTCACATGCAGCACATAGTATCCGCCTTAAAGTGCATATTTCATGTGACCCTTCTGCCAGGAGGAGCCAGCAGCAATCATGGCTGCATTCAATATCTAGGGGTTCCTTTTCATTGATACAACACATAACTGGCTTGAGCCTCCAGCCAGTAACCTGGGAAATTTACACACTACCCCTGGGTGTCCCTGGGAGGTCATACTTCCCCACTCCCAAGTATAGAGTCTGACTGTAGAAAAACTTTTATTAAAAGGAGGAAAGTAACTCAGTGTTAATTTGGGAAAACACCACAAACAGGATTCATAAATATAATCCATGAGTAAAAGACCCACCCCCAAGCAGATTGGGCAGTGTCCTTTTCCCCTCTGGTTCTTAAATCCATCAATCCAAAAGTCCCTTTCCCACCTTACTTGCTCCACTGCTTGGGCACTTGCTCGCTGTCCCTCTCTGCCAGCCGCCGTCCCTCTCTGCCAGCCACCCTCCTGGCTGCTCACCAACTGCCCGCTCACCGCTGTCACTGTGCCTCTCCACCAGCTGCCCTGCTGGCTGCTCATCATGTCCCTCTGCCACCACCCTGCTGGCCATCTGCTTGCTGCACCTCTCCAACAGCCACACTGCTGGCTGCTCGTTGTGCCTCGCCGCTGCTGCCCAGCTGGCTGCCTGCTCATCGGTCTTGTAGCGCCTCTCCACAACACCAGCTATTCGTTCGCCGGTTGTCAATCGCCGTCTGCTGCCTCTCTGCTGTGACCTCTGCACTTTAGTTTCTTAGTAATTTTCAGCTCTTTGCAGGCTGGGCAGAAACACTGTCCTATCTCAGTGATTTCATCTCTCAGTGATTTTTAGCTCTTAGCAGGCAGGACAGAAACACAATGCCGTTTTGATTTCAGCTCTGATTGGACATTTAACATAACAAACAGGTTCCTATGAATCCTATTTAGCTCTGTTCTCTGAACAGTGGGGAGGAACAGATTGAACCAGTCTAGGGAGGATCCTTCATGAGGGTGTGCAGCCATCTGGGTGGAATACCTGTCCCAGCTTCTCTCACTTTCACAGGTCTCTGACATTCGAGCGGCTCTTTTAGCTGAGGGTGGCCCACTCATTTGGGACAGGATAAGCACAGTCCTGCGTTCCTGTATTCCTACAGTAATTATAACATCGGTAACCATATTTCACTACTCCTGCATTCAGTACTAAAGTGATTTGAACCCAGCACCAGTCAAAGTTGATCACTTTGACACCACTGTATCTGTTGGATATGTAAGCAGAGCAGGAGCAAACTGTATTTACATAAACACACCCAAAGTCTCTTCCCCTCCCAAATAGCTCTCAGGGAAGCATTCATTCAGACCCTGCTTACGTCTATATTTCATTATTTTAAATAAATCCTCTACATATATCCCCAAAATAGTACATCCGTTTCACTTCTTTTTAGCACTTCACTTCTTTCACTTTTTTCCCTTCTGTCTAAAAGAGCAGTAATTTGTATCCTTCAAAATCATTCTGAAATTTCCAGTGCTGTTTGGTGGATCACCATGTCAAGTGTGCTTTGGCATTCATGTCAGTCCTGGGCCTAAAGTCTGATTTCTTCTACTAGTTCTTTTTTCAAAATTGAATATTCTTTTGCTGAGTGGTTTAGAAAGTTTGGACATGTGTACGTGCTTCCTATAAGACAACAGATGCCCATCCCATGGGACACTACTATATCTCCCTGAACTGCTCAGCCTTCAGTTAGGACTTTGTGTGGAATACAAAATTCTTCTTTGAGTGCTTTCCTGTATGTATGCCACTTCTGATACATCTGCCCTCTGTATTCAAGATCAGAATCTTTTGACCAGCAGCATCCATTGGGCCACATCTGCACATCGCATGCCCAAGGGCATAAAGGGAAATGAGCTGTCAGTTCTTTTTTAGTGTCTGTGGCTGCAAAATAGGACTGAAAGAAGAGCGTCCCTGGCTCTTGCACTTCTCCACCAGTATTTGTACGTAGTTCTCATACCATAGTTTAGGGTTAGCTACGTAGCGTAACTTAAGTGAATTCTTTTACATTTTTCTTCAGTTTCATGGTTGATCAATAATATCCTGGTTTTAAGTATTGTTCATCATGTGATGCAGCTGTTCTCCTTAATAAAGGGTGCTCAGAATGTTTATTCTTTCAGTGAGTGTCAGGGTCATATCACTGAGAAATGTGCTTTGTCATTATTTTTTTAAATGAAGGTGAGAGCTGCTCAAGTAAAAGCTCTTCCTCCTATGTAAGGTACTACTTCTGTCTTCTATGAGGGCTGTCTTAGACCGGGAAGGCAGGATCCTCTGGGCTCTGAGCAGTCCTCCGTAAAAAGTGCCTAGGCAGCTATTTTCTCTGCCTTAGCTTCTAGGCAGGGCTGGCCTTACCATGAGGCAAACTGAGGTTGGAGGGAAGTGGATGGGGACCCCCCTAGGACCCAGAGTGTAGAAAATGTGTCTGCTGCTGGTGCATATCTATTATCTCTGCTCTAGATGCACTGAGATGGGGGAGTGCTGTGCTGGGGGAAGGAGGGCACAAGAGACGTAACAGGCAGGCAGGAGAAAAGGTGAGAGGGAATAACAGAAAGCAGCAGGAGTTGCAGGGAGAGAGAGGAGGAGTCTCTTATGTGCCTCTCTAGCACCCCCCGGAGCCTGGACTGATTAACACCAGCTTCTCAGGGAGTTTCCTGTTTCCTGCTGCTTCCCTGAACCCAGCTGAGGAGAACAGGCAGTCAACTGAAGTAGTAGGAGCCAGTTAGACCCTTAAGACGCTGATATCTTCCCTCATTCAGGCCCTGCTACCAGCCTGCTTATTTGTTCCCTTCAAATGAGTGTTGAGAGCCACTACAGCTGGCACAGAACAGCAGTCATGAGTGAAAGGAGGAGATGCCCCTCTGGGGCAGCATTCAGAAAAAGAAAGAAAGCAAAGGAAGCTTTTCTATCGAAGCAGAAAGGAGCTCTCCTGAGATACATAGTCATAAATGTTCACGGTGAGCCTTCCAGCCCCAGTGAGGATGTGAGTGGTGAGGAGATGCCTGATCTTCCAGTTAGTCAGAGTGCAGATGACCAGGCAACTACTGCAGCATCCATATCCCCATCTCAAATGGCTGTAACCATGCACATTCCTGAAGAAAAGTGTAGATCAGAGAAGAGTATAGTGGAGGTGCAAGAAACAGTTGCTGCTGAGTTTAGTTCCTTATGCCTAGATGATTCAGGACTGTGGACCCACTAGAGCAGTAGTCTGCAGGACTTCCTTGTACTGCATTGGCCATAGCAAGTGAAAAACTTCGTGTTCCCCAAAGACAATGAAAATAGACATTTCCGTTGAACACATTACTGGCGTGAAATCCCCAATGGTGACAAAGTGGAGAGGCCATGGCTTATGTACTCAAAAACCCAGAATGCTGCATACTGTTTTTGTTGAAAACTCTTCCAGTCTAATGTTCCAGCCACATTGGGTTCCACCGGAACAAAGAACTGGAAAAATATGGCTAGAAATTTGGCATGCCACGAGAAGGCAGAAAATCATCAGAGAGAATTTCACAGGTGGAAAGAGTTTGAATGATACAAATGTTAAAGGCCACCACAGATGATCAGCATCAAGAGAAGATTGCATCAGAGTCTCTTTATTGGCAAAATGTTCTGAACAGGCTCATTGCCATTGTGAGAAGGCTTGCTACCCAAAATCTAGCACTGTGTGGTACTTCAGATCAGCTGTATGTGCCAAACAATGGAAACGTCCTTAAAATTGTGGCACTAATGACAGAGTTTGATGCTGTGCTCCAGGAGCATCTAAGAATAGTCATCACCCAAGAAATGGACACACACCACTACCTTGGAAAAAGAATTCCAAATGAAATCATACAGTTACTGGCATACATCACATTCTACGGCAGTTCTCTATTTTGGGGCTCAATATCAACAAAGACAAATCCTCTTTAAATTCCATTTTTGAGTCACTTATAGACTCCACCACAACAAGGGCATATCTGCCATGAAACAGATTTGACAATATATTTCTCCTCATAAATTAACTACACACAAGCCCTCAAACACCAGTAAAAACATGTGTACAATTGCTAGGTCATATGGCTTTGTGCACATTTGTAACTCAATTTGCTGGAATTTGTTTTTGTTGTTTATTAAGATGGTACTTACTACCCAATAAACATCATCTAGACATGATAGTTCAGATCCCCCAAACACCCTGTTTTCCTTAACTGGTAGAAGAACCCAGATCCGAGTCTACAAGGGTGTTCCTTTTTCCCCACTTCTCCATACTAAGGTTCTAGTGATGGATGCTTCCACTTTGGGATAGACAGGATCATCTGGACACATGTGGAGCTCAGGACACATAGTCGAAAGAAGTGTCTCACTTACACATCAACATATTGGAACTCAGAGTAATCCAAATAGCATGTGCTACATTTGTTTCTTACATCCAGGCAAAGAGCATCTGATTAATGACTAATAATTCCACAGCTATGTTTCAGATAAACAGGGCAGAGCAAGATCTGCTCCTCTGTACCAGGAAGATATCATCCTGTGGACCTGGTGCATAAGCAATCTGCCATGGTGTGACACTTTGGGGTTCACCCAAGCCAGGAAGAGGTTCAGTCAACACTTGCCTTGCAGCTATGGGTACCTCAAATGCTATGGTGCTGTTGCTCAGAGCCCTGGCACCAACAGCCAGCAGACAAGCATGAAGATCTCATCTTGGCTTTCACCACCGAGTTATTCTTCGCAGTGGGTCCTCAACAACCCTTCCAGCCCCAAGTTCTCCACAAAAGTGTGTCTCTACAGTGCTCAGCCACTCTCACTGTAATCCTCACAAAACCTGATTAAGTTGGCTTCTCCTTTAACGAGACAGTACTCAGCAACCTGTTTAACTGGGGTTAAAATTATATACTTTTGCTGTTATGTTAAGAGATCATGAGAATGAAGATGGTTAAGCCCTTAACAATTTTGAAACTATACATAAAAAAGAGGGGTGGTGTTGACTTCTGAACTTGTGTCATTGACTCCCAGTCCTAAAACTCACTTGGATTAAATATATTTAAACCACTTCAGAGGGTTGACTTATGGTTGTTTTTTTTCACAGTAACAAAGGTATGGAGCACCTTCTGAGCATGAAGTGTAAAAATGTGGTCCCAGTCTACGACTTGCTGCTGGAAATGCTGAATGCACACACGCTTCGAGGTCAAAGAAAGTCTGCAGTCACAGATTCTGAATTTAGCCCATCAGTACAAACTGATAGTAGAGATGATATGCGGAATGTAGCAGCACAGTAACTTTATAATTACCTGGAAAATCAGGTTTGTAGGAAAGTATGAAGCAAAACCGCATTAGAGCTGTATCAAACTTGATATGTCTCATGAATCTTAGTCAACCTTTTTGAGGCCCTATTCTAATCTTTCAAGTTTGCACATGTTTATCTTGGCTAAGGCTGTATACCACCTCCTGTATTATGAGAAGCACATCTTGTCCATGTTTCTGACATATTTTGCACTTACATTAATGCTTTCTGTTGGAGACTTATGAACACAATACTCCTGTGAGATTAAACATTATCATTACCCCATTTTAAAAAGGGGTAAGTTGAGGCAGAGAGACACAAGTGACTAGCTTAAGAACCCATAGCAAGTCAGTGGAGAGCTGGGAATAGCATCCTGGCTCCCAGTTCTTGCTTTAACCACTGGACTATGTTTTCTTTCAATATATCAACATATGAAATGTACAGCTGTTACATCATGTGGGAGGAATTTGATTGTGTATATGATGACAATCACTGGGGAAATGCCTACATTTCAGTTAACATGGTTAAAGTGCCAAGACACATGCACAATTTTAAATAAGTTTATTCCTTGTATGATTATGCAGTGGATGCAGATGGAACACAGAAACACTTCCTCAGGCTTCATTTGAGCCACTCAGAATTGTTTCTGGGACCACTTGAAAGACCAATTCCATAAACATAAAAACAAGTATTTTTGTTTTGTGAGCCTACTCTTAGTATTTTAACAGGTTTTTTTGTGTCTGGTACTCAACTGCTTAAAGGTTGACTTGACTGCTTAGTCATTTTCATTTAATACTCAATTGTAAAATGTATTGTCACTGAGATTAATGTGCTGTTTTGTATATTTATAATGACATAATGTACGATAACTTTATGTGTAGGTGTGACAGATCAAGAAATTAATGTTTATTATGTGTATTAGTAAAAATAATGTGATACAGTCCACTGAACTATTTTTTAAAAATGGTCTCCTAGGCAATTTCACAATCTTCCCTTCACTTCCATCTTGAGTACAGAAATGTCTAGCAGTATTGTCAGGTTCGTGGGTTTCTAGTAATGCAGTGTACATAACTGTAGGGAGTGGTACCATGAGTAGAGATGAGGCTCAGCTGGGATCTGCTTTTACATAAATGACTCCGTTTTGCTCTTTTATTTTCAAGAGGAAGTTAAATGCAACTTGCTTTGCTATGCTTTTTCAACTCTCCTAAAGGAACCCTAAATGAGAGAGGGAAAAATGGCTCTGGGATAAATAGGTCAATCAGTGGCTATTAGCCAGGATGGGCGGGGATAGTGTCCCTAGCCAGAATGGGTAACAGGGGATGGATCGCTTTTGAAGTGCACTGCTTCATGTGAGGCACTTTGTTATTGGCATGTCACTAAATATGTAGTCATATAAAATGTCTGTCTAGCTGATTTCTGCAGCTGTCCAAGGTGCATTGAGCCTGAGAGGACATATAATATGGCCCATAACCTCAGTTGGAAAATAAGAACTTATTTTTTCTGTCATTTGCTTATGTAATATTCCGTTTCATGTGGGTATTAAACTCATTAGCCTTTGATAATAACACAGGAGATTAATGGACTTGACTAGATACCATAGTGTTTAGCTGAATATTGTGGTCATTTTAGGTATGTGACTAAACTAAATTAGAAATTGATTTGATGCCCATCTATGTCAATGGGGAGGCTTTCTGGTGATTTCTATGGAATTTGGGTCAGGCCCTTAATGGAGAAATTTTGCTATTTTCGTTGATTGGTTGGTGCCCCTGGTATATTGTAAATATTACTCAAGCTTTTGATCTTGACATTTTGAAGCCAAAGACATTGTATTTTACAGGAAGAGTGTAAACAATTGTTTTCAATGAATCAGATTCTGATCTGTAGGCTTGTTTTGATCTAATACTATAACAAAGGTGGAGGACAGTCTTAATTCATACTTGCTAACTTTAAAAAAATCCCACAAGGATACTGGTGTATTTTAATTTTCTTATACTAGGGCAGAGGTTCTCAAACTGTGGGTCAGGACCCCAAAGTGGATTGCGACCCCCTTTAAATGGGTTCACCAGGGCTGTCATTAGACTTGCTGGGGCCCAGGGCTTCAGCGCAAGCTCCACTGCCTGGGACCAAAGCCAAAGGCTGAGGGTTTCAGCCCTGGGTGGTGGGGCTCAGGTTGCAAGCCCCCTGTCTGGGGCTGAAGCCCTTGAGCTTCAGCTTTGGCCCCCCTGCCCGGAGCGGTGGCACTCAGGCTTTGCCCCCATCCCCACCCCGGGGCAGTAAGTCTCAGGCTTCAGTCCCCAATCTGGGTAATTTTTGTGGTCAGAATGGGGTCGTGGTGCAATGGAGTTTGAGAACCCAGTACTAGTGTAATAACTTCTGTAACAAATCGAAAGAGAAAATACAGATACAGTTTTGAATTCACTGGTGCCTATTTTAATTGGATCTGTACTGAGCAGTACTTGTAGTTGACTAAAACTTGTTAAAAGGTGTGATTACATGTTGGCCAAATCACTTGTCCCACTGGTCTTTTTCCTGTTTGGAAACTCTACGTAACTCTTAAAAAAACATTGTTTTAAATGTTTACATGATCTTTGTGTGTGTGTGTTTTTTAAAAAAAGTCCTGAATTCATGTGCAGTCCTAAAACAAACACATGCAAAAGGACGTGAAGAAAACTAATTGTTCTTTTAACTATTTTAAAATACTTTTCCCAGTTCTTTTTATTTGATTTTGAGCAGATATCATAGTAAGGAGATGGTGCAATTGCAACTTCGTAATTTTTAGCTTATTTTTGCTGAAGCAATATAGAGAGGTCATGTATTTAATTATTTTTCTCCTTTTAAGTCTCACTTTTTTTCACTTGTGTACATTCTTCAGTGCAACAGGTAGTCTCACTGTGTTAATGTAGGTATGTGCATTTTATGTTTTTTGGTTAGCGATAAGGGATCAATTGTTTAAAAACAAAGGCCCTGCTGTAAAAACAAGGAATTGCATGACAAGAAGTTTGCTGTATAATCAAGGGCATATTATTTTCTATCTGAGTAAGAAGCTGAATTTATCTTCTGAATATATCCCTCCACCTTTTTTCCAGACTGATAAAACCAGATTCCAGTCTCAGCGCGTCACTGTGTCATCTTTGCTGCTGTGTATTTGAGTTAGAATCTTTTTCTCTTACTTCCCATTTTTAAAACTTGAGTGAATTTATGAAAGTGAAGGACCAACAAGCAAGCAATAGGGCATGCAGGTGCTTTGCAGGTATCCCACACAACACTATCTGTGCATCTCAATCTTCTCCTACTTCAACCCTTGCTCCTCAGTCCTGGGCCTTTCAAGCAGAAGCTGTCAATTGTGCCTCTTTGTAAATAATTATGTGGTGGTTTTGTAATCTAGAATGTGAGCAAATTAACTTCCACTTGTGAGCTTATTGTGGATTGAATTCAGGTCTCTATAGGTAAAAGATTAACATATCTGTCCACTGACACTTTCCCTAGGTACACCCCTGGAATCAGATAACATTCCTGTAAACTGGTGTCTGAAATAATTCCTTGATTTGAGAGATGAGACAGGCAGTCTCAAAGCATTTCAGATGTGATTCATTTGCAGTAACATGCACTAGATATTTTCCATTTATCCAATATTTAGTAAGACATCCTACTTTACACTATTTTTCTTGACTGAATCCTGCCATGATGCCACTAAGTCCTGTGGTGTAAGACTGCTGTTTCTGCATTATGTTGGTCTGACACCACCAACTTCACTCTCTTCCTTTTGACTGGTACTCTGTCTACACGTTATAGACAGCGGGAGCAAAGAATAGTGGTACAGTATTCTTCTTCAAGTGTGCTTGCTCATGTCCATTCCATGTTAGGTTTGTGCACGCCATGAGCACTGTTGCTGGAAATATTTTCCCCATAGTGGTATCTGTTAGGCCTACTCTAGCACCCTCTGCAGCTGTATGCATATGCAACCCCACTCCATCTGTTTCTTCTTGCCACCTGTGACAGTTACTGGTATAACCCTTTCTTACTCTGACAAGGTTTCTTCCCACTGGTTCTGGACTCCTTCTTCATTTGTAGTGTTAATAGTTTAGGAGATGCCTCTAGTGGACACAGTCAAGGAGAGGAAGAGGAAGGATCCCCACCTCCGATGCAAACCTTCTTGTCCTCCTCAGATAAGGCTGTTGCAGGTCCCAGCAGCCTACTTTCCAAGATGATTTCAGGGCTAATCAGTACCTTCTGAAGCAGGTTGCTTCAAACCTGGGCTTGGAGATAGAGGAGCTCAAATAGACACCACACAGTCTTATTGATATCCTGGCTGAAGCAGCTCCCTCCAGAATGGTCCGGCCCATCAATGAGGCAGTGATGGGACCAGTCAAGGCCCAATGGCAGACTCCTTTTTCTATGGCCCCCACTTCAAAGAGGGCAGAGAAAAAGTACTATGCGCCAGCAAGCACATTTGATTACCTCTCAGGGTACCTATTGGTATCTGCAGCTAATGAAAGGGACAGGCCAGGCTAGTTGAGTGCTACCCCGAAGAAAAAAGATGCTAAGAAACTGGATCTTTTTGGAAAAATATATATTCCATGGGTAGCCTCCAACAGCATATTGCCAATCAGCAAGCTTTGCTGGGGACATATGTTTTTAATCTCTCTGAATAAGTTCAGACTCCCTGCCCTCAAGAGTTCAGGCTTTGCGGTCCTCTTAGAAGAGGGTAAGAATGTGGTCAGGACCTCTCTCCAGGTGGCTCTGGATGCTGCCGACTCGGTGGTCTGGACAGTGGCCTCCATGGTCACCATGAGTGATATTCCTGGCTCCAGTCCTTTGGTCGTCCCTTCCCCATGAGGTTCATCAGTTAATCCAGGACCTCCCATTTGAAGGCTTCTCCCTTTTCTTGGAGCAGATGGGCACAAGACTTCACGGATTGAAGGATTCAAGGTCCACCCTACAACCCTTAGGCCTATATGTTCCGTCTGCCTCCAGAAAACTTTTCAGGCCCCAGCAGCTTCCTCAGTTCTTGGGAGCTGCAAGACAGGCACACTAGGAAAGAAAAGGCAAAGGTTATAAACAGCGCCAACCACTCCCATCCACCTCAGCCTCCCACTCAGAGCCTCAGAGTTACTCTGGCAGTCCCAAGCAGGCCTTTTTCAAGTCATTGTTTCAGGTCTGCCCCTTCTTGGCACACACCCCCTCCCATGTCCTTTTTGGACCATCTGTTGCTCTTCAGTCCAGCTTGGGCATCCATAACCTTGGACCAATGGGTCCTGAGTACAGTGACAGTCAGACATACCCTTCAGTTTTTATCCACTCCTCCCTCCCACCCTTCACTCCCTTCCCTTTTCAGGGACCCTTCTCACAAGCAACTCTTTATCCAGGAGATGCAATCCCTTTTACGTATGGGAGCTGTGGAGGAAAGTTCCTTAAGACTTGAGAGGGAAGGGGTTTTACTCCTGATATTTCCTAATCCTAAAGGCAAAAGAGGGGCTCCAGCCCATCTTGGACTTGTGTCACCTCAACAGAAATCTCAAGAAGCTGAGTTTCCACGTGGTCTCCCTGGCCTCCATCCTTCCCTCCCTGGATTCTGGAGTCTGGCATGCTACCCTTGACTTAAAGGACACATACATTCACTTTTCTATCTTCCATTACCACAGATGATTTCTCAGGTTTATAGTAAGTCATCACCATTACCAATTACTTTGTTCTGTTGAGGCTTACAGGCCCCCCGTGTTGAGCCATTAGCATCATGCTCCCTGAAAGATTGCCTGCCTGGTTGCAATCACCTTGGCCAGAAGGGTCTCGGAGATCAAGCCCTTATGTCAAGGACATGGTCCAATTGCACCCTCATCCAGCCTTCCTGCTAAAGGTGATATCACAATTCCACAACAACCAGGTCCTTTTTCTACCTATCTTCTTCCCAGAATCTTACAGGAATGATAGCTTCATACATTGGATGTTATGTGGGCCCTCACCTTTTATATTGAGAGGACTAAGCCCTTCCGCCAATCCACACAACTCTTTGTGGCAGTACTAGGAAGTATGAGAGGGCTACCTGTGTCAACCCAAAGAATCTCATTCTGGATAACCACTTCTATTTGGACTTGCTATGAATAGGCAAACATCTCACCTCCAGCTATCATTACTGTTCATTCCACAAGAGCCAAGGCTTTGTCAGCAGCATTGCTTGCACTGGTACCAATCCAGGACATCTGCAGAGCCCCAGTCTGGTTGTCGGTTCATACTTTGCGCCCCACTCTGCTGTCACCCAACGGGCCCAATGCCAGTTTCAGGAGAGCAGTGTGGCAGTCAGCACATCTATGAACTCTGAGCCCACCTGGGGTGCTGCTTGTGAATTACCTAGCATGGAATGGATATGAGCAAGCACTTGAAGGAAAAACTGTTACTAACCTTTTGTAACTGTTGTTCTTTGAGATGTGTTGCTCCAGTCCATTCCATCATCCACCATGTAACCAGCAAGAAGGAACTGAGGGAGTGCGGGGATGGCAGCACCCTTTATACCAGCTCATGTGCACATGGCTCCAGAGTGCGCTAGAGCTGGCCCAACAGATACCACTGAGGTAAAAAATCTCTGGCAACAATACATGCAGCACGCACACACCTAGTATGTAATGGACATGCGTAACACATCTCAAAGAACAACAGTTACAAAAGGTTAGCAACCATTTGGTCAATATGAGCAACATCAAATGTTCTGATGCTGTGAGAAGAAAAGGAAGGGAGCCACACATGGAAAGTATCATGGAGAGAGCCTAGCAAGGGGGAAACAGTATATAGAAAATGAGGAAGGGAACAGAAGGGGGAAATGGAGGTAAAATGGTGTTTCACATTTCAGGGATAAGGGTTCCACAGTGTCCCATAGTTTAGGAGTCTTGGTCCCACATTGCAGCAGTAAGAGGTTAAGATGTGTGGACATGCATGATTTGTTGACAAATCATTTTCTCTGTACTGGTACGTGTTCCCATGATTTTGTATCTGCCATATGGTTATCTTAAAGATTGAAAGGTAGAAACCTGTGGAAAACATTACATTTTGTTAATTGAAAACTTTTTTCCACTGATGGCATGTTAAAAATATTGATAGCTGTTATGTTTCTCTGCTAGAATTGTTTGCTATTTTAATATCTTTATTATAATGAGAACATATTTTGGTGGGTGAAGTTCTTCATGATCTCCCAATATTTTCTTTTATTCCTGACCTCCTCACTCTGCTAAAGCCTCTGCCAGTGATCTGTGACTTCTGAGGGTATGGCCATTCCTGGAAGATAGATTTATATATAGATATACACACACTACTTAAGTGACAAAGAGTCTTGTAGCACCTTATAAACTAACAGATATTAGGGAGCATGAGCGTTTGTGGACTAAGACCCACTTCATCAGATGAATGTTGTGGAAATCTCCAGAGGCAGGTATAAATAGCAGGCAAGAAAGCAAGGTAAATTCAATCGGAGGGGGAGGTGAAGCCCACTTCCAGCAGCTGATCTGGAGGTGTGAACACTCAGAGAGGAGAAACTGCTTTTGTAATTGGCGAGCCATTCACAGTTAATATTAAATCCAGACGTGATGGTGTCAAATTTGCAGATGAACTGGAGCTCAGCAGTTTCTCTTTGAAATCTGGTCTTGAAGTTTTTTGGGTGTTCACACCTCCACATCACCTGCTGGAAATGGGCTTCACCACCCCCACCCTCCCGCCGATTGCATTTACCTTGCTTTCTTGCCTGCTATTTATACCTGCCTCTGGAGATTTCCACAACATTCATCTGATGAAGTGGGTCTTAGATCATGATCCCTAAAATCTGTTAGTCTATAAGGTGCTACAAGACTCGTTGTTGCTGTTGCAGATCCAGACTAACACGGCTACGCCTCTGATACTAGACACACTACTTAGAACAGCTTACAGGTGATTTAGCTTAGACTATGAAACTGACAGAAAGGGAGTTGCATATCTAGGGCTGATCCTGCCATATGCTGAGACACCCCCCACCCCTCACCTTTGACTCACATCTTGGAAATGGAATTTGAAGGCCAACATCCTTCAAGGTCAGGCCCTTTATTTCATGGCCTCTTTCTGCAAATGTACCCCTAGCATCTGATTGTGCACTACAGTATCCAAAAAGTTTGGCTCTATCCATCATAACATTTTTTGAATCTTGAATTATGAATTTTTGAATGGCATGATGCTAAATGCAGGCTTCTGAAGCTCTGAGGTTGTATTTTTGTCCAAATGAGACGATGTAGATGTGTAGTACAGTTGCTGTTCTGCACTAGAATACACTTTAGCATAAGCATACTAAAAATATGGTTGTAATTAGCGCATGGGATTTTAATGCAGAGTGGTACTGCCAAAAATATGTTTTGTTTGAGGAGCCTACATATGAAGGATAAATGTTTGTTTTTTAAGTTTCTTTCATACATTGGTGGCCAAGATTTTCAAGTGACTAGTGATTTTTTTGGGGTGCCTCCTCTTTTGAGTGGCCAATTTGAGATACCTTAAAGGGTACAGTAGGCTTTATCCCAGCTTTTCCTATTGACCTCTCCTGGGGGGGGGGGGGGTTGAGGCCACCTGATGGGAAGAGAGATGGCCTTATAGTTGGGGGCGGGGGGTTTGGTGGCGCGCTCTGCCATTTCTTGGTTGGCAGCTTGGTCTGTAGGAGCTTGTTCTAGCTGGTGTACACCTTGTGCTGCCATACCTTGTACGGAGAGAGGGTGGCAGGAGGCAGAAAGATATCCTCCTTTACACTCCGCGTAGCTGAGGAGTGTGTCCTTATTGTAAATAGAGTGGATGCTTGAATTGCTGCATAGGTGGGGGATTGAGAATAATGAGAACATATCTAATTTTTCTTACTGTTTGAGAAACAGGGATGGTACATTATTGTTTTTATCCCCCACTAAGGTGTTGATTCAGCAAGGTAATTAAGCATGGGCTTGAGTCTGACTCAGTGCCTAAAATGATACTGAAGAAAATTATATAAGTAGATGGATTGTTGAAGTGTATACTGAACATTACATATACTGTCTATATAAGACCACAACGCATCTGAGATATCTGATAATAAATTATAGCGCTGTTGTATATTAAGGATCTTTAATGCTTAGATATACTGACCAAGCTAAAAAAAAAAAAATGAAATGACAAAATGTTTTTACTCATTTAACATTTTTAGCCATGTAAATAAAGGTGAATTTGTGGGCAATGTAAAAAAACGCATTCATTTTTATCAAATTTTGCTAATAATAAATTGTAGTGATTTGAAAGGGATACTGTAGTTCATCTCTGCCCCTTTACTTCTATCTAGGCACTTTAACAGATTGCAAAAGTTTTTAACCAAGAATTACCTAAATTCCTAGTATGCTGTGGTCACTATCAGGTCTTGTTTTCTCAAGGCTTTTAAAGACTGACACTTCAGCAAGATGCTATTTTTTAGTGGTACTGGCTAAATAATGGATTTTCATATATTTTTGTGGTTTGCTTTCATGAAAAAGTTGTCATCTCCATGAATTGTTAGTACTATATGGTGATTGTGTACTGTTTCCTATAGTTTTGTATTCTAAATTCTGCTTCACATGTGTACCTTCACTGAAAAAGTTAATACTGAAATGTTTTTAGAATTTGGTACGTTTCAAATATTTTGTGAATGCCAAATCAAGTGGAAAAAATTGCCTTTTTCTCAGCTGCTTTTTACTTCTGTAGACTTATGCTATTTTTCCAGTAATGTGTATTTCTCTGGATTGTAGATTTTTGTGGTGCAATAAACAAGTATCATACAGAGCGTAATGTATTTTTTTGGTAGTAGTGGCTTTGTAATAATTTGCTAGAGGTAACTATCATTTTAAATCAGAGACTTGATTTTTCCCTTATATTGTTTGTCCTGACATGCCACATGTCATGGATCAAATTCTCTTTAAATATTGTTTTTGGCAGCAAGGATAAAGGATGAGCTGGAACTTTTGGGTTCAACTGAGCCTGATACAGCCTATCTCCCAACAGCTAAAAACTCTCTCCAATCACTAGTAAAACAGACCCAGTGAACTATAGAAAATTATTGGAAATAAACCATCTGTAACATGTGATCCACGTGAGAAACAGCTAATTTCCTAAGAAATAAAATAGTTATTCCTGAAGTTGGTAGACTCTCATTTGCTTTGCTTGTCCTCATGTATCACATATATTTTCAAAACTTATAATTCTTTATCTTAAAAAATTCTTCTTTTAACAGCCAGCAGCCCAGCCCTAGAAACTAACCCTACAGTGAAAAATCAGAGGCCAGACTTCAGTGTCAAGCTACGAAAGACTTTTTGTAATCAACTGTGAATAAAAATAGTTTTGAAGAAGTCTGAAAGATAGCTTGGTAAGGTTCTTTTCCTACTTATTTTTTTGGGACATTTTGAGATATGGTAAAAGCTCCTTGTATATTCTATATCACATCACCTTGGCAATTTGTATGTGATGAAGGTAAATTGTAGGCTATGAAATTTTCCTTAGACCTTTAATTTTCTTCAAATTTTCTCTTACAAAAATTGCTTAATAGCATCTGTACTGAATATTGTTTGACAGCAATTTAAAATCAGTACTTAGCAGAAAGCTTTATATGGGCATTTATGACAAACTGGGAAAGAATGGCTGGATTTGATAAAGGTGTAAAGAATTGAAAATGCTGAAGCTCTAGACAAGATAAAAGTAATCTGTTTCAAAATTAAATAAGTAGAGTATAATTAGGGGAAGAGAGGGATGGGTAAAGAGGTGTTGAAATCACTCTTCCCTTCTTTCTTACCCACTGATACAGCATTGCTGAAAAATTGGCTTGAATCATGTGGACTGCTCTCAAGCCTGGATCAGCAAAAACATTGAATGTAAAGAAATACAAAAATGCTACATACATAGATATGCAAAAGTCAGAAAAACCAATTTATTCTCAGAAAGACACTAATGCTTAGGGCACTGCTTAATATACTACTGTGCTACATCTTGGGGACTAAGAATTTGGAGTGGCTAATAGGAGACTCCTGTGCCAAGGACAGGGAGGACTTCTGGTTGGCAAGAAGCAGGGCAGGTTGGACTCTGCTTCTTTATACTTGGATTCTCTTCTGTGCTTTCACTATGCTGGTACCACTCCCTGGTAGCAATTCCTGGGAACAAGCTAGAGCTGGGGACTCTAGTGCATTTAGTGTAAAGGTCTGGGCTATAATCTAGCTACAGTCACTGCAGGGAGACTTTGAAGAACTCTCTCTCCTTCCAAAGATGGAAACCTAAAACAAGTTGTTTTCACAAACCTGTGTGAAGAGGGATGGGGAGTGTTGTTGTGGATATCATGAGTAGCAGGAGAGTTACAAGTATGCTAAAGCAGGCAAGTGTGGGTGGTAGTAGGACAGATACAAAGGCTGGTATTTTGTGCATGTTTGTAAAACTGGTTTTAAAATCGCCCACCTCCACACTTCTAAAAGGTACATGGTGTTGGTCCCCAGGTTTCTATCTTGTCCATGTGTCTTACAGTGCAGCCAGGAACACAGATTATTAGCACTGCAGGAAGAGCTCTTTTTGCTATCTGGATGGAGTTCCCTCACTGTACACTTCCCCCTCTTCCTTAAGAGTGAGCTCTAATGGAGAGGTCCATATAAATTCCTGAGGTTGTGAAGGTATTTCAAGACAATAGTCTCAAAGCTGAGGGGGGAGGGCACTAAATTGTTGAATTTACTCGGGGTGAGGGGGGATTGCAGAAGACTGGGAAAAGAAAATGAGCTATGGAATGGCAAATAACCTATTTCTGATTTTTCTTGCAAGGAAAAAAGTTTAAGTTATGGAGTGTCCTTATTTGCAAATTGCTGCACCACATTTAGTTTCTAAAGCATTTCGGATTGACTCAATTGTATTCAGTCCATGAAGCATTTTGCTTTATATGTTCATTTATAAGCATCATGTCCAGTAGGCAAAGGATTCAGTCACTGCAACCATCAGCAGAATTTTAATGAGAAAAATGTTTGAACTGTACCTCCACTAAACATCATTTTAATAAAACTTTTTCTCATATCATTATCTGAAGTTTTAGCTTAACTTTAGGACTCTTCACATTTAAAGTGAACTTATAAAAAAATCTCTTTTGGCATACTGTACATTATTCAGAAGATTATTAAACCCAATATCTTTGATTAAAAAGTCAGTTTACATATGTATACATATAGTATATAATCCAAGTCATAATTATTTTCATTTAGAAAATATGCACAATATAAACCACTTCCATGCAACATAATCAATTCTTATTTAAAACATAGTATAAAAAGACACATCCAACTACAACACAGCAGTCCTAAGCACTGAACACTTTGCACATAAAATATGTATAATTTTCACTGAAAGTGTTGTATGAAAAGTACAGTATAACAAAAATATCAGATTTAAATCTGTTTACTAGAGTACCCAAAGATGCAAACTGTTTCCAATGATATGTGCATGCACTTAAGATTGCTAGTCATATTAAAACCATGACACAGACCATTAGTGTTTAATATTACATTACCATAGTTTCTGTAACTAATGTCCCATTATTAGTCTGTCAACTTGTGTTCTGTGGACCTTCCAGGTTATGAGGACTGTATTTATAAAATGCTTGTATCTAGTGCATGAAAGTATGTTGCTTATAAAGTTTAAAAAATTGATAGAAAAAGTTCACTTTCTGTACAAACAATTAATGCTGTATTACTTTCCAAAAACCCCTGACATTCTGAAAAGATCTTGTGAGGTTTAATATGCTCCCTTCCCTGCTATGCATTGGAAGGAGGCCATTTAAATAATGCCTCACTTATATTACAGTGGTAGTCCTGTGTGCATTTCTTGCTGTGGCACCCAGGAACCAGGTGCATTAGTGGCTAGTGTCAGGAAAGCATAGTATAGAGATTCAAAATGTGAAACAATATGGAATTTTCTATATTTAAGTACATGAATGCACTGTTTGATAGAAGCAGCATGAAAATAAGCACCCGTGAGAAAACATGTTTTGGTAGATTGTAGAGTGCTGGGACACTTTCTAGGTTGGTGGAGGTCCATTGGTATATCTGAGCATGGGATAGAAAGAGCGGGCAAAGTTGTTCACTTGTGTGCAGCTGTAGTCTTCCTCTGAGGATGGGATCATGCAGGCCAGAAGCAAAAGCAAAAGGAAGAGGAACTGCAGGGGTAAAGCTGCCCTTAATACACGGTAAAAGAAGGACCGGGGACAGGAAGTTGCTGGAGTGGTTTCAGGCTTGTTTTCCATTCTGTAAAGAAAGGGTATCAGATATTTTGATAGGGAGAAATGTTAAAAACAAAACAAGGTAACTAGCATGTTGTACATACACTGTCACGTGTGCCCTTTATTTTTGCACCATTACATTAACCCTCTCCTGCCCACGTTAAGGCAGGAAGCCTTCACTTATTGGAACAGAGACTGCTTTAGATATGAAATACACAAATCTAGTTTTAAAAAAAGAGTGGGGAGAACGTCTACTAGGTATTACAACTAATAATGGACTCTAATATGTAAGGAAAATCCCCCAAGAGATTTTAATGTAATTATTTAATCTTTAGGACAGGGGTGGGACAACTACAGCTTGCGGACCACATCCAGCCTGCCAGCCGCTTTAATCCAGCCCTCAAACTCCTGCTTGGGAGCAGGGTCGGGGGCTGCTCCATGCACGCGTGCCCATTGCTCCCAGAAACAGCAACATGTCCCCTCTCCGCCTCCTACATTTAGGGTCAGTCAGTGGGCTGCATGTGCTGCCCCTGCCCCAAGCGCTGCCCGTGCAGCTCCCATTGGCTGGGAACTGCGGCCTGTGGGAGCTGCGGGGCAGTGCCTGTGGATAGGGCAGCATGCAGAGCTGCCTGGCTGCACCTCCGCATAGGAGCCAGAGTGGGGGAACATTCCGCTGCTTCTGGAAGCTGCATGAGGTAAGCGAACCCCCTGCTCCAGCCCTGATCCCCCGCCCACCCTCTGAACTCCTCAATCCCAGCCCAGAGCACCCTCCTGCATCCCAACCCTTCATCCCCAGCCCCACCCCAGGGCCTACATTCCCCAGGCAGAGCTCTCAACGTGGAGCCCCCTCCTGAACCCTGAACGCCTCATTTCTGGCTCCATCCCAGAGCTCTCACTCCCTCCTGCATCCCAAACCCAATTTTGTGAGCATTTATTGCCCTGCATGTAATTTCCTCACCTAGCTGTGGCCCTGAGGCCAAACAGTTTGCCCACCTCTGCTTTAGGAACAAGCACTATCTGTTAATAGGGTAGCAGGTTGCATTTTGTATAGGGTTTTTGGAGTCAGTTTTAAAAAACTATGTTTTAGTTTGGAAGAGCCTAATGTATCTGCCTGGGTTCTCTCTAGGCCTCACATTGTGAAATTTCCTCATTCTATACTGCAGGAGGTATCTTTAACCCATTTATCCTTATCCTTTCACCCACACTTGGTTGCACTGGTGGCTGATTTGTCCAGCTCTGCAAAAGCTGTACTCCCTGCAGGTGCATGGGGCATTAGAATACGCCATTGCTTCAGGAATAAGAGAAGAAAAATTAAAGCTGCAGCTCCTTGCCTCTGCCAATTGTAAAGGGACCAACTTCCAAAAGGGCACACTGGGGAAAAGTTCCCATAACAGTGAAACAGAGGATTTCTAAGGCCTAAGCCGGGGTTCTCAAAGTGGGGGTCAGGACTCCTCACGGGGTCACAAGGTTACTACATGGGGGGACATGAGCTGTCAACTTCCACCCCAAGCCCCCCTTTGCCTCCAGCAAATGGTGGTATATATTTAAAGTGTTTTTAATTTATTGGGGGTAGAGGGGTTGCATTCAGAGACTTTCTATGTGAAAGGGGTCACCCGTAAAAAAAAAAAAAAAAGAGCCACTGGACTGAGCAGACACAAAGGAAGTTGCTACCTCTATGTACCACCACTATATCCTCATGTTGGTATCTGGGGGAAACAGTGAAGTCAGCCATGAATCCAGATACATTGCCTCCATAATGTGTACAGACCCATTAGGAGCAGGGTCTCCCCACATTTGTTTGTCATTTGGCTGGCACCAAGCCATCAGCCTTGCCTACTCTATTTTAAAACGTACTCTACATTTCTACCAAAAATAATGTGCTACCTGACACTGTTGCTCTTGCTTTCTGAAGTTCTCCTTACACCAACCTGTTAAGATAAAAACATTTATTATTACCCATCTCTAGGGCATTAAATTGTAAACTTTCTCATAACTAAAATGAGTCAGTTTTGAAAGTTTTAAGGCTAAAGAACAGATTCGATTCAAGGGGAGGTGGGGTTAAAAGACAGCAAAAATCTTAGAAAAATAGGCATTTCATTTAAAAAAGTTCTTGCCGTTTCCTGCAGGCTGGATTTCGCTACTAGTGGATGATAACCTCCAGAATCCAACTCATCTGCTGCTGGCAGAAATGCACTGATGTCCTAAAAAACAAATCACACACCACTAAAATATATATACATAAGGCATCAACATAAAAACTGCAAAATGTTGTATATGGATATCTTTAAAAAATTATTCATGTGTATATATGGATGGCAGCCAGCTTGTGAACAACAAACAGTTCCAGTGCTAAGCACCCATGGCTTAGAATACTTGTTTTATTTACACTGTGCAGTTGTGAGAAACAGCTTTGGAAGGAACAGAAAGCTTGAAAACATGTCAATAAGCCACACTGATCCAATTCAAGCTCCCACTGAGGCATAAGATAGGATATATTAATATTGATTGATTGATGAACATACAACATGTAGGGGTTACATACACACACATATATTACTTATCCCAATAATTGCTGGTATTTGATACGGCAATAAGGACCTCTAAGTACATACAAGTTTTAAACCAATTTGATTTTCTTTTAGAGTTTCTACTCTTGATTTTTTACATTTTGCACTGGTTTTGTAGCACTAGTGCTTGTATCCTTTATTATCATAGCACTTGTTAATAATCAAGTTTAAAAATCATACCCCTGACTCACCACTTTTCCTTGTGAAGTTTTTAAGTCGTGTGAAACCTGTTCAAGAAGCTGTTTCAATTTCTTTCCAATTACATGTATTTTCTCATCAGCTTCAATACAATCTTCTCCATCTGATTTAACCAGAAGGTAGGTGGAGATTTCCTGCAGAGCATTTACTTGAAGCTGTTGTTCCAACAGCTCTTTCTCCAGTTGCTTGAAAAGGAAATGGTTTGAAATATAACAATCAGTGTAAAAGGAAGTTACTCACCTTGTGCAGTAACAATGGTTCTTTCAGATGTGTGTCCCTATGGGTGCTCCACTTTAGGTGTCTGTGTGCCCCTGGTAGCAGTGTCCTGTTGAGCTCGCATGTGCTCTGTCGCCCTCATGGTCTGCCTCAAGGCTATTTAGCACTGCACGGGAGAATCCCCGTCACTTCCTTCTCTACCACAAAGCCCTATAGAGAACTCCGAAGTAGAGGGGAGGAGGGTGGGTTGTGGATCACCATAGGGAGACACATCTCGAAGAACCATCATTACTGCACAAGGTGAGTAACTTCCTCTTCTTCAAGTAGTGTCCCTATGGGTGCTCCACTTTAGGTGACTCCAGAGCAGTACCCACCACTGGAGGCTGGGACTTCGGAGTAGAGTCTTTTATTACAGAGAGTACTGTGGAGTCGAAGATGGTGTCAGCAGCCAAATATTCAGTGATTGCATAATGTTCTGCGAAAGTATGGGCGGAGGCCCAAGTCATTGCTCTATAGATTGCTGAGATTGGGGTATCCCTATGGAACATGATTGTGGTAGAAACTGACCTCCTGAAGTGCATATGGATGGAAGCAAGTTGCACCCTTCACAAGAGATTAATGCAACCAGAGACCCATTTGGATAGTCTCTGAGGTGATATTACAGAGCTTTTGGATCTTTCTGTGGACGAAAGGAAGAGTTTAGGGGATTTCCTGAAGTCCTTAGTCCTGTCCATGTAGAATGCTAATGTCCTTCTAATATCTAGCATACGCACAATTGTCTCCCAGTTTTCACAATGTGTCTTTGGGAATAAACAGGGGGATAGATCTGTTGATTCATATGGAAAGTGCAGAGAAAGTAGGGAGAAACTTCAAATATGGCCTTAGACTTACTTACTTTTTTTTTTTTTTTTTTTAAAAAAAGGACAAAGCTGTGAATGATGGGTGGCCATCAGGGCCGCTACTTCTCCTAAGTGCCTAGCAGAGGTGATGGCAATGAGAAATGCTGTCTTCATGAACGTGTGTAAGAGAGAATGAATTGCCCTGGACTTGGAGGGAGATCTAGTCAAAGGTCTGAGAACTAGGTTAAAGTCCTAGGCTGGAATGGGTGGTGTCACATGGGGGAAGAGATTCCCAATGCCTTTAAAGAATCTATGCATTAGTGGGTGAGCAAACACCAAGTGAGAAGCTGTTTTTGCCATGAAATGTACCTTAAGGGAGCTGAGTGAGAGTTTAAAATGTAGTGCAAAATCAGAGGGTGGAAAGATGATGTTGGGTCTGTGTGTTTGGAATGGCACAAACTTGGAATAGTTTCCATTTTGTAGATAAGTATGTCGAGTGGTCAACTTGTGATTGTGTTGCAACACAGCTTTCAGCTTGTCAGAGCATTCTGCCTCCAAGACTTGGAACTAAGAAGGAGCCAAGCCTGGAGGTGGAGGACCCAGGGGCTGGGGTGAAGTCAGCCCATTGTTTTGAGAGCGTGGGTGAGAAATGGGCTGAAGTCAGAAACAGGAGGGCATATTGCCATCTGCGTAAGGTAAGAGAGCCAGACCTGTCATGGTCAAAAGGGGCAATCAGAGTAACTCTCACTTTGTTTCGTTGAATTTTCAACAGAATCTTAGATTGAGAAGATTATGACCTGTGGTGAGGTTGAGAGGTATCTTCTCTTCTGTCCCACAGTGTAGATTCCTGTGGGAGTGTAATGTGGTCCGAGAATCCTTCAGGATATGGAGAGAAAATCTGTCTTCTCTGCAAAGTTTTTGGTCCTTTAAACTGGAAGTCTGTAGCTCTTTGAGCTATCTGGAGAGGTGTAGCCAACAAAAATCAAACAAACCACAACCTGCCTCAGTACCACTGTCATGGAGACTGGGAGGGTAGCTGTAACAGCTACATCCAGTAGAGTCTCTAGGACCAGTCTGTCTATTAACTGACCGTCTCTAAGAATGGTCTGAATCTGTTCTGTGTTTCCAATAATGTTCCAGAAACTTGCAATTTCATTAATCATAGGAAATCCGGTATTTGGCCATGACAGTTTGGTAAGTTATGACTCCAAACAGTAATGCTGTCGATGAATACGTTGATGAATATGCCATGTGATGGAACTGGGGAGGACCCTTCATCGACACCCTTACCCACTGACGAATCTGACACTGGCCATGATGAGGGATCAGGGAATGATCTCCTCCTGGCCAGTGTCAGATTCGTCAGTGGGTAAGGGTGTCGATGAAGCTTGATCATATGGAATTGAGTTGGCATTATGTTGCTTTCTTCGTGCATTAACCACATCCATTATGATGGAGTTGGGTTGAGGACACTGAAAACAAAGTTGGCCTCTTTGGGTAGAGATATAGGGTTGTTCTTGTTTACAGTCTGTTGCTGGTTGGTGCGATGGAGGCTGGTGTCTGCCAGATGATTTTGGTAGGATCTAGAATCATCTCATTAACTGGGAGGACAATTCTAGATGAGAAGGTAGCGTGCAGAATTTCCACCAACTTGTAATGTGTATCTGCTACCTCCTATAGTGGAATCTGCAGCTCATCTGTCACCCTCTTGGTAAGATTCAGAAAGGTCTTAAAATCTTCACCTGATATGGGGTGGGCAGCACAGCCTCATCTGGGAGAGATGAGGAGAAGTGTGCTGGAAAGGTAGCTTCCTCTTCAGGTTCTTTTTTCCTGTTCTGAAAAAGCTTTCTCCTGCCCTGGCTCAGGTGCTCTGGACAGCCAGGCTATAGCAAACCATCTGGTGGACTCTCCCTGAGAGACACCGGAGATGGTCACAATGTGCATGTACATCACTGAAGAGTTACAACATGGCCTTGCGGGGGGAGGGGGAGAGGGAGGCTGGCATGGACGGTGAGCTTACCTCAATTTTAGGTTGGTGTGATGGAACTGGGGAGGACCCTTGTAGTGTGATGGTGAGCCACAATGAGGGGCCAGGGAATGATCTCCTCCTGGCCAGTGTCAGATTCCTCAGTGGATAAGGGTGTCTCTGACTGGGGTACTGGTAGTATACAGCCTGGTGCTAAGAGCGATTCTGGGTGCCGGGATGTGCTCGATACCGGGGTCCTGGTACCAAGTAATGCGGGTTGTGGTTCTTCCCCACTCATCAGGTCTCCAGGGTACCATAGCTCATGCAGTACCATGGGTTCATTTGGTACCACAGAGGAGTGTCAGTTGTCAGTACCGATAATTGGGCAGAGCACTCACTATATGAGAGTTTTGCTGTGCCCAGAGATGGTATGGTAATTGTCTCTCCCTGTGTACAGATACCACAGGTCTCCAGAGTATCAGAGCACATGTGTTACCATGGGCTCATGTAGTCAGTATTGATGGTTGGGAAGGTGCAGAACACTCCCTCAGTGGGAGTTTTGTGGCACCTGGTTCCAAAGGGTTTCTCTGTGCCACTCTCTTAGAGATGGTATGGTAATTGTCCCCTCTTCTTAGGGGGCAGTACTGTTGCCTCAGCTCATGTAGAAGCCCCTGGGTTTCTGGGAAGAGGTGCATCTCTGGGAACAGTGCACTGGTGTTGCAGCAGAGCTCACAGCAGGGCAGCGCATACAGCAGGAAGCCCCTTTTCAGGTTCTTGCTTCAAAGTTGCGGTGCCGAGGGTGCCAGTGCCACATCAGAGCTCAGAGCAGGGCAGAACTCAAAGCAGGAGGATCCTCTGCTGGTATTGTCCTACCGAGGTGGCCCCTCTGGGGAGTCCCACTGTCTAGCCAGCTACTTGGAACCCATGTGTTGGGATTGGTGCTGAGACGGCAGCACTGGGGAACCCCTCTGTCTGGCCAGTTGCTCAGAGGAGCTCTTTGTAAGAGTCTTTCCAGGGGAGTCTGCTGGTGGCTCTCTCTCTCTCTTTCTCCTCTTCTCTTCACAACTCAACCCCTTTAGCTGTCTAACTATAAGGCTCCAGGGATGATCCCCGGGGTCAGCACCCACTGGAGTCACCTGCAGCCTGAAGTGTTTTCTCCACAGGGAGGAATTTTAACTTCAGATCCCAGCTCCTGTGAGGCTGTGGTTTTAGGTGTGGCAGGTAAAGCACTTCTGTGAGGCTCCTCCAGGCACAGTGAAAGTGTCTGGCCATTACAGGAACTGACTGCTGGCAGGCGAGGCACCCCTTGGAGCAGAAGAGCCAGGCAGGGCCCTGGGCAGGGGGTTGCCATCCTCTAGCAGGGACGAATGCAGAAGAACTTCGTCTTTACCTTCCCCCCCCCCCCCCAATTAAAAAAAAAATGGCGTCTACTAGATTCCCGGAGGGAGCGGGCAGAGGAATGCCCCCAGACAGGGCAGGAAAATGAAATTATTTTCCTCTCTTTTTTTAACCCAAAGGAATAAAATAACGAAACACTAGCCTAACTACTTTTAAGGAGAACGAAGGTAACAAAACAAACATTACTTATGCTAATGACACAGATAAGGAAGGGATGACTGCTCATGATGCTCATTCCATCAGAGGCCAAAGGCGGTAGAGAAGGACCTGAGGGGGGTTCGCCCCTGAGGCACACCGCAAGGCACAGAGAGCACATGCGCAGGCTCAACGGGCTATTGCTAACAAAAATCTCCAATTAGAGGTGCAGGGAAAGACAGACACCTAAAGTGGAGCACCCCTAGGGACACTACTTGAAGAAGAACTAATTGCTAAATGTATGGGAGGATTATAATTTCATAACAAGATTAACTAATTTTATTTCTACAACAGTTCCAGTGAACAATGCAGCATGATTGATGATCCAAAAGGAAGAACTCACAGAGGGTATTGCAGACTAAAAACTAGGTGTAATTGCAGGGTTTTGTGGGAAAGATTATTCATAACCTGATCATACTTCAACATATACTGGCGCACTTAGTCCTGGACCTTCCTGAGTACTTTCACTGTTCATAAACAGTACCTCTATCATATTTAGTTTCAGCTAGATTTATTAGTCAACCAGTTTATAAAGCCACAAATCCATTTATGTATAAATGAAGTACACCCAAACAGTACCTGCTTCCTTTCAAACAACCGTTTCTTAGAAATAACTATATTAATTTTTATTTTTGTGGAAATAACTTGCATGTTAGTCTCAGTAACCAACACATAACTTACCATTAATTCTTTTTGGCACTCCAGTATTGTATGGGGGTCAGCATTTGGATCAGTGACTTGTGCATTATGTCTTCGACTTTCAGCACTTGCTAGACCCAAGAGTAGTTTCTGACTCAGTTCATGGAAATCCTGAAGAAACAAGTAAAGGTTTACAAGAATGTGTGCCTGGAGTATTGTAATAAAATCAACCAAACACTTGCTCTGTTATTATGCAATGAAACAGTTGATCAAATATTTTTACTTAAGCTTGTTGTCAATCAGAGAGTACTCAAAAAGATGACTGGTCAATCCTGTGCTAAAACTACAGGTCCTAAATCTATCAGCTCCTTCCGTGGCTTTAAGCAAGTGCTTTAACTTCTCTTCTTCAATTGTGCCATGTCATCTATAAAACAAGGGAAATAAGGCAGAGCTACTTCTTAGGCATGTTGTGTGAATTGTTTGCAAATTGCTTTAAACATGATAAGTCTTCAAATATGCTAAGGGCTGTTATAAAGAGGATGGTAATCAATTGTTCTCCACTGAAGGTAGGACAAGTAACCCGATTAATCTGCTGTAAGGGAGAATTAGGTTGCACATTAGAAAAAAGCTGTCTAACTATAAGAACAGTGCAGTTCAGGGACAGGTTTTCAAAGGAGGTTGTGGAATCCCTCTCATTAACTAAGACTCTAGGTTTACTTGGTTCTGCCTCACTGTGCGGGGTGAGGGGAGAGAGATTAGATGACCTCTCAAGTCCCTTTCAGCCCTACATTTCTAAGATTCTATGAAAAACAGTGCAAGTGCTAATTACTACTAGTGTGGCTATCCTGCACATAAAAAAAAGGGCACACATTCAAAGAAATCTATAATCTGTGTAAAAATTCAAGGAAGTGCTGATATTCCTGCAACTGCCATACTGTGTCCTCTGATCTACTTATATCAGCTCATTACAAATAAACTCTCATTCAAAGTGTTACAAGACAAATGCTTGCTCTATTTACCTGGCACTGCATTAGGGTTTGTTGTAAACCCCTTCTCCAGTCGTCCATTGAACAAGATACTTTCTCCCAGCGCAAATTCACTTGTCGAAGTCTGTTTTGTAGCTCTTTGGATTCACTGCTATCTGTTTTCTGGAAGTCTTTGCTGCTCTGATTAACGGAGAACACTAAAGCCTTGTAGTTATCGAAGGCCTTAAGCATGTCCTGAAGAAAGAAGCAGATTAGAACCCTTAGTGAATTATCAATACCTTTTACTGCCCATTTAAAACAATCCTTCACAAACTAAGAAATCACAGACATTTCAGGGAGTCACTGGATCTGAGAAAGCGTTTTCCAGATATTTCTAGGGAAGACTTAAAGGCAGAATTTCCCAGTTTCTTGAAGTTGAATACCCACTGGCAGTTGCCAGAGGAATAATGTAATTGCATACGGTAGAATTTTGAAAGAACCTGGATGTTAGAAATTCTACATTCTATTAGAAGCGTGATAGTATTTATAAGTTTTCAGGACCTTGATTTCACAGTTATTAAATGACTGTGTGCACTGCCTGGACAGAACAAAGGTGATGGCAATGGCTCTTGTCCCAAGAAGCTTATACTCAAATTATATCTCATCCCAAAAAAAAGAGAGAGAGACAGACAGAGAAAGAAAGAACAACTCCAGCAACATAGTGCCCCCTAACACCTGGCTGAAATCAAGGGTCCACTCCAGGGAGGAGTGGTAGCTAGAAACTGGAAGAATCCAGCAATTTCTTGCATATCACCCATCCAAGTACAGACCTGGCTCAGCCCAGCTTAACTTTTAACTTCATGTTCTGGTGAATGCCAATTTTTATTGTGTCTCAAATTAAATATTGTTCTCTTTCCTAACTTAATATAAACTGAGAGAATGAATTTATCCTGCATATTTGATTAATAAATCTTGATGTTCACCTCAACAGAAGTCAATATCTGATAACTGAGGGGTGATTCCATCTTTTGAAATAATCCATTAGAAGAACTACACAAAGTGTCCAGTTTCTGGGGCTAGTTGCTCTCCTCAGTTTGCTGGGGGATGCATAATACTCAGTGCAATTATCAGGCATTGTGCATACAAATCTGCACACATTAGGATAGGAATCTCACATACAGTTGGATGGTAACAGCCTAAAAAACTTTATTGTTAATATAGGATTCACAAATTATAGGGAAAAAAAGACTATTTGCTCAGAGAAGCAATTCTTTTCAATAGTAATGACATTCTGAAAACCTCACTTCTCAGTATGTGATAACTTACTTTCAGTTTCTTTACTCTTTGTTCCATTGTATGCATACTGGTTGCAGGCTTTGCTTTCTGCAATTCTTCCAGCTCTTCTTCACTTTTATCCAGCCAAGCACTAATAGCACTGAGATCAGAGTTCAGTTGTTGCCACTGCTGCAAATTCTGTTTCATTCTAAGTTTATTTCTTAGGTCCTGAGCTTGAATGAGCTCCCATCTCTCAATAACACCTACAGTGATATACCAAGAAATGCTTTAACGCACCAATAATGTGACTATTATTTAAAAATAGAACAGAATATTATTTACAAACTATCGAGTTTAGGGTTTCTAAAGAATTCTGCAATCAGTTTCTGACCAGATATTCTCTTTCCTTGTGTGATGGGGTATATATCAGTCCTGCACTGGGCCAGAGGAGGTTAATCCTATGCTATGGTCCAAGGAAGTCATGCCCCCTCGCTCATGCTGGGCGTGCTCCAACTGGAGCCACAGTATAAGAGGGAGTAGTTCAGCTCAATCTACACTGACCATTGTTAATTGTGCTGCAGGCTCCTGCTGGGAGAGTGCTGGAGTCACCAGATGCCAAAGCCAGCCAAATTGGTGCCTCTACCAAACTCGAGCTAACTGCCAAGGCAGCGATTGCCAAGGGATCCCCTGCATTGGAAGAAGGGGTAGGAAACAACCCAGGGAAGGGGTGGCAGTGCTGGGTGACTGAGACTGAGCCGTGAGGTTTCAGTTCCCTTGGATCTTGGGTCAGTAGAGAAGGGAAGGCTTAGGTCCCACTACTCCATCTGACCTACCACGGATACCGCTGACATGCAGGGAGGTGAACTGGGCCATACAGTCCTGTGAAGAAAGGCGGCTACCTAGACTTTGGACACTGGGCCCTATGTCCTGAACTGCAGGACAGCCCTAATGAGTTTGGCCATTGGGCCATACTGTCCTGGGAAGAAAGGCAGCTACTTAGACTTCAGCTACTAGGCCTTACTGTCCTGAACCCCAGGGCTGCCTTAGTGACTCGGGCTACCAGGTCATACTGTCCCAGTGGGCTGACAGGTATATCTGCCCCACAACACCTTGTATAAAAATACCACAATAAAATTATGATAATGTACTACTTGTATCCTGAAAGGTCAGCTTTACAATCAAATATACAATCTGTACAGGTTACCAGACAATTATTTGGAAAATAGTGACACTACACAGGAATTAAGTGAGGAATACTTTATCGAGATAAAAATACAGAAGAAATATAGAGGTATAATGTAATTATCCGGACTCAATTTGGCAAAAACAATAGGATTAACAGCCATGGGATGAAAGTAAATACAAGTGGCCAAGTTTTATGCATCATCTGAAAGAAGCCTTTCTGGCAGCAAAGTGCTACATAAAACCATGTTGGGGTATTGCTTCTGTGCTGACCGAGAAGAAAGAGTGTCAACCCACTCACTCATCAACATCACTTCTCATAGCACATAGGCCTGCCTTGGAGATTTCCAATCCACACAGTGACCTGGCTTGATGCTGGTCAAAGTGTGAAAGCTGATGCAGTCACAGCGTAAAATGGTCGGTATAGCTGCAATTTATCACTGTCACTCTACTGGAGGTTTATAATTACGGTACACACCTGATCTTATGAAGGTCTCGGGAAACACCCAAGACCAGGGTTGTGTAAGGTTAAGGGATCCCGCTCAGTTGTCTCTGGTCTTAGCATGGACCTGCTCTACAGTGAAAAATTTAGCGAACATAACCAAGCCTTGGTTAATCAAGAGCTTATGTAAATGGGAGCTGTAACATACCATTATTTCTTTAATGGTTGGAGTATAAGTTACTGAGAAAACAAGATATACCAATCTTGTTTTGGTCAAAGTAACACACTTCTTGGCTTCAGTGAAGAATTTTCACAGTCTGATTAAAAATCCCTTGAAGTGGCTAGAACCTCACTGAAATGAATGGGAACAATTTCACTTTTATCAGTAAGGAGACAAAAGTCAAGTATATGATGAGTCTGAAACTCTTGAGTCTAGCAGATAAAATATAAGGGCTGAGAATTCAACAATAAACACAGATCAGACAATGTCAAGTGAGAAGAAGGCTTAGCAAATGTTAGCAAAATCCATCCTTTCGGAGACTAGTGGTACTTCTGTTCTCAATGTAAGTGTACTGTCATGTTGTCTTTGCTTGTTTACTTGTGAGTCACGTAATAAACCATTTCATAATAGTCACTATTCATTTCTTTACGTTGTTTATCTTTACCTGTACCGGATTGCTTCTCTGCAGCTGCAATGCCCACAAGCCTCTGTTCATTTTGGGGCTCTTCATCATTCAATATAGCAGAGACTTCTCTCACACTATCCGTGCTCCCACTGCTTGTAGACACTAGCTGTTTAACCTAGAATAATTTCATAGGTTTATTAAACTCTCATGCTGTGAATGCCCAGGAACCTTCAAGCTGCATGCACATTCGTATAAAAGGTGGTAGGGTGCAGGCTTTTGGGAGTTACACGTAATAAAGGTGCAACAGGCCAGAACCATCTCTAAGCAACAGCATTTTATGTACACCAGGTAAACATGCAAACAGTTACTGGTAGTAATACAGTAATGACACAATCTGGTGAGAGGTTCAGATCCCCAAAGGTGTTTAGGCTCATAACTTCCAGTGACTTCAGTAGAAGTGTAGGAGCCTATATACCTTTGAAGATCTGGGCTCTAGTGATTTATTGATAGAAATTAGCTGATTCTGAACAACTGTATAAATCTAGTATCAGTGTATAAATCTAGTATCGATTCACTCCATCAGGTACTGAGACTTGGCAAGAGCTAGTATAAGAAAAAATATGGAGGTGGACTAACAACAAGCAACTTTAACAATAACTATTAATAGCCTGGCCCCTGTGCTACTGCATTCCCATGAGAACTAGAGTATTGATGGCTATGGCCCAATCCCCCTGAGACAGTGAGCTGGCAGAGCAGGGACAATAAGGAGATGAAAGTAGAGCTACTGCCAGTTTCATTACTGCTGAAAACCAACCACGAAAACAGGAGTGGGCAAAGTACTGCCCGCGGGCCACATCTGGCCTGCGGGACCATCCTGCCTGCCCCCTGACTTCCCCGCTAGGCTTCTCCCCTGACCTTGCCTTCCCCTGGAGCCATGTCGCTGCGCAGGCAGCGCTTTGCGGGGTGGGGCTGCACAGCAGCTCATCTTGCTCCATTCGGGCTGCTGCTCTGAGCAGAGACGTGGCTAAGGAGTTGGATAAGGAGCAAGGAGTGCCAGGGGACAGGGCACAGTGGGGGTTGGATATGCGTGGGCGTCCCGGGGGTATGTCAGGGGGCGTGGGTTGAACAGGGGTCAGGGCAGTCAGGGGACAAGGAGCAGGGGGTTTCGATAGGGGGTGGTGGTGTCTCTGGAGGGGGCGGTCAGGGGACAAGGAGCACGGGGGATTGGATGGGTCAGGGATTCTGAGGGGGGCAGTCTGGGGGCAGGAAATGGGATGGGGCAGGGCCAGGCTGTTTGGGGAGGCACAGGCTTCCCTACCTGTCCCTCTGTACAATTTTGCAACTTCGATGTGGCCCTTGGGCCAAAAGGTTCGCCCACTCCTGCACTAAAAGAATGAGCTCTCTTCTGGCTTCCCCACTGTTTTAAGAACAGTCACCGTGGCAATTCCCTCTTTGCCATCAGGGCAGCTCTTTGAATGACCAGAAATGGGAGGAGTAGCAGGCTGGGAGGAGTGTCTAGGCAGACCCCCTTCCCCTCTTCCAACCTGCATGCTGGGAAAGGATACTCTGAATCCAGAGTTTCTAGGATTGTCCTGGTATCTCGAGGAATTAAAGATTAATCTTTAATTGCTTAGAATTAATGTCCGCAAATCTGGAACTCACATAGCCTGGCTTATATGGGGTGCTTGTCTCTGGGCTGTCAGACTGCACATTTCTCACCATCTCTGCCTGGTGGTATTGATGTTTTCTGCAGGCTGGGCTATCCGGGGAATGCCATGTAAGAGCTTCTGAAATGGACTTTCCTGCCACATAAAAAAATATAACTTAAAAAACTCTGAATCTGAGCCCCACCAACTCTGAAGTGAAGCATTTACTTTTTAAATAAATTAAGAAGTGTTCTGAAGAATATGGCACCAAGTGATGGTATCGAAATGACAGTTCTGCAGCTTTCCTTGCAAAGCATGCACATTTGCAAAATATCACCAGTAATCCAGAAGGTAATGAAATGACAGCCATGCAGTTATGGGACATTTTATTTTCTTCTGAAAATGTTTGGCGGCAGCAGGATTTAAAACAAGAAAATAAAAATTTGCACCATAGTTTTGGGAAGTTCCTATTCTCATGATACTATCATTTTGCCTCAATGGACGACAAGTGAGTCAAGAATAGACCTGTCCTGCCTGGAAGAGAACAGTGAATGCTCAGTTGGGATTTAATTGATGGCATGCCCAAGGCTCTGTCACACACAATGCAAAATGATAAGCGATAGTTGAAGTGCTGCTTTTACTTGCAAAACTAAACTACTGTCTCAGTAAATAGGTGATTACAATCAACCAGGAAAAAAAATAATACCCAGACCAAACCACCATGAAAGAGCTGAAAGATTTTGGATCAGTATAATGAAATGCACATTAACCATCTCTGAATTTGACAGGAAAATTCTAAATGGCATGTTCTTGACTGCTTTGTAATGTACATGAATGTGTACTACAGCATAAAAACACCATGACACAATGGCACATGGTGTCCACACAAGGCAGGAAATCAGACGTTACATATGAAACAGGTTTAGGAGTATAGCGGTGCCACAGGGAGATTGCCATGTTCAGACACATGCATTAGCAGGTGCCTACCAGAAGATGCTTTCAAAGTTTTTGTGGTCATTTTAAGATATGCCTCAGGATTTTCAGTGATTTCTACATCTGAAAGAGAATAACGTCATTTTCCTCACTGGACAAATATTCAATATTTACTGAATATTAAATAGAAACATCTGAAATACTGACAGAAAGGAAAAACTTCACTACTCTTTTCATCACACATTTTTAGAAAACAAGGAATTTGGAGGGGGGCATTCTAAACTAAAGTTTGGTTTAGACAAAACTATCCTTTTTGTCCAAACCATATCATGAAGAGTTAAATAACTCTCACATTTTTGTACCATTACAAATTAAAAACCCCCAAAACAAACAAAACAATGCCACTTCAGGGATCCTGGAGGTGGCTATACTGAAAAAAAAAATGTCTGGGATTATTGGCTCTTACCTGAGAGAGCACTGTAGTATGTTCCTTCTTCTTCATCCTCATGAGAGGAAGAGCCCCCTACATCACCTGTGTGATCCCATTCAAGAGGGATGGAGTCAACACTGACAGGGGTCTCACAGCCTGACCTTTCATGAGATGGTGCAGGGGACACAAGTTGGCAAAGGGACTGCTGAGAAGAAGGCACCTCATTTATTGCCTTCTTATGCCAGGGATCATTTTGCATTTCTCTTGAGTCTTCTGCATCTGTCTCATTTTCACATGTATCTTTGTCATCTTCTGGCCCCTAAAAATAATTGTTTTATATTGTGATGAATGAACATAGATCTAGGTTGGCTAACAAGTGAGGCAGTAAGAGGTGAAGAATTACAGAAGATTATTTTTTTGTGGCAAGCAGATATCAGCCTGTGATAATTTGTCCCTACCATACGTTCTTAAACGGATGGAAAGCCCAGAGAAGATTCTCACTTCTCTTTGCTTACTTTTCTTCTGCAGCTACAACTTCTACCTCAGCACACTTTTTAGCCCTTCTCCCCATATCACCAATGAGATGCCTCCCTTCTGCAAACAAGAATGGGTAGTTAGTTTCTGTGTGGCACCATCAGGTGGACAAGGGGGAGCATTACTCTGCTAATTACTCCGCTTTTTAATAGATGGTATTTCTTTTTGAGCCAAAACACATTGAGCATTGGCTAATGGCTCCCAGTGACAGAAATTTATTAGTTTCTAAGGCACCACAAGTACTCCTCGTTCTTAAAGCTGGAATTATTATGAAGGAGTTCCTGATCCATCTGCACTCAACCCATTAACACCATGCTGCTCCTCAGCTACTGCTACGCAATGAGTATTACATTTTCATACCAACACCCTACCAAAACACCAAGACCATACTTATCCCTTACAGGATGCCTGAAAGTCAATCTTTGGTGGAATCGAGACACTCTTCCAAACACTTCCTGACAGTATCGATGCAGTTCCTCCAACTCCTCTTCAATCAGGGTAGCATCCAAAGGCTCACTCTTTTGAATCAGCTGCTCTCCAAACACTATTAGCTGATCGATCTTATTGGTGTTCAGGGTTATTTCCTGTTGGAAACCCTATATTGAACATACATAAGAAATGGTTACTTAAGCAGTGTTTCTCTCTTGCCTGTGCTTGAAGCTGTCCTTCTGCTCTAGCATTGTAAAGTGAAAGGAATCTGAATACTGGCACAGTCATCTATCTTCTTTTGGCAGACAGCTTTCTATCCACCATCTGTAAAGGTTTGGTTTTTGTTTTGCTAGTAAAAGTTGTGTGGGTTAATTTAATGTGTGAATTTAGGTGATGATTGAAATTAGCACAAAGTGAAGTGTTCTTCAGGCAACAGGAATAGCAAAACTTGTTCACAATATCCAGTTGATGTACCACAATCCTGATCTGGATGGACAACCTCGAACATGTGAAAGAATAGGCTGTTCTTTATGCCTATGCAAAGTTCTCCAGTAAGCACCCTAGCACCAATGACTGTATTTATGTTGTAGGGACCTAGCCACTAAAATCTGAACACATTCCATCTTTGCTATTGAAATAGATAGCAAAAACTTCTGGTCACCATTAGCTTGAACAAGTGACCTTTAGGTAACTTGAATCATCAAGTCCTCCTTGTCACTAAGCCACCTTTTGAACTCTGCACAGAATAAAACCAAATACATGCTGTGGAACAACAGGAATGTGTTTTGGGGGAAAGGACAAAAGAGTACTGCCGAAAGAAATATCAACTTAATTATTCATGTAGCAAAGAATTAATACCTTCCTAAAGGAATGTCACAAAAGCTAGTACATATGTGCATGACTGAAATTTTCAAGGAATACACCTCCCAAATATGCTACATTATTTAAAAATCCTAATTGGAGATGATAATAATATTACAGAACTGGACCTATCTTCAAGTTGGCTAGTAGATTCTAAACTTTGAATTTAGGTATAAAGCTGTTTACACTTACCCAGATTTAAGCTATCTTTCAGGTTTAATATAACTGTCATTGACACTAAGTTGTAAGGGGGAATGGAAAAATAGTATTGAAGACTCTGAATATTGAACTTACATTTTATAGAAAGTATTTTTGATGTTGAATTGTACAATTATTTTTTTAAAGTTTACTGATCCTATAACAAATATGATGTGATGGACATAATATATGCTGTCATGAAATTAGCCCATAGATAACAGGCAGGCATTATCAAGAGACTATAGACTATTATCATCATCTTTGTTCTGTAAAACCACTATTTTGCATGATACATACATTTAATTGCCGCATTTTGTCATCAAAGTTACTCTCTGAGAAGTGTTCCACATTTGTCAGCTGAAGGTCCATTTCTGTGAGCCACACGAGAATGCTGTCCCTTGTTGCCTCAAACTCATCTCTCTGGTTGGTGAAGTACTGAATAAGAAAAGGGCAGCTGTACATTATTAGTTTAGTTACTGAATAAAGATTCTCATAGGATCATTTTAAAACTGGCATTTTCTTTCAGAACTGCCGTTCATTTTAAATAGAGATGTGTGTAAGGCCATGTCTACAAACCAGAGTTAGTCTAAACTGGGTATACTTAAAGCAGTACAATCCCCGCTAGCATGGACACTGTTATACTGATATAAAGATGTTTATGCCACCCCGGAAGGGGAACGAGGTATATGAGTATAAATCGTCCTTATACCAGTATAACTATACCCACACTGGGTGGGTGTCCAGGTATTACTCTACTGGTAAAAAGATAATAATCCACACCCCAATCCACATAGTTCTACCAGTACAAAAACCATGTTTAGACCAGGCCTTGGCTGTTTTTGCTGCTCTAACTTTAGCAGCTAGTTTAGATAAACAAAACTAGTCCCATCTCTAATTAAAATTAGATCATCAAAATTAGCAAAGTGATTGATTAGCTGGAATGTGGAAATACACTCAAGTTTAATTATGATGCCATTTGGTGTTAAAGCCATTTGTATCAATTTGTTCTACTTCCTGCTGTCTCCCACCCGGGGGGATATCACAAGAGGAGCTTTCTCCATCACAGCCTGCTAAACAGCTCCCAAACAATAAATATACTGAAAAGAAACTAGGTAAAAGAGTACAAATGATACTTTCTAACTACAGGTTTGCTCCCTTTCCTTGGTTACAGTCAGATCTGCTGATTTTGGGGAATTTATTTTTCTTCCTGCCACTTCCTGGGAACTTGCTATATCATAAATTGCGCTGTGACTAGCTTTTCCAGGCCACAGCACAAGTATTTGAGCCCTGAAGTCAGTTTAACCAGCTCAGAGGGGATCACCTAAGTATTAGAACAAGCCTCTTGATGTTCTTACACTCTTTTGCTGCTCCCCTCCACTGTGGCTCATGTTGCAGGAAAAAGGACTGGCTGAAGAAAGGGGTGTGGCCAGTATACCCCTTCACCAGACCCTGTACATTTTCAACCCTTTCGGCCTGTCACAAACCAGCATAAATTACAGCAGCCTTGTACAACCCTACACCAAGATCTAGGGAGAGAACTTTAAGCTTCTTTTGCGACCCAGCCCCAAGTTGAACCTCGGGACCTTGCCCTCTAAATTCAGAAAGGCACAAAGAGTTATATTCAGTCCTGGAACAAACAGGGACGTGGTTAAGATAGGGAGGTGTATTCTATATAAAATGTGCTTATACTTTAGCCCATGAAAAGCCCTATTTATGACACAGCAGGCCCCCGGCAAGCCTATATTTTGTGCAGTAGCCCCTGGAGTCTTGTTTAGCATTAGCATTGCCACTCAGCATAGGTCACCTGAGGACTGGTTCATAAGGCAAATGAAGAAGTCAAAGCAAAGTCTCTGAAACTGGCACAAGTTAAGCAGAGTGCATCATGTGCCATGAACACAGCCACAGAAGGGTCCTGGGTCAGAAGAGAGGCAGAACAGGAGCGGTACTACCTGGGGAAGGGGTGAAAGACATTCTCTCCAGAACATTGCCTATTACTCCCCTACTCTTCACCTTCCAGCAGGGCTGGTTAATGCCAATCTATTTGTTAAGGACAAATGACACCAAATGGCCTCCCTATGAGGTGCCCTCACACACTGATTGGTAACTTACACACCTTGTCGCATTCACTGAAACAAACACAAGGAAGTATTTCTTCAAACAATGCACAGTCAACCTGTGGCACTCTTTGCCAGAGGATGTTGTGAAGGCCAAGACTAAAATTCAAAAAAGAACTAGTTAAGTTCATGGCGGATAGGTCCATCAATGGCCATTAGCCAAGATGGGCAGAGATGGTGTCTCTAGCCTCTGTTTGCCAGAAGCTGGGAATGGGCGACAGCGGATGGATCACTTTATGATTATCTGTTCTGTTCATTGCTTCTGGGGCACCTGCCATTGGCCACTGTCAGAAGACAGGATACTGGATTAAATGGACCTTGGTTCTGACCCAGTATGGTCGTTATGTTCTTATGACTGCAGCATCCCAGTTTGGATTGACAGACTTTCTTGGGAAACTTTATCTACATCTCCATATTTAGTTCTAGTTAAGAACAAAGGCCAGTTTCTTGTACCTGACTCCAGTACCAAACTCTCTCCCCCTGGCCCTGGTTGCAGGAGTGTCAGAGGTGGGTAGGCTGTGCCAGAAGCACAGCTGTCCCTAGGGAACCACTGCCACCTTGGGTAGATTAGAACAGCCCCCAGGCTGCCCTAACCCTGTGCTATAACAGACTGCCTGATGGCATCCATTATCTTCTGTTGCACTACATGGAAACCCCACGCAGCAGAGAACCTGAGGCAAATATTCAACGATGGCTTGAGCTGTCTTTGATTTTGCTGGTTTGTGTTCCAGCCTTACTGTCCCTTACATAAACTTTGGGCTTTGCATTTATAAATGCAAAATCTAACTGTGTAGATGATGAGCATTCTCATAACACCTTTGCACGTAGGTAGTGTTATTTCTACATGGGCCTCACAGTGCTTCACACAAACCCTCACAACACCCTTTATTTACCTTCAGTCTTCTTAGAATGGCAGCAACCCGTTTCTGGAGATTGTCCCAGCGCTGGTTGCCTTCATGTACCATCTGTTTCAGCTTGCTGGCTGAATCTGTACGATTCTCCCGGGCAAGCCGCCTATATTGTTTATTGATTAGCTCCAGCTGAGTGAGTCGCTCGTGAATTTGTCGTTGAAATGCCTGTAATGCAAATTTAGTAATCTTATTCCTTTGTACTTCAGAGAAAGGATCGTTAGAATACCGCAATCATGGAACAAAAAATTCAGATCCTCAAAAGTCAATCAAAACCCTGATTATGTTTTATCACCACAACCTGCCCTCAGATGTGTGTTCACAGCTCCCACTGAAGTCACAGGACATGAGAGCACATATGCAATTTGTCCTATTTACAGAATTTAGTCTATTACAGCTTCTTGTCCAATTGGAAATAAATGATCACATCCAAAATACACGCAGTATATAATAGCTTGCAATCTCTTAAGACTTTTATAAGCAAAACAAACAGCTGAATTACATGAGCAAATAAAATGTAGCTTTTAATAATCTACTATTAAGGACTGTTTTGAGGATTATCAACTGCTTGGAGAAAATTTGTCTAAAAGTTATTCAAACACTGGCCCCAGGAACTAATACAAGGGCACAGTCTATTTGTTAGAGCCAGAGCTGGTGCTAGGCATAAGCAGACTAAACAACTGCTTAGAGCCCCAAGCTACTCAAGGGAGCCCCTATTAGTTATTAGCATGTGTTGGGCCCCCAAAATATTCCTGCTTAGGCCCCCCCAATGGGTTAGTACCACCTCTGGTTAGAGCAAATAAATAGCAGGAATTTTGGGTTCTGTTCCCAGCTGCGTCACTGACTTGCTGCCTAATGCTGGGGAAGTTATTTAACCTCTCTGTCCCTCCGTTTCCCTATCTGAAAGATGGGTATAATTGTACTTCTGTATCTCAGAGAGGAGCCGTAAAGCCTGTAAAGAGCTTTGAGAGGCTCAGATGAAAGGTTCTTTATATGTGCAAGAACTAGTATTCTCGATAAGCACACATGATGTCTGTGAAACATCAAAAGTTGAAATTAAAAGTGTTCACCTCAAACTTCTTCAGTTCCTCTTTGGCATTTGTGTATAAAACTTCGGAAGAGTTGGGATACGCTGCTGTCCTTTCAGCCGATTTCAACCAGTCTTCAAAGCGAGAATAGTCATCCAAAAACTTCTGCCACAGGCGCCAGGTTTCCTCAATTCTGAGGTGAAGGGTGAAAAGGAAGAAAGGCTCTGTTTTATTACAAGCTAGCCAATCATGTGTCTACAATTTTTGCTTTTCTCTTCAAAATTTGGTTCGTGTAGAATGCAACAAAATTCCCTGAAATATCATACAGTTACATACACATCCTAGAAGTGTTAGAAAAGGACTCACTTCATTCGCCTCTCCATAGACATGGAACAAATGTTTCTCCAACGTCTGTCCAGACTCCTGGTAGTCTTCTGGATGGAGTCACATTCCGTCTCATTAGCACATGCATCTGAATCGCTCAGCAACTTTTCACAGATATTAAATACAGATTCTACCCCTTCACTGTGCTGCTCAATGTCTCGTTGAAGATCCTATAATTAGGAAATAAAAAGAGTTTAATTAAGGCAGGCAATTAAACATATACATTCCTTTGTAATAGGCTGTAACGGAGGGAGAAGAGTGATCGACAGCTCAGTAGATGCAATTTTAGTTTCAATGAAGGGACTTACAGAAAGTGTTGAACAAATGACAAACTGAAGGACGAGATCAGAGAGCTTCTGCTCTCTTCCCCATTTCATTTCTCAGTGAAAGTCCAATATCTTCATTAATAATTTGGACAAGTATAATACACATTCAACATCCAAACCACACATTTTATATTGTAAAAATGTAAAGACAAATGTATTTGTTTTTACAATATGAGGCAGCATCTCCTTTTTGGTTTATTCCACTATAAACTATAGCTGTGAATACACAGGATAATTCATAATCTCAGTGAATGCAAGAGCATAATTCACGTCACTTTGATAATACCACAAACTGCAGAAGAGCGGCACACACCAGAGTCGCATCTGCAATTTTTCAGTTCCTCCCTTTGGGATCATCTACTCCATGGTATCATTTCAAAATGCAAAGCAAAGTTCTCTTGTCCAATCTGCAGTATGTATTTTTTTTTCCAGAGTCTGTACTTCTATTGTATATGTGGCACCTATCTCATAGGGGCAACACCTATTGAGACCAATGCAATAAAAGCAGAATGTGCAATAGAGATCCAAAGGGCAGGGTCAGAGAAGAAAACATCATCTGAAATGAAATTAAAAAGCCATCCCATGCAACCCTGGGGACTTGGGAAATACCATTTAATATTAACCAAATTTAGATTTTTATGATCTGTCCCTGGCTTCCACTCTCCTGGAACTTTATTGCAACAGAAACAATGTCAATGGGAAATCCCATTAAACGATAATGCCAATTCCATCAGCACTCCTGAACAAGAAATTCACTGCTGGTTTTGTTTTTGATTTTACAGCCCAGAGAGAACCCACAGGAAAAGAGAAGAACACAAGGACCTAAAGGAAGATGCTCTCAGGAATTAATAAAAGACAAACAGTTTAACTTCTAAATGCTAGCACAAAAGGAGCAAAACCCACTGGCTGATCTAAGTGAGAGTAGCATGTATATCTGAAAGCAGAACTAAGCCATAAATGACCAAAGTATATACAGTAGTTTACATAAAAAGAAATACCCTTGGAGTTGATGAAATGCTGCTGCTATTGATTATGATTGATGACATCATCTGTACCACTCACAGAGGTTTCTTTCTGAGGCTGTTAGAACACCAACTAATGCCAGAGTTTTGAATATATAGTGTTAAAATTCAAATCTGCCTAGTTTGTTATGTAACCACATAGCGAAGAATGTCAAATGTGACTTGAACGTCTTGGGCCACATTCTCCCACCCTTATTCACACTGCCTGTGAGTTATTCCTTGAGAAGCACCATTGATTTCAATGGGACTATTTACAGAGGGCTAGACTGTGACTTTAGGCTAGGGGGGGTGATACACAAGCTGGTCTATGCCAGTAGTAACGCTGAGCTGACTCACCACTTTGAGCAACAATTCTACCCTGATTCCTCCTTGCCACTGGGGGTATAGTAATCTGTTGTTGGCCTATACCAGCAGTTTATTACTATCGTCTCATTCTCCCAGTGGCTCAGCTTCTGTGAGTATAAGGTGGGGAAGTGGAGGCAATGCTCTGTCTTTTCCTTAATCTCCCACTTCATGGATGGAGTAACCAGACAATTAGCCTTACTCCTATCCACCTGGACCGAGAGCAAGGAAAAAGTGTAAGAGGTGGTGAGAGTCTTACTCTTCTGTGTGGGAACGCAGTGTGAATCACCGTCAAACCCAGAGTAACATAATGCTCAGCATGAATGTCAAAATCTAGCCTGTGTTTTTCTGACTGACTGCAATGTGTATTGTTACAGTCTTCTTGTTCACGGACAGCTCAGCTGTTCTTTGGTTCTCTGTTACTTTTCTCTGGTGCTTCCGGAAAGCAAGAGCAGTAATCCTTATACAGATGCTAAAAGCAGATCCAGCGCAGGATTTAAATAGGTTACTGTGGATTCTAGGCTGTTCTCTCTACACAAGAGGAGGCCTTATCTTTTGAATCTGTGGCCTGTACATAGAGACAGATTCCACCCTCTGACTTCAGTGATGTTACTCTGGCCCTACTTACATTGGCGTAACCATGACCAGAATCTTGCCCACAGAGTACAAAAACTATTCCAATAATGCAAAAGTGTCTTGCTGATACTACCACACTATTGTTATTATCTGTTATGTTTGGGCTCATATAATAACTTCAGGAGAATCCTTGCTGCTATCACAACTGCTTAATTAAAATGATGTTAACTCTCATTAGGGTGGCAAGACAAACTAAAATACACTAAATGATGAGGCAGAAAACATGCATACAGAACAAAAAACTCCTCACTTCATTGCTCAAAGTTTGTTAGACTTAATTATTTAACTGGTGCTACAATGCTGGACTTTTCCTGCAATACTGAGACATTTTTGTTTGTATTTTAAATCTTAAACAGAATGCCTCAAGTTGCAATCTTCAAACTGTAGCTGAACGAAACAAGTTATAAAAGCATCTCCGCCTGCAAACAATTACCCAGAGTTTTAGAATGAACAGTTATTCAAGACAGCATACATAGCACCTTTGTGATCATGGATGTCAAACATAAAAGAATCCATTAAGACATATTCCTCACCATTAGGCTGTATCCATCAAAATATTTTTTGAAATAAGACTCAGAAAGATCCTTTCAGACTCCAATGTGAACGCAACAAGCAAAGCTTAGTGAAAGGCTTTCTGCTCTGAGGCCTGTAGAGAGAACCCCACCTTACCATATCCAGTGTGTTTAAAGGTTACAGCAGAAGGAGGCTAGGGGTGTCTCAGACTTCTTTGTTTAAAATGAAATCCAAGCAACCAAACAGTAGCTTATTCTATAGGACTCTGAGGAGTAAATAATGTATCTTTGCAGCTGAAGTCTGAATGGCCATTGTAAAAATAAATTAGTTCGGATACGATTCTTTTGCGTCCCAAGTCTCTGTTTTCTGCTCCCAGGAGGAGCTATCTAGGGCAGGGGTCTCCAGACTTTTCTCCCCGCGGCCCCTTTCTGCAGAGGGAAAAGTCTGGCGGCCCCCGGGGAGTATGTCCGTCGAAATGCTGCCGCAGAAAACGGAAGCTTCCACTTTTTGCGGCGGCATTTCGGCGGGACCAAAATAGCCCGCTTGGGAGTTCGGTGGTCTCCCGGGCGGGCTCGGCGGTGGCGCCAGGGTCTCGCGGACCCCCGGGGGTGCGTGCACCCCAGTTTGAAGACCACTGATCTAGGGTGTCAGTCAGGCATAATTCATCACAGCCTATGGAAGCTAAAAGGTGTTAACGAGGGGAAAATAATTACTTGCTATTTACAGAACTGTTACCATTGCAGATTAAACCACTAAACACTGGGAGCCAAAGACCACCCTTGCTCCTGCCTGCATGTGCAGCTCCTCCCACTGATGTCAATGGAAGCCATGCCCACTACCTCTGTGAAGGGTGCGTCTGACCCTGACTGTAACTTCTCCTGAAGTGCTGTGTTGAGCTCTGTGGAAAGGAAGCTCAGATAATTCCACAGGGAACGGAGCTTTTGTATCTAGATTAGTCAAGGTTGTTTTTCTCCAACAAAGGGACAGACAGTGAGGTAGGGAGGAAGGGCTTAAGCAGCCATGCATGTTGTTTACAGGCAGACCTGTAAGCCTCCACTTTTGGAAAGGGGCAGTGTGACAAAGCTCCAAGTCTGTACTTGTGGGTCCTGCGCTTCCTGGCAGATTTAGGGGCCTCAGAAACTCATCTAGGCCCCAGAGTGACCTCCCTTTCTCAGTATAATTGGCAAGAGTCACCACCTAGTGAGTTACCTTCATCACAGGCCAGTATGGAAGATGGAAAACGGGGGAGCCCAGGCCCGCCCTCTATTCCGGACTCCAGCCCAGGGACCCTAATAGTATCAGCTAAGATGGCTGACCTTTTAGGCACAAAACACAATACAATTCCCTGGGCTACTTCCCCACAGCAGTCCCTGCTTCTTCAAACTCCACTTCACCCTTACCTCAGGGCCTCCTTCCTTCTGGATGATATGTTGTCCACCACTCAGTCTCACCAACAGCATAACTTCCTTCCACAGCTCCTGACACCCACAGCCCACCTGACTAACTGGGAGGTTTTGATCTGGTTTCAGCCAGACCCTGATTGGCTTCAGGTGTCCCAATTAAGCTAGCTGTTTCTACTCCTTTCTAGAAGGTTCTTAATTGGCCCCAGGTGTCTTGATTGGCCTGGAATGGCCTTTCTTTGGCTAGTCAGGGAACAGGGACCTACACATCCTGAGGCTGATATACCTGCCTTCCAGCACTCTCCTATACCCTTCTGGTCTGACTCTGTCACAGCAGGTATTTTTAATCTGTTTGTGCAGACACTTCAGCCTAGCTTGTGCCTTTAGGCACAGCCCCAAGCAAGGGGTGATGATGCATAAATTGCACTGCTTCAGCAGTAGCCTCAGGCAGTATTGTGACTTAGAGACACTCCTCTGAGCCACAGTCTCCTCCCTGCTTCTCCCACGCACAAGTGGGTGAGTGCAGTAATGCCACCTGTGCCAGGGGCCTAGCCTGGTTTGAGCAGCAGGGGGAGCGAGTACCAAAAAAAAAGGCGCCAGGAAAAGAAAAAAAGCACCACTTCCACTTACCTGGTGGAGCTGCTGCCGCAGAACAAAGCGGTGACTTGGGTATGGCCGCCGAAATAAATGGAGCCCTTTCGGCGGCATTTCGGTGGTCAGAACCAGTTCCCCACTCTGTTCGGCAGCAGCTCCAAGACTTCCCCCTGCTCCAGCCACCCGGTGAGTAAAATAGGCACCACTTTTGGGAATCTGGCCTCAGGGGGAGTGGCTGCTCCCCCGGACCCCGCCCCCGGCTATGCTACTGACCCCTGCCCTGCCTCCCAAAATCAACTCAGCTGCACTAGCTACTTTGTTAAGGCCCCGCCCATTCCTGTGAGGAATTCCTGCCTATCTGCCCTGGGGGAAGCAAGCAGGTATGGGTCAAGGTAAACCGTGCAGACAGGTCCACTCTCTGCCTCGCTCCTGTGCATAGGCACAGGCTAAGGGCTCGTCTACACTGCAATGCCGCGGCAGCGCTTTAACGTGGCTTGTGTGGTCGCAGCAGAGTGCTGGGAGAGAGGTCTCCCAGTGCTCTAAAAAAACCACCTCTACGAGTGGTGTGGTTCCTAGCGCTGGTGGACTGTCTACACTGGTGCTTTACAGTGCCGAAACTTGCTGGGCTCAGGGGGGTGATTTTTTCACACCCCTGAGCGAGAAAGTTGCAGGGCTGCAAATTGCCAGTGTAGATGAGCCCTACGTCACTGTCTAGCTCTCAAGCATCTGCTGTCTTTAACCAAGCAAAGGTTCATCCAACGAGGAAGAAGATAAGAGAACCACCACCACAACAGAGGTGTAGTCACATTGCTTAATGCACTACTGGAAGGCGGGAAAGGATTTTATGAATGTTTTTGTTTGTTTCTACAATATTTAAAATTTCAAAAACATTCTCTAAGTATTAAATCCCTATAAAGTGTCCCACAAACACTTTGTTAACTGCAGTGTATTATAGCCAGGTTGGTCTCAGGATATTAGAGAGACAAGGCGGGCGAGGAAATATCTTTTACTGGACCAGCGTCTGCTGATGAGAGAGACAAGCTTTCAAGCCACAAAGGGCTCTTCTTCTGGTCTGAGAAAGGTACTTGCAGTGTCACCCCAAAATGCAAAGTGGAACAGGTTGTTTAGCATAAATAGTTAGCACATACTGTAAGAGACCATTCAAGGTAGAGTGACTCACTAATACCCCCCCACCCAGTCATAGGACAAAAAGAGGGGATTAGTGGGCTACAACTTGTCGTAATAATCCAGTGTTCAATCCATGATTTTTAGTGTCGATTAGTTTAAGCTCCCAGGCTCATATTTTGGAAGTGTTGTGCAGGTTTCCTTTGAGGATGAGGACTGGTAGATCAGATATAGAGTGATCATTTTGTGAAAAGTGTTCACCCCCAGGTGACAGAGTGGGGTTTTTTTTTATCATTTTTCTGGGTGAAAAAAAGTCAAACACAAAAAACTCACCTATACAACAATTTCAAAAGACGAGCCTGGGAGCTTAAATTCATTACTTTACTAGATGCTAAAAATCATGGACACTGTTCAGACAAGAGATATCTTGAGAGGTCCATTACAATGTGTCCTATTCATGCTAAACAATCTGTTCCACTTTGCATTTTGCAGTAATACTGGGAGTACCATTCCCAGACCTGAAGAAGAGCTCGGTGTGGCTTGAAAGCTTGTCTCTCTCTCTCACTAATAGAAGCCGGTCTAATAAAAGATATTACCTCACCTACCTTGTTTCACTTTGGCATGAAACACAATGGCTCAAAATGTGAACAGAAAAGTCTGTCAAGGAAAGGAAATGGGTGATTTTAAACACAGGACTGATCACAATCAACATCACTTTAGCCCATTTATTTCAGATGCTGTGATTTCCCCACCTGCTGCTCAGCAAGTCTTTTCTGGATCTCCTGGTCGTCACAGATGTCATACACAACAGGCTTGGAAAGCTCCGCCTCAATGCGAGCCAGCCAGGTGCGAAGAGTGCTCATATTTTTGTCTAACGTCTGTATGACAGCAAAGGTCCCTTCCAGTTTCTTCAGCCTGGGGATATTGGAAAGGAAACAGATTGTTACAAACACATTTAACAATGGAAGCAGTATTAGCAGAGGCTCTGGAAATTACAAAAGTATGATTTATATAGTCGTCTTATCGCCAAACTGACCTGCCTTGAGCCCCATTTTAATTATAACCTACCCGCATTGGCACAGCAGATGCCTCCACAGCTGCAGAAGGTCTTAAGTGAGTCATTTAAGGAGATGCTGTGAACAGGGAGTGCCCTTCCCACAGCCTCATTCAAGTGCTAGTGGGTTCCTTGGTCATTTCCCTAAGGATTTGTACATAGAAAACTTGCCCCAATGTACAGTTTGTGTATTTGAGACAATCTAGTCACCCTCATCTCCCCAGAGTGCAGTGTGACTCTATGTTGGCCCAAAATGCAGGGCTGTGAAAACTGGTAGGAGCTTCTTCCTAGTCTCTGAATTGCATGCTCCACTTCTTGCAAAAGTGAAGCTATTACACCTGTGCAAAAAGGGTCTAAAACTCTACTGGGTCAATTTGGACCTCTCCTTTCATTGACACTGGTAGTATTTTACAACCACTTGGTACAAGTATGCATGAGGCAAGGCAATGGAAAAATCATTCTTTTCCCTAGTTTTCTAAGATGGGCTCTTTCTCAAGCTACTCTCACATGTGAATTACAGTTCAGTCTTAGAGGACCGGCACGCTGCCAGCATATTTTGATCCTGCTGGGAATATGTTAAGTGGGTTGTGCTGCTCCACTGAGGGAGATGGTTCGCTACACCAGCTCTATACCTGGTGGATGGCAGCTGTTCTCTAGAGAGAAGAGTCTGAAGAGAGGAATCTCACAACAGCCATGCCTTAGGAAAAGGTTTGAACTGAATATATGTGTTGTTTTAAGAGTGGATTTCTGTGTAAATAAAGCCAAACCCCAGGAAAAGGGGTGAGTTTGGACACTGAACTGCGTGTGGACTATGCCTCTGCCTCTTCTATTTTCAGCAGATCTGAAGGTTAGGGCACATGTGTCTATGGCTTCCCTAAACAGGCCATCTATACTTTTGTCCCCATAGCAATGGGATATTTTGGCCACACGGACTATGTCCATGCTACTTTATGCAGAAGAGTGCAACAGAACCCCCTAACATGCATAAAACAGAGAGGTGAAGCTAGCATAATAAATCTAAAATGAGAAACTTAAATAAGCCACTATGGAGAGAGAGAGAGAGACCGACCACAAAAGAGACAAGTTTCAGAAAAGTCCAGCTCTGATTTGCAAGGATAGCAGAGACTGTGTTCCAGAGCCATCCCTGGTATACTCCCTCTATAGTCAATGAAGTTACATCAGGAAGGAATCTGGATCTGGCTCTCTCTTGCCCAGATGGGTTAACTTTATTCCCCCGACCCTATCTCAGCCTCTAAAATAGGCCAAAGTCACAGGTATATTCATTCGTCTGTTCCAGGATGGTGACTCCTGTGTGCCTGTTTTGTATGGGTAAATTTACAATTCCTGACTGATGATTTCCATGGGAAAGGTAGGATTGCTACTCTGCCGTGGCACGTATTGCCCTGCTTCAACAATGTTTTGTAAATGCTTTTTCAGATCCGACAAGGGAGATTGATAGTCAAACTGGATACAAGAATGGCCACACTGAGTCATCTAGCCCAGTTTCCTGTCTTCTGACAGAGGCCAATGCCATGTGCTTCAGAGGGAATGAAAAGAACAGATAATCAAGTGATCCATCCCGTGTGGTCTACTCCCAGCTTCTGGCAAACAGAGACTAGGGACACCCAGAACATGGTGTTGCATCTCTGCTCATACTGGCTAATAGCCATTGATGGACCAGCCCTCCAGGAACTGATCTAGTTTTTTTTTTTTTTAACCCTGTAATAGTTTTGGCCTTCACAACATCCTCTTGCAACGAATTCCACAGGTTGACTCTGCCTCCTTTTGTTTGTTTTAAACCTATTAAACAGCAGGTGCTGCTTATTAATTTCATTGGGTGACCCATAGTTCTTGTGTTCCGTGAAGGAGTAAATAATATTTCCTTATTCACTTTCTCTACACTGGTCAAGATTTTATAGACCTTTATCATATCCACCCTTTGCCATCTCTTTTCCAAGATGAAAAGTCCCAGTCTTTTTAATCTGTCCTCAGATGGAAGCTGTTCCATACCTGTAATAATTTTTGTTGTCCTTTTCTGAACCTTTTCCAATTCCAGTATATATCTTTTTTGAGATGGGGTGATCAGATCTGTACTCAAGTATTCAAGGTGTGGGGGTACCATGGATTTATATAGAGGCAATATGATATTTTCTGTTTTATCAATCCCTTTCCTAATGGTTCCTAACATTCTGTTAGCTTTTTAGATTGCCACTGCATATTAAGTGGATATAAGTGATCCATCCTCTGTCATCTACTCCCTGCTATGTTTTCAGGAAATTACCCACAATGACCCCAAGATCTCATTCTTAAGTGGTAAGAGATAATATAGATCCCATCATTTTATATGTATAGTTGGGATTATGTTTTCCATTGTGCATTACTTTGCATTTATCAACATTGACTTTCATCTGCCATTTCGTTGCCTAATCACCCAGTTTTGGGAATCCTTTTGTAATTCTTTGCAGTCTGCTTTGGACTTAACTATCTTGAGTAATTTTGTATCGTCTGCAAATTTTGGCACCTCAAAGTTTACCCCTTTCTCCAGCTCATGTGTGAATATGTTGAACAGCACTAGTCCCAGTATAGACTCCTGGGGGACACCACAATTTTCCACTCTTCAGTTTTCAGATCACCATGTGTATCTACAAAATCAGGGTGTACTGTACATACAGAATACCATACAGTGCTCAGATCTTTGCATTCGGACAACACGTGAGGGCTAGTTGATAGTATCCAGACCTCAGGCTGGCACCATTCATTCACACCACATTCATGCTAACAGTGCAATCCTGCAAACACTATCTGGGTTAGTGCTTGCTACGATGACTTCGATGAACATCAATATCAGTAGTACACCTACTATTATTATTACTATTTGTATTCCATTAGCACTAAGGGGCTCTCATCCTGGACCACAACCCCATGGTGCTAGATGCTGTGAAAACAGAACAAAAATATCCAGTCCCTGCCCCAAAGAGCGCACAATATAACATCAGAGACAACAGGAGAATACAAAGACACAGATGTGGGAGCACAAGGAAACAATGTGATAGTAAGTAATAATGAAGGCTCCGAGTCTGTCATGGAGGTCACGGATTCCCTAATTCAGGATATAAATATTATTCTCAATACGTTTGTTGTAGTAGAAGATGTTTGTTAAGATTGCCAGCAACTAATTCAGGATATAAATATTGTTCTCAATATGTTTGTTGTAGTAGAAAATGTTTATTAGGATTGCCAGCAACTATAGCACAATAGAAACAACCACTGTGGCACTATTAGCATCTGTTTACTTTGTAACACAATTATCGGAGACAGCCAATCTAATTAACTAATTTGTTACACTTGCCAGCTAGAATATGTCTTTTATTCCAACCTTAATCTCGACCTTGAAAACTAAAACCTAAGATAAACGGACAGGTGATAATAATAAACGCCTTTCAGAAATCAGTGCTGATACAATATCACAATATGGGAACAAACTACAGCCTTGAATAAACACACAGACAGGTAAATTCTTACTGAAGTCAACCAACACTTGACATGTGGCTCAAGGTTAGTATATTCTAATTCTGTTCTATATAGGTTTGTACTCCATGCTTGACACTGCAGCATGAAAGTGCCTTCCAGTAGCGCATTAGATGACTAACATTTGTCACATGTTGCTTGTTCTCTCATCGTCTCCCTAGAGCAGGCCTGCACAACTCGGAAAGCAGCAAGGGCCATATTACTGCAAAAAACACAGCTGCGGGACGAAAAGCCCCGCCCTCGCCCCGCCCCCCATCTGCTTCCCCTCACCCCAACACTTGGCTTGCCCTGCCCCCACTCACCCCCCCACGGGCCACACAGTGAGCCCGTGCGGGCCACATGTGGCCCTCAGGCCGCATGCTGTGCAGGCCTGCCCTAGAGGAAGAAGTATGCACAGTGGAGAGTTTTGTTTTGGAAGGGAGGGATTTTTTTGGGAGGGTGTGAGGAGGCGAGTCAATATAAATGTTGCTATGTATTTGTTAGAGCAGGCAGGTCAAAGAAACACACCTTGCACTTGGAGGAGATGGTGGTGAGGTTTGTGATGGTCCTTAGTTCCTGGGGGAGTTCATTCCACAGTCTCAGAACCAGTCCCTGAAAAAGTTATCTCCCGCACAGACAAGCTTTAACTTGGTGGTAGAGAGTTTCATTGTGACAGAGGAATGAAGTTACCGGGTAGCCATAAAAAATCCTAAAAGGTGCTGAAAGCCTCCTGAGAAATGCCGGGTGCCCTCAACTCTCATTGACGTCAAAGAGAATTGGAAGCATTCCCTCAGGAATGGACCGGGAGGAATACTGGAACAAAGAATCCAAGACCCTTTGACTGAATAAAAACCACACATTTGTGTCTCTGCTATTGTACCTCATATTTGCTTTCTGCAAGTGTTGGTGTGAATTAACTATTGTTAGCGGAAAATGTCATGAATGCTCCTCAAATATGAACCATAAGAGTATTTCTGCTGTGAGTGTACCTATCGTATAGCTGTCTTGAAAGCTCTTTTTGGGTATGACAGTCATTTAATCAGGGAGCAGAAGCTTTACCATGTGAGTTAGTTGACCAATCACACAGCATGAATAGAGAGTTAAGACAAGTAAATGATCAAAGTAATAGATGTGGTGAACAATTCATGATCACCCATAGGCCAAAATAGGGTCACATAAACCATGGTCAAATAACTTTGAATAACGAACACATCTGTAACCATTGAAGTGTGTGGGTAGCTCACAAACAGACACAGTTCACTAATTTATCTAATAACGGATTCAGCTGTGTCATAAGTGTGAAGTAGCCTAGAATTAGTGTTTACCTGTAAGGGGTTAAGCTAAAGGTAACCTGAGAGGGGGACAACTGACCAATGAGAAATTCCTCAAGAGACAAAGGATTTTAAGTTTCAGTTTCTCTCTGGGTCTCTCTCTGTTCACCTCGGCTATGGGGGGAACACAGCTATGTCTTTCACTATAAGATTCTATTAAGTATTGTAGTCAGTAAGTTTACCTTCTCTTTATCACTTGGAGGGTTCTCAGTGGTGAGTGTTGGCTGGGTGCTTCTTGATATTGTAAGCTTCAGCAGAGATATCAACTGTGGGAGAAAATTGCCTCGGGGGAGAGGTTTGGTTTCTGAATCCTTTTGTTGATTATGGTAGATGCTGTTCTATTGATGGTTATAAGGGATTTATTCCTTTCTTTTTTCTTTTATTAAAATCTTTCTTTTAAGAAGCTGACTGCTTGTTTTTCATTGTGTAAGATCCTGGTTTTGGATCGGGCACGTCTCGCAGCATCAGGCGAGGTTTCGTGTTTTTTTTCTCTCAAGCTTCCCAGGGAAGGAAGAAGTTTGGGGGGTTAATGGAAAGGGAAAGAAGGGTCCCCAAACTACCCTAGACCTAGTTTGGTGGTGGCAGCGTACCAGGTCCAGATACAGAAGAATTTGTGTTCTGGGGAAAACATTTTAACCCAAGCTGGTAAAATAAGCTTGTGGGGGTTATTTCTTTTTTCATGCGGGTCCCCACATCCGTACCCTAGAGTTCAGAGTGGGGAGGCAATCCTGACAAGCTGCAAACAATTTGCCCAAATCCACTCAAGAGACTATTGGTTCCTAGCAGCACTGGGTCATAACATTCTCCAGCTGCAACTTGCTTCTCTGGGGCTATGAAAAGCAAAAGGCTAAAAAGTCTCCTGTATTTTGCAATGAGCATGACTTAAATGGATGGCCCTTATTCAACAGAGCACTTAAGTTCATGCTTTAAGTCATGCTTGGGAGACAATTACTAAATGTTTCCATCTTAAAGCCTAAATTCAAATAGAGGCAAGGAACTGTATAGTGCAAGTGGGTTATAACTAAAGACCGGATCCTGAGACACTGAAGTGAATTGAAAGACTCCCATTGATCTGAATGGGCTTTGGATCAGGTCCTAACATTCCACTTCTGAATCCTGAATTGAAATGAATCAGATGGCCTGAAACAAATCCTCTCTAGATGTTAGTATCATAAACCCACATGAAAGGATGGCATGTCAGGCAGTCTTTGCTCAGGAGGTGTCAAAGAGTAGAAGGGTTCTTTTGGTGCAAGCCAGGACTAAAGTAGATTGGCAGGAACATGATGAGATGAAGATCTGCACAGTGCCTGCCTGCAATATGCTGCTTTATAATCAGTGATGTCAGAAAATGTAGCAGAGAGAACAAGCTATAAATAAAACTCATTTCTTTGTTTAATGGGATGAAGAGAATCAATGTATATTTTTAAACCTTGTTCATCTGTGTAAATATTATTCTGGTCAGGCAGCAGAGATACTATTCATATGTGTTAAAAATATGGTGAAATTATATCGCACTGGCAACTGACATTACTGTCTGATAACAGGAGATCTTTGTTCAGTAGATTTTAGTGCAAACTGATTATATAAAGCACATAAGCTTAAGAAATGACTACTTCATTTGGGGCCAATCTTTAAATATGTGCAAGTTCATTTCTCTGTGCAGCTTCTGGCTCTTGAAAATAACACAGAAACCTTTACATGGAAATTAATATCGCATAATCACTACACAAGAAGGGGCAAGCTATTATTAAACCTTCCATTTATCCATAATATTGTCATCCCAAATCTCCACTGACATTGGCACAATGAGATACCAAAGATACCAGCACAAATTTTAACTTAGAAGGCCCCTGAATGCTATTTATCCAGTCTAACGAACTGCATCTCCCACACAGCATAATCCATTTTCTCATCCACTTGTCACAGGGAAATTGCACACACAAGCACATGCTGATATAGCAGTGCCCATCCCCCCAGGCTGCTGAAGCACCCCGACAGATATGACTGAATTTGTGATTTCTCATCTTACAGGCACTATAACCAAATGCAGAGCTGATTATTGAAACAGCACTTACCGTTTATAGGGAAAAATCATTCCTTAGCTTGTAAATCCCAAGCTGCAAGGATTCTGTCTGTGTAATCACAGCACTCATGGAAGAGGAAACCCCTCCTCTATGGATGCCCTATTTATTCATTGCTTTTTTCATCTTCCTCCTCCTATGCAAAGCCCCTAGCTGGGGAGTCACAGCATGGGCACACACACACACAAACACACACACACACACCAACATGCGCACACACACACACTGAACAACACTGGGTTCCTTCTGTTAACCTGCATTTCTACCTGGCAAATTGCTGAGAACCCAACCGCAAACACAAAGTAGTTTTATTTTGACACAACCGAATTAGCTCATGAAGAAAAATACCTTGAGTCATTGCCTGGGGGTGACGCTCCAGAGACTTCAAAACCAAAAGGTAAAGTCTGCTGAGTACAATCCGATACTTTCAGCCTCAGACTCGCATGATTTATAGAGGGATTTTCCTATTGAAGCAATCCCCAAAACGTAAATGCATACAAATGCACACACACACAAAATGCTTACTTGAACAATGCTCTCTGCTGCCTTGTTTGCTATCATATCACAGCTTTTTATACACAAATTAAAGCTTACTCCCTTTCAATCAACCCTGTCCTGTGCTCAGCCCTTCAGTGAGGGAGTAGGGCCAATGAAGTGCAAGGAGTTACACTGGCAATCAAACTACCCCCTAATCTTTACTTATGACATAATTTATTTGTCAAAAATTTGATCATAACAAATTCCATGTTCTGACATCACAGCCAGAGAAGGGTGAGAAGGGCTGGGAGGGAGAGTAACTTGGTTTTAAAATAGATGTATCTGAAAATCAGCAACATGGCACTACAACTTTGAAAAATCACACCAAAAATCCAAGGAATTATTTGGAAGTCTAATGCATGTGACCATTTTCTCTGGCATTATGGGAATCTGTGGTGCCCCCTCCCCGCTCTGATTTCTGCCAGGGTTTACATTTTTATTTCTTTTTTGCAGGGAGCAGGTTCAAAATACATGAGTACACAGTAGTTTATTCAAAACTACTACATCAGCAATAGCAAGCTGCCCCCCTTTGTCCTCTCCCTTTGCAGGCCTGGCTCACGCTGGCACTGACTAATGGCAACCCTCTAACCAAGCCAACGCAGCCCACCTGCATAAGGCAAATTCTGTGCCTGCTCTGGTGTTAGTTTGGGTCTCACACAGGGACATAGGGGGATTTAACCAGGGCCATGGAGTGGCTAATACGTAGGAGCCATTAGCCCGGGGGTGGGGGTGGGGGCCTTGAAAGCCACAGATGGAAACCACCCAGCCTCTGTGGGCTCGGGGCAGGGCTGCCCCACTCCCACCGGTGGGTTTTCCTGTTGATTCAGAGCCGGCCCTGCTTAGTCACATGGTGCCGCAAGGCCCCATCCCTGTGCAGCAGCTTGTGGAGTCGAGCCAGTCAAGTGACCTCAAAGGCCGGGTGAGCTGTGAGCTGCACCCTGAAGGGAGAGGCAGGAGCAACAGCTGGGTGCTGCAGAGACGGGCCGCATCTTTCCAGGAAGGGAGACTGAGGGTAAGTGGGGGGAAGCTTGTGTCCCTTCACTCTACCAAAGGCACGCTCAACTGTCATTCTGCACCTGCTGAAGAGGCAGCTGAATTTTTCCTTGCCACTGTTGAGGTGGTCGGCATATGGCTTCAGGAGCCAGGGAAGCAAAGAATAGGCCATGTCCCCCAGGAACATTATTGCCGACAGTAATCCGCCAGTCCGGAGGGAAAAGCTCTTGCTTGTCGCTTTCTGAAAAATCCTGTGGTGTTCAAGATGCGAGCATCACGCACCTTCCCTGACCAGCCCACGCTGGCATTGGTGAAGTGTCTGGTGAGCCACCAATGCATTTGTAACCAGAGAAGAGTAGCCCTTTCTGTTGATGTACTCCGTGGCAAAGTGGTCTGATGCCAAAATAGGGATGTGTGTGTCATCTATTGCTGCATTGCAGTTCGGGAACCACAGTGCTGCAAATCCACCCACTACATCACCGCCCTGTGGAGCAGGAGGCAATAAATTGCCACTGCAGCGGATTTTGCCACTCCTAACCAGTTTTCCACTGACCAGTAGGAATCTGGCTTTTCAAGTTTCCAGTGTGATCATCATTCTCTTCTCCACAGTCAGTGCAGCTCTCAGTTTTGGTGTCCCTGAGCTGGGGGACTGGGGCAAGTTGGCACACAGAGCCAGAAATGCAGCCTCGCACATCGAAAAGCTCTGCAGCCACTGCTTGTCATCCCAAGCCTGTGTTACAATACCATCCCACCAGCCAGTACTTGTTTCACAGGCCCAGAAGTCGTGCTCTGCCATCTGCAGTTGCTCCGTGAATGCCTACCACAGAATTGGTTCTCACTGTGTCCCCCAGCAATTTGTTCTCCAAAAGAATCATCAGCTGATTCAGTTACTCTTGCAGCTCTATAAATACTGGAGAACCGTGAATCCTGTTCTTGCCACACTTATGACAGAAGAGCATAGCTGTCAGGCTCCCTGCTTCTGTCAGAGATGGTGGATAGCAAGGAGGGCTGCGCGGGTTCATGAGATTTTGAAAAAAGCTGCAAAAATTATGGGATAGACATAACATTATGGGATGGAGACAGCTGCGTGTTGGGAAGCTGACCCCTTGCTTCCACTTCTGCCCAACTCGTTTTGGCCCCAACATGCATTGCCAAAACTTCCCCGAAAATGGTGTGCTGGATGGTGGCAGGTTGCACACTGGCATATCTACCCATCCTGCACTTCAAACACTCTTGGTGAGCACATGCAGCACTGAGAGGAGACAAGTACATACGCGCACATATGATATACTACGTGCGATGGCTAAATGATGACGTAACTTGTGTTGACCAAAGTTTGTAGTGTAGACACAGCCAGAGTCTAAGGGCTTGTTGTATGGTGAGTTAGTGCGGTCTAAGCCATGGTGAGAATCTACAGCATACCAGCTTTCCCCAAGATAGCTCACCATGTGGATATTGCTACCACACACAATGGAACTTTTTCTGCACTGTAGATTCTGCACTGGTTTTCTGTGCACCAACTTGCCATGTAGATAAGCCGGGAGCATTCCCTGTAACGACACAACTTGGACCTACAGTACGTAGACTAGCTGTTGCAGGCTGCGAGGCTACCTGTGTTATGCAGACAATTTATTTTGCTTTAATCTGATGTCCTTAATACTCTTATGAAATCCTGTTTTACTACGACCCTTGTAGTTTTAGATTGCTGTTTAAGAACTTCACCCAGACTGTCCAGGGGAACGGGAAAAATCTTAATCTCTAAGAGGTGGAAAGGTCTCTAAAGCCTACCCTGTTTAAAATTATCCATCAAAATGGCTTGCTGTGGTCAGGGCTATGAGCTTCCAAGTGCATAGGAAATGCCAAATGACCATGGATGAGAGCCATTCTGAAAGGGTCTAAGATGAATGACACCACCACGTTGGGAGCCTTAATATGAACTTGCCTTGGCAATGTCTCCATATTTCAGTGCTTATATTAGGGGTTGTAACCATGTATTTATTCCAACCAATCCCTGCTATACTTTATTGTGAGCTGCCCTGCAAACAAAGAGTTACACAAATGTTCTCATCACGGCATACAACCAGTTCATGCTGTTCTCAGTAAGGCAAAGAAAGTGAACCTATGCACCCAACACAGGAGCATAAGGCATTGTTCAATAAGCCACTACAGACAGTTGTTTGGAAATGGTGCTTATTTTCTGCAATCTTATAAAGAAATTAGATTGAAAAGCAGCTGGCACTATACAGCATGTTTATGGGGTACAAAAATACACGCTGAAAGTACATTTATTACTGTACACCAATTGGTTTGGTTGTGGCCACTGGAGGGACTCACCACTGAGATACCATGCTTTAATGCAGGTTCAAGTGTTTTCTGCGTAGTTTGAACATCCATTTATAAATATGTACATTGTTAAACCCTGGGATTATGCAGATATCCTCTGAGCGTGAACCATCATTGTGGTGGCTTCGTGAGTCTGCAGATAGCCCATATTGAAACAATAGCTTCAAGAGCAAATTCTTCCTCACCGTGCTTGCTCACAAAACACTAAAAGCAGAAGAATTTCGGTGGAAAGCAGACCACAGAGAGAGGCCACAGGACTGCATTGCCCTATATGATGCGCTACCCCTGACAACTCTCTCAATCCTTGCAGGCAGTTGTCGCAGAATACTGCTCCACTGCATACAGGGTGTGAATTCTTAGGGTACGGCTACACTACCCACCAGATCCCCGAATCGACAGCTGAACTCCACCTCGGCAGGAGGGGTAAGCAGAGTCGGGGGGGACCGGCTGCGGTTGACCCGCCGCCATGGGGACGGCCAGGTAAATCGAACTAAGAAGGTAAGTCGAACTAAGATACTTCAACTTCAGCTATGCGAATAGCGTGTGTGTGTGTGTGTGTGTGTGTGTGTGTGTGAGAGAGAGATTTCATTTTAAGGGTACAGGTGCTAACTGATAAGTGGAGATAAGACAAGATTGCAGCTGACGTGCTGGAATCTAAGATACATATTTCCACAATTAGTGGATTTGCAGAACACTCAGAAAGTGGCCAAAATTTTAAATTAGACTTTAAACTTTTGTTTGTCTAGTACCCCTGCTTTTTTCCTTTCCTGCCAGCCAACAAAGAAAAGCACAGAAGAGCATGGCTAGCTAGCAGTCTCTCCAAAGCTTTACAGAAATTCATTTGCATAACTTACAAAAAGAACAGATGTCTGAATGTTATTTTATCCATGGGAATTATGTTTTCGGACGCTTCCTAGTTTGCACCAAACCATGCTTCAGCTGTGACACACATGACAATGCCTTTGTGAAACTGCACAAGCCAAGTAGACATATACAATAAAAGTGCTAAGTCCATTCTGTGTAGCTGCTGCCATATGGCAAATCTGAGCTTGTCAACATGATCTAAGAGAATCACTCCAAGATCTAAACTAAGAACTCACCTAATCTGCCCATCTGTCTCAGGTTGTTTATGGTTTAAAGTGAAGTAAGTTGTTCATTGGAAATGTTCTGTATTGATTAGATTGGCTTTTGACTGTGTTTTGCTGTCATTTCAATATTGTATAGACATATATATATTATATTACATGCAAAAACTATGTTAAAAACATTAAGGTTGCCAAGTCAAGCACTCAAAAGTTAGTAAATGACAGGAAATAAGGTTCCCTGTGCAATCTTAATATGACCTCCTTGGGCATATAGTTCATGATACAGTCTAATTATATGATCACATACTATTTTTTTCCGCAGCACCTATGTCTCATTCAGGGCACAGGATGGATCTTTTAACAAAGTTTTGTGGGGGTAATTTCCCATCTTTAAAAAAAAATTGAAAAAACAGGAATTCCACCATTTGACATCATCAGGGTTAGAACCTTTAGATCTAGACAGGCCTCTGCCACTTGGGATAACTGAGATATGTGGTGACAGCAGAAGAATGACGAGACTCCCCGGCTCTAGAGGGCATTCTCCACAAGGCTAACCCATTCTGTCCCCTACAAACTGTCCCTGTCCTGTCTTTTCCTCACTCAGCTCTTTGTCCCAGTCCCATTCTCTTCACTTAGCCAGTCCCAGTACTCAGTCTAGTCTCTCCAGTCCAGACTCCCCAACTCTCACTCCTTCCCCAGCTCCTTGGACTTAGTCTCTCTCCCAGCTCCATATCTGATCTGCCTCCTTGCCCACCCTAATCTTAAATTGCCCCTCCAACATGTTCTCCTTTTCCACTGGCGCCCAGTCCCAGTCTACCTCCCTGATCTCCTCATCCAATTTTACTTCCTCCCCCTGGCTCCTTGTCCCAGTCTCTGCCCAGTCAGTCCCAGTTCTCCCCCAAAAAGTCAGGAGCTCGTCACGTGTCTTTCCTAACCCCTCACTTTCTTCCACACCCATTCTCAGTCTTCCCCATCTCCAGTTCCCAGTCCCTCTCCCATCCCAATTCCCAGTTTCCCTTCCCTCCCCAATCATCCTTCAGTCCTAGTATTCCCCATCCTGGCTCCTATTTCCAATCTACTCTACCTGCAAGCCTTGCTCTGATCCCCATTGTATTTGAATCAGGCAAATACCTCCTTCTTGCTGGCTGGTCCCAGCAGTAGGATCTTTGAGAGAAAAGGGGAGACAATCTTTCTGGCTCTCAGTTCAGGTACACGGTCCTGCCTTAGCTCAGAGCTGCAATTGCAGGGAAAGTCCAGCTTAGACCAGGCTGGAGCATGCCCAGTGTGTACAGAATTTTGGGGGAATTTAGTTACTAAAATCTAGGGTCTCTACTGGGCCTGTATAAGGTGCATAACTTGATCAAACTTGGATAGATTTTCACTGGAATTGTAGAAGGTGCTTCGCTGACACAAAGGCCATCCTCTAGCCAAATTTCAAATCCTTGCTTCAAAGCATGGGGGCGCTATGGTTTTTCAAATAAAAGGTTGCTAGACCTTTTTAACATGGGTAAAAACATATTTTCTCCTAACTTTGGTCTTGGAAACAGATGACCCCTTTTGGCTGAACTTAAAAAAAAAAAAAAAATCAAAAAAAAAAAATCAACCTGAGGCAGACATCGAACCTGGAAAATTTCAGTCCAAATATTTAACATTTAGAAGTTAAAAGCAACTATTATGTTTTACAGCAGCAACCGTAACAATATGTGGTGCTACTAAGCCTCACCTATGATAAACACATGAACACACGGACATATATTTCCATACACACATATACAGATATTACAGTACCTAACCCAGAACTTCTGCTGGTGAAAATCTGTTGGTTCCATTGAAGTAAGGGACCTATGCCAATTTGCACCAGCAAAAGACCTAGCTCCATACAGCTGCCGTGTATGATTGTTATAAGATACATATGTGGTTTATAATGTTCATTTTTAACTTGTAAAACTAATACACATATCCCTTAAGACATTTCTTGTGATTTTTTAAAGTAATTACTCAATTTAAATTTTTGTTTTTCCTCTCTTTTGTTGGATTCTGCCCCTGAATTTGTCTCTGAGAAGTTAATTCACCTGGGTGGCAGCAGGTGCTTACCATAGTTTGACAGTGTATAATTTTTCCTACATGAATTCAGAGATTTTAAGGCTAGAAGGGTCCATGATGATTATCTAGTCTGATTTCCTGCATAATACAGGCCACAGAATTTCACCCAATGGCTCTTGGATCAAGCCCCTAAAGTCTGGTCAAGCTAGAAGAGATCTTTCAGAAAGCCAATCTTCTTCAACTGAAAATTATAGCTGGGAGGAAAAATTTGGACTACAGTGTCAAAGCATGTTTGGGAATAAATGTAAAAGCTATGCTTTATCTAATCAAAATTGAAAAATATAGCATGAATATGGGTTATAATTTCACAACTGAAGTGCTACATTTCAGAAAAAGTATACAGTAATCCCCTAACCCCGTATCTTGTTTCTACTCCAGCATCTACATGCCACTGGATTCTACCTCTAAGTGGCCAGCAGAGAATTACTCTGCCATAGGACAACTCCGCACAGGCATAAGGCTGGCCATTCCTCTCATCCCCATGTACAGGGTGTGTTAGGTGAGGGAGGGGGCATGTGAAGCTCTTTGCCAATCCTGCATTAGCATAAAGTCCCACAGGACTGCATAGTCGTTAGGCTGCTACATCTTACATCACAGCTCAGATGGGCTCTCAAATAACCCCAGGATACAGGGAGCTCAAGCCATCTTTGCTGACCCCTCTGCCCAGTTCCAGCACTCAATGTAAGGATCAAGAAACACAGAATTAAGAATTCTAATAACGATCCTCCAGGGCACACTTATGATGGGAACACAGAAATTATCATACAGGATCAAACCAGTGGTCTATCCAGTTCCATATCCATTCCCCAACACAGTGGCCATTGTTCTGATGCTTCAGAGGTAAGTGCAAAAAAACCTGCCACAATGGACAGTTATGCGATAATATGTCCAAAGGGGAAGTTATTCCTCGCCGCAGCCAGGCAGAGATTGGTTTATGGCAAGGATTACTTGAGTACTTTGTGGGGTAAACAACTGTTGTGAAGAAAATAACCTCCTTTAATTTATAGTACTTTCTCAAATATTATCAGTAAAACATACCATGTGTAATTCAGTTTTTAAACTAAAAAATTTATGAAGTAGCACCAACCTGTTGCAAAGATCAGAGATTTTTTTTAAAATATGGTAGCTTGCATTTTAAAACATTATTTCATAACCAGTTAACATTCAAAACTGAAAGCAAGTGTGTAGCATACAACACTAAGTGGTCTCAGAAGTTAAAAACTCAGCACCTTATGGCAAACCTACAACAGGCAGAGAAAAAGTGCAGTTATAACACTTTAGTACATAAATACAATGGAGATCCATCAACAGAAGTGAATTGCAAGTAGGAAACCTCTTGCATGAAGAACTGGAATGCCTTGCTCTTATATAGCACTTTTCATCAACAGATCTCAAAGTGCTTTATAAAGGAGGTCAGTATCTATCCCCATTTGGGGAAACTGAGACACAGACTTGCCCACAATCACCCTGAAGGCCAGTGGCAGAGCCAGGAATAGAACCCAAGTCTACTGAGTCCCAATCGGTTAAGAGCAGAACTAAGTGGCAGACTCTAAAGAAGGGCTCTTCTGTTGAGTCACCTTAGGCTCAAGTGCTAAAATCCTTCATTATGATTCAGGGTAATTATGGCTGAGTCATGGTGATCATTGGGCCTGTTTAGCTCCAGCCAGAATATTAAGGCCCACAGAAAACATGGACAGGAAGAAAGAGTTTACCTGAGGCTGAAAGCTTAGGTTGATGCCAATGCTGTATTAATTTTTTTGTTTTTGAGTTACCAATAATCTCAAATCTCAGGAAGGGAGTAAGTCTGGACACTATCTTGGGGTCTATGTACTGTGCTGGGGGTGGGAGAAAGACTCAATCTGTTCACAGATTATAATTAAATTGGATTATCTCTATTAGTGGGCAGGGTCACAGTTGTCTTAGTTCCTTCAGTAAAATAAAACATTTAATCCAATCAGAAGCAGTCATAGATGGGGCTTTCCAGATTTTGTTGTGATTTGCCATGGCAAAGCTTTTCTTAATTTATTGGTCTGTGGTGGATGGTGCATTTTAAAAATAATGTGCAGCCCTTTCAGATGTGGTCATGTAAGAGCAGCCTACAATACTGGGATTAAAATCCTATTTGTTAGACATTACAAAAATTTTATGAGTGGACTGCTCCATTTTGACCATCTAGTCTGACCACGTGCATAACACAAGCCATAGGATTTGACCCAGTGATGCCCACGTATTCCAATAACTTGCACATTGACTACAGCCTATATTTTAGAAAGGCATCTGGTCTTAATTTAAAGATTCCCAAGTGATGGAGAATCTATCACATCGCTGTACAGCCAATATAGTATTTTTTAAATGAAGTTCAGTACGATAGCAAAGTAAAATCACTTTGATGCTACCTTAAACCCTCAGATTTAGAAAGAAAATTTCCCCCACTCCCAGTGTCGTGTACATGGGGGAGTGTGGTTTCACACCAGAAAACCCTAACAATCAAACTGAATAAGAAAATAAAGACTAATCTTATTATTAAACCATTTTTGAAATCCTAATTAATGTTCTTTAAAATCAGGTCAGTATGTTTCTGAATTTAGGTGGGAACCCCATGTAGACATTATACAAATTGTCAAAATAAGATTTTATTTCAAAGTTCAAGGCCACTTCGTACTTTCAATCACTTTCCATTGAATGCAAGTATTGAAATTTAAGTTCTTACCGTCCTCCAAAGACATCAAAGACATGCTGCCACCGATTGTTAATTTTATTGAGTTTGTCGTCTATTTCTGCGACTCTGCTCTTGTTGCTAGTCTTGATCAGCTGATCACCCATTTGCTTCAAATGAAGTTTATTTTCACCAAACAAGTTTATTTCTTCCATACAGTCCTGAAAAAACAAATCCAAAAATTTCAGCAAATACTGAAAATCAATATCTTGTTAAAATAAAGTTTCTGGGTTTCTTTGCTGTGTGGGATGGGGATGGTCTTGAAGTAGGATGACCAAGACAGGGGAGTAGATCCTCAGCTGGTGTAAACAGGCCGAGCTCTACTGGGGAAAATGGAACTAGATCAGTTTACACAAGCCAAGGATCCAATCTATTACCTTCTTATCATACAACGAGAAAGTAAGTGAGACAGAGAAGGGTAGGGAAAACAAATCACAAAGGACTACATTAAATCTGGTGTTTTAATACATTAAAGTACTATACTGAAAACTTATCCTTAATGGAATAAAGTACCCATAATTAAGACACTCTAAAAAATAAATGGCTTAGAGACCTGAAAGCTTTCATGTACATAACCCTAAGAATAGCAATTTAAATTTCTAATATTTTCTTGGTTTTTTTCCTTTTAACTTACATTTTCAACAAGTTACCTTGAAAGAACTTGAATTCGAGTTCAAAGGGCTCTTCTTTTGCTGGTATTCTTATACTCGAGTGATCTGGGATTAGATACTGAGCCCCTTATGCTACTAAGGAAGGACACTGGCAGCGGATTACTGTCCTGTGTCTATAAGACAGTGCTTTTTATATATTAATTACTTAATCAAGTCCAATACCACAGTAGGAAATTAGATGTGTTTCCTGACTTGATCTGTGGATTTTGAGGTACTTTTTGATTGTGGTGTGGGTAAGGAATGGTGTCCCTAGCCTCTGTTTGTCAGAGGGGGGTGATGGATGGCAGGAGAGAGATCACTTGATCATTATTTGTTAGGCACACTCACTCTGGGGCACTTGGCATTGGCCACTGTCAGTTGACAGGATACTGGGCTGGTCAGACCTTTGGTCTGACCCAATACGGCCATTCTTATGTTCTACGTCAGGGGTGGGCAAACTACGGCCCGCGGGCAGATCCGGCCTGCGGGCTCCTCCCAACTGGCCCCTGAGGTCCAGCTGGGGAGGCTGCTCCGGCCCCTCCCGATCCATCTCCCTCCCCCGCAGCCTCTGTGGGTCACACGCAGCAGCTCTTAGGGGCAGGGCTGCGTGTCCGGCTGGGGAGGCGGCTCCGGCCCCTCCCCCGCTATCTCCCTCCTCCGCGGCCTCGGCCTCAGTTCTCAGGGGCGGGGCTGCGCGACCGTGTGTTTGGCTTTGGGCCAGACAACGCTGTGCGCTCCAGCGGATCAGCGCGGTGTGTCTGACTGCGGGCCAGACACGCTATTCTTAGTGGTGGTGGGGTAAACGGGCTGTGGCGGGGCCAGGCGGGGGGGGGGGGGGGGGTGGCTAAGGGGGCAGAGGGTCTCCAGTGGCAGTGAATGGGGAGTTGGATGGTGCTTGGGAGTCCCAGGGGAGTGTCAGGGGGCAGGGGTGTGGCTAGGGGTCAGGGAGCAGGAGGGTTGGATATGGGGGTAGGGTCCTGGGGTGTGATTAGGGGGCACTGGGTCTCTGGAGGGAGGAGGTCAGGGGAAAGGAGTAGGGGGCTTAGGGGGTGGGCTCTTGGGGGGGTGATTGGGGTAGGGGGTCTATGGAGGGAGTAGTCGGGAGACAAGGAGCACGGGGGCTTAGAAGGGGGTGGGGTTTGGAGGGGGGCAGTTAGAGTGGGGAGTCTCCAGAGGAGTCGATCAGGGAACAAGGAGCCGGGGGTTGGAAGGGTCGGAGGTTCTGAGCAGGGCAGTCAGGGGGCAGGAAGTGGGAAGGAGCCAGATTGGGGGCGGGGCCTTCCCTACTCGGCCCTCCATATAATTTTGTAAACCTGATGTGGCCCTTGGGTCAAAAAGTTTGCCCACCCCCGTTCTATGTACTTAGTACCAAAACTACCGCACACCTTCGTATTGTGGGACCATCCCCCATTTACCTTCCAACTGCCCCTTTCACAACAGCTGGCACTGGTAAGAAGTTGGGGAGCAATGAAGCATTACCAGGGCTCCATAGATCATCTACAAAGAATACTCCAAGAGGAGGAGTCTCTAGCTTCATACCTTAAAAATATCAAGCCCATATGTTGCATCCTCCCCCAGCGTAAGAAGCAGGAGTCCCAAACGCAAATGCAGTATGCTGCTGCAGTGCAATCTGCGGGGTGTTGTGTTTTGGTTTTGCCTTTGAGATTGATCAGCAGTAGGGATAAAGACAAAGGACTTGGTATCAATGGAAGATAGGTACTAAATACCTTTGTCAATTGGGGCTTAAATGTTTAAACTTCTAGGCTTTAGCCTGTAAATGCTGTTCGACATTCCTATTTTATTGTGGGTTTGTCTTCGACAAATTCTTAGAATGCATGAAAAGCTGCTTTCCTGTTTACCTTTTGTAATTTGTCTATCATATCTTCAATGCTAACATCCGCAGTCTGTAACACTTTGCTTTCCATCTCTACCAGCCATGTACATAGCTCCTTATTCTTTTCATCAAACACAATCCACGCATTGAGTCTCTCCTCTATCTCCTGCTTACGCAGAGACACCTATGGATAAGAATACATGACAGGTGTCAACACCTCTCTCAGCAGGAAGCCAATGATTACAAATATAATCAAAAGCATGCATGACTAAGATAGATATTCATGTTTCTTTTTAACAATAGATTATTGCAGCAGACTTCATTAAAAATGCAAAATTCTAAACTAATTAGCTGTTCCATATTACAGGAGCATTTATTAGACTTCTCCAGTTTTCTTTTTAAAGATGGAACCAGAATGTTATAGCATGAAGTTGGAACACCAGGAGTAAACATTATCTACCAAACACCATGATGACATTGGTACCAATTTGTGTGCCATACAGTGGAAAACTGACAATGCCAAACAAACAAGAAAAACAAAATATTCATTTCTACATACAAACATACATAAAATAGCTATATCTTACAGACACACACATGTACATACAAACAACATGTGCTGAGATACATCCCTATAATAAGTCCTGTATTTCTGCAATCATGATAAATTTTGCAAATACAGATCCCATGTATTGTCCACCTTTGATCATCTCATTGGCACTCTTCCCATTAACCTCTCCTATTACAAGTGCCTGGATTCTACGCTCGATATAATTTTATACACTTGGGGCACGTCTACTACCCACCTGATTAGCAGGTAGTGATTGATCTATTGGGGATCGATCTATCATGTCTAGTGTAGACGTGATAAATCGATCCCTGAGCGCGCTCCCCATCAACTCCTGTACTCCACCTCTGCGAGAGGCAGAAATGGAGTTGACGGGGGAGCAGCAGCGGTTGACTTGCTGCTGTGTAGACAGCCAGGTAAGTCAACCTAAGATATGCCAACTTCAGCTACGCTATTCGTGTAGCTGAAGTTGCGTATCTTAGGTTGACACCCCCCACCCCCACCCCGGTGTAGACCAGGCCTTGTTGAAATTTGGGAGTAGCAATGAGGGGAAAGAAACATAAAAAGATCATTCATATCACATGTGATATATTGGATAATCTCACATTATTCTGCTTTTGCCCTTTCAGTTCTGAGAACTTTGGTTCCATATGTTCCTCATGCACAACAAATTACACGGGCAGGAAAATGTATTCCTAAATCTGCACTGCCTCTTCATTCACATTACATGGACTACACAGAAAGAGGGGGCTAGAAGTATTATGGAAGGGGCATTGGGGAATGGCCTCCAAAACTCACAAGAACATAAGAATGGCCCTACTGGGTCACACCAAAGGTCCATCTAGCACAATATCCTGTCTTCCGACAGTGGTCAATCCAGGTGTCCCAGAGGGAATGAACAGGGCAGGTAATTATCGAGTGATCCATCCGCTGTCACTCATTTCCAGCTTCTGGAAGACAGAGGCTAGGGACAGCATCCCTGCCCATCCTGGCTAATGGCCATTGATGGACCTATCCTCCATGAATTTATCTAGTTCTTTTTTGAACCCTATTATGGTCCTGGCCTTCACAAAATCCTCTGGCTAGGCGTTCCACAGGTTGACTGTGCGTTGTGTGAAGAAATAATTCCTTTCATTTGTTTTACATCTGCTGCCTACTAATTTCATTTGGTAACCCCTAGTTCTGGCGTTATGAAATGTAGTAAACAACATTTCCTTATCTACTTTCTCTATACCAGTCATGATTTTGTAGACCTCAATCATATCTCCACTTAACCATCTCTTTTCCAAGCTGAAAAGTCCCATTTATATTAATCTTTCTTCATACAGAAGCCATTCCATACTCCTAATAATTTTTGTTGCCCTTTTCTGAACCTTTTCCAGTTCCAATATATCTTTTTGAGATGAGGCGACCACATCTGCGCACAGTATTCAAGATGTGGGCGTACCATGGATTTATATAGAGGCAACATGATATTTTCTGTCCTATTATAATCTATCCTTTTCTTAATTGCTCCCAGCATTCTGTTTGCTTTTTTGACTGCTGTTGCGCATTGAGTGGATGTTTTCAGAGAACTATCCACAATGTTTTCTTGAATAGAAACAGCTAATTTTGACTCACATTAACTCACATTATTAAGAAATCTACCAAGGAATCCAGAGACTCTAAGGATTTCTGCCCCAATCTGAGAACTCTTCTGCAGCCACGACATGCCTGCTCACCCTTCACCAATACCACCATTCTGCTGGGATCACATGATAGCATCAGCTATCCTCTGATGTGGTAAGTTAACTCCATCCATGGGGGCAAGGAGGCGACATCAATGCTGACTCAAGGAGCATTAAATCCTGTAAGTGTTTCTGCTTTCAATTCTGCCTGCTTAAGAGGGGCACATTTTGCATATAATGGCTGTTCCCGGTTCTAGCCCCCCCTCACTCACAGAGCTCTTCACACTAGAACTTCAGGCAGGAACCTTCTGGGGAGTTTGCAGTGAAGGGAGGCCATTATGAACTAGCCCGTCTTTCCCTTCTCTGGTTTTGCCCCCTCTTTGCTCTGAGGTGGAATATGCACTACAGATCTAGATATCTGCAGATACCATACATGTGTGTATTGTAATACACCAGGACCCTTACTGATATGACCTGTTAAATCCTTGACCTACTTATACCTTGCAATGGCAGCGATGCAAACTCTAATCCCCTTGAATTCATCTGCTCATTAACTGTTTGTTTATTTACTTCCCTACCCTTTCTAACAAGAGCATCTGGCTGCCTCACTCTGAGAAGTTCATGACAGCTGCAGGGTTTGACTTTTAAAGTCTTTCAGATCTCACCATTTAAATGTTAATTGTTTTCAAACAATACATGTCTTTCACTCTCCTGCTACAACTCATCTCTCAAAACACATACAAATGGAGTATTCTGTTAGTATGTACTTAGCATCACTACATAATCAGGCCTTTTATTAGGTAACTAAATATGAACATGCAGAAGGTTCCCAATTCAGGCATCCGACTCTGAAAATACTGTGCCTACATGTTTTCAAGTCTGGCATTCTCAGTGTTCAGAATCTGCAGTAGGAAGTAAATTTGAACATATTTCATTGGATTAGCCATTCAGGCTTTGTCTACACTACATTATTAAGTTGACCTAAGTCAGGTCGATGTACAGCCACCTCAGTAATTACTGCGGTTTTTCATGTCCATACTACCTTCCTTGTGCCAGTGGTGTGCGTCCTTACCAGGAGTGCTTGCACCAACTTAAGTGGGGCAGTGTGGGGTGCTGATTGCCTGTTGGCTCCGTGTGGAGTCTTGCTGCTGGGTGCCAACACCCCAGGCTGTTGGCTCGTGTAGCACCTCACAGTCTGTGAGTTCCATGCAGAGCTGACAGGTGATGTTAAGTAAAGTAGTGTCTATACAGACACTGTGGAGCGCTAACTACATCGACCTAAACACTCTGTTATTAAGCTCGATATACTGGAGGACTTAAATTGGTAGGAACAATGCTTTAGTGTAGACACTGTCAGAGTTAGGTCAACAATGTCTCAAAACACGTACAAAATGGAGTATTCTATTTACGATGTACACTTAACTCTGTAGCATAAACCTGGCTTCAGTTTAAGGTAAAATGTTTCCACACATCAAAGTTATTATGAAGGGCCTGACTGCAGAATCCTTATTCCACCAACTCTCCCATTGCACCCAAACTCCCTTTGCCTGGGAAAAGTTTGGGCCCTACATATTAGGAGAACTTTGTTTCTAAAGTTTTTTTTGTAATCTACTAAAAAAGAGCCGTGTGATTTTTTGACTATAAAGGGTTCCATTTGTTGCTAGCTTAGAACTGTCTGCTCAGCTATCATCTCCTTAAATCAAGAATCTTAAAATCTAGCATTATGTTTCTTTATTCATTACCTTTGTCTATTAAAACACATGTAAAATATATACATAAAATACCCAGCAATATATACCAATCTATAAATTCAGTGAGCTGAATGTAACTCCATTGACTTCTGTGAATGAATTTGGGCCAGTAAAGTTAAATATAGTGCTAACAAAATGTAATACAGCAGTAGGCCACAAAAGATGGTAAATGTTGAACAGTAAACTGTGCAAAGTTTTGGAAATACAGTATATTAAAGAAATGGCAAAGCCCATTTTTAATGTGTTTCGGTCCTTTTTACTAAACATACTTAAAAGCTAATTTATTTCTCAATTTCAATTTATTAACTTTCTTGGAGCTGTATTTTACATCGGCCTACGCAATATGGCATCACTTGTGAATTCAAAAGACATAGTAGGTAGCAGAAACAGCAAAACAATTACCCACATTTTTCCCTCCTTCATCTCAGGCGATTTGTTTAGTCTTAGCACTCTAGTTTGAGAGTTAGAACAAAGCCATCCATTTTACCCAACAGTTGCATTTCTTTCATAAACTCAATTGCTAAGAGTTTGCAAAACTGGAGCACTGTGTGTTATGGAAACAAAGAGAGCAGAGCCCAGACTAACTTTATTCCACTATTGTTCAGCCATGCTAAGAAGAAACTGCATCTGCAAAGAATGCAGCAAAAGAGACTTTACAACTAAAGTTACCCTGCATATTAACTAAAGCATGTTTCTTTCTGCTGTTTAGGCCTGGTAAGACATTTCATCCTAAATGCATCAACAAAGAACAAGGACATGAACAGTATATTCAACAGCTAAGTGACTTACTCGTAAGCAGAGTTCTTCCCATTGTCTGTGCAAATACTCTACTTGCTCCTTTAGCAGCATCACATCTTCTGCAAGGATATAATGAGCCAAGTCTGCCTTCATATTATCAAGTTCTTTCACGTTTTGATTCCAGTCTGCAAGTGACTTCTCCAGTTCCTGCATTTAAACATAAGGAAACAATCCCTTAGACTAGCTCCTGTGTTTTTTCAAAACCTGTTGGTTAATCCTCTGACTGGCCTGTGGGGGAGGGGAAAACCAAAAAAGAGGAGGGGAAATTTACATTTAGGAAGCCAAAAGGGTAACGTTGTGAAGCCTTTGCTAGGATGCTTTGTGGTCAACCTCCCTTTCCTTTTCCTTCTATCTCTGCATCCTGTTTGGGGGAGGGTGGGAAGAGAAACGGTTAGTTGAGAAGATTAATCTCTTTTTATTAGAGAGTTCCCTCCAGTGTTAGTTATTCTGAGCCTGATCCAGAGCCCATTAAAATCAATGGCATAGCTCTTACTGACTTCATTAGTGCAGAAACAAGCCTCTTGTTACCCTATAAAATACTAAAATATTCTCTACTAGATATCCAACACCCAACATCTTCTGATACACTGCTGCAGTGTCTGGTAGAAGTTTCCAGCTTTTTAAATGCACAAAACCGAACACCCTCACTCACTTTCACTGGGCTGAGACAGGGGGTTGTGGGTGCAAGAGGGGTGAGGGCTCCAGCAAGGGGTGCGGGCTCTGGGGTTGGGTGCAGGAGGAGATGTGGACCCTGGCTGGGGTTGTGGGCTCAGGGGTGGGGCCGAGGATAAGAGATCTGGGGTGCAGGAGGGGGCTTGGGGCTGGGGCAGGGGATTGGGATGCGGGAGGGGGTTTTGGGTGTGGGCTCTGACCGGGTAGTGCTGATCTCAGGCAGGGTCTCTGCCTGCTCTGGCTCTGTACGGATCCCAGAAGCGGCGGCATGTCTCACTCCTAGGCACAGGGGTTCTGTGTTCTGCCCACAGGCGCTGCCTCCGCAGCACCCCCTGGTGGTTCCTGGGAGTTTTGGAGCTAGCGGTCAGGGCAAGGCCAGTGCATGGAGCCTTCATGAATGGCTGACCCTGTGCCTAGGAGACAAACGTGCCAGTTGCTTCTGAGAACTGCACAGAGCCAGAGCAGGCAGGGAGGCTGCCTCAGCTCCGCTGCCGACCAGACTTTTAAAAATATTAAAATAAATACAAAAAAAACCCAGACCCATTTCTTTAGTTACAAGGAGATAATCTTTCCTAAAGGCTTTTTAAAAGTGTTGTGTGTTAATGTTGTCACTGAAGGAGAGGAGTAATTGCACAATAAACTGCAGTAGGGATCTGTATTCTACACATGAAGGAAAGTCACATTTTACAATAAAGAAAACTTGTCAGAAAACCTTCTTGGTTCTGCTAACAAAGAAAAATGCTCTGTCTCTAGGAGGGGTAAACTGGACCCCCAAAAATGCACCAGAGGAGCAAACAGCTTCTCCTACCCTCCTAGTTCCTCTGCATGGGCAGGGGGAGGTTGTCTCCCCGCAAACAACCTGTCGTGGCCTTGCCCACACCGCACCCCTAAGCCCCTTCCTGGGTCCCTCTCTTCCATAGCTCAGGCTAGCTAGGGCTGTGGCAGGAAGGTGCCGCAATGACTCGGGGCTCAGGGACCGAGCTGCCCAGTGCTGGGGTTGGGGGACCATCCACAGCTCTGATGCTCTGTAGCCGGGCTGCTTGGGGTTCTGTGGCTAGGGGGAGGGGGGGCTGTGGCTGGGCTACCGGCCACACCACCTGGGGCTGGGGGCACTGCGGCTGGGCCACCTGGAGCTGGGGTGGGAGCTCGCCTGGAGCCCTGGAGCTGGAAAGCCACGGGGGGGGGTGGGGGTGGGAGGTTGCTCTGGGCTCCTGGGGGGAGGGGGAGTAAAAGGGGAGCGTGAGGGGTGGGTCCTCAGGCAGAAGGGAAGGGGCTGGGGGCTAGCCTCCCGACAACGGCCAGTTCACCGGCCGCCCATGTTCTTCTGATCGATCTGTATATATGCAAATTCACATTTTGAAAGGAGACTGACTCACCATTCAGCTTGCAAAGGAAACACTGACAAAAATTCTATTAAAATAAAAAGGATTAATAATTTAACTGAAAAGAATTCTTCCAGTTCCCAATAAATTCTCCCTTGAAAATATAAGGGTGTGCATTTATGCAGCTCACTATACATTAATAAGGGGTCTGACTCAAAGCCCAGTGAAGTTAATGGAAGCATTCCAATAGATCGTATTGGGGTTTAGATCAGGCCCTAGGCATGGGAAGAGCACTGTTCCACACAATACCACATCCTGGCTCAGGGGTGGCCACCTGAGCCTAAGAAGGAGCCAGAATTTACCAATGTACATTGCCAAAGAGCCAGAGTAATACATCAGCAGCCCCCCATCAGCTCCCCCTTCTCCCCACTCCCAGCGCCTCCTGCCCACTGGCAGCCCCACTGATCAGCACCTCCCCCTCCCTCCCCACACCTCCGGATCAGCTGTTTTGTGGTGTGCAGGAGGCTCTGGGGAAGATGGGGAGGAGCGAAGGCAGGGGAGGGAACGGGAAGGGGTTGAGTGGGGGGCAGGGCCTGTGGCAGAGCCAGGGGTTGAGCAGTGAGCACCCCCTGGCACATTGGAAAGTTGGCGCCTGTAGCTCCAGCTCCAGAGTCAGTGCCTGTACAAGGAGCTGCATATTAACTTCTGACGAGCTGCATGTGGCTCCGGAGCCACAGGTTGGCCACCCCTCCTAGTTCTTATATAGTGCTTTTCATCTTAGTGCTTCACAAAAGAGATCATTATCCCCATTTTTTTGTACAGGTGGAGAAACTGAAGCAGAGGGAAGGAAGTGATTTGCCCAAGGTCACCCAGCAAGCCAGTGGCATACCCAGGAATAGAACCCAAGTCTCCTGTGAGAGTCCCATTCCAGTGCTCTGTACACAAAAAGAAGATCAAATGAAGAAACTGAGGTCCCTGTTTGATCCTTCTAATCTATACGTTCCCTTGTACCTAAGGGCTGCTTCTATACTGACACAATTTGACACTTGCTCTCCATTGCCAAAGCTCTACTGCTAGTCTTATCAGTGGTGGTAGCTGTACGCATTCTAGGTGCAGGCATTTTTAATGAACACTGTGTCAACACAAGTGTTCGAAAGCAGACTGTTCCTGCATATGAAAAGAAGCCAGCTATTACAAAGAAAAGCTCAGGGAGCTGATAGCCATCCAAAGGTTTCTGACCTCAGTAACTTTACTTGTTTCCACAAAGGCCAAGCAATTCAGTTCATAAAGATGGTGATAAAGCCAGCCATGAAGCCAAATGCAAAATTACCAAAATGAGTCATGCACTGGAAACACTTTCCATGCCATTTAACTTTCATGGCAGGACGCTGGCAGCGAAGGCTTTCATTGCTGACAGCTAAGGTGCTGCTGCCCCACTCTGGCTCTCCTTTCCTTTCTATTATTTTTAGCATGTCACAAGTGTGCAAGATGCTTTGTAGATAATATAAGATAATAAGGTCCTTGCCTGGAGAATTTTGGAGTCTATAATAGACTGATAACACAATGAATAAAGATATAGAGGGGAGTGAGGTGGAATGGCAGATGGGGAGAAGGGAATTTTAGCTTATTATTTTAATGAGTTTGAATTTTTATTTATGTATTTATTTATTTATTTATATGTCCCATCGAGAGCATAACAATAAATGTCCTGCCAAATTTCAAAAATTCCAGCACTTGCAGAGATTAGGATGTTACATCAGACATGGGGAAAGGGGCAGAGGCAACTGACCAGCAGCACAGAAGAAGTCAGTTCACAGAGGAGCCGGCAAGGTAGAAATCCAGTCTCCTAGAGGCTCAAGTAGTGTACAATGAATTTTTTTTTTTTACAAAATGTTCTTTCAATACCTTAACATGTTCCTTGGTTTTGTAGAGCTCTTCATGCTCCTCTGGAAGTGGATCTTTTACTTTTGCCTTAAGCTCTCGCAACCTGCTTTCCAATTCCTTGATTAGCTTTTCGCAGCAGTCCCAGGTCTGTTTTTTACAGAAACAAGGAAGTTATTAATGGCAAATTCCTCACAATATGAACGTACTGTACTGTACTGTATGGATGAATCAAAGAGCAGCAACTTCTAAATTAATTTGTTTTAGAGGACTTATCAGCAGGATCTTCTCCCAGTGCGTGCACACCGTCCCCAATAAGAATTTCATTCATGGATTAATGAGAGAATTGAGCCCTCTCGTATTTAACTGCATGCATCTGACGAAGTGGGTATTAACCCACGAAAGCTTATGCTCTAAAATTTTAGTTAGTCTTTAAGGTGCCACAGGACTCTTTGTCACTCATATTTAATGTTTGCCTTGAAGTGCATTTTAGCTCAAGTGGTTCACATCTCCTGTTATACAAACGAAGATTCTTTGGAACATAGTTTTAAATTATGCTGGTGATCAGCTAAAGTGATATAATTAAATGTCAAGTTTTTATGCTTTGAAACACAGATTTACTACAAGGAGGAAATGTTCATGGATCTAACTCTTACATTCAGAGGGGGTATAGATGGCCACTGACATAGTTTGCACTTAGAATGGCTCTCTAAGAGAGTACAGAGGTGTGACTAATGCCACTAGCCCAAATTCTCATACAGGTGCTTCATGGCTGAAAAATGTGGGCAAAGTTCCACAGCCCAGCCGGGCTCCATACCCACAGAGTAAGGGCTGCAGTCCAAAGAGGAGAAGCCCATTACAACTGTATCCACCCAGCTACCCAGCCCCTCTCCACAGAGGTATAGTCCACGATTTTGGCCTTCCCACAGCTTCCAGATGTAGCATGATGGAGCTGGTGGGGAGTGATCTCAAAAGGGAGTCACAGGGCCTCCTGAGCGTCTAGAATAGGGGAACTCATATTTGATGCTTTCCTGGCAAGGAATTCTGGTGAGGAGGCAAGGGGCATAGGAGCCTTTTGACAACTCCAAAATGGAGCTGTTACCTGAGATTGGAGGCCACTGACTGACACACACCCCTGCAAGGGCAAGCGAGGGATAACAGAGCTACCATGACACCTCCCACACCCCAATCAAAGGCACTGATTTCAGGAGCTCTGTCCGTGAATGCTACTGTCTCCCCAACCTGTAAGCTTATTTGTGGGCATTACTGCAGCCCAGTTGTGCAGTAGTCTCTGCAGGGCCTGCATACAGGACAAAGATAGATTAGGATCCACAGAAGGGCAAACAAAGAGCTGGGAAACTGCTATTCTTTCTGGGGGCTCCTTGGGCCCTTGCTGCAGAAAGCCTTTCCATCCCACTAGCCTGCTTGTCCCTAGGACCGGTCAAGCTTCCATGGAACTCCCCCACATCGGAACAGGAGTGTGCAGGTATCTTGAGGCGTCCTCCTCCCCAGAGAACACCTGTCGAGTACCTGCACAGTGCTGAGGAGCTGTTTCATGATCTTCTCCACTTGAAGTTGGGCACCATTCCAGTTCTCCTGTAACTGGCTGAGTTCCCCCTGTATTACAGCGCTGGTCTCCGGGTCTGAGTCCTTACACAGCTTCTCCCCAATATCGACAGCGAGGGAGTATGTGGTTTGCCATCTCTGAAGAAGTATTTCCTTGTTCTAAAAAACCAACCACAACATTCTAAATCTCAGCCCTGCGATTACAAAGCTTAACAAACCTGCTTAGAATTTCACTCTTTAAAAGATGACCTACAAAGGGCAAAAAAAAGGGGCTTGTTCTTTGTTTTTATTTAACTTTGTTATGTATTACAAAAAACACCCTCAACCCTGCATTTTTTCCTGCTTGTCTTGAGTCTATAAGATGCTATGCTGACTTTATAATGAGTTAAATGATTATACCAAGAGAGTGGAAGTGGAGCAATTAAGAGGAGATGGGATTTTTAGTCATACAGTTAAAAAAATCAAGTCTTTAATAAAATATTGTGTTTGTTAACAACTCTTTAACTTCAACGACTAAGCAACATATTGGAAAAAGAATATTTTTGTTAAAGGCTGGACATCTCATTTCAGTAAAGTAAGCTAAAAACATCCCTCCTCTGTGAACCCTAACAAGATCTTCATCAAAAATAAGGAAGATGAAAGTTAGCATTCCTGTTATTTCTAAGGAAAAGAACCAAGCAGAAAAACATCCATAAAAGCCAGACTTTCTGGCCTTCATTTTACATTATAAAGAAGCAAAACCAGGCACTAACATAATTTTTAAAGTCCCCTGAAGGTCACCTTTAACAACAAGAGAAAATAAACATGAAACAAATGAGGAAAGCAACAAAGGAGTGGGGCACTGAAAGTTTTAAAATTTATAATAGTCCTAGGTCCTAATGTTAATGGATTTTGTCTGTGCAGAAAGAGTAGTCTACTAATGAATCTAAACCACATTTTCTGATTGCCTTATACACAAGCAGTTAGGTGCTCCTTTTCATCTTCTTATAATACAAAAGAATATTCAAATTAACTGAATGGCAACACATTTAAAACTAATAAAAAGAAATGATTTGTTTATACATTACATAATTCATCTGTGGAACTCATTGCCTCAAAGTATCACTGAGACCAAAAGTTTAGTGCCATTCAGGAAACCTTTAGATATTTATATTGATAAGAAGAAGATCTACAGTTACACTACATGAGATATATTTTTAGTAAGGAATATCAGTTTTCATACTTCAAGTCATAAACCAGACGCTAAATGACAGAGGGAAGGAAGAAACTTCCCCTATCTGATGGTTATTCCATAACTAACTATTGTGGCCTTGTCTATACTGAAGTTTTCTTACCTCTTATTTTTAAAAAGGACAAGTGTAAACCACAATTCTGTGCAATAAAGTGAACAATGCCATGTCTACACTAGCAAATGCCCTTAATATTATGGGGTCTTCTTCCATAGTAAGGTACTACTGGACATGAGGAAGGTTGGCAGAATCAGGTTTCAATGAATTCAAAATAGTTTAGCTAATCTAATAAAACTTATTGTTTAAAATATTCTCTGTCATGGAATATTTCTCTCCACAGCAAAAAATTATTCAGTACTCTACCAAGTATAAAGCTGGCTTGAAATCAGACGCTATTCAACTTTAAACTCAGATTTCTATTACACTTTAAACTATTAACTTTAAGAGCTTCCCTATCCAGAAATCTGGGACAGTGTTGCAGTATTAACCAAGCAAGAGATCCTGATTTTGGTTCATAATTCAACCTAAAGTTGCTTTTTGCCTGAATAGGGTCGCATTTAAATTGAAAAACAAACAGCTCTCATAACTTCAGTTGTTAATGTTCAATTTAACATTCCCATTAACAAAAAACTCCCAATTAGAGTAAATTCTCACAAACTATTCAGAATTTTGAAAATTTACTCACAGAGGTCACTCAAATGAAGACAAGCAAAAGGAAACGGCTGACTTTCTGCAATATTATGGGCAGTCATAATCTATGTGCTTTATCAAGAACTTGTTGAAGTTCTTTGAATCTTTTCATCAGGACAGATTCCCTAAAAACTGCTTCTGGCTCCCATATCATAATTTTATTTAAGCGTTTATTGTGGGTTTCCACAATGCATAAATAAAGTTTTAATGAAACTATTCCTTTCAAAAAAGAAATTAGCAATTTGTTCTGTACAAAAAATAAATGGTCTTAAAGTCTTTCATTTTCCTGGATACATGTCATTTAATATGAAAAATCATTGATCATCTATTTGCTCATAAGAAATAAAAATATGACCTTGAAATCGTGAATTAGATTCCTAAGATGGTACAGGCTGTAGCTGTCCTGGCTCTTCACAGCAGCTATGAAGTTATTTGTAGAAGTAAGAAAATTTGTGAGACTCTGTTGAGAAACCCTGAAGTGCTGCCACTGCTTTACAAGTCCATCAATATCTTTCTTCCTCTGCTGAACCGTCCGAATAACACTCTGCCACTGCTCCTTCAGCAATGTGAGTTTGGAAATAAACTCAGTTCTGAAGAGGACAGAGATTGGAGTGTTAATTCAGAATGTCATCTTCACCTTGAAAGCACATTAAAACACAAAATGGAGCACCATAAGCACAGGCCTTCTCTGTGTATCAAAACTTCTGTGTGACAGAAAACTATAAAATGACACAAGAACAAACACGAGAGTTTCTCCTGTCATGGCACAACAGCATATGACACAGCAGCAAGCTGTTCCAAATGCATTCTTAAAGTGGGTGGAAGGAAGTCAATACAGGTAGCAACTGCACTGCAAAATAGAGCTGTACTTGAGCAATGCTATAACAGCCTCCTTGTCCCCATTGTACTCTAGTGCAGATGGAGCCTTAAAGCCCATCTGCGTTACAAAAAAACTCTGTGTAGTGCTGAACCTCTTCAAACCAGTTTTTGGTTTCCACCATGAGATACAATATGCTTTTGCCTGCTCCATGTTAACAAGCTGAAGTGTTTTCAGCCTGTGCTAGTAAAAATGGGTTCAGGTAACATACTTTTTGGACAGTTCAGATGATACCTTAGAGTTAAAAGAGGAAGGGGAAAAGCAAATCAGTTGTAATGTTACTGCAACTGATGGAGGACGGGGTTCACATAGAACAACAGTATGTATAAGTGATTCTTCGAGATGTTCCACAAGTTCATACTCTGGCCAATAAACAACTAATCTCTCCATTACCCCAAATTAGGTTCAAACTAGGTTTACAAAAATTAGCCAGAAGACCATGTCCTCTTGTGAACATGGAGAATCAGCAGGCTCTGTTGCTAGATGCCCTTCTTAAGTACTCTCTAACTCTGCTGCAGCATGAGTACTCATGGAGGAAAAGAGGACTGAGTCCTTTACATATGGCAACCATTTTACCTCCCACCAGAGGATAGCCACCTTCACTATAAACATAGCAACTCGTTAACAGTGCATAAGAGTTAGGTCAGGAAGTGAAAGATATCTTATCCCAGGAGAAATCACAAGGGAATTTTTGGTTTTTTTGGTAGGCAGTATGTAGTTATTACCCAACGGGCCAGGGGACACTGATTGTCACACCCCTACTTTTACAAGATGTACCACAGACTCTAATGAACACACATGGTTTTGACTTGAGTTTAAAAAGACTCTTAAGGGACAGTTGAGGGTGGTTCAGTTCTGACTCAGAAGAAAGCATGTAACCTCTTGAATCACCAATACTACTGTGTGTAAGATCCAGGGATAGGTGCAAGAATTTAAATTTGACTGCTTTTGGAGGGGCACATTAAACACACACATATTACACACATTAAACCATATCAACACATGCACATACAGCATAGGTGAGGCTACATTTTAGTCAAGGAATTTTTAGTACAAGTCATGAAGAGGTCACCAGCAGTAAACAAAAATTCACGGCCCGGGACCTGTCCATGAGTTTTACTGTATATCCTTAACTAAAACTTGGGCAGAGAGCCATGGGTGCTCTGGGGGAGTGGTCCAGGGGCGATGGTGGCCCGGGACCCCCGCTGGTGCAGGGGGCCCAGGCGGTGATGCACAGCCTAGGACCCGCCCCCTACTGGCACTGGGAGGGAGGGTTGGTGGGGTTGACAGGCTCTCTACCCAGCTCCACATGTCCCTACAGCTCCTAGGGGGAGGAGCGGCCAGGGGGACTCCATGTGCTGCTCCTGCCACAAGTGTCAACTCCACAGCTCCCATTGGCTGGGAACAACAGCCAATGGCAGCGGTGGGAGTGGTGCCTGTGGGCACGGGCAGAGCCCCCTGGCTCCTGTGCCTAGGAGCTGCAGTGACATGCCAGTGGGAGCCAGGGAGTCCCTCACCTTGAGGTAATCTCCCCACCCCTGAGCCAGCACCAGCCGCTGCAGAAGTCATGGAGGTCATGGAATCCATGATTTCCATGACAGATATGCAGCCTTAATCATAGGCATAGAAATAAGCAGCCATATACTCACCATTTCAGTAAAAATCTATATGCCGTGGAGCGATCTGAATAAAAGTATCCACAAGTACTTGGCTGCGGCAGGGTCACAGAGCTTCTCGGGCTCCAGAGTTGTGGCGGGGCTAGAGGAGTTCTTTGCTCCTGCTATCTATTGGGGATACATGTGTGTGTGTGCCCCGGCTTGTCCCCCCCATTTGCGCATGCCCCTAGTAAGAACTAAGGGAAAAAAATCTATTTTTTTTTACCTTTTTTCTGCTTCTTCTGTTTCCAGCAAAAGTAATGCTTTTGATATGATAGAATTAAAAATCTGCTGATTTACAGAAATCTCCACTTGCAGCATCTGCAAACGTTGTAAAAATTAAGAACAATATTAGTTCAGTAACTGATTGGCATTTAAAAACAAACTTTACAATGGGCTTGACTACACACAGAATTATTCTGCAATAGCTATCCTTGAACAGCTCCATATTTAGTGAATAGGGCCCACATGCCCTAAGCAGTACACGTTTTACATAAAGAAGTAATTGTTTAGTATAATGTTTGTGAAATTAGATGCACGACTACTAGTTATAAAAAAGTCTAGATGACATCCTATCTCTGTGTGTCTAACTTTCAAAGCAAGGTATTTAGTATTTGCAGACACAGTTTTTGTGATTCATTTCAGCTGGGACAAGAAGCATCCTCCCAGCCTTGTCCCAATTTAATGTTCCCAAGGTATAATCTATTATTGACCCTTTGAGTGGATTCCATTTATATATTGCACGGACTGCTGCTGTTCTATAATACCACTCACAGTATCTCTTTGCAAAGATATAGTTTTCAAGATTTTTTTTTTAAAACCCAGTTTATATCTTCAGCATTATTACCTCATATATTCTCTGTTGTTCCTGAAGCTTTTCAAAACTGCCAGCAATATTCACTTTTAAATCCTCTTTCATCTTTTCTAGAAATTGTACCCAGTTTTCACATTTCTGAAGAAATTCCTTTTCATCCGATGGAATTCCCTCAAATTCACTGTTAAAAGAAATAATACAGGAACTAGTCTATTGTTGTATATTTTCTGGTTATGATTGTTTATGCTCTAACATAGGGGGCAGACTGGTAGCACTACAGGCCCTAATCAAGGTGAGGTCTCATTGTGCTAGTCTCTGCACAAAACACATGCTAACACACTGGCCTCTGTGCTCTAAACAACTTTAAATATTTTAAAAAACAACCACCACCCGGTGGAATATTTTTAAGTTAGTTTAAAATAAAGGAATTATTTTTGACAAGCCTCTTGGAGATGTGGGGACCAGCTTGTGGAAAATATTTTAAATCTGCTTTTAAATTTCCTCAGGCACACTGAAACAGTTTGGGGAATTATTGTGCTTTTTTGACCTGCAATGCTCCAGGGCTGTTGCTGTCTTCTGAGCCCACTGTCGATTCAGGCTCTGTAGTCTCTTCACAGTGAAATCACTGAGTGGTAGCCTAAAGCACGTTTCATTCAGATTTTCGATGTCAGGAGACACTGCAGAGAGCTCTAACATGTGGCTCTGCAAATAATGGAACAAAATAACTGACAGAAACATCACCATTTTTCCATGTCTAGAAAATATAAGTATTTTTTGTGATGTTTGACAACACAATGTAAGCAATGCCTTATGTTCAGGTTAAAAGGGTCATGGATGAAGTAGATGAATTTCAAGAAGCATAGTTGCTTCATATTGGGCTACATCGAGCTGGGCAAACTACAGCCTGTGGGCCACAACTGGCCCATGGGACTGTCCTGACTGGCCCCTGAGCTCCCATCTGGGGAGACTACTCCCAGCCCCACCCCTGCTATCTTCCCTTCCCCCGCAGCCATACCACCGCATGGGCAGCGCTCTGGGTAGCGGGGCTGCATGCTCCTGCGGGGCAGTGCAGCAGTGTGTCTAGCGCCGGACAGGGAACAGCGGGGATTGGATAGGGAATGGGAGTCCCGGGGGTCTGTCACGGGGCGGGAGTATAGACAGGAGTCAGGGCAGTCAGGGGACAGGGAGCAGGAGGGGTTGGATGAGTCGGGGATTCTGAGGGAGGTAGTCAGGAAGACAAAAGTGGGAGGGAGTCAGATGGGGGCGGGGCCAGGCTGTTTGGGGAGGCACAGACTTCTCTACCCGGCCCTCTATACAATTTTGCAACCCTGATGTGGCCCTCAGGCAAAAAGTTTGCCCACCCCTGGGCTGCATCATCCCTCCATGTACTATTCCAGTAGAGAGAACTGAAAACAAGAGAGTTTTCATTTTCAGTTTCCTTTGCACAATTCTTGGGGAAAAAAATTAGACATCTTCTGAATCCTCATTGATGGAAGTAGTAAAGGGTTATGCACAGCATCTGTTGTAGTATCCATACATAGCAGGGCTTAAACTTCATAGAGAAGTTTGAGGAGGAGGAATTATGCCAAGCCCAGATCCAGCAGGTTTCCCTCTTCTCTTTTACAATTCTGCCTGCAATTCATGTTTTAATTCCTTTTTAAAAGTAAATCATTATGCTTTATGTTGCTCTGGGAATTCAGTTATTCTGATGTAAGCTCTTCAGATAAAGCATTCCATTGCATTTCCGATTTCCTTAGAAATTTTTTAATGACAAAGAACCATCTTCTATTGGCAATTAAAATGACCAGAGCTGCTACTTTACTTTATTCATTTCCAATACCTGTGAAGAGAGAAAGCTGCTGGAGCTGACATTTCCATCATGACATTGGATATGCATCATTTGCTAAGCTGAAGTTTAAAATATTTTACGTAATACGGAACTTCAAATAATTTTTTTGGAATAGTCTTATGTGTATTTGTCAAGATTTTTTTTTTTTGAGATTACGTATTCATTGTCAAAAGTGGCATAATCATCATGATGAAGTCACTAAAATTTAAATACCTGCCTTCTCAGTACATATTAAAATTAGTTTAATGGCCAGTTCGATTCTGAACGTGCCCAATCCAAAGACCACTGATTATCCATTTATTCAGACTTCATGGAAGAGTCAAGGACTTGGCCTCATTATAGGCAGGGATATTAGCACTTCATTTTACTAAAATTACCAGATGCTTCCCATCGCAAGACCCTGTATTCAGTTCTTACAACTTTCCCAGACTTTAAACCTTTTGCCAGGAATTCTCCACCTGATGCTGAATTTTTTTCTGGGAAACTTTCAGCCAACACAGTCCAGCAATTTCCAAGAACGAGGGTAGAGAAACGTATGTTTTGCCCATGTTAAGAATTTGGTGACCTTTTTTTCGAACAGCTCTGGCAACCCTATGCCTGGGAGAAAGGATTAGAAATTTTGCAAGGAGATGGCCCCTGTGGCAGGGAAGTGCCTTTTGCCACCCCCATGAAAATCTGGCCAAATAGCACACTATTGCAAAATCAGTGCATGTGCTCATAGACTTCTTCAATGTTAGCAGTTAAAATCTCTGAAGAGTCTGTCTTCAATGAGCATGCTCTAATCTCTCACAGCTCCTAGTGCTCCCACCATCCCCACAGGGCAACAGAGCACACTCCCTCCCCTCAGGGCTCCTGCATGTGATCAGAGTGAGCATGTACCCTTCCTACCAAACAACTGAACATGCTCCAGGGACAAAGCCAGACTGCTTTTAGTTGTTCTGGAGCAGGTTGAGGCCAGGCACCAGAACTGACAGTAGGGAGCCCGTCTTTTCTGTGCTCTCAGTGACATCCCCCCCTTCCCCTAAAAGCCATCTGATTCAGATAAAATGCAGAAGTGATAAAACTTGGACCAGGGGAAAGGAAGGGAAAGTGTCTGATGAAAGTGAGACGGGGGGGGAGTGGGGTGTGAAGTTAAGACAGGGAACCACAGGGAAGGCTGGGACTGGAAGTTGGAAGGGGGCTGGGGAAGAAAAGAAACATCAGATGAGGAGCAGGAGAAGGGAACTGGGACTGGCTGCGCAGGAAGACTTGGAAGATTTGAGGAGTGGGAGAAATGTGGAGATTGGGACTTGGACAGCAAACCCAGACAGAGAGACTAGAACTGGGTAGGCCAGGAGAATAGAACTGGAACAAGGGGCTAGGGATGGGGAAGAGACAGGACATGGCTAGGTTGGAGGTGATGGGAAAGAAGGAGTCAGATTTGAAAGGAAGGAGAAGAAAATTCTGCGCCCAATCGAGCACAGTTCCCTCCAGAGCCTGGATGGAACCCAGGATTCCGGAATGCCACCATTTCTCTGCTGTCAGTGAACCCCCCTAGTCTAGTGTCCTATCTCTCTCTAGCGCTGGCCCACATGGAGGATGAAAACTTAGTGCAGCTATCAATTACTGACCTCAAGTGGCAGAGCTTTTTGCAGTGGACCTAAAGGTTCCAGTCCTGCTGATGACCTCATGTTGGTGCCACTATGACGACACATGACAGAATTTCTGGTTTCTCAGTTTGCTTTTTTTAAAACCTAAATTACACTCCAACATACTATGTTAACATTATTAAGAACAGTATTAAGGTGGCAAAGTCAAGCACTCAAAAGTTAGGAAATCTCAGAATTGAAGTTGCCTATGCAACCTTAATTTGGCCCCCTTGTGCATATGCACTCTTATAGTCTTAAACAACATGATCACATACAGCATAGGATGGACCTGCTGTGGGTATCCATCAGGCTAATTTAGTAAAGGAAACTGTTGTCTGTCAGACCCCTGCTTTTTTGTTGTAGAAGCTGGAGGTGTGTCATGAATGATGCAGAGGACTGCAGGAAGAGAAAGGAGGGTCCAGTTGTTAAGGCAGCTGAATAGACAACTGGATTCTATCCCTGCTTCTGCCACAGAGTTCTGCACTAAGAGAGTCAGGGGCTTTGTGGAAAAAAATAGTATGTGATCAGGAAATTCAAGACTGTATCATAGTGGATATGCATGTGGGAGCCAAATTAAAGTTGCACAGGCAACCTCAGTTCTGGTATTTCCTAAATTTTGAGTGCTTGACTTTGCCACCTTAATAATATTCTTTTAACATTGTTACATGCACAAAAACTATTATGATAATTAAGCTACAGGAAGGATGTATAGTGCTATGTGAATAAGTATCCTACAGACTCTCTTACATATGCATAATTTATATCTTTATAGCCATAAGAGCTGGATGTACCATGAGCAATTTGGAGTCTTCTTTTCCCTGTAGATACAGCTTATCCAAAACGTCTATAGGTGTCTTAATTTGAGCTTCCACTATGTCCAGACAATTATTGAAATCCATCAATTGCAAAAGGTTGAACTAGGATGAGAGATTATTTTTATTATAATCAGCTTTAATACGTATATTCAATATGAGAAAGAGGGTAAAAAACAGCATTCTCAAGAAAACAAACAGCTGCCAGATTCGAATAACTGCTGTATTTGTAGTTAATATTTATGTCTATATTTAAATCATGCTTATGTATATTCTCTCTCTAGATTTTATCTTTGGAATATGTCTTTGAATTTTTAGAGTAAATATTTAGCCTTGATTTCTTGTTATTGGCTTCATAGTTCTAGAAATTAATGGCTGTTTTTCCACAGCGCAATAAGTTTCTTTGACTATGAAAAAACGAGGAAAGTGAAATGAAAATGAAGACGCTTCATTACATGTAGGGGCACCGCTGTTCCCTGTCAGGGTGAGAAATAACTCTCTGGTCTTGTGGTTAAAGCCCTGTAATGGAACTTGTGAAACCTGGGCGGATTTGTTTATCAGGTCTGCTTCAGTCTTCTAGAATGTGGTGAACTCTGCAAGTTTCGACTTATGGGGTTTCTTCCCAGTTTTTCCATTGAGGAGAAGTGGGATTTAACCCAATATACATACACACATGGGGCAAGGAGCTGAGGCTCCAAATCCTGTGAATTGTGGGAGATCCACAAGGATCTAGGAGAAACGGGGCAGCCAGGCTGTGCAGAGACCTGTCACCAGGGACTTCATGATTTAAGGTGAAATTATGGAGCCACAGCACAGCTATTCAGACGTCAGGAAATTCATGAAAATGGTTCTGCTCCCTCATCAGCCACATGGAGAGTTTGGTCCCATTTGCTCCTATAAATAGGGCTGTGGGCATTACTTGGGCTCTAGTATCTCCCGGCTGGCTCCAACTGAGAGCAAGGAATAAAGGACTGGTTCTGGGATCCCTCAGGTTTTTTGAAGGAGGAGGTAAGGGTGACTGGGGCACTCTTCTCTTCCCTCCCCATTTCCAGGGTTGAGGGAACTGTGCCAGGAAGGGGTCTGATGTCACTCTCTGCCTGAGAGCTCTCAAATTACAGTTGTTTAAGGAATGAATGACAAGAACAAAGGAAATCACTTATGATAAGACCACAAAATTACACAAGAGAAAATGACTACACAACTAGAAATGAAATAAAACTATATTATACCACAGGTAAAGCTTACATATGCTCTCAAGAATCAGAGATGATATCCCCAGGAAACAATCTGAGTTTCTAAGCATTGGACTGGGAGGATGGATGGATACATTAAGATCCATCCGTATTACAAATTAATAGACCTGCTTATAAGTGTATAACAGAGCAGGGTGTATGCGGAAGAGGAAAACAATTGAAACTGAGTGAACGCAGCATAAGAGGCACATGATGAAAGTGTAACCCACCTGTTTCCCCAGGACTTTATTTCTCTTTCATAACTCAGCTGATGCGGTCATTCAGATTTCACTGAGTTCTAATTCATATTGAACTTCAGTCCAGGAACTACATGATTTTATTGAAGAATAAAACTGTATTGAGAGCAAAATTACTATATAAAGAAGTACCTCAAATTCATCTGATTTCATCTGCAACATCTTTTCCAAATAAGCTATCCTTTGGAGAGGGTGCAACTTCTCTGAGAGAACTGCTCGTGTGGCTGCATTAACCTGTTGTGCTAGCTGGTCTGTCAATTCAGAAACCTGGAGAAAGCTTCCCTTTATGGTTTGAAGGCCTTGTTGCAGTATCTAAAATGAAAAATGAAAAAAAAAAAAATCAGATCTGTGTTCCTGTCTCTCTCTTATTGCTATAACTAAGCTCCTTCTGTTGATCTGCACTGGAAGCCAAATTCAGCCATAGACTAAGGCAGTGGTTCCCAAACTGCGGTTCGAGAACCCCTGGGAGTTCACGAAATGTTACAAGGGGTTCTCGGGAAAAAATTTCCTAATGACGGACAGGGTTGTTCATAGGGATCCCGGGCAGCATGGGGCCAGCAGCCTGGACTTTCAAGAACTAAGCAGATCAAAGCACGCATATCTATCACACTGAGGAGATTTAAACCTTAAGACTCCTTGTAAAAATGGAAAGGGAGGTGGACATTTTATGCTGTTTTTAAAATTAAATAGGCAGCTAGAATTGTTTTTAAAATTATTATGAAGAACAAGTTTAAGCTTTGTTATAAAAACGTGCATTGTTTGCTTGGACTGCTCAAGACCTGAATGCTTGCGTAGGAGGAACTCTGAGTTGGCTTCTTAAATACCTTCATACTGTTTCACATCTGATACTCTCTGATGAAACATAGGAGCCTTGTCTTCCAACTGGCTTATTCAAAGTGATACAAGCTACGAAAGTGAGATCTTGGAAGAGTGTTGCCATTTTCTTAATGTAATAAAAATACTGTAATGATCAATAATAACTAATAAATAGTGTGTAATAAGCATGTCATAAAAACAAATTTTATATTTTCAAGATCACTGCTTTTATAATTTATACTCAGGTAGAAGAGAAAATCCCTGGAAATATTCATTTTTAGGAGGGGGTTTGCAAGACCTGACATTTTAGTGAAAGGGGTTCACAGGTTGTTAAAGTTTGGGAACCACAGGACTAAGGGTACGTCTACAGCACGGGTCTGCAAACTACGGCCCCCGGGCCACATCCAGCCCCCAAGACCTTTCTGCCTGGCCCTTGAGTTACTCCCGGACCCTCCCCCGCCTTCCCCTCTCTCCTGGAACCTCAGTGCTCCGCACCACCAGCGCTCTGGCTCACTGCTCCTGGGCAGCAGCGTAGCTGGCTCCAGCGAGGCCTGAGCTCCTGCCACTCTGAGTGGCATGGTAAGGGGGTGGGGCTGCAACCTCTGGTGGGCCGCATGGCCTTCAGACATGCTGCTCTGAGCAGCATGGTAAGGGGTTGAGGGGTGGATAAGGGGCAAAGAGTCCCAGGGGAGGTCAGGGGACAGGGAGCAGGTGAGGTCCGGAGGGGGCAGTTAGGATGGGGGCGTGTCAGGAGGGGGTGATCAGGGGACAAGGAGCAGGGAGGGGGACTTAGATGGGGGTGGGGTCCTGGAGGGGTAGTCAGGGAACAAAGAGCAGGGGGGCTTAGATAGGGATTGGGGTTCCAGGGGAGTGGTTAGGGGCACGGGGGGGATCTCTAGAAGGGGCAGTCAGGAGACAAGCAGAGGGGAGGTTGAATGGGTTGGCGATTCTGAGGGGGACAGTCGGGGGGCAGGAAGTGGGTGGGGGTCAGATAGAGGGTGGGGCCCAGGCTGTTTGGGGAAGCACAGCCTTCCCTACCCGGCCCTCCGTACAATTTTCAACGCTGATGTGGCCCTCAGGCCAAAAAGTTTGCCCACCCCGGTCTACAGTACGAAATTAGGTCGAATTTATAGAAGTTGATTTTTCAGAAGAGATTTTATACAGTCAATTGTGTGTGTCCCCACTAAGCTTGTTAAGTCGGCGGAGTGCGTCCACAGTACTTGGCTAGCATTGACTCTCAGAGCAGTGCATTGTGGGTACCTATCCCACAGTCCCCACAGTCTCCGCTGCCCATTGGCATTCCGTTTTTTTGAACGGAGTTCTGCCTGCACAGATTCTCTCCCCATCCTGCGATCAGATAAAGTACCTCCCATTCCGTCCATACCGGAGCTCTTTTGCAATTCTGGGACCGCAGGAAATGAAATTCGAAAGTTCCTGGGGCTTTTCCTGGGTACCTGACTAGTGCGTCTGAGTTGGAAGTACTGTCCAGAGAGGTCACAATGGAGCATTCTGGGATACCTCCCAGAGGCCAATACCGTCTGTAGTAAGATGAGGCCCTGAACATAAATTCTTGTGTCAGAGGCCTAGCATGAGGCCTAGTCTGAGGCCTGAAGCCTGAACCAAAGTACTTCCAGGCATTGCCAAGCAAAAAGCTGGGCTGTGAGCCAGAGTGAGGCACTAACTGCAGAACTTGGAAAGAAAAGGGCTGCTAGAAAGTACACGCTAATGATATAAGTAGTTGTGCCAAGATAACATCTGGACGTCACAAGGACACTTCACAGAGACAACAAGGAACAGCCAGGTGCACCTCAGAGACAGGGTGAAAAGGACAGCATGATGGATAGATCTGTTTGTTTGAACCAACATGATCAAAGGGGGAGACAGCACCTTAATGAGCCAAGGGTCTGTACTTCAATGTGACAGCAGAGATGAGTAATCGGTCCTGTACTGTATAAAAGTAGGTTTCAGACTCCACATCTTTGTCCAGCCTAGGGGGTAGTGGAGTATCCCGCCACTAACTGAGCTGTGCCCATTGTCTGGGAAGCACATAGGGACTAACAGACCTGTTGATCTCTAATCCGGCGAAGCTAGAGACTGTTTCATTTGACAATAAACCTGGCCCTGGTGCCTTCGTACCTTACTAGAGTCTGTGGTCTTTGGGGGTTCTCTCAGGGACTGCTGTGTCAGCGATCTGCAGAGCTGAGACAGCACGCAGAGGGAACATGCACGCAGCCGACTGATATCATCATCGAACAAGAGCAGAGCACCACACCGGTAGCTACTGACAACACCGTCGAATTGTGTCCACAGTACCCGAAATTCAAACTAGCGAGGTCGATTTTACTGCTACGCCCCTCGCCAGGGACAAGTACAGAAAGTGATTTTAAGAGCCCTTTAAGTTGACAAAATGGGGTTCATTGTGTGGCTGGATTTAGTTTTAATTTGACATAACACGGCTAAATTCGACATAATTGCGTACTGTAGACCAGGCCTATGAGAGTGGCTTTCATTACTTTAATGGGAGTGGCAAGCACTTACTCCAGGGTGGAATCTGATAAGTCTATTAACAGCATCAGAAGGGATGAAACCATATATTTTACAGATGGTCGGCCTTCAGTTACCCAGAGATTTAGACGAATTTTTTAAAGGTGCTGAAGGAAGTTAGGCAATCATCTCCCCAAGAGCTCTCTTCAGCTCCTTTAAAAATTCCCAGCCTTAGTATATGGATTCAAAGTTCAGTGGGATAACATTGCCCATAATAATTTCAGGCACTCAGATACTAATGTTATGAGGGAGATTAGAGAGATAAATTGGAGAGAACATTCATCCTCTCTAGAATGGCTTTAAACAGTGATGATAATATCCTGCTAACTACTATGCTGAACACCTTTGCCAGCACTTTGGAACCATTTTGATTGACTGAGAGCTTTTTTTCCCCACTCCAGCAACAATACTATAAATTTCAGTTCTAAATGTTATGAACAACGAAGGGAGTAGATGGCACTTCCACAACCTACTGCTTGTAGTTCCTTTTTATCTGGAGAGGGATTTACAGAATATCATCCTGGAATGTGTAATTCTGTGCCACATTCACTTAATACTAAACAGGAAAACCTCTGGGCTTTTTTTCCCGCTGAAAGCTACATTTCAGTGGGCAATGAATAAAGAAATGTTTCTTCTGATTAACTATAAAAGGACAGACTTCCCGGAAAGGTAAAATGCACTTCTGGACATAATGACCCAGTCTTTGGCATGGATCAGACTGTAAGTACTTCAGTTGTTTACAAAGGTCAGTCATTTTTGGTTCAGTGATTGCTACAAAACAGCCAGATTCTCAGATTCCCTATGTTACCTTCAGAGAGTATTAACACTACAAGGGGATGGAAATCTGGCATAAACTGCTAGCCAGGGATTCCAGTTACATTTAGGAATCACTGGAGGGCCCACTGCAGACAATATAGTTTAGAGAAGCGTTGCTGCTGCTCTAACTTATGCTGAGGCTAAACTAGCCACAGGTTGCCTACAGAATTGGTGAGTGCAAGAGACAAAGTCAGGTCACCATCCCCTTCCCTTCTTTGCATCCTGTGCTTGGTCTGACCCGAGGACCTGGCCCAATGTAGTTAAAGAAAATAAAAAAGGATGGATTACAGAAGGGAAGTCAGGTCCTGGTTCCCATTGTCAGGGTTTTTAAATAAGTGCGGCCTTGCATAAGGCAGCGAGAGCACTTTTATGCACCTTCACATCCTGTATCTTCTGCCTCAGGACTTCCACCATGTTGTCTTCAGGTAAGCGAGCTCTCAAGAGCTGATTACACCGCTCTTCATGTTGTTCTAACCTCAATGCTGCCTCAGTGTATAAACCATCGTACGACTCCCAAAGCAGTAACAAAGCTTGTGCTGTCTGCAGCTCATCAGTGACTTCTCCATTTGCCAGAGTCCATCTGCAACATACAAGAACATAACAGGTTAATGATTTAGGTTTGATCCTTACACTTGAGGACATGCATGGACCTGACTCTGATCTCTTTTGAAGATCCTCAGTGGAATTTCTCTGGATTTACACCAGGACATCTGAGATCAGAGTCTTGCCATGTGTAATGTCCATATTTTATTGCATGTTTACTGTGTTGATGCTTTTTCTGTTTGTTTGTTTTTCGTTCTACCACGTCAGACCCACATAAAACAATATGTTAAAGCCGACTGGCCTTAGTTCACCAAGATATTTAAGCACAAGCCTAACTTTAAGCACGTGAGTATTCACAATGCAGTCAATAGAAACATTCACATGTCTAAAGTTACGCACATGCTCAGTACCTTGCAGAATCGGGGGCCTTTATTACCAACATCTATTTTGTGTCTTTTCTTAGGCATACCTTGTATGTGCCTCCTTGCATTTATGTTCAATAATCTCTGCAAATGAGGAACAACAGTATTTCTTGAGGTTAGCAGCAGAAGCCTGGAGCTTGGCCCAGTTTTCTTCGCTCTTCTCTGCTGTGTCTTGAAGAGACTGTGAAAAATGAGTCACAACAATTAGATGTGGAGATGAATCAGTTATAGTTCATTGAGCAAAAATGTAGTTTTCTTTAGAGACTAGCAGATGTATAATAGTGATACTGTGACAACATTTATGGCAAAGAACAGTTTTGTGAAAGAAATAAAAATGTAACAATGATATACTTGCTGGTACAAATTAAAGAATTGAAGAATAAATTGTGGCCCCATCCTGTAATACATAATTTCAGAAGCATCTCTTCACACAGGTATTGGTCCAAAGGGACTCCTCTTGTGAATAAGTGCTACTCAAAGTAAGGAAGTGTTGACGAATTAGGCCTTTGACTGGCAAATATGGAAAAATAACTGGTTTGAAATTCTATACTAAATATCAATAGAAAAAGATCAATTGACTTTTTTAGGAAGTTTCATTTATTTAGTTCTAACTATTCATTCCAAATTGGAATTTATTTTTCCTTTGGTTTTACTTGCTCCCAGTCAAACTAGAGACCAAATGTACTTTGAAATTCTTATTTTAGATTGGAAATAATAAAGAAAGGTTAAATATCAATAACTAGAGTCCTGTGAATACATAAGGCTCGATTCCCTGTTGCCCTACACCTTGTTTATTCATTGTAAAGAGAGCACAGAGCAAGCACAACACACTACCATTCTGGTTTGGTCATCCTTTGCACTTGCTCTGCACTCATGTGAACAACTACATGAGGTGTAGGGCAATGAAGATTTGGGCCTTGTCCACACACAATCTTGCATTTTAATTAATTTGGTAGATAGCCAGAAAGTGCCTTATTTCAGTTTAGTATATGCCAGTTCCTAACTTAAGCTAAACCCAAATAAACCTGATTTAATCTGAAATAAGAGCATCTACACAGCTTTTGGCACTGGTTTAACTGAACTGGTTTACATTCAGACCTTTAGTTAAACCGGTGCAACTCTGCTAAGTAGAGCAACCCATGGGCCCATTGTCTCTGCAGGCAGAAAGAATGCCACTGACTCCCACAGGTTTTTGGATTAGGTCCATCATGAGACTCTAAAGAAGCAGTTTCCTGAGGGGAAACTTACTGGTTTTTTAATTCATCTTTTCCCAAGTTGGCACTAATACATCTACTTTGTCTTTGGTAGATTTACCTGGAGAGTCTTCACCTGGCCTTTCAAAGCTTCCAGCGATATTACAGAAGGTTTGCATTGTTCAAGGCAGTACAAAGAGCTTATTATCATCAGGTTAACTTCTTCATAGGCTTTGTCATAAATTATCCACAGTTGTAATACTGACTGCATTGAGGCTTTTAACTGTGCTATCTGTAAACAAAGAATCATTGCTGAGAAAAAGGATTGCTCCTTCTTAACATTCACTTACAAAATGTATTAATGAAGCTATTTCATAGGTAATTTTGAAATAAAAACGGTCCTCAGTACTTCAGCTCAATGTATGCTGGACAACAATTCACAAAAAATACACAAATGAAGTACCGGGATAAGTTTGAAATACAAACTTAATTGGATACCAAGGCAATGCTGGTTTGGCAGCCACCCCTCCAGAACCCTAGACTAGATGAAAATGTGCAGAAACAACACAGGGCTGTTATTCTTTGCTGCCAATATCAGGATGCCTGCTAACAGATAAAGTACTGTGGTTCCTGAAGGCCTTAATCTCATTAGGAAATAAACAACTTGAGATGGAAATTTAGAACCAGTGCTAATGCGGCCAAGATGGTGCTATGAGGATCACCTTTGCCCTGTCCTGCTTGATCTTCATTAGGACCCTGTGAATTAACGGCACCAGGGGAAAGGCTTACAACAGAGCCCCTGACCACAGGAGTAGGAAAGCGTCTGACAAGGAGCCTCTGTTGATCCCCCAAACTGGGCAGAAACGTAGCATATCCTGTTCTGCCTGGATGCGAAGAGGTCCACCGGGGGACTGCCCCACCTGTGGAAGATGATGCTGGCCACTTTGGGATGGAGGGATCAGTCGTGGAGAGACAAGAAGGTCCTGCTGAGGCACTCTGCTAACGCGTTCCTGGCCCGGGGAGATGTACGGCTATGAGATGGATATTATGTTGTACACAGAAGTCACAGAGCCTTAGGGCTTCCTGGGAAAGAGCAGATGATCTGACTCTGTGCCTTGCTTGTTGATATAGAACATAGCCATTTTATCTGTCAGGACTTGAATGACTCTGGTTTTTATGTGAAGTATGAAGGCTTGGCAGGCCAGGCGAACCACTCTGAGCTCCTTGGTGTCGATGTGTAGGGAGCGATCATCACTCGACCAATGACCATGCATGCTGAGATTGCCCAGGTGGGCTCCCCACCCCAGTCTGAGGCATCAGAGATGAGGGTCACCAATGGAACGGAGCAACGAAAGAAACTCCCTACAACATCGATGCAGGATTCTGCCACCAGGTGAGTGACGACAGAACATGGTCCACGATCTTGACCACCCGGCCCATACCGTATCAGCCGGGGACGTAGACTGATGGCAGACACGCCTGAGACGGAGTTGCGCAGGCCGGACCATTTTGGTACAGGCCACCATGTGACCCGACAAACGCAGGCACATGTGAGCAGTGGTGAGAAGATGGGCTTGCATGCACCAAATGAAGTCCACCATGGCTTGGAACCAAGCCTCTGGGAGGAAGTCTCTGGCCTTAGTAGACCCGAGGACCGCTCCAATGAACACTGTGCACTGGACTTAAGGTTGACTTTTTCTCATTTATTAACAGCCCCAGGTTGCGACAGGTGGAACAAACCAGATCGAGATGCTGCTGCACTTGATCCTGCACCTGAGCCTTTATTAGCCAGTCACTGAGGTACAGATAAATTTGAACACCTGGCACTCCAGATAAACAGGCACTGGTGCTATGCACTTCATGAACACGCTCAGGGCTGACAAGAGACCGAATGGCAATGCTGTGAATTGGAAATGGTGCTGGCCCAGCGTAAAACGAAGGAAGCTCCTGCGACCCAGGAAAGTGGAAATGTGGAAATATACATCCTTCAAGTTGAGGGCTATTTGGCAATCTTAAGGACCCCTGGGTGGACAGGCAGCACAACTTGGGCCAAGGGGGAGGAGGATATAATGTTAAAAAGGTCATTGGACTCCTCCGCGACTTCTTCCATTTTTAATTCAGGTTGGTAAGCCATCTGAACGGCTGTTTTCAGACTCCAGTGCTGGCAATGCTGGGGGTGGTTTGTCTGAGGAGGCCAGGAAGGACTGTTAGGAATACGGGTCCGGCATTATGGGCATGCCCCACGGATTCCAGTACAGCCATTGAGCAGACCAGTGTCCCTGCTGCCATGCCAGCACTACAGGCACTGCGCCAGCTTCGTGGGTCGGCAGCGAATCATCCCTCCTTGGTGAGGGGCTGAACTCCTGGTCCGAATCTGACCATTGCTCTTCCGGCAACTAGGGCAGAGCTCTCAAGGCCTGAGTCTGCCAGCCGACCCTAGTTTGCGACTGGTGAGACGAGGGCAAAGATCGGTGCCTGCCTGATGAGCAGAACTGAGGGCATGGAGACTGGTGCTGCGACCAGGAACGATCCCGCCCTGGTGGGGACGGACATCTGGAAGACCGCCTTAGCAACTGTGACTTGCGCCATGACAATCTTTGACAGGAAACTTGCCGGCACTCATAGTACAGACTGGTGCCTTGACTCCGCCGTCCCACGTCTTATAGGGGGAAAGTGCGGTGTCAGGGACCTGGGTCTTTTGACTGGAGACCGGGAATGTGGTGCCGGGGTCCTAGGCTGTGGAGATGGGGATCTACGCCTGCAGTCCAAGGACCGAGAGTGCTCCACTGCCCTATGGGGCAGTCCCATGACTGGATTGCCTTTAGGCGTAGGGGCCTTAGCCAAGGCTGGCGCCTGGTGCAGTGTTTATGGTGCCGGCCAGCCTGCTTGTTCTTTAGCCACCTGGGCTGCTCCAGACAATGAGGGCCCTAGAAGCCAGGGTCCCCTGCCACTCCTGGGAGTTGGAGGCGGATCCCTGGCCATGCTGGGGGGTCTCACCTTAGTGGTACCCCCATGAAGCCTTGGGGCAGACACATGGCCTAAATTGTTCCTTTGCCCGAGGCTCCTTTCCCTTCAGGTGACAGGGGCCTCTTCTTCCTTTGTCACTTCATCGGCACTGGCGAGGGGGAAGAGTGCTGGCGGCGCCAGGTGCCAGCGGTGCGCACCAGACCAATGCCGAGGTGCTCAGAGTGGGATCCAAGTGGGAGGGCTCCAACACAGGATGGAGTTCAGCCTCCATGATGAGGGTCCTCAAGCAGCTATCCCGCTCCTTCTGGATTCTAGGGCGAAAGTTCTTACAGATTCTGGACTTGTCCTTTCTATGGGACTCCCTCACACACTTCAGACAACTGTCCTGGAGTCACTAATAGGCATCTGCCTGTTGCATGACAAGCATGATTTTAAGCCAGGAGAGTGGGGCATGCCACACTCCTGGGCAGAGTCCCAGCAGGAACTCTAGCTACCAACTAACCTAACAATTTAAAGGCTAAGTACCTAAACTATATACAAAGACAGACAACGGCCTGTTGAAGAACCGCTAAGGATCTTGACATTGCAAGACAAGACGCTCTGACCAATAGTCACAGAGGGTAAGAAGAAACTGAGAGGGCTTAGGATCAGCGGCAACTATATACAAGCACATGGATGCGGCACTCAAGGGGACGCCACAGCTGACCCTACAGATACCGCTAAGGCAAAAATATCCCACTGTGCACACCTAGAATGGAATTGACATGAGCAAGCACTTGAAGGAGAATGGAACATCTATTGTAGCCTGAACTACAGATCTGCCATTGAACAGCTCAACAATACTGGAAATTCCCAAAGAGGGTTAGGAACAGTTGCTAAGGTTAGATCCTGGAGAGAAGTATAAATGCAGAGTTCTCTACCTGACTGATGACACTGTTCCTCATTTCATACAGCTTATCCTTTCTGACAGCCATATCTTCTGAGGTTTGTTTTGCACCATCTTCCAAAGCCATATAATTCTGCTCTAGCTGAGCAAGAGCTTTGGATTTAACTGCAAGCTGATTTTCTAGCTCCTAAAGGGGAAGACAGATAAACATCTTTATCTGTGTGACAGTACAAAAGTAAAGACAAATGATTCTTCTTTAAAATCAATCCCATGTCATTTTTCTAACCATGCGAAACTTACAGCAATTGAGTTCCAACAGAAAGGAGTTTGCCTCAGGAAACTGGAACTGGAACTGTCTGTGAATTAGCAGTCTCTTACAGGCAGAACACAAGAAACTGCATTTGGCCGTGACATGGAATGCAACATGCTGATTTGGAACTGAGAGCCAGAGCCTCCACCAGCACTTGGGCTCCCTTGCACCACTCCAGGAAAAGGGGCTAGAAAGCTTTTCAAGCAGGGCAGTAGAAAATTCCCTATGTCAGATTCCAGCCCCCCTACTCCCTCCAGCATACACATGCACCAAAGATAGGAGCACTTTGCACACTGGGGATCTCTGGCTTCCTAACAGTTACTAGGAAGTCATTTTCAGCTGACATGGATTAGAGCAATCCTGAGGCTGCTTTAACTTACACCGAGCCTGACATGAGGCCTGGCTGACCGTAGAATTGGGGAATGCATAGGTCGCTTTAAACCACCTTTCCCTACGCCTTTCAGATCCTGCCTGCAGCATAGCTTGGCTAGACCAATGATCTGGCCTGGATTTTGGAAGCAGTACCATTGAAGTCAGCTGGACTACTTGTGAGAAGAATTCCTCCCCAGCGTGATTAAGGGGATCATGATGTGGCCCTTATGTATTCAGGAAAGCTCAGCTCAAGCCCTGCGGCAGTACATGTGAATGTTTCAGACATCCAAATGGGCCAATTCCTTAACTAAAATGTTGCCCTTTAAGTCAGCACATGTTTTCTGTTAATGATTCACTGTCTAATAGCTTTTTGAATTTATTTAAAATTCATTTAATTTTTAAGTCAATGAATTTTAATTATGTATTTTACTTGCCCAAAACACTGAATCTTATCTTGCTGTGATCAGATATGACACTTTAGAGATACCAAAAGCTACAGCCCACAAAAGCTTATGCTGAAATAAACTGGTTAGTCTCTAAGGTGAAACAAGTATTCCTCGCTTTCTTTACAAAAGTATCCTATTAACTAACTGGTACATTCTCACCCCAATACACTCCAGAGAAAATGCAAATAGATGAGTAACTCTGCATTAATATAGCACTGCAGGGAATAATAGCAGCATAAAATGGGAGAGATATAAGTAACCATGGTAATAAAATAACAAACATTTCATGGGAGGAAATAGAGGGGTAACATTGAACTGAATGGATGCTGAATATTCCCAGAGTAATTGGGGACCAGCTGGCAGATGACTGCCACCTGTCCTGATTTTGATTGAGCTATCCCACTGAAAAATCCCTAAAATATCCTTAGGACTGGAGCAGCCTGGCTGCATTTGTACCGGGTCATGATGTGGTGAGGCCAGTATCACAGCATCAATAATAGAATGACGTCTTCATGTATCAAGAGGTCAAAGATGGCAAACAGGACCAAGTGGGAAAGATAAAATGCTCATTTGAGAAACACAGAAGAAATATGTTAATGCAGAATTATACCAAGTTACGACAGAGTTAGTATTCTTCCTAACCAAAGTATCATCGAAGAACATTTCACACTAATCAAACAGATGAGTCTTTCCATCGCTGTGCTGAACTGAATGAAAATGAAATATTTTCCATTAGAAGAAATCCAAAATAAGGTAGTGAAAATATTAAGAATTGTTGCAATGTTGCAGGAAATTCCAAGGATGAGAGCATTCAGAAAACAACTGTGGAATTTCACAGCTGTGTTGTGCCAGATCTTCAGGTGCTGTAATTTGGTGCATGTCAATTTACAACAGCTGAAGAGCTGGCCTTGATCTCTTTTAAACTTTGCATTTCATGTTTTCATTGAAGTGATACTCTGTACTATGCTTTTAGGAATATGGTAGGTTCCTCCAATTTCAAATAAAAATGATGTGACTTTTGTAATATGGACCCAGCAAACTCTTAAGTGTAATGCTTGCAACATAAAGAACACTTTTTACCTTACAGTCTTCCAGCGTGTTCTGTACTGAGATTAGACTTGCTGGCTTTTCCAAAGATCTCAACCTCTCACTTTGGGCTTCCAGCCAGCTGCTCAGAGTTTGTGCTTTGTTTTCATTTTCAGTGACAATTTCCAAAATATGTTCCAAATCTTGTATCTGCAAATTACAGGATTGAAATAATTTAATTAAAATGAAATATTTTAGTGTTTTGCTGATTTAAACTCTCTGTTATGGTTGGTGTCCTTTAGGACTCAAGGAGGGCAGTCTTTCCCATCATACCACAGCTGAAGACAATATACAGATATACACAGTATATCCATCGACAGTGTCATGCCTGAAGGGGTAGGATTCAGGAATTTCTCCAACTACCTAATCACAGTAAATAGCTCTTTCCCCATTTGTTTCTATACCTCACATCATAATTTCTCCATACTTAGGTAGGTCGACATATGCTCTAACAGAACAGTATCATCTAGCTCTTCTATAGAGTTTTTCATCAGTAGATCTCAAAGTGTTACACAAAGGAGCCCAGTATCATTACTGTGGGGGAAACTGAGTCACAGAGAGGGAAAGCGATATGCCCAAGGTCAACCAGCAGGTCTGGTGGTAGAGCTGGGAACACAACCCAGGTCTAGCATTCTGTTCACTAGGCCACACTGCCTCACAACTCTGAGCCAGTTCCACAGATTATTTCTAGTTTTATCAGGGTGAAATAACTCTGATGCATTTATTTTTATGTATTTTCTATAACATATAGTAAACATGAGAGTGGTTTTCATCCCTTGATCTTAAAGTGTTCTATAAGGAGAGCATATTCCATCATTCCCATTTTCCAGAAGGGGCAGAGGAAAGTTAAGTGACCTGCCCCAATCACACAGCTAGGAACAGAACCCAGGGCTCCTGATTCCCAGTCCTGGGCCACATCCACTACACCACAGATCTTCATAACAAATATGTGGCTGGTGGTATGCCAATTGGTCCTTTTAGTGGTCCCCAACATCATTATATTAAACAGAAATAGGCAAGGGGAGGATATTTTAACATCCTCCCTCTTTTCAATCATGTTCCATAACATGCAGAAGGACTGGCCTCTTTCTAAACAGTATCATTCTCCCTGTGGCTTCTGAGTGGGTGTTGGTCATCTACCTGCCAGCAAAGGACTGTTTCTTACCCTATACTGTCTACTATTTTCAATTTTAAATGTCTCAAGCCACGGGGTCCATGTGGCTTTCCTTCAGCTCAACAGATCTTACCATTATGATTCCCCCCGCCCTATCCCCATATTCATCTAAATTCTCACTTTCTGAATTTACTAATTATACCCCCTTCTTACAAGGGTGTGATAACACCCACCTACTGTACCTTCCAGGAGTGTTATGTGACTGAACACATGGGAAAATGCTTTCAGATTGCTGAGGGAAAGGTAGCAGATAAGCACAAAGGATTATAATACGTGTAATCAATATTGGAAGAAAAAAAAAGATATAAAACCATGAAATAAGAGCAAACCTTTCTGTTCAGGGACCCTTGCAGCCTGTGCCACTGCAGGTTCATCTCACCAAGATGCTCTGCAAATTCTGTCCTTTCATAGCGCTTGCTTTCGACATCACAAGTGCTGATCTGCAACAGCGACTGGTTAACAAAATCAACCGTCCACTGTTTAAAGTTCATCTCCATCATGTATTCCTGAAAAACAGTTACCATGGCACTTTTAATTTCATAAACTCCATTAACTGCTGATTTATTGTGTAGCTCTGTGGCATCAGAGAAAACTTATTCTGAGTCATAGTACAATGCATTTCCTGAGAGATCCATTCTGCATTGTCTAAATCAAAGGTGGCCTTAATCCACTTCTAACAGACGCACAGCATGGGCTAAGATAAGACTCTTCTGTCTGGGTAAGGATAAAGAAGCAGGGACCTTTCAGAGAGGATGATTCTGCCCAATAGTAAATACTAACTACACTTTGGAAATGCCATTTGTTTTCTCAAAAGGAAGAAGATTTTGGCAAAAGAAAGCACATTCTCTCTCTCTTAAATTGCAGTTGTTTATAACGAAGACACAGTCCTTTCACTAAACAGTACCATCCTGACTGGGGCCACTGGATGTATGGAAATACAGATACTAATATCTTGGAGCCTATGAGAATGCTTGTCCCCCTTAGGAAGGAAGCCAGGGATATCCTTAAGTTTATCCTGGTGGAAAATTCTGGAGATATCTACAAGACAAGGGAATCTTCAATTCTGTCATATAGGAGTCCTAGGATATGAATGCTAGGAACATACTTTTAACTGCTAACCAGAACCAAGAAACTGACCCCAAAAATTCAAAGGGCTAAGAAGCACATCTGTAGCACAGAATTAACCTCCAAGAGTATATCAATGTTCTGTGCTAATTACTAAGTACTCAGCTGCCCTAAGGAACCTAGAAATAAATGGATGTTCTATTCAGTTCTATTCTGGTTCCTATCCTGCCTCCATTACTGCGGCACCTGTGTACCCTATAGATGACTTATTCTTTTGCTTGCATATTTACCTTATATTTCTGAAGAAGGTTTTTGACTTGGGATGAATTACTTTGCAAATGTACAGTGGCCTCATCATCTTCTCTTTGTTGTTCCACATGGCTCAGCCATGTCATTATTTCTGTGATGGCCTCACGAGATGGAAGCTTTTCCATCTGAAGCTGGAAATCAAGTATATCATTATTCTTCTGTACTTAACTTGCTAGAAATATTAAATCAGACCGTCAAGGACTAGGACACCTTTATCCCAAAAAGGCTTCACATAATGTAATCATCTAAGTATGAACTTGCAAGTAAACCTGATACTCAAATTTAGGATATGATTCAAACTTTAAACAAGAAATCTGGACATCTCTGAAGTCTGGAATAAGATTATTGTTGCCTGTTGAAACTAACTTTTAAATAAAATATGACATTGATGGGCACAGGCAGAGTTAGGTAGAAATACAGTAATAATTAAGCCTCAATACAAAAGTGAGTCAGATGGGCAATTTCCCTGCATTATGTAGTGTTTGACTTGAATTCCATTTGGAACCATTTAAAATAATTCTGTATGTCACTTGGCTCAAACTAAGAAATGACGTGAGATCCCCTCCGTACCTGGTGAAGCTTTTCTTGAATGGTTGGAAACTGAGTGATCAGTTCTGCCCATTTTTGCTCAAACTGCGCCAAAGATGATCTAAGCACTGCAGCATCTGTTTGTTTCACATGAAGAAGCTGGTTGCCAGTGCTTATGACAGATGACTTTAAGGATGATTTTTCATCTACTTCCTTAGAAAATTCCTGAAATATACAGAGATTTAACTATATATCTATATATAGATATCTACACACACAGACAGGTTCTCAATCACAGGAGGGACTGACTGGATGGGTTGCAATTCTGATTGCCCTGAAACCTGGTAAAACTCATCTCATCTAATGGAAACTTGAAACCTGCTGAGGGTCAGTAAACCCCAGAGAAACTTTGAGCTCTGTAGAGTCAGCCAAGACCTTTGCTCTCTATCTTTCTGCAGGACCTTTTAACCCCAATATGCTGCCACCTACAACGCCTTTCACCCAACAAGACCCCTATATTTGGTGCTTTATACTCAGGTTGGAATTTCAATGTCTTGAAAGACCCTCTTCTTTCCTGACCATTTTTTGGGAGTTGGGGGAAATAACCCGCTGGTCCCCTCTCACCCATCAGGATCTTCAGAATGGCCAGATCTCCTTGTTCCCTGTCTTTGAGGTGCTGTTTAGTTCATATCCACCCATCCACAGAAATATCTTCAGCAGAGTTAAAGCCCCGCAATCTCTCTCATCCCCATTTAACAGCAGCAGCAGGACTGTGACATGCTGCCTCTCAGGGGAATCCGAGAGGCAGTGCAGTGCTACCCCACTTCATACTCAGGACTATGCCCTGCTGGCAGATTCTGACCATATTGCAATGTCATGGGAGGGGTGGGGGGAGATGATATCATCTGGCATCTAAACGCTACAGAATTTTTTGACTTACAAACAAGCTGTCTATATTATTTCTGACAGTATGTAGGTCCTGTGACACATTGAGAGACTGCTCCTTCCAAAAATTCATTCTCTGCTGAGCAGACTCCAGCCATTTGATTAACTTGTCTGAGTCTCTGTTGTAGCTATAGAAACAAAAACAAAGCAGGTTAGTGGACTAGAAATGAGTCAATCCCTTAGTAGAGTCTATAACACATTTCTTTTCTCCTCTCAGAATTGTCCTTCCCTCCACCTAAAGATGCATGCTGCTAGCACTTACAAATTGATACAGGACAGAATTCCTAACTTTCACCTCAGTCAGCATCACTGCAGTAGCACAGAACTGATATATGACAACTCCATTCTGCTGAAGGCATGCACATGTTGATTGGGAAAATAACCAGCATATTTATGGCCTGTGAGAGACAGCCTCAGAGCTGCTGAGCCTTGAAAGGCTCTCTGTCTGTATCGACCACACAACTGCATATAGATCTCAGGGACTCTGCTGGAGGCCTGGATCATCTGAAGAATTTGTGAGAAACCCCAAGTAGCAGCTAACCCTAATTGTCCCTTGACTAAACACTTACCTGACCAAGAGTTTGAGTAATGTTTGAAGTCTGTGCAGCTCATGGCCGACTTTTCTGGTTAAGGACAACCACAGTTCTTCTAGTTTCCCAGTTTGGTTTACTAATTCAGGACAGCTCACAACAGTCATCAATTTCTTCCCTTCCTTCACCATCTGGTAAAGTCTGGCGTGTTTTTCATTAATGTTTCTTTTGGTTTGCTACCAAAGTATAAATAGTTTGCACAACAACAACATACTTTAAAAGAGAAATATGGCTATTAAAACATGTATTTTATTCTCACAGCTGGCATTTATTTTATTTTCTGTTATGAACAGTGGCAAGAATAATGGAGACATAAGTTATTTTTTGTATTACCTTGTGATTTATCTTGACATGTCATGAATTAGCATCACACAACTCCATCACGTGAAACATAATTATTGTGGCCTATTTGAGGCACACTGTAACACAAATTCATATGATAATCTATGCCACCTGTGTTCATCACGGTTAGTTAATGATTTTGATAAAGTCATTCCTTCTCAGTGTCGAATAATCTCATCTCCATTTGTTTACTTTAGATTATGGACATCTATAAAGGCACTATACAAACATGCACAGTCAGAAAACATTCCTTGTTATACACAAAATCCCCTGGGTCGGTAAAAGGATTTATTTGCAATTAAATAGTCATGCACACAGAATCAAGCAGTAGTGAAAAAAAAATGCAGGCAAACAGGTTAGAAGTTTATAAATTTGACTCACTATGGACACAAGGGTATGGGAGCTCCAATACTGCTAATACAACGTGCTCCCCGAAGAGTGCAAAAGCTGGCACAAAAAAACAATTAACTTCCGCCACTGTTTTAGGTGGCATAATATGCAAATCTGTAACTATTCAGTTTTTTCTACATGCCATGTTCAATCTAAAATCGTTCCTTCTCCTAACAGAAATGAGCCCAAGAAACAAACATGCTTCTTCAGTAAAGGTAGGTTAGTCTTCCATACTTTCAGCCTGAGCCCTCAGAAGACTACGGAAAGACTCCCTAGGAATGGGGATCAGCCCTCAGCATATATCATTCAATCTAAGGAGCACCAGCAGAGAAATATATTAACAGGATATATCATGTGTTTAAAATTGACTCAAGAACTGTATTAATATTAATATATTAATATTAATATAAAATTAAGAATTAATATTAACTCAAGAACTGTATCATCCTAAGCGAAGGTGCAGTTCTGCCCTCAGATACACAGCGTTTCTCTGATGTTTGGAACAAATTATCAAATGTCTATCTGCCTTTCTCCAGAAAACTAACTTTATTTTCCTTGGAAAAGGAGAGAATTCAAGGTGATTTAATTGTACTTTCCAGAATTTGGAAGAGGTTGATAGACTTTTCACTACAAAGAGCAGTTCAAATATTTGGAAACACTGACCTGATTCTCACCTCACATGGGTGAGAATTGAATTATGCTTATAATCACTGTGTATCACTGGACTATGTATTTGAATGCCAGCTTTTAGAGCAGCTGCAGGGACTCTCTCTTCATAAACTAATTGAAACTGTGACTACAAATTATCCTTCCCAATATTTTTAAAAGGTATAAAAAGCTTTGTTTTCATATGGAAAAGTGCATTTGGGCACAGACTACAGTTGGCTAGAAGGAGACAAGAAGGACCCTGTTTGGAAGGCATTAAGCATATGCAAAGCAGATATTTCTAAAACAGTATTTTTGCCATATACAGTAACTCCTCACTCAAAGTCATCCTGGTTAATGCTGTCTCGTTGTTATGTTGCTGATCAGTTAGGGAACATGCTCCTTTAAAGTTGCACAATGCTCCCTTATAACGTCATTTGGCAGCCTCCTGCTTTGTCCACTGCTTTCAGAAAGAGCAGCCCATTAGAGCTAGCTGGTGGGGGCTTGGAACCAGCCCTCCAATCACCTTCCCGCTCCCCTAAAGTTCCCTGTGCAGCAGCTGCCCAGCAGGCTATCAATTGCAGACAGTTCAGCTGTCCCTCCCCCCACTGCCATGTGCTGCTTCTGCCCTCTACCTTGAAGCTGCTTCCAGAAGCCTCCTGCTTGCTCGGTGGGCAGGGAGGGTGAAAAGGGGAGGGCTAGTGTCAGAATGTCCCCCTTCCCCCTGCTCCAGCACCCCGCTTACCTCTCTCCATATAGAGCAGGGTGGAGACACAGATGGAGAGAGACAGAGAGCGCTTGGGGCAGCAGCTGCTGTCTCAACTGCCTTATCCACTTAAAAAGACAATGTACTTAAGAGTGGGGTCAGCTTAATAAAGGGGCAATGAGCATCCCTCTCTCTCCCACACACAGGGTGTCTCTCTCTGTCTCTGTCTGTTATGCTGTCTCCCCTCCCTCCATTCCTGCTGCCTTGTAGAGTGTGAGGTTACATTAACAACAATGTGTTAACTCTTGAGGGCTCAGCCAAAAGCTAGTTCATCATTTAGCAGTAAGGCATTCTCTGGGAAATATCCCACCCTCTTCCACCTCTAACTTCACCACCTCAAACAAGCTTCACAATCATCATCGCTGTGTATAGTATTAAATTGTTTGCTTAAAATGTATACTCTGTGTGTGTGTGTGTGTGTGTGTGCGCGCGCGCGTGTGTATAGTTTTTTGTCTGGTGAAAAAATTTGCCTGGAACCTAACCCCCCTCATTTACATTAATTCTTATGGGGAAACTGGATTCACTTAACATTGTTTTGCTTGAAGTTGCATTTTTCAGGAACATAACTACAACATTAAGGGAGGAGTTACTGTACAGTATACCATGATCCTACCACAATAAAAAAAAAAAAAAAATTAAACAGAAATAAACAAAAATACCTGGAGAAGTGTAATCCTCTCCATTAATCTTTCTTCTGTCTCTTCTACCAAATTCACAGAAGGCACTGCAGAAGCAAGTGCCTCCAATTCTTTGTTGAAAGGTACATAGTCCTCATCAAATTCTGTCCATTCCTAAAACACAAGCCGTATGTTAGTGTAGTGTACCTCTTATTCTCAGCTTGGGCTAAACATTGAAAATGCTAATGCTTTAACACTTACATATTATTCCTAGTTCAATCAACAAAACAGACCACCAAAACGAGTATAGAGAGAGAACATATATCAAAAAGAGTAGCTCTATATGATCTGAAAACTGAGGATTTCAGTTAACAGAGGTGATTTGTCACTCAAAAGCTATTTATGATTTTTTTTAAAAGAAACTTGGTTTTTTAAAACTTTTTTTCATTTTAATGTGCTATTGGTATTTCTGTGCCATACAAGTCTTTATTCTCAGTCTGGGTATTCAGGAAGTACCATAGGCATTTTACCGGAATTCCCATTTCATGCTGGAGGAAGGGAAGGTGTATAAATTCCACATTTGAGGGGAAAGAGACCAATTACAGATCACTGCCCTCAAATAGACATGGGTAGTAGATAGCTGCTGGCCAGAGTACCTCTAACATAGAAAAGGTTCCGTTTTCCTTACCAGGTTTATTCTGATCAATTACCTTTAATAAACTCTCTACGCGTATGCCATATTGGGAAGCCTTTTGTTCCAGCGATCTGACATTTTCCACCAGCTCAATCCAGAATTTCTCTCTCTTTTGTAACATAGCAGGAGCCACCTTCTTGGAATACGATTGCATGACAAGCATATGAGCGACGAGCTTGTGAAAAAAATCCTGAAAAACCAACATTTTAACATGTTTCAAGCCTATTTTTCTGTTCTGTAGCAAGTGCTCCATCGAAATCAGATTACTTGTATTATGTGAGGACATCTGTTGTGATTTTAAATCATAAATAATAATGACACTTTGCATTCATTATATACTATTTCATACCAGGACTTCAAACACACCTGTAGAACCAGGTAAATAATATTCATTGTTCTATGGTAAGGTTAACTGAAGTAAGGAGTGGTTAAGGGATGGATTCAGGCAGGACCTTATATGGGATTGCAGGGCTGGGGAGCTCAATTAGTTTGTCACAAGTGCAGTCCCTGCACCCAATGAAACAGCAAATTCTCCTTCTCCATGATCCCAGGAGCTCAGCACCCAAATGGGGAGGGAGATGCACAGAAGAAGGGGACAAAGCGGATCCAGGGCAGGCTGGTCACATTGACACACGGGGCTTCTCACAGTGGGAGCTCCATAACATCAGCTGCTCATCCCAGTGGCTAAAAGCTTGCCCAAGGTCACACAAGGAGTAGAATGCAGGAGCCCCTATGCCCATATCCTTGTTCACTCCACGGGGCTGCACATTCTTCCTTAATTAATTTAACCACAGATTTAAAAAATACTGGATATAAAATAAAACATCTTCCTGACACTTTGATACATTCTGAGGTAGTTCGAACCAGGGATAAATGAATGGATCAGCAAACTGAGACACCTGATCCCCAAAATGGTGCGATTCCATCCAGGAGTGACCATATTTGTTTTGTCAGCTGGGACAGAAAATGTTTTCAGTGCTGTCCCTTCCCCCGCTCATGTCCCATTCCCCCCAGGTGACCAAATAGCAACAACAACAAAACCCTTGGCAACAAACCAATCAGCAGAGTGGAAAACAAAGAAAAAGCCCAGCAGCATGAAAAAGGCCTCTTTATTTACTGTTTTTGAAAACATCCTATCTATTTCAAAATATTTACTGCATTAACTTTAACCTAGGAGAAACAGCAATAACTACTCAACAGTGATATTTGAGAAGAGTCAGCCACAGAAAGTCATACTCTACGATTCGAGCCGTGCTGTATTGCGTGTGCTGTACCTTGTGATTTTGCAGGTGAGACTGTAAAGTAGCTCTACTTTTGGCTAGCTGCTTTGGGTCCTGAGCAAGCTTCTCTCGTCCAATGTCTACCAATTCTGCCAACCCATGAATCAAGCCTTCGTATCGGCTTTCGCTGATGAAAGGAGAGTTTAGCTCCATATACTTGGCTCTCAGAACCCCCCAAGTGTCATTCAGAACATCCTAGGAATTAAACAAAATTCAATGAGCTTATTTCTTATAAGATACAAACCAACCCAGAGACCTGCACGCACTATTTCTAGAGTATCATATCGCGCCAGGATGCCAGATGGCCCTATACCTTTCACTGCTAAAGTGTCTTGTTTTGAAGAATCAAATCTTGCAGGATAGAATGTTGATTGCTCTGTATTCTTACCTCTAATTTATAAACTTCATGGATCAGAGCAACAGGTAACTGAAGTCTCTCCCCATGATCTCTCAGTTTTGCTATTTGGGTCTCAAAGTTATGTAGCTCCAATGCATATGTACCAGTTTTCTGAATAAAAAAACCACAATAATGAATTAAGTATAGTTTTGCTCCTTTAAGTTTTACACTATTATTTTTGGTATTATGATAGCAGTTAAAGATTGGGACTTAATTGTGCTAGGCATTGTACAAACACACAGCAAAAGAGTCCTTACTTCAAAAGCTTACAATCTAAACAGACAAGAGTGACAGGGGAAACAGAAGGAAAGTGACTTGCCCCAGGTCATACAGTCAGCCAGTAGCGGAGCCAGGAAAATAATCCAGATTTCCCAGTTCTGTGTCCTATGCACTGGGCCACGCACAGTTATTTTTACTAACTCAGTAGTACTCATAATAAAAACACATCATCACCCTCTGAGTCACCCCATCACCTCTGAGGGTGCACAATTTTGTTTTCCAGTGAACACAAAGAGACCTGATATAGGGAGTTCTCTCTGAAATAAGTGAAGTTTTAGATTCGTATGATTTTCAGATTTAGCTGGAAAGGTGTCAGGACATCTCTGAGGAGTAGGCGGCTGTTGTATGCTCTGGAAAGGGCATACAATCTGCCCTCAGCTTTAACTATCTTGTCTTCTTGTCTGCCCTAGGGTCTTTTATGCCCTTAACAAGGAGGATAGGTTAATTGATTAATGTACTATATTACAAATGCTATGGTGTTTGTTGCATTTGTTAACATCTGTGTACTAGGTATTCCTTATGCGATGTTTATACTGCTGGGGAGGTTTGAAATAAATATTAGGGTCCCCTCTCCCATAAAGGGAAGCTCAAGGGACTTTCTAATTAAGGCTGTTACATATAAAGGGCTATATTTCATTCTTGTGTATATTTTGTTAATCTTCTCTTGCTTCCTCTCTGCCCTAACCTGTCTGGTTGGCGTGACTTGCATCCCAAGGGAGTCAAAGAGCAAGTGAGTCCCGTGTTTCAGCTAGTGCCAGGACTGTAATCACGCCCTGCTGTTGCACGGGGGCATAGTGTGTGTGCATATGGGGAGTGGTTCATTGGGCCTTCTCCCCACATTTGCATACCTGACAGCATAAGCCAGCCATTAGAAAATATGAAATTGTTTCTCACATTTTAAAAACAAAACCACAGACACAAACCAGGCAACACTGTCCACTGTTAAGTAATTTTGCCTTCACTGAGTATTTTGAGTTAATTACCTGAAGCTGATCAGCAATATTACGCCCACGTATTGCATTCAAGGTTTGTTGCAGAGTAGATTTTTTCTCAATTAACTGATCATACAGAAGCCTGACTTCATTCTGTGAACAGACAACAGCAGGAGTAAACTCAGAAGTGTACTCAATAATAAACGGCAGTGACAAATCTCATACAGTGAAAAGACACTTGAATGGTGATTCATCATAGCACTGTGATTACTCATTTTTTTACATGCTCTGGGCTTGATGCAGGAATCACTGGGTGAAATTCTACAGTCTGTATTAATCAGAAACATAGGGCTGGAAAGGACATCGAGAAATCATCTAGTCCAGCCCCTTGTGCTGGGATAGGATAAAGTAAATCTAGACCATCCCTGACGGGTGTTTGTCTAACCTGTTCTTAAAAACCTCCAAAGTATTCCAGTACTTATCTATCCTTATAGCTACATTTTTTTCCTTAATATCTAAACTAAATCTCTTTTGTTGCAAATTAAGCCTGTTACTTCTTGTCCTATCTTTAGTGGACATGGAGAACAATCATTCATCATCCTCTTTATAACAGTCTTTAACATATTTGAACACTTATCAGGTCCCCTCCCACCCATCTTCTTTTCTCAAGACTAAACATGCCCAGTTATTTTTAACCTTTCTTCATAGGCCAGTTTTTCTAAACCTTTTATCACTTGTGTTGCTCTGGACTCTCTTCAGGTTGTTCACATATTTCTTGAAATAAGGTACCCAGAACTGGACACAGTACTCCAGCTGAGGCCTCACCACTGCCAAGTAAAGCAAGACAATTACCTCCCATATCGTACATATGACACTCCTGTTAATACACACCAGAATTATTTTTGCCTTTTTTACAACTGCACCACATTGTGGATGCATATTCAATTTGTGTTCCACTATAACCTTCAGATCCTTTTCTGCAGTACTACTGCTTGACCAACTATTCCCCATTTTGTATTGTTTTAGATTTTTCTGCTCTCAGTGAAGTAATTTACACTTGTCTTTATTCAATTTATCTTGTTGATTTCAGACTAAATTCTCCAATTTCTCAAGGTCCTTTTGAATTCTAATCCTGTCTTCCAATATGCTTGCAACCTCTCCCATCTTGGTGTTATCTATGCATTATATAAGCATGTGCTCCACTCCATTATCCAAATGGTTAATGAAAATATTGAATAGTATCAGACCAGGAGCAGACCTTCAGGGGACCCCACTAGATACAATCTGCCAGTCTGACAGAGAATATTTGATAACTACTCTTTTAGTACAATCTTGCAACCAGTTTTTCTCCCACCTTATAGTAATTTCATCTAGCCCACAATTCCCTAGTTCGCTTATGAGAATATCCTTTAGAACTGTGTCAAAAGTTTTACTAAAATCAAGATATATCATGTCTACTGCTTCCCCCAAATCCATAGCCCTGTCAGAGGAGGGAATTAGGTTGGTTTGGCCTGATTTGTTCTTTACAAATCCATGGTGGGTATCACTTATGACCCTGTCATCATCTAGATCCTTACAAACTGATTGTTTAATAATTTGTTCCAGTATCCTTCCAGGTATCAAAGTTGGCTGATTAGTCTTTAATTCCTCAAGTCTTCTCAGTTCCCCTATTTAAAGATAGGTACTGTTTGCCCTTCTCCAGTCCTCTGGGACCTTACCCATCCTCCATGAATATGGCCCTAAAACCCTCTGTGTGCCAAATGGCAAAGGTCAAATGCAGTACACTGTTGTCAGAATATATAGCCATACAGTGTCCTGTAAGGTATCATATAAAAACAGGTGACTCACTGGTCATTAATATTACTGCAAGATTTATGTCCACTTAGTGTGTAAAGAATTATGTATGTATGCTGGAAATGTGTTACTAAACTATGCTCAGACCATCACATTTGAGTAGAGAGGATAAACAAGTTTGTCATAGACAAAGGAATGTTGTTCCACCTGTTTGCCTGTATCTCTAATGTAAATTGAGCAAAGTGAGGCCAGATACAATGGAACTATATTTACATCTAAGGTAAACAAAGTGATTAAGCCAATCGAAAAAGCAAATTGACCAGGGAATAAGGAACACAGCATAGCATCTACACCCTAGCAGGGTCAGGGTTTATTTTGCAAAAATACATTTCAGAGGTTTACTGGACTATAGGAAGAGGAGAGAACCCCTTAGTTATCCATCAAAGGGAACAGCACCCTCTGACTGTAGAATTAGATCCCCTAGCCTGGAGTGCTGGAAATGCTGGTAACCTGACATAAGTGAGAAAACTGATTAGGCAAAGACTGCAACTTTCTATAATTATGTTTTAGTCACTAGAAAGCATGTTTTGCTTTGTTTGTAACCATAACTGTCTTTCTCTTTTTTGTTCTTTATTAATAAACTTCTTTTTAGTTTTACTATAAACCATCTTAGTGTGTTATGCTGAAGTACAGAGTGAGTCCTCAGCTAACCTAACAGGCTGGTGCATACACCGTCCCTTTGCAGGCAGAGAGAGGGACTGGACACTACAGAGAACTACGGTTCACTGATCATTACCGGCAAGCCAAGGTTAAGACTGGCAGTGTCTCGAGGAGCTTGTTGATGAACTGGACAAACTACTGTGGTAGGGAGCTGACACACAGTCTAATCGCCCGCAAAGCTCACTCCTGCTTAGGTAGAGGGGTAACACAGTGGCTTTCGGTTCTGAGCTGCCCTAAGGAGAGAGTCATATTGAGTTTCTGAAGATAATAGCTAACAGTTCCGAGACTGCTTCAGCTAGTTCCTTAAGTACTCTTGGGTGAATTTTGTCAAGTCTTGCTAACTTGAGTACATCTAACTAATCTAAATATTCTTTAACCCCTTCTTTCCCTATTCCAGGTTGTGTCCCTTCCCCCTTTGTTCTTAATATTAACTGTGTTAAGCACCTGTTCATAATTATTCTTTTTAATGAAGATTGAAGCAAAACAGACACTGAACACCACATCTTTCTTGATGTTATCCATTATAAGCTCTCCTTCCTCACTAAGTAGCACAACTACACGTTCCTTTATCCTTCTCTTGCTCCTAATGCACTTATAGACCCTCTTCTTATAGCCTTTTATGTGTAATTCATTTTGTGCCGCAGTCTCTCTCATTGCATCCCCACATGCTTGCACTATTCTTTTCTACACCTCCTTAGCAATTTGTCCATGTTCCACTTGTAGGATTCCCTTTTGATTTTCAGGTCATTAAAGAGCTCCTGATGAAGCCATATTGGCCTGTTACTGTTCTTCTTATGTAGAAGGTCAGATCAGCAGATCATAATGCTTCCTCTTGGCCTTAAAATCTTTGAAATACATAAGGAGGTATAAAATCTCCTGCTCTGAAGAAAATGAGCCCTGTATGATAGCCTTGTTGAGATCAATGGTAAGTCTGTCTGAGCATGGACTGCACGATTGGTTCCCCTTATATTTTAATACAAGATTAAATATTCCCCATAGCCAGGGAAATTTAGCACTGAAGTATCTATACTTATATTCAAACAGTGGTGGCTCAGGAGCGTTGTTTGAACATATTAAGCCAAATCCTGAGGCCCTTCCTTTGCTTTTGCTGACATCAGTAGGAGTCTGCCTGAGTAAGGACAGATGTGGCCCATATATTTCATAACAAAAATCACAATATTTTTCCTAAGGAAACACAGCCTTTTGAGGTTAACATTCTCTAGGATCTTGGATATTACCCAGAATAATTGTTTTTATTTCCTTTTCTGGGGTACTTTCATAACATTTCACATCACTCTTTCCCCCCTTTCACAAAAGAATAAAGACTAATATTATGACACCAGGACTGTGGCACATGCTAAGTACAGCAAAAAAAAATCCCCAACAACTTACAGAAGTGACAAAGAGTCCTGTGGCACCTTAAA
>ML677332.1:82558232-82727961 GCA_007922305.1 Dermatemys mawii
CTGGATCCTTCCACTGCATGCATCCGACGAAGTGGGTATTAGCCCACGAAAGCTCATGCTCTGAAAAAATTTCAGTTAGTCTTTAAGGTGCCACAGGACTCTTTGTCACTTCTGCAATTCCAGACTAACACGGCTACCCCTCTGATTCTTAACAACTTACAGTGAGCAGTAACAGCTAAATCTGTCCCCAGTGCATAGCCCACTGTTCCCTGGTGTCAGTGAAGTCTGACCAGTGGAGGGCCAAGGGAGAAGGAATCCTCCCCATAAGCCAATCTGCAGTGACTAATGCTGCCTTCATGACTGCAATAACTCCCACCGCTCCTGCATCCTCAGCTAGCAGAAGCAAGCCTCCAGCACCCTCCTATATACACAGCCTTTTGAATGTTAGTGTGCAACGAGTGTCTCTGCAGAGGAGTGACAACCTCTGCATGGAGTCCCAAGTTGCTTCCCTCCTCGTTCTGCACACACGCGTCTATTATGATCAGAGCCCAAAGCCACTATCACTGTTGGGAGCAGGGACATGGTAGGGTTTACTCCTAGATGCATCTGATAACAGCAATAAGCTAGGAAAAGCTTTTTTGGAGGTGAGGGGGAACCGTTTTTTTAATGTCGATTGTATACTGCTCGTTTATAATCCAAAATGCATTAACACTAACATGGCTAATAGATTCTGTGAATCAAGACATGCATTCAGAAGTACAGTACCTGATAATTACTATTGTGATCCAGCTCAGCTTTCATTGATTTGCTTCTAGAAGCAGCAGCAGTTTGAGTTTGTTCCAGCCGGGCTTGCAGGTTGTTAAAGCACTCGAAGAATACATCAGCGCTCCCATCGGCACAGGTAATAGACTTTAAAAGATCATCCTTTTTATCTCTGATATCTGTGTGAAGTCTTTGCAGCTCTAGAGATAGAGTCTAAAGGATTAAAAAAAAGCGATGGCCAGTAAAAATGGTCCTGGTTGGAGAAGATTCAACTTTTAAAAACACCAGCAGGACTCAGGTTGCTACTTTTACTCAAATATAATGGGCCTGATTCACCTTCTCCATATAAATCCACCGACTTCATGGAGTTACTCCTGATTTACACCAGTGTAAGTGAGAGAGGAGACCTATCTATTTCTCTGCAACAGGACCCACTGATGCCCATTCATCTATGCTTTGGTGAGCTTTACCTCATACAGTCCCTGCTGCACAGCAGCCTCTTCATTGGAGAGCACGCAGGTGTTTAACATCTCTTCCATGTTGTTCAAACACCGACTGATTGCCAAAAGCAGTTCAAAGAGCTTTTTGTCCAAATTTAAGGAAGCTTCTCCGGCCCCATTTTCCTGGATGAAGACAAATTATAGCACTTTTCAGAGCTTCCAATCAAGACAGAGATGATACTGAGGAAGAACATTGACTAAAGAAATGTGTATTAAAGAATGAAATATTCAGCCAAATCATGCTATTAGTAATAAAAAGAGTTAGTAAAATACTGAATGGCTGATCTGGAAACAGTCCTCACCTCAACCTTCTATTTTGTACCCATGCAATATTGCAGACCCAACTGAAGTCATTAACATGACCGATTATCTAATGTTGTAATTTTGATGTGCAAATGACATCACTTGTGCCAACAAATGTTTGCACCCAGGCAATAGCTCATGTTGCAGTTGAAAAAGGAGAAGCTGCTTCTCCAAATCCAGACCTGATTCGACAGTGCATTAAGAACCTGACCAAAGTCCACCTCTAATACATTCAGTTTTGGGGAACATGATTACTGACTAGCTGTGTTTCATAGTGTCTAGCTTTCTAGAAGTCCTTGTCATTTTTGGAATTACAGCGTACGTGATTTCTACCTGTTTCTGCACAATATTTGCTTCTTGGCTTAGATCTCCAAGCTGCATGGTGTAGGTTTTCAGTTCCTCGACAGTTGGGTTTCTAATGCTACATACAGCACCTCTCGGCAGAATATTCAGTTTTGTTGTCATCTAGCGTTTGGAAAAGCAAATTACAGTTTGATTAATGGTTCAGATTAAAAATGGAACCATATTGCTTCATAATATTCTTTTTAAAACAAAAAATTAAAATAACACCATCTGCATGCTATGGGTCACATTTTCACTAACAGGCAGGAAGCTCACCAGCAAAATGGTTTTCATACCTGTTGCATCCACAAAAACCCATTTATGTGCATGCAAAGGGACCTCTGGTTGAAAATGTAGCCCTATGAGTTTCAGTCTTTCAAAACTACAGGCTACAGTCCTCAGTAAGGCAACCCCGCTGTGTACTTCTGTTTGAGTTCTCTCTGCATGAGGACTGCACGTTCCAGTCCTTCACCACTCCCTTCACTGACCCTCCCTGAGTAACTGATATTGTCCCATGTAATGGAATCATTTCTGAGAACACAAAATATCAGCTTGTTTGTAGTTACTAATTTTTTTTAATATCAATGAACAAAACAGACAACCGTACAAGTTATTCATGTTCTCACATAGTAAAAACCTGCAAAGTCATACTAATAATCTTCAGTCCCTACAGCCCAAACTTTGCTTTGACATACTTCATGTACGTCTTCATAGAGGACAACTGAGTCCTGCGATGGTGAATGTCAGGACAGAATCGGTCCCTGTGATCAATGTTTGTATCAGCAAGAACTGGGCTTTAATCTCTAGCCAATCATTTAATTAAGGCTAGGAGTTGGGCACCTAACTCCTTTAGGCTCCTTTGAAAATCCCATCTGGGAAAAAAAAAGATAGTATCAGGCCTAGCCATTTAATACAAGAATTCATCTAGTTGCCCTCCAAGCTACTTATTACTCGCCACTGCAGTGACACCATTTAACAGAAACTTAAAGAAAAGCACTAATGACTACTCAAAATGGCTTTTAAGGATGAGTGAGAGAAACAGTAATACTAAAAATGCTATGTAACGATACCACTGACTACTATAAATCACGATTTCAACTGGACAGCTGTTATACAGTTTTCAATTATTTAATGACGTTAAGAGAAACAATACGATGATACAGAAAGCAAAGTGTATTCATTTATGCCTTTGCCATATCTGATAAGGAGCACAGATGAGAGGTAATAATTATTTTGTATTGGAAGGAACATAAACAAACCTGAGGTTCAGCAAGCTGACACAGAGGAGACTTCATCGTAGAAGACAGCTCATGTTGTAAATATTGCCACTTATCACCAGTCAGGTCCTTTAAAAATGGACCAGCAAACTCACTTCCTGGGATAGATTCGGCACTGCTGTGTTTGGGGAAACAAGGAAAGATTAGCATATCAGTAGATTGTTACACCGTGTGTATAAAAATATCTCCCTTAACCTACTCTCTTTCCCCACATATACCCACAGTGAAGCCAACAGAATGTGTGAATTTAGCCTCACCCTTAATCACATTTCTGTTGCCACGCCCTTTCTTCCCACTTTTGTTTTGCTTGTTATCCACTGAGGCTACAGTCCTGTGAAGATTTACATATATGTTTAACTTTATGCACGGTGAACAGTCCTGTTGCCTTCAAAGACTTCTTGAATTCAATGAGATGACTCCAGCATGTAAATTTAAGCTTCTACTTATGTCCTTGCAGGACCAGGGCCTTAAACTGTCAGCTTATTGGGGGTAGGGTCCGTATCGCCACATGCCTGTATAGTACTTAGCATACAGTTGGCACAACAGAAATAATAACTAATAAGAATAATCTTCCTTCAAGCTTTCCTTTCATATAGCTTATCACCCAATGACGTGTTAAAGAGGTGAAATAAAAGATAGGTGAGGTTTTTAAACATCACTATTATGATAGAGAAAAGCCTTGAGTGCATATTTATACTCCAAGCCTATCAGGTGATGTATCATTTTTAATTACTATCAGCATAATATTCTAAGCAGCACCACAGACATTTCAAAGCATGGGAATGATGTAGCATACAGTGTTGGAGCAGAATGCAATGCAGCACAGCAGAAGGCTGATGCTATGTCTACACTTACAGTGGCATGTATAGGACAGGCACTACATGTGTAGCTACATGCTGCAGGGAAAGGATCCAGCAGTGTGGAGGGCATTGGCAGGAGCCTTTCCCCTCTGCCTGAGCTTTTGCCTCTGCCAGAGACTTTCACTGCAGCCAGGAAAGGCCCCTGCAGGGGAGGCAGCAGGACGCTAGGCTGCTAAAAATAGCAGGGTAGACATGGAAGGCACTGCTTGGGTGGGTAGGGTAGATACCTGGGGATCAGGCATGTTGGGCTTGCTTTTCTATTCACTCAAGCTATGCCTCACTCTCTGTGCTTCTATTTATGCCCATGCTAGCTGCGTGTGCAGTGTCTATACTCTACACACTGCCTAAATGTAGATGCATCTGAAGGCAACAGGATACATAACTATAGTGACAACTGCATACATTATAAAACTTTGGCACCTATCTGAAATTAATTAATTGTAATGCCTCAATAACATGCCTGTAGGGCAAGTTTCCTCTGACTCAACTCAGTTAGAAGTTGGTTTATGCCCTGACGTACAAGGGATTATATCACTTCCCAAACTCCCTTTTTAAAAATGCTTACTATTCTAACTCTGTAAGTCCTCATTATCCATATAAATATCCAGTCCTTTTTTGAACCCTTCTGAGCTCTTGGCCTCAGTGATAACCATGGGCTAATTGTATACTGTGTGTGAAAACTTCTTACCTTCTACTACTTTTAAATCTGCTGCTTTTTACCATCACTGAATGTCCGCTTGTTTTTGTATTGTGAAATAAGTAGAATAGAGGTGCCTGATCTAATTCTATATATAAGTTTTTGTGGTCATGCCTACCATAGCTTATGACACACAATAATAATAATAATTGTTTATATTAGCATAGTATATAGGAGGCCTAGTCATGGACCAGGACCCTATCATGGTAAGTACTGTACAAACACACTTGAGTTATGTACCAATTTCAGGGGATACTACAGTGTGAATTCGATCTCCACTAAACTGCACAGCTTTTGGCAGATTTTTTGCTATTGTAATTTTTTTTGTGGGGTGGGGGGCAGCAGACCTTCTGTGCTACAGCAATTCCACAGACCATATGGTTTTTTGAAAGTCATATAATACATGATCGGTAACTAATTTTTCTATTTTTTACCTTGAATCTAATTTCTCAGTAGTGCTGTCATCACAGCATGGATGCATTTTTCCTACATAAAATTTGATGAAGTCAACAAGATTATTTTGTTCAGTTGGTTTTACCAGCAGGTTCTGGAAATAAGAATCAACAGGAATGATAAAGTAAGGCGTGTAAACTATGTTCTTCCCAAAGGTTGGTCCTGGTTGTTCATTTAGCAAAAATAAATAAAAAAAAATTACAGCTACCAAAACAAAAAGTAATTGATTATATACATGCGAACTCACATAACTTTACCAGATATATAACTTTTCTTAGATGACATAACATTCTGGAACTGTTTTTAACCTATGCTGAGATCTAGAAGTTAATAATAAAATCATAAAAATGTAGGGCTGGAAGACATCTCAAAAGATCTCCTCACTCAGCCTCCCATGCTAAAGCGGGATTAAATACATCTAGGCCATCCCTCACAGGTGTTTGTCGAACCCTGTTCTTAAAAACCTTCAATAATGGGATTCCACAACCTCTCTAGCTGCCTTCATTGATGGCTACCACTTCGGGGCAGGAGAACAGAGCACACTGTGAAATAATGGACCATATCTTTCCATTCTTTTTCTGGCAAAACTCCCGTTGGCTTCAATGAGACTTTTGCTTGAGTATGAACCACTAGGCTTAACCATGTGTCTTTAATTAGGAGAGGGAGTTGAATTAGAAATTTAGCAACTCGTCTCCAGTGATTCAGTCTGGATTGTTTACTTGAGTAATTTTCCAAGAGAGGGCACAAAAAGGGAAAAGCTGATTTTCAAAGAGCAGAATCTACATTGTTACTTACAGAACAGAGAACATAACCTCATATTTTTAACCTGCTAACAGTAACCTTAAAAGCCACTGTGGGCTAGATTGTGGGTAAAATTTTCAAAAGCACCTCAATTACACTGGAGCCATTTTCAAAAGTGACTTAGGTATTTAGCTCCAGATTTTCAAAGATATTTAAGTGCTTAAGGTGCAGACAAGTGCCTAGTGGGATCTTCAGAAGTTCCTGAACAGGTTCATCATGTGTTTAGGTACTTTAGAAAATCCCACTACCTGCCTATATGCATCCTTGGACACCTAAATAACTTTGAAAATCTGACCCTTAGGAACCAAAGTCTTACTCACTTTTAATTAGAGTTAGGCTCCTCAGTGCCCAAGACATTTTGACAATTTTTTCCCATGTCTCCAGGCACAGCCATGATCAAGGTGTGCAGCATAAGCTGCACCGCTCCAGGGGTACCCTTGGGAGGCACTGCACCTCAGACACACCCCTCAAGGCTTTGTCCACACACAAAAGCTGCACTGGTTTAGTTAAATCAGTGTTGCTTTGTGTGATGACTCTTTTACATCAGTTTAGGCCTGTTAAATAACACTCTTTGTTCCCCCACACCACAGCTTCAGGGGGTCGTAGTTTGCTGCTAGCATTTACCCGGAGCAAACTACATCACCTCCCCCTCTCAAGCTCAGGGACAGGGGTCAGAGTGTTGGGAGTGGAGCCAAGGCTCTGCCCATTCCCTGCCCCCACTCCCGTACTCCAGGCAGTGCCCAGTTACTCCCATGGGCCCAGACTGAAGGCAGGGTCACTCCCACAGAAATGCAGGGAGAGCTCTCCCTCTCTGTGGAGGTGCATAATCGAAGTCATGGTCTAGCCTCAGAGTTAAGCATATCTGAACATAGCAGATAATAGAGAACTGCTCTTTGTATTTATGGTATGAGCAGTAGGATTACCTGCTGCTGCTGCAAACGATTACACCTGCTGAACGGTGGCACATCAGTGGTAACGAGGTTGGATACTTTGGAGCTGCCAGGCTGAAGAAGTTCTGAAGGGATCCTTTCACTGTTGTTGATCTATAAAGCGAGACAGTGTTGTGTGAAAGCTCCCAGAAATGAAAAGGTGGCAAAACATACGTGTGTTGTTTAGGGAAAAGATGTTTTCATGACAGGCTCTGAAAAGTACAACGGGGATGAACAGGGGTGATCTCTCAATAGGATGGGACAAGGTTACTGGTTTAGCCTTGTTGCAAAGATATTTGTCCTATTTCACCTGCGGAGAGCTTGAATTTATTCTCACCTCCCAGTAAAGCACTTTCTTCCATTAGTTCACCTACCCACACTGTTGGCATCAGAATTAGAGGAAAGCATGGTTTTGGAAGTTTCATTGACATCAATTCTTAACACTTTTGCCTGAATGAACTATGGCGAGGTGTAATTTATGCATGTAAAACTAGCTTCCAAATTACAAATGGTTCATATGGTCCAGAAGTTGTGTAGATTTTCTGCTGATGATACTTGTAGAGGATGTTGGTATTCAACAGGAAAGTTTAGCACCACCAGTCCTTTCCCTGGCGACCACAGCTCACCTTTCAGACCATGCTATTCCAGGGTAAGTGAGCCTACAGCTGTCTTTGCCAATGCATCCACCCCAGGAGACTTTCCTGAAGCCATCATGAAAAGAGTAGGTGGGTGACTTACCCCATATCTGTAACTGATTGTCAATAAGTGAGTCAATGTCAGCAGAGATATTCAGAGAGATACTCAGATGAGTATTGAATAGGCACAGAGAACAACCTATTCTTTCATCACTTTGGGAGATACTCCAGTGGAGGACATAGGTGGGGCAGTGTGTGAAAACTTGCATTGCCACTACCCTTGTTATTCCTGTTCTCTGAAGAGAGAGCTATAGTCTCTAGAATTGTCCACTTGAAATCTTTCACCACCAGGATCTTTATTATGCATCACATTTTAAACAAAAAAATCTTAAAATATTTTTTTCATTCTCTCTCATTTGTAGCTCATAAAACCTTAACCTCAGAACTGTGCTCTTTAAGCAAAACGAAATCATTCAGAGAACCACTAAAACCCAATACGAGCAGCAAGCTGCGCATAATTATACAGCACTGTGAACTAAAATGACAGTGACAGACATGCACATTCATTTGCATCTATCCCTCAGTTTCACAACATCTTTTATAACTAGTCCTCTGAAGCCCTCACCTCTTACAGCACAATGTCTCTCCAACAGAACTTTGCATAGTATCCAGGCTTTTTACCTGTTCTTCACTGTATTTGTCCTGAAGCATCACCTGGACTTTTTCCAAATTGTGTTTCACATCCTTGAGCTTCAAGGAAAGGATCTCTGCTTCTCTCTGAGAGCTTGCACTATCTCCTTGCTGCCTATCTCTGCAATCCTCCAATAAAGAAGCAACCTTTTGTTCAATCTCTGATAACATAACCTAGGAAATAAAGCAGTTAATTATTCATCTTTACCAGCACAAGATGCTTAATACTCCAGTCGCTGTTCAGCTGTTTAGAGAAAATCAGAAATAGCTACCAAAAAATCCCCAACCTGGCTAGCAAATGATACATTAAGCTGTATGTATGGCCATGTGTAAAAAAGGAGATGCCTTTTCAACCCATAGGCTGTGCACTGGGAACCATTAACTCCATTACTCATGCTAATACACAATTATTCATTGGCAAGCCAGGAAAATTACATACTAGATTCTTGTAGAGATGCCACAAAGAGGTCACAGCCCAGGAGGAGAGGGGAACAAAGGTGGCCTCTGATGCTGCCTAGATTTTGATCTGCTGTGAAGGCAACCACAGTACTTAAATGGTATTGATGTGCACAGACTTGAAGGCCAGAGGGTACCACTGTGATCACCTAGTCTGACCTTTTGTATAACATAGACCAGAGCTAGGATTGCCAGGTGTCCAGTTTTCGACTGGAACGCCCATCAAAAAGGGACTCTGGCTACTTCAGTCAGCACCATTGACTTTAAAAGTCCCATCGGTAGCACAGCGGAGCTGAGACAGGCTCCCAACCTGCCGTGGCTTCACGCGACTACCAGAAGCAGCAGCATGTTCCCTCTACGGCTCCTAGGCATAGGCGCAGCCAAGGGACTCCACAGGTTGCCCCCACCTCAAGCACCAGCTCTGACACCCCCATTGGCTGGGAACTGCGACCAATAGGAGTTGCAGACGGGACAGCGGGCCTGGCCACACCTCTGTGTATGAGCCAGAGGGGGGATATGAAGCTGCTTCCGGGAGCTGCTTGAGGTAAGCATTGCTTGGAACCTGCACCCTAGACACTCTCCCATGCCTCAACCACCTGCCCCAGTCCTGATTCCCCTCTCACCCTCCAAACCCCTCAATCCCAGCCCGGAACACCCTAATACACCCCAAACCCCTCATCTCCAGCCCTATGCCAGAACCCGCCTTCCCAGCCAGAGACCTCACCCCCCACGCCCAACACCCTACCCCAGTCCTGATCCCCTCCCACCCTCTGAATCCTTCAATCCCAGCCCGTCATCAAATATTTGTTTGCCACAAAGGTACTGACAGATTGTAATCAGGTCACCCCTTAACAGTCTCTTTGGTGAACTAAATAGATAGAGACTCAAGGAGCTCAATCAGGCATATTTTTTAATCCTTTAATCATTTTGTGGCTCTTCACTGAACTCTCTAATTTTTCCATCCTCCTTTTGGAATTGCAGATATCAGAACTGGACACAGTATTCCAGTAGCAGCTGTGCCAGTGTAAAAATAGAGGTAATATAACCTTCCTATGCCTAGTCAAGATTCCTGTTTACGCATCCAAGGACTGCCACTAGTCGTTTTGGCCACAGCATCTCACTGGACGTTTGTGTTCAGCTGATTATCCATCATGATCCATAAGTCTTGTCAGTGACCTGGCAGTCAGTGAGTGAGGAAAGGAAAATGCTCTGGCTACACTAATACAGTACAGTCTTTTTTTCTTTTATTTTTTTAATTATATCCATGTGCAAAGATAGAAATATTCCAGGAGTTCTATTCATGTTATGAGACTAATACTTAGAAAAATACAAAATCTGTTTATTAACTAATATATAAAAAGGTATGTTTTAAAAAGGAAGCCATTCCAAATTAACCTTCTACAAAAGCAGAATAAGATACCATTAGGGCCAAATTTTGGCTCCAGGGTTCATACTGGCAGAAGTCCAAAATGTTATGGCTAGGAAAGGAAGCATACTTGTGGAGTTCCTGGTCCACAAATCCTCTTCCCATCTGACTTCTAGGTGTAGGCTCTCCATTCCAACACTGACAGTAAGGGCATGGCTACACTTGAAACTTCAAAGCGATACCGCGGGAACACTCCTGCGGCAGCACTTTGAATTGTGAGTGTGGTCGCGCATGAGCTCTGAGAGAGAACTCCCCCGGCGCTCCTGGTAATCCACCTCCACAAGAGGATTAGCTCAGAGAGCTCGGAGCCTGTCCACACTAACACTTTAATGCACTTAGACTTGCTGCACTCAGGGTGGTGATTTTTCACACCTCTGAGCCAGCAAGTTAGAGTGCTATAAAATATAAGTGTAGCCCTCAGAGCACAATTACAATGACACAGTCATCAAGACTGATTTGCTTTGACAGTATATCTGAGCTTGCAACTGCTCTCTCCCTTGTGCTACTAGGTCTTGTTGAGACCAGGAAAAATGTTGCTTTTTGAGTTCCACCTGTCATAACTGAGCTAAATGTTAAACTCTGACTATACTGGCATTAAATGGGGTATATAGTAGAGTTAAAGTAGTTTTCCTAGTTTATATAATGACCTGGTATGAACCCTGTGTGAACAAGTCTGTAGACATTTGTAGTAGTGGAATCAGTCCCAGTACATAAACTGAGAACATTCTCATTGATTTAAAATGGGAGTCTTTGTATTAGGCCACTGTGTTCCCCAAAGTTTGTCATTGCTGCAGATAGTGACAGTGTCACTATCAAAAGGAATGAGATGTAATTACAGTAGCATGTACAAATATAAACCTGGCCAGTTGCAGCACTGAACATCTAGGTTTCATCTAGGAAGACCAGACAGCAAGCATGAAAAATCGGGACAGGAGGCAGGGGATAACAGGCACCTTTATAAGACAAAGCCCCAAATATTGGGACTGACCCTATAAATCAGGACATCTGATCACTCTAGTTCCAGCTAATCCTGCAAAGATTTATGCAAAGGAATAGTTTTATGTACATTGTCTTCACATTGACCTCAGTTGGACTATTCTTACTGCAAGAATGAAGCTCAGCTTAAGTCTGGAGGATTGGTCCCCAGGATGCAAAACAAAAATTTACATTTTAGGAAGAAATTTTAGAGCACTTTTACCTGAAAAACCTATACTAAAATAAAATGGAAATGTCAAATGGTCAGCAAATTCCCTATTCAGTAAACAAGCTTTTATCGTGACTAAGATCACTATCTCCTTAAAAATAAAATGCCTTTTATTAGTAACTTTAAACTGGTGAACTTTTAATACACATTATACTATGCAAACCAAAATGATCTGTGTAAATTACAGTAAAACTTTACAAAACACAAATTTGTTATGCTGTAAAATAACAATAAATTTATTGTTTAAAATAAATTTAAATAAACTTTTAACTTTTAAACTTTTTGTTTAAATTTTAAACAATAAATTTAAAATAAATTTAAATTTATTGTTTAAAATAAATTTAAAATAAATGTATTATTATTAAACAATAAATAATAATAATAAATAATAATAAAATATACACACAAGGAAACAATGTTTACAATATGGTTTTAAAAAAGAACTAGAAAAAAGCAGCTAAAATCAAAACCAAGTGGTCCCTCTTCACTACAGTTTAGGGCAGAGTACGCAGGAGCAAGAGCTGAAGCAGTAATTGTACCTTTTATGCAAACACACCTGTTGGGGGAAGGGTGATTGGTTTAGCTGGCAGCAGTGAACTTTGACCACTTAATCTTACCTGGCAATCAGCAAGCTGCTGTTCCACCATCTGCTGCATTTCTGGGGTCTGGGTTTTTGATTCCAGGGACATTTTAGCTCTGTCTAGCCACAGCTCCAGCTCAGCAACCTGTACCTGGCAGACATGGAGGATCTTTTCAGGCTCAGGCCTATTGCTATGCGCTGTTTCCTTTGAATCTTCTGGTTTGTTCTGAAAGCACTGGCCAGTGTTTGTGTCAGAAGAAGGCGTGTCACCCTGAAGCAAAGGACATTCAAACACAGAAAATCTATCAGCAGAAAATGTTTAACTCTGGCATACCACGAGCTATGAACCTGCACTGGCTGCCACCTTATTCCCAGGTTAAAACAGAAAGAAAAACCCCAACAACTATGCTGGCGCAAAAGGTTTCCAAGCAGCCAATTTGCATTTACACAGGTATACCTGAGCACACAGGAAGAACAATGACTCACTCCGTTCATTAACTAGCTATCCCAGAGGACAGGTATTTTTCTGTGAGTTCAGTGCAAAGTGTTGTAGTCTGAGGCATGCATAGCATGCAGCTGGGCAATAATTACGTGCTACTTTTAGGAGTTCAGTGCCAAATAAATTTTAAACGCATTCTTTATTTAGGATGTGGAGGGGAGGGATAGCTCAGAGATTTGAGCATTGGCCTCCTAAACCCAGAGTTGTGAGTTCAGTCCTTGATGGGGCTATTTAGGGATCTGGGGCAAAAATCTGTTGGATGATTTAATTGGGGTTCTCCTGAGGTGCCTTCCAACCCTCATATTCTATGATTCTATACTTAAAACATTGTAGACTCTTAACTCAAACCCACCCTTGAATAACATTTCCTTTTTATTTATCTTCGCCCTAGGAGCAGCCTTTAACAGTCTGTGATAAACACAATTTTCTTAAATTGGGAGGCTATAGGTCAGCCAGGGTCTGCATGGGGGAGGCCTCAACTCTCTAACAATCTCTCCCTTCTCCCCTCCACCCCCACCCCCCAAAAATAACCCTGTTCCATATTTTCCACACTTCAGGTTCACTCCCAGGGGTGCAGGAAATACATTTGTGTATTGTAGTTTAAATGACTTAGTATTCAAAATTCTGTATTAATATACTCAGAAAGAAATCTATTTGTCAAAAAACAGTTCCTAAATCTTTTTTGTTATCTATATTGTTGCAGACATACTTGCTGACAGGTATTTTGAAATAAATTACCAAAATAATTGAAACTGGTGTTATTATATTATGTTATTTTGGCAAATAAAATATGCACAATTTTGTAGAATTTTAAAATATTGTGTGCAGAATTTTTGATGCAGAATTCCCCCAAGAGAAACCTACATATATGACAGCACATTTGCTTCCTAGTACATTGCTTTTTCTAGGAGTAAATATATATATTTGCTCTGATTTAAATAATCAATAATAACAATAACAATCATTAATGATAACATGAAATATGCCTATACAAGGATCTAGGTGCCCTTACACTTAACTAGTGCTACAACAAAACACCACCAGAATTAAAATAATCACTCAAACAGGAATTCAGCAAACCAACCACTCCACAAAAAAGAGCTCTTTTTTATCCTTTCACGGTTGTGGGAAGAACACCCTCAGCCTGCTCCAAAACCCCCGTCAAACATGTCTTTTGCAGCATGCCCAGAAGGTCATCAAATTCACACCAACGTACTTACCAATGCCCAATTACTAAGGTCTGTAGCAGAGTTTTCATCGTTTCCAGGTTTCTGTGGAACTTGAAAAGATGTTTCCTTGTCATGTTTATCACATGATTCTATTAACACATCAGCATCCTGTAAATAGAAAGGCAGTTGTGGAAATATTTCATTTGTCATTGCCTTCTTGTGCTTTAGAAGCCTCAGAAGATCAATGGAGAAGCAATCATTCAACCCATACATCATTCTGGACCAACCACCAATCAGGAAAGTTCCCTTACATCTGACATAAAGATATGGAAAGACAGATAGATGCAGCTCTCACAACAGATGCTAGTTGATCAGATTGCTTAGGTTCTGCCCATTTCTGCTTCAGAAACTGCACATCCTCCACAAGTTACTCCACACAGAGGGTAGAGGAAACACTCATTAAAAGTCTCATTTTGTCCCTTATCAAAGGAGTGGTGTGAGAAGGGTGAACTATCTGTTAACATGAGTTTTCATTTAAATTCTTGTGTTATTGGCAGATAACATCACCTACAAAAACTGTTTTCCTGCTGAGTGGGCCACTGTTAAAGGATGCTCACAAAGGGTGAAATTCAGCCTTGTTTGGAGGAGGCACGCAAAACCTATGCACCCTTAAATCCCACTCAAGTGCTGATTTGGGGACTCAAGCGATGCATAGGCCTTGTACAGGCTCTCTACACAGGAAAGAATTCCCCCATGCAGAGGTAAACATGAAGAACTCACCAGAGCAATCCCATCTGATAGGGTGCCTGAGGACCCGGAAGCGCCGCTATCTTCTTTGTCTCTCTCATCTCCCTTTCCTGAAGGCCAAAAACTGTCAGCTGTCGGTGCTATTGCATTTTCCTTTGAAAACAGCAACAGCCCAGCATTAGCATGAGGACATGCAGTTCAAAGGCTTCTTCAGAAAATGTTAATCACTAAAACCATTAGCCACTCTATGGTACATTTCTGCCATGAATGTTCTCTTGCTTTAGTAATCCTAACCCCACAGCCGCCCTTCTACACCACTTCCAATCCCCCATCTCCGGGTGATAGACGCCGATAGCCCTTTCTACCGAACTCAAACATTCTAAATCGCTTGCATTGTTTAAAATACTTTTTCTATCTAAATGAAGTAATATTTCTTTGTCTTTTTTACTTTGATACAAATGAAATTAATCACCAGCAAAGGCACTCGATTGGCAGTCCTGGAAACTGAAATTCTCTGCCCACACCAACATGCAGAGAGCGTAGGCAGCAGCAGTTCACATTTGCCCCACACTGCCATGCCAACGTGTCTTAGTGCTGACCTGGAGGGAACAACTCCAGATGTGAAAGGCTACTGGAGTTTATGTACTTGCAATTCTTGGTCTCTCTGCCATGACTGCCAACAAAGATGCCACTTTGTACAAACGGGTATGATTTTTGAGAAGCTGATACGCTTAAAAAATGACTGAGACCACAGTTCATTTATCATTAGCTAAATCAGATGGCAATAACCTTGACACTACCAAGGATATGAACTCCTTGGTAGTGTCAAGCATTTCTGCATGTGTTTTAACTATATATAAATAGCAGAACTGGTTGGAGATATTCTCCTGAAATTATTTTCTGATGGAAAATTCACTTTCCGCAAAATCCAAGTTTTCCCTGAGAAAATTTCAATTTTAAATTGGAACATTTTTCCCAGCTCCATGGCTCCCCTGCTCCTCAGCGGCCCAGCAAAGAAACTGGCCTGGAGCTGGAGCTCCCAACTCATTGGCAGGCCAGAAATCCCGGGAATGTTAGCTCCCAAGCTCTCCCAGCTGCTCAGCTTCCAAGCTCCCCACCTGGCAAGCTACCAAAGCCCCGGGCATCTGGGAAGTCTTTCAAAAGGGTGATTTTGGAATTGCCATTCTCTGGGAGATTTTGTAACTAGCCTATCCACAGGTGACTGCTGAAGTCATCATCCTTCTCTCAGCCAATTATTTCTGTCCCATGTTTCCCACTTCACTGGTATCCAATACATCACAACATCAAACCCCAGGCTAATTTCTGTCCCATGTATCCCACTGCTTGAAACACTTTACTGGTATCCGACACATCATAACGTCAAATCCCAGGCTCTTTGTTTTCACTTTCAAGGCCTGACATCAGTGAGACTCAGACTGAGACTTGGGAACTGCAAATGGCTCTTTAATGCATCTCTTTTTTGCAGCCCATGATATTAAAACATGGTGTGATGTAATTATTAACCAATCTAAGTCTTTGATCAATCACAATGCTTTGACTAAGTTATTAACCAATTGTAGTTGATAAAATAATAATAGTTGGTCAGTCATTTTGCTGTGAGAATTATGTTTTATATTTTTATAAATATTTCCTGTCATACTATTTGACTATGAGTCTATAGTACTATAGTAAATGAAACCATGAATTCACACTACTCTGGCTCTTTTGGGTAATGTTGATCGCTAATTTCGCTCCTGAACCACTGAGGTCTGAGTTTCACTGCCCTACATAACCCAATCCCTATCTGCACCTCTGCTCTCATTTCTTCCTACTCGCCCCCTCATTCCGTACGTAGCCTTAAACCTCTCTTTACTGTCTTCTCCTCTTTACCGACTTTGGTGTTGCCCTCTATGTTTGAAAGAGCATTTCCCAATTCATGCCCATTAAGTGTCCACTCTCTCTCCTAAAAATCCCCCCTCACTGCCCATTTCTCCCAGGAAGTCTTTCCACCTTATTTTCACCACCAATAATCTTGCCATACCCTCTTTATTTAATCCGATGCCTTGTATCTTATCTATGTTTAATTTATTTCTCTTAGATTCTAAGCTCTTTAGGGAAAAGGATGCCCTATGCTGTATTTTGTAAAAGGCCACAGGTACTGATGCTGCTACATTAGGACCACCTGCACTCCCACTGAGTAGTCTTCCTCTGTAAGCAGTCCAATCAATGTCACATTCACGGAATGAAGTACTACTCAAAGTAAGGTGATAGGATCTGATTCTAATGTATGTACTGGTATTTTATTTCTGTCTGTCAGATTTTAAATTAATTTTAAAATATCTCCTACTAGGGATGCTGCAATTTATTTTACAAATGTTTACATTTACACATACATTTTTCATGATTTATTCCATAATAAATCTTATTTCCACTAAAGTTTCCATTATACTTACTTCACTGTGGAATGAACTGTCTTCTGTTTCTTCGACTAAAGATGGTAGGAGAGACAACGATCCTTTCTTTTTCAACTACAATGTACATACAGAGATAGAGTCCAGTTACTCTTAGCTCCACAAATTGCCTCTTTTCTTCGGCCCTTTTGATAACCATAGTTAGAATTTTGTCCCTAATTTTGAGAAATGGTGAGCACCTGCAACTCCATTTAAAGTAATCAAAAGCTGCAGATGCTAAGCAAACTCGAAGTCCTTTAACTTATTTTTCAGCTTTTAAAGTCATGTCTACAATTGAGATAACTATCATTCTGTTCCATGGAAACAATTTACTGAAAATCTTTAAACAATTCCTTACAGTGTAAATTACAGATCCAGCATTTCACATTTGTTTATTTCAAGCAATCTCACATTCTTATTCCACATGTTGAAAAATAATCCAAAAGGGCCCCCATATCGTGCATCTAACCATTTCTTGTTATGGCCATTCAAAGGGATAGCATGATGTTCTACCTACCTGCCGTTCAGAGGCATCTTTCCCAACCAAGCCAGTTTCCTCGGGTGACAGAGGCAGAGAAAGTTCTTCCTCTGATTCTGATTGTTCTTGCTGTAAGTGCTGATGAAGTTCCAGCATTGAACTCTTCATACCCCTAAGGAAGTCTTCTTTTTTCTGGCACAATTTTATGATCTGTTCTTTTATGTCTTCCATTTCCCCCTGAGGAGCAAACAAGGCTTGTAACTTACGCTTTCATTCTTAACAAAGTGATGATATAATAAATAATGACGACAGCTTGCTGTGAGAGGGGATCTCAGCCCTTCAGCCTTCTTTTTTGCACTGGGGCAATTCCCCCATGGTCACAGCAGGAGATGTTTAGGTAAGCACTAATTCAGAGGCAGTGCGCTCAGAACAAAACACACAGCCTACCACCTGTATACAGAGCCAGCTGTAGACTTACAGGGAATGTGAAGGCTTGGTAATTAACACTGATCTGGATTCTCACTGGTGAGGTCACGGGAGTGGAACTCCTGGAGATATTCCTCCCCAGGACAGAGGGAATGCAACCAGGTTGCATTACTCAGCTAATAAGGTCAGATGATGGTACCTCCCACAAATTTCTCTGCAAAGTAACTATAAAAGAGACTTTTCTATCAGAAATGAGAGGACTGCAGGCTACAAGGAGCTAGTGTTCACAGAGTTCAGTAGGGGAAAAGCAGCTACACACCCAGTTCAAGGCCTATAATAGCAGGGCAACCACAACAGCTGACCTTGATGTGATGGCCTGAAATAGCAGCATCAGCCATGTTTCCAGAGGCTGCTCACCTACAGCATCAATAAAGCAAAGCAAATAACTAATCCAAGTTAGATGACACATGTAAAACTACATGGGCCCTGTCTCCACTACAGCTTTTGCTGCTAAAAGCACCACTGGAGTTGCATTGGTTCTGAACAACACTTATAAATCTTCTGGACTTCGACAAGGCCTTTGCATAAAAGGCCTTGGTAGGCATTTGATATGATTATAGCCCACCCTCACGTAGGGGGCATTACTAAGGGGCAGGAAGAGTTTTCTTTGGCTCTGTCGGAGAGGGATAGAGTGCTGCTGAGATAAATACGCCTCTTCTGACACACTGAAACTAATACAGCAAACCTCTCCAATAAAGTGCCTCCCCATCAGAGGCAGTAGAAAGTCATCAGCTTGAAATACTGCCTGTATTTGGCAATGTGCTGCACTATCTAAGTTGTAGTTAAAAAGAATGACATTGCTACCTTTTTTCATTGCAAAGGCAGATGTTGCAGCATAAGCCCATATGCAACTGCTCCGTTAATATACAGAGCTGGAAAACTGTCTTGAGACAAGCAAGAGTAACATCGAAGTGGTGTGCTCACTCCTCCTCTACTCCAATCATTCTAGTGAGACGTAAACTACCACTTCCCCACTCCAAAGCCTTTAGTGAGGTGTGAAAGTCAAAGGCTACTTCAGTCATAGTAGAAATACTATCTTCACTATGCAGGTGATCTTTTTCTTTTAAAAAAGGGCACCTAGGTTCTTAATTTATCCCACACAAGAGTCAGGAAACAACTCACAATCAGGATTAACATTAATTCAACATACATTCAATCTCTAGCTATCCATTTAAGAGTTTAACTAGCAATCGTATGGATTATACATGTACCAATTTCACGGCCATGAAAAATGCATCACTGACCGTGAAATCTGGTCTTCCGTGTGCTTTTGCCCTATACCAAACAGATGTCACTGGGGAGGTCAGCATTTCTCAAACTGGAGGTCTTGACCCAAAAGGGAGTTGTATGGGGGTCACGAGGTTATTTTAGGGGGGGTCATGGCTGGGCAGCTGGAGAACAGCAGTTATTTGCTGGGCACACAATACTGAAGGCAGCACCCTGCCAGCAGGAGGGCAGAAGTAAGGGTGGCAATCCCAGACGATGCCACCCTTGCTCCTGGGCTGCTGCCTTCAGAGCTGGGCGGCCAGACAGTGGAGGTTGTTGACTGAGGGCTCAGCTCTATAGGCAGCAGCGCAGAAGTAAAGGCGGTAATACCATGCCATGCCATCCTTGCTTCTGCGCTGCTGCTTGCAGTGGCTCTGTCTTCAGAGCTGGGCTCCCGGCCAGCAGCCACCGCTCTCCAGCTGCTCAACTCTGAAGGCAGCACTGTCGCCAGCAGCAGCGCAAAAGTAAGGATAGCAGTACCTATAGCTCTCCTAACAGTAACCTTGCAACCCCTCCTTTTTGGGTCAGGACCCCTACAATTACACCACCGTGAAATTTCAGATTTAAATAGCTGAAATCATGAAATTGATGATTGAAATGAAAATCATGATTTTTAAAATCCTATGACTGTCTAACCAAAATGGACCATGAATTTGGTAGGGCCCTATACGTGTACAATGTAGGCCTCTTAATGTTATCATGACTATATGCAGCAGGACAAAAACTTCAGAGGCACTTTATAAATAATTATTATACTTGTATAACTCAGTAATTTCCTGATTTTGTAGATTAGTAGCTGACACCTTAATGTTGCCTTCATGCCTTTTTTAAAGAAAATGTTTGCCCACTATATAATCACTTCATCCACTACAAAAAGTCACCACCTCTGGGGTGTTTAACAGCTAATAATGCCACAGAACAACAGGTTAGGCTAGGAAGAACTAAAGACTAACTTCATGAGCAGGGGAAATTTTACTTAAGTAAAATATAATTAACCAAGATGGAATATAGCCATGTGTGACGGGGCATACAAACCCCACGCAGGCCAGGTAATGGTTAGTGAACTGCTTTGCACCCAATCAGGCCTGTCCTGCCACAAGTGCAAGGAAATTCACACTTGAAGGAGAGGAAGAAGCCCAGCTCAGCTGCTGGAAGACCTGGAAGGAACAGATTTTCGGTCTTCAACTCCTGGAGAAAGCTCTGCTGGGAGCAGGAACTACTTGAATCACTGTTGCCTGTTGGAGCCCCTGAGGGCTCCCTGAGGGGAAGGTGGGCCTGATGCAGAAGAGTTACTTTGGGACTACCACCAGTGACTCACCAGTCCAGGCTGAACAGGACTACAGCCTCCCAGAGGATTCCTGAAGGAAAGGAGGCTAGTTCAGGGATTGTATTAGTTAATTTGTGCTTCTTTTCCCTTTGGATCTTTGATAGCCCAGGAAGGGGTAAACTCCCACAGGACTGAGTTAGAGGGCTGAGTCTCCCACAGCTGGCGCTGTGCTGATGCTGGACCACAGGTTGGGTGAGTTCAGGGCCCAGTCACATCCCAAAGCAGCACTGTCGGAGACCAGTCCTGTGATATCATAACACTGGGACTAACATCCCAATTCTTGCAGAAAGTGCCACTGCATCGTCAATAAGCACAAGTGATCTGGACTTTGCTTATGTGTCTCATCTGCAAAACAGTGCCTACAGCAGCACATGCTGCTTCCTAATATGATGTTGGGGTATTGGAGCACCACAAACTCAAGACAAGTGCTGCCTACTGACTCACCAATGCCACTTCCTCCAGCCCTCTGCACGTCCTTCGGGGATCTGACATCCACATACTGACCATGTTTGATATTGCTTAGCTCATGAGATGTGATAAATATATCTTAAAATACATACCTAACTGACAAACTAAAGGTACAACAGTGTACACTAGTTGGTACATGTCATCTTATGCACGAATAGTCATGTATACTGCGTTGAATTCTATCTTACTTCTTATTTTAGCCTTTACACATTGGTAAATGATTGGGAGGAAAAAAAATAAATGTTGCTGTTTACCCCACATTAGCATACAGGAATAGAACTAGAAGCAAGTGCAGGTCACAGAAGTATACACTACAGGTCAGACAAAAAATGAAAATAATGAAACTCACCTCTGGACAGGAAGCAGTCTGAGGAAACAATGGTTTTTCATATGACAGTTCACCCAGCTGGTTCTTTAAGAACTGCTTCAGCTTTTCAATTTCCTGTTCACATTCATCTGTCTCTTTTACAACTGACTGTAAAAGGACAATTTTCATTAGCCATTTTCAGCTGATTAGCAGAATACAGAAACAAATTAGTCAGTATTGCAATGAATTCAAACAATCTGAAAGTCAAACAACCTTGTTCCTATGTCTGTACCCAGGTCTAAGTTAAGAATTTGTGAGCTGATTTTATTCAGTGTTCCTGAATTCTGTTGTCTTCAAGATCTTTATTAATTTGCTCATAAACAAAAATAAAATAAAAGTACTGTATCATAACTGTGACTGATAGCTTTTCTGATGCACAGTTAATAAAGAAATGTCCATGCTTTAGTACTCTTCTTGCCTTGAAACATCTTCGCCAGACAATACACTTGCATTGGACTACACTTACTTTCAACCTACATAACAGGACTGGAGAGTCTTTGCTGCACAATATGACACCTAAGTTGCCAAGAAATGCAATTTTTCCAATCTGTTTTCTAAAGAAGAAATCTCATTTAAAAATTGAGTTACATTTGTAGGTGATAAAGGAAAAGAAGCTGGATATGAGTCAATAGTGTTCCCTTGTTGCCAAGAAGGCTAACTGCTTACTGGACTGCATTAGTAGAAGAAGCATTGCCAGCAACTTGAAGGAAGTGATTATTCGGCACTGGTGAGGCCACATCTGGAATACTGCATCCAGTTTTGGGGCCCTAACTACAGAAAGGATGTGGAGAAATTGGAGACAGTGTAGTGGAGGGAAACGAAAATTATTAGGGGGGCTGGAGCACATGACTTATGAGGAGAGTCTGAGGGAACTGGGCTTATTTAGTCTGCAGAAGAGAAGACTGAGGGATTTGATAGCTGCTTTCAACAACCTGAACAAGGGTGACAAAGAGGATGGAGCTCGGCTGTTCTCAGTGGTGGCAGATGACAGAACAAGGAGCAATGGTCTCAAGTTGCAGCGGGGGAGGTCTAGGTTGGATATTAGGAACAACTATTTCACTAGGAGGGTGGTGAAGCACTGGAATAGGTTACCTAGAGAGGTGGTGAAATCTCCTTCCTTAGAGGTTTTTAAGGTCAGGCTTGACAAGCCCTGGCTGGGATGATTTAGTTGGGATTGGTCCTGCTTTGAGCAGGGTGTTGGACCAGATGACCTCCTTAGGTCTCTTCCAACCCTAATATTCTATAATTCTATTAAAATGCCGAGTATAAACATTATATTGCTTATATACAACAAGTAAAAGATATTTCAAAGCAGGAAAACTTATACCTAAGGGCCCACCTGAACCAATGGGAATCATGTAATAATAATACCTTGCATTTGAATAGCATCTTGTATCTGAGGATCTCAATGTGCTTTGCAAACTTAGCTTCATAATATACCTCTACTTCACAGGTCCACCATCATCTCCATTTTACAAATGTAGAACATCAGAGGCTCACACAAGAAATCAGGGGTAAAAAATGAACAGGACTCCAAATTTGTGACACCTACGTACGTCTTCACCACAAGATAATGCCTCAACATTTAACACTGACGTGTATTGCTGCAGTCCCTTGAGCACTGGCCTTCCCCCAACAATAAGAATGTGCATATCTTTTGGCATATTCCATACCAGCTCCTCTAAATCTTGGGCATACAAGCACACATCTAGGATGATGGCTACCTTCATATGTCAACAGCAACAGGTATGAATGCCAGACTGCCAGCAGTGGAACAACAGCCCTTGAGGTGCTAAAGCACTCCCATTACTAGAGAACAGTTAAAAGATGTGTTTAAGAAGAAAAAAAACTTTTGTTTGATGTCATTATGCTGAGAAACGCAGAGATCCATCTAGGATTGTTTAGTCCCGAGCTTCTGCTCTCCTGTTCACCCAGAAATATTCATAGATTTCAAGGCCAGAAGGGACCATTGTTATCATCTAGTCCAGTGGTTCTCAACCAGGGGTATGTGTATCTGTGGAGGTATGCAGAGATCTTCCAGGAGGAACATCAACTCATCTAGATATTCGCTTAGTTTTACAACAGACTACATAGAAAGCACTAGCGAAATCAATAGAAACTAAAATTTCAAACAGACAAAGAGTTGTTTATACTGCTCTATATACTAAAATATAAGTACAATATTTATATTCCAATTCATTTTATAATTGTATAGTAAAAATGAGAAAGGAAGCAATTTTCCAGTAATAGTGTTCTGCGACACTTTTCTATTTTTTTGTCTGATTTTGTAAGCAAGTAAGTTTTTATCTGAGGAGTAACTTGGGGGTACACAAGACAAACCAGACTCTGAAAAGGTGTACAGTCATCTGGAAAGGTTGAGAGCCACTGATCTCCTCTGACTTCCTATATAACACAAGCCATAGAACTTCCCCAAAAATAATTCCTAGAGTACATCTTTTAGAAAAACATCCAATCTTGATTTAAAAATTGTCAGTGATGGATAATCTACCATAATCCTGGGTAAATTGCTCCAATGGTTAATTTCTCTCACTGTTAAAAATGTACATCATATTTTCAGTCTGAATTTTTCTGACTTCAACTTCCAGCCATTAGATCATATTATATTTCTGTCTGCTAGACTGAAAAGCCCATTATAAAATATTTGTTCCCTCAGTGGGTGCTTATAGACTGAAATCAAGTACTTGGTGATCTTCTCTCTGTTAAACTAAATAGACTGAGCTCCTGACATATTGCCTAACCCTTTAATCATTCTCATATCTCTTCTCTGAACTCTCTCCAATTTTTGAACATCCTTCTTGAATTGTGGGCACCCGCACTAAACAGACAATTCCAGCAGTGGTCACACCAGTGCCAAATACAGAGGTAAAATAACCTCTCTACTCCTACTCGAAATTTCCATTTATGCATCTAAGGACTGCATTAGTCCTTTTGGTCACGGCATCGCACTGGGAGCTCATGTTCAACTGATTATCTCCCAGGACCCCCAAATCTTTTTTAGAGTCATTGCTTCCCAGGATAGTTAACCTCTATTAGAAGTCCAGTTGCGGTACCTAATATGAGGTCAGGTCAGGAGATGTCCAGCTTCAAAATGATAAGCAGTACAAGTTACAATGGAGGAAACTGGCCCATTGTGCTTTACTGATAAGAAGAGATTACATCCTTTAGAAATAACTCCTTCAGCAACAGACTTTACACTATTCACATTTTAATGATTAATGATAATGTAGTTACATTACTATTAAATATACATAACAAAAAATATTTCTATGTTCAGTATAAAGATGTAGGATCTAAATTTCAGTGGTGCATGGGCTTGGATTGTGGGAGCATAGGTATTTAAGTAATATGACAATTAACAAAGCCACTGCTATTGTGTAATACCAAAAACTACCACAAGGTGCCATAAGGCATTAGCTATCTGAGGAAAGAAACTGGCATCTTTTTTAGCAGAATTCCAAAGTTAAGTAAACATCAAAACAGTTATAGCATGCTTTGTCTTTGTATTAAATTACCCAGCAAAAACAGAGATAAGAGACCTGGCAAGTGTATTATGACCCTGCCTTGACAATCATGTCTCGTCACAAAAAAAATTAGCATCAGTTTAAGGAGATTTGTATGAAATTTCAGAACAAATTAATCCAATGTCAATACAAGTACTTTACCTCTAGTAGCTCATTTTGTTTCTTGGTAATTTTTTCTAATATTTTCAGTTCTTTCACAAGTTGGGCTGTTCTTTTGAAGACCGAGAGAGGTTGTATTCTCATTCCTGGTAACCTAAGACCTTCTTTGTAGCCCTGTATCTCAGAAAGGGTCTTCTGCAAAGGAATGATGTGGCCAAGTATAACCTAAAAATGTAAGTATAACCAGAATATGCTATGAAGAACAAACAATGATCACTTTTATCATGCTGTTAAAAAGTTCTCTTATGTAAATTCTGCAGAACTGATTTTAGACCTTCTCTCCGTTTTCCTTCAGAGAACTTTTAACTCAGAATGTTTTCAAAAAATATGAGGAGACTGTGCAAACCAAGAGGAGTGTGTCATGAGACTTGCAGGACAAGGGCCATTGGGACTATTTCTGTCCAGCTTTTGGACCTGAGGCGTATGGTGGAAATGCTGCATGTTACTGAAAAGACATGCAATTAGCACAGAACATTCTACCTGATAAATAAGTGCAGACATAAAGTCATGTCTAATGTACTATAATTTTACTGAACGGTTGGGTAATTTTAACATTTCAATGACCTCCTTCAATTTCAGGTGAAATCTGCATGACTCTGTGTAAACATCGCTGGACCTGTTTATTACCTTTACAGAGTCACGCAGACTTTCATTGGAAATTGATGGAACTCACTGAAACATTAAGATTACCCAACTACTAGACTTGCTTTCAGCAGGTTTCACGAAAATAGTGGTGAAAATGGGTCTAACTAGTAGAACCCTATCTACATTATGGTTCACAAGTGTTCAAATCAGTGGGAATTTTTTGTATATTTCTCTAATGTGGACAAAGGCTACAAATCAGGCAGGAAGAGTACTGTTTTCAAGGTGAAATATTTCTTCACAATATTACTCACTTCTCCATATACTGTAGCAGCTACAATAAGTGCCCTTTGGGGAACAAAACAGCAAACATATGAACAAACTTTCAACTTTCCTTTTAAACTCAATCCATAAATTTTGCATGTAAGTGAGCTGAAAATGTGGCTTGTAGACATGGGGAGAAAAAGTAAATAGAAAATAACCTTAATATTTTGATTTATTGTACACAGGGATGGAAGGCAGAATATCAAAATATCCTTGCAATGAACTCTTGAATTGATAAATAATCATGGAATTATAGAAATGTAAGACTGGAAGGGACTTGGATAATACAACTTTGCACATATATACACTTTTCCATCCAACAATCTTCAAGTGCTTTGTAAAAAGCAAAACAATTTGCCCTTTTGAGGTAATATAATCACCTTCATTTCACAAAATGAGGAAAATAAGGTACAAAGAACTTAATATCAACTTTTGCCTCAACTTCTGAGTATCCAACTTGAAACTTAGGGCCTGATTTTCCGAAGTGCCAATTGCTCGCAATTTATGTTGATATTATCTAGAGTTTGGATGGTCATGACCTCTGAAAATCATCAGGTCATAAAGTTTCCAGAAATGGAGACACCAAAAGTGAATGTGCACTTCTGATAATTTAAGCATAAACAACTTGCACAAGATCACACACGAAACAGAGAGAAACCAAACACAGATATTCCAACTCATAGTCTCACACATTAACCACAAAGCCACTTCATATAATTGTGAAAAAGCTTCTTCAGCCTTTGGGTTATGAGAATTACAGCCACAATTTCCATAATATACCTACTCAGTATTTGACAGTTATTGTTATTGTCCTCAAAAGCAAGTCATGCATCATAGTAATTTGTTTGCATTAATAAGCCATCTTCATATCTGTGAAATGTGCTGATTTATTTATTCAATGTAAGGAAAAAAAGGCTGACTAAGATACATACACACCTGTCCATGTCTAAGATGCTCCTTAGGAGAAAAATCTAATATATCTTCTGTTGACAAGATCGTCTGAATTTCGGCAACATCCTTCCCTATCACTTTCACTTCAGATTCAATAGCGTCCATCTCCTAGATGTTTTGAAATATCCAAAATATTTGTGAACTATGAAATTTCATTTTACAGCCACATGAATTATTATTGTATCTATTATTCTTATCTTAATAAATACCAAATAAATTAATGAATTACCAACTCAAAATTTTATCTAAATTCTAAATACATTGTACTCCAATAATTTAATCAGAAGTACATTTTCTTCTCATGCAAATTAGAACCACAAAATGTGTGGCTTTCATTTAAATGTTTCATATTAATAATGTGACGGAGTCAGACCAGAAGGATATAGGAGAGTGCTGGAAGGCAGGTATATTAGTCTCAGGATGTGCAGGTCCCTGTTCCCTGGATAGCCAAACAAAGGCTACTCCAGACCAATCAAGACACCTGGGGCCAATTAAGAACCTTCTAGAAAGGAGTAGAAACAGCTAGCCTGATTGGGACACCTGAAGCCAATCAGAGACTGGCTGAATCCAGATAAAAACCTCCCAGTTAGTCAGGTGGGCTGTGGGTGCCAGGAGCTGTGGAAGGAGGTTGTGCTGTTGGTGAGACTGAGTGGTGGACAACATATCATCCAGAAGGAAGAAGGCCCTGAGGTAAGGGTGAAGTGGAGTTTGAAGAAGCAGGGACTGCTGTGGGGAAGTAGCCCAGGGAATTGAATTGTGTTTTGTGGATAAAAAGTCAGCCATTTTAGCTGATACTATTAGGGTCCCTGGGCTGGAGCCCGGAGTAGAAGGCGGGCCTGGGCTCCCCACCTTTTTCCACCTTCCATACTGGCCTGTGATGAAGGTAACTCACTAGGTGGTGACTCTTGCCAATTATACTGAGAAAGGGAGGTCACTCTGGGGCCTAGATGAGTTTCTGAGGCCCCTAAATCTGCCAGGAAGCGCAGGACCCACAAGTACAAACTTGGAGCTTTGTCACAATAACAAATATTTTCAAGCTGCTCTTCAAACATACATAAATAAAATAAAAACAATTTGTATTATACAATATGCTATGACCAGAAACATATCAGAAAGAGGTATTAAACTGAACCCTACTAAAAAAATAATAATGTACAATATCAGAGATTGAATGCTGCTGCATTTACAGTACATTCAACAGGTTTTGCGAATCCAGAAGCTAGTTGCTATCGATCACAGGCTCCTTGTCATAACTCACACAGGGAATTACGTATTAATGATCAGCCAGTCAGGATATAGCTTTAATCCCTGAGTTTTGGAATCAAAATAACCTTGAAGTCGCACATGAACTACTCTTGGGCTTGTAAACATGGGGAAGTTTACTGGCTGAACTATTCTGATATAATTATACCATACAGTACCCTCTGTGAACATTGTTATTCTAATATAAGACTGCCATTTTTCCAATTTAGCTTATGTTGCTTTGAAACTGTATGAGCTAAACCAGAAAAAGGCACTCTTATATTGGCATAACTCCCCATGTGCACACTATTATTCTAGTGTAACGCCAGCAGAATAATTGTATAACAGTGTAGTTCTGCTTTCAAATTTCTCTGTGGTGACAAGCCCTTTCAATAAGCTAGTAATAAGCATTATATTTCTCCTCCTCATAAAGACATAAGGCACACCCACAAATTATTTTATCATTTCTCTTGAATTTTACAGCTTAATTATCACAGTTGCCTTTTTTTAAATGATGCATTTACGTATATGTTATTCCTATTATTAAAACGAGAATGCTTGCATTCTAATGGCAAATAATGTATATGATCTATATGAAACATCTGGTTTTTTTCAGACTACCCAGACGTACATCAGCCATGTGCTGGATCTGTGGAAGAATTTCCACTATCCTTTGCTGTAAAGATGTTACTTGACCATTTACTTCATTTATTTGTTGCACTATATTTTCTGTTTCAAAGATTATTGAGAACTCATCCAGTTGTGAACAGATGATATGTAGAAGATTTTGCTTCTGTTCTGAATCTTCCAATGCCATCTGGAAAAAACAAACACACACAGTAGCATGTTTGAGGCACTTAGATTGCCTGATTCATTGATGCACCTCAGCTCAGGTACAAACCTCTGTTGCATTCTCAAATACTTTGCCCTTCCAGCCCAAAACATACTAATGTTCCAAACTGTAAAGACTTTGTTTAAATACAATAATATAATCCTTGGATTAACAGCAGTCAGTGAAACTTTCACACAATTTTGCATTCATATTCCCCCTATGGCAGATTACACCGTCTATAATATATAACAACCTACCATGGAAGGCTACAATACCACTAGCAAAATTCCAGGCACAGCAATGACATTCTGATGACTTTTTATATAAAAAGTCATATCCTGAGAGCAAATGATTCTTCTGGGCTAAATTCATGCCTTCTCATGCCAAAATTCAGATTTCACATACAGAAACCAGTCATTGCACCATTCTGCCCATGGCATCAAATTCCCTCTGATAATGTTAGAAAAACCTGACACACAAAATAACTTACCACAATTCACTTTAGAGTGCATAAGAAAATTGATTCACCTCAAAATACTTAACAAATGTACGAGAACCAAAAAAAAAGATCTACTAATTCTAGATCAATGCACTGTCTACTAAAAACAGCAGCATGACTTGTAAAATCTGATAAACTCTAAAGCAGTGCAACAATTAGACAAAGGTGAGGACACGAAGTTTATCATTTTGAGACAGATCTATCTCCTACTAAAACATACCTGTCATATTATTATATGGCCGCTGACATTTTGATCACTAGAATAATTTTTCACTGAAGTTCAAATTTTCAGTGGACTTCCTTATTTGTGCCTAAAAAATTTGTTGGTGCAAAATCCATAGCTACGTGAGCAGGCGGTACTTAGAATAAGCCAGATAGTTTTTGTAATTTGGGCTCCAGGTAGAGAAATTTCGTATATACACTTACTTGAAGGGCATTGGCATGTTTACTCAGGGCTTTTGCAGAGTTAATCTCAGCCTCCACAGTTAACAAACGATTGGTGGCTTCTATCCATAACTGCATGCTCTTCAAGAGTTCCTCATATTCCTCCACCTTACTAGTGGCCTATAAAAAAATACTCAAATATATGTTCTGTAATACCTGAAGTTAACATCCCTTATAAAATGAAAGACTAGTTGTATTTATTAGTAAATTCTGAATTATGAGGTATTATTCTGCTCAAATCAGGGCTAACACATTTGACTGAGAAACAGAAAATCTGAATTCAGTCCCCAGCTCTGCCTCACTTTGTGTGTGACCTTGGGCAAGTCACTTAACTTACCTCCCGTCTATCTTTAAAATGAGACTAGTACTCTCCTGCTTCTTAAGGGTGTCGTGAGAATAAATCCATTAAGGATTGTGAGGACCATATGGGTACTTAATAGAGAGAAATACCTAACTGTGAGAGATGGAAGGCCTAATTCTCCGCTGGCATCCACTGAACTCACAAGGACTTACATTAGGTCTGATTAGCTGAATGACTTTTTAGTCATATTCTGAACAGAAACACAGTTAAGGGGAAAAATTAAAGAACACTCAATATATTTTTGTGGAGTTTGGTGAAATTAACCTTGCTATGAGATAAAGAAGCAGGATAAAATGATCAAACACACTTGAGTGATTTAGGAGCTTAATTTCCATTTTCATAAGTGATTTAGGCACTTAGGCCAAGATCTTCAAAAGTATTTAGGCATTTAAACCACACTGAAAGCCGTGGGAGTTAGGCACCTAAATACCTTTGAGTATCTGGGCTTAGGAAGCCTAAGTCCCACTGAGACCTCAATGACACTTAGGCTCCTATGCCGTGTAGGCACTTTTGACATTTTAGCCATTCTCTCTTTTTTAATGTCTGATCCTTTATTAAGCCAAGACTCCTGTAGCTTTGCTTTTACCTTGTTTAAGAGTGTGGTTCTGCGCTCAGCTTGTTGAGAGACCTGCTGGTACTGCTGCAAAGGAATCATTAAGCAGTCCATCCATTCCTGTGCATGACATGGATCCTGTTCTGCTATATCCTGTACCTCTGAGTCCAGTTCATTCAGTTTGTAATGCCAAAGGTCTAGCACATCCCAGATTGTCTGCATGTGGGAATATAGTTTAAAAAAAAAAAATCATACAGGTCAGACCCAATTCTGACAGGATACATATCTAATTTAGTTTTGTGTGTGGGGCATGTGAGTTCTGAATTTACAAAGGTTCATGAACTGATATTACTAGTACAGAATGTCCTGTATCTACTCTGGGTCACTCATGCCCAAAGCAAAGGAGGAAAAAAAATCTTTTGCTGGGAGCTGAAAGGTTTTGAAAGTATTCATCAAGTAGATGCTTCTGCGTATGCAGGCAAAGACAACAGAAGGTCCCTTGACAGTCTCCTAAATCATGTTCAGTAACCGGACCCACAGGCTTCAGACTCAGAAAAGGGAATTTTGAAACATTACCTTTTGAATTTCCTTGGCTTTTGCAATGTTTTCACTCTTGTGTTGTAACATCTTTTCAACAACTTGCTGGCCACTGTTAATATTCTCTACTTTTTTATTCATCACGTAATGAGGAGAGCTCTGCAAGATTTTGGTGCTAACCTGTCATAATAAAGGTAAAAATCATGCAGGTAACAAAGATCTGTTTGTTTATTTATGTCTCATAAAAAGTTTCAGAATTCTTTACATTTCTTTCTTGACAAGTCACATAAGAATATAAGGGCAGAATTAGGTTTGCTGTGAGAAGCAACAGTAATATGGTGTTGAGCTCATGGTTCATTCAATACTTTCGCCCCACTAAGTTGTGGTCAAATTTTCAAAACTGCCTAACAGATTTAGGAACCTCAGCCCAATTTTTCAAAGGGACTTTGGCATTTAGGACTGGCTGGCACACAAAAAATGTACTACGTTAATTATACTATTGTAGTGAAAGCAGTACACCGCCCTTAGTGTGAATGCAGTTATACTGGTATGAAGCTGCTCATACTAACCAGCACAGATTACAGGACTATAATTTATAACAGTATCCTCATTAGGGGGCTGTATTGCTATAGCTATTACAGTAAAAAAATCATGCTCCTATCCCATAATACCTATACTGATACATAACAGAGCTTGGGCTTCCAAATGCTTTAGTCACTTCTGAAAAGGGGACTGGGGGTATGTCTTCTATGATCTATTGGCGATAGATTTATCGCGTCTTGACAGTCCCGTAGACTCCGGAACTCCAGCTCGCCAAAAGGCACAAGCTAGAGTTGATGGGAGAGCTCACTGCCAACCGCTGCTGCCGTGAGGACAGCAGGTAAGTCAGCCTAAGATGCGCCGACTTCAGCTATGTTATTCAGTAGCTCAAGTTGCGTATCTTAGGTCGACCCCGCCCCCTAGTGTAGGCCAAGCCTGAGTCTTCTTAATTACTGGGGAGCATGAAAACAGCGTGCACCAGAGAGGATACATTTTGTTCTTTTACCCCTTTTATTAGAATCAGTAAAAATGAATAAACAACTATAAACAACAATAATTCTATGTGTCTAGGTTAGAATCTTATCTCAAATTTAATAGACTAGTCTGATTCTCTTTTTCTTCGTTTCGCACCCTGTAGTCCCTCTTAAAACTTTGACAGCTTTGTTCTAGATAAATAGATTATATTTAATTTATTATGTATGTATTATACTTAGGGAATACTGAAAATACTGAGACAATGTTAGTTACCTAAATTAGACAGTGTTAGTTATCTAAATTAACTGGCAAGTCTCTGAGGGGTAGCTGTGTTAGTCTGGATCTGCAAAAGCGACAAAGAGTCCTGTGGCACCTTATAGACTAACAGACATACTGGAGCATAAGCTTTCGTGGGTGAATGCATCTGACAAAGTGGGTATTCACCCCCAAAAGCTTATGCTCCAACACGTCTGTTAGTCTATAAGGTGCCACAGAACTCTTTGTTGCTAAATTAACTGGCAAGTTTTTTAGGGTGCCACTGTGCACCAGAGGTTGCTATAAAGAATTAAGTCATGAATAATACCCTGCCATGTGTGCAGCTCTGTTTATAAAAGTATTTATTGAACTTCTTGATGGCTTTGAAATGCCTACAAAACAAAGAAATATGTTTTGAACATATCATCTCATCCAGCTGCGTATGATACCATGATGAGGCTTCACACTTTTTGGGAAACAGAGGATAAAAAACACTATTGGTCAAGTTTAACAATAAGATTGAAGGGAAAGAGAACAATGGTGTTCTGAAAGGTATAAAAGAATGTACATGCTTCTTAGCCTTACTGAATTAGCCATTGCTTCTTGTAGCTTAATTAAAATAAATTTTATACCCTAATTTAACGATTGCTATAATATTTTGAAAGGATAAGGAGGTAACACATGCAATTTAGCTGTAGTTTACACATTTTTACTAAGTGTGGTACGCAAGTAAAATTAACATTTATACTAACATTTTCAACCGACACTTGTAGTTATAGCAATAATATAGTGTAAAAACATTCCAAATAAATAAATATGTGAATTTCACAAATTATTACCTTCTCTTCTAGGTCTTGTAATGTTTTCTTGCAATCTTCCAACTGTGTTTCAATATCTGCAGGAACTATTGTATACATTTCTGAATACTTGATTTGTAGTTTCTCCATAATATCCTTAATTGTTTGATTCTCTCTGTTAATTATACTCTGAATCTCCTAAAAACATTTCAAAGGTTTCAGCTCTTATAAAACACTAAAAACTTAAACTCAGTAGGAACTAAATGAGTCTTCTACCATGATGATGATGATTTAAATAAGTTGTTTTCATCATTACAAAACCTCACTTTACAACCTATGCAAGCAGATTAAACCTGAGATATATTCACTGGTTTAGACAAATGATGCTTTTCAATCTGTAAGAATTAATTAAATTTGATACCACTCAAAGTCAAACTATTGTTCCAGTAATACTTATTGACAGAAATAATTTATGGTTAAAATGTTAAAGTGCTTCTGTGATTTAATGTAACAGGAATGTCACAAAGCTGAACAAATACTAGAACTTCTTTGGAAGTAAAAATCTAACAGTTTAACAGATGCCTTATTATAATAAGACAAAGATCACTAAAAGCAACAGCTCAAAGCTGAAGTGTCTGCTTTCATGTAATTATGTAGAACTGCAGAGCACAGCTCCTTTCAAAACAGTAGGTTCCAGTTCCGTGTGAAGAATGTAGGTTTTGTGAGACAAAAGAAACCCGAACAACTGTCTACAGCCTGTGGCCTAGAAACAAAACCTGAACTAAGTCCTCTCACAGAAAGAATGAAGAAGAAACTTGTTTGTTAGGCTTTCTAAAATTTAAAGTTGCAAAATTTCCTGTTTTTACAGTTACTTTCCCCTACTCTCCACCATTTTTGTGTGGTGTCAAACATTAAATAAGTTGTTGGGCAAAGTGATACATTCTATTATGCAGTGAGAACATTTTATTTTACTGTTAGACTATGGGGTGATGATTTTTATAAAAGTTAATCATTCCCCTTTAAATCCTAACCTCCATTTGGGAATCCTGTCCCACACCTAAGTACCATACAGAGAAAGACTGTATCAATGGATGAAATAAAGTTTTCTTTCCCATTTTGCTGTGACAACTGGGTCCAACTGTAAAGAACATTAAACATCTCTATGCCTAATACACCACAAAGAAGTTTACTGTAATAATGCCAAAATTAAGGCTATGCCCGTATTTATGGGCTCTCAAATGACCTGTATTTGAAAGAAAACAACTCTCTGACCTGCACTAAGCAGAAAATATCCCTTTGTAAAATGGACTTCCATATCAGTATATAAATACAAACATACAGTTAATACTTTTTAGCTGCAAAATTATGATACTTAAAAGCTTCCCAATATTGTCCTAAAGAAATAGATAATGATGATGATTATTACTATTTGTATTACTTGAGCACCTAAAAGCACTAGTCATGGACCAGGGCTCCATAGAGCTTAGATGCTGTATAAACAGAGCAAAAAGATGGTCCCTACCCCAAGAGGCTACATATTACCACCTCACTATCTGCAGCTTTATCTTACATGGCTGCTACTTTAAAACGAGATAGATAAATAAGCACTCAATTCATTTTTTGTCAGTATTTCATAGAATAGAATCACAGAAATGTAGCTCTTAAAGTCCCTTCTCCTGCATTGAAGCAGGATTAAGAAACCAGAGTGTAGCAGCCAAGGTATTTCTCCTATTAAATATAGGAAAGAGAATATTACACTTACTACTCTTATATATAATTATTTTAAGTGAAATTGGGAGATTTTTCAGTACTTTTAGTAGAAGGAACACTGCAAATATTAAGGTAATTGATGACTGAGTTTTCTTAGTCATTTAAGCAAACTGACTTTTTTTTTTGTTTTTTTTTTTTTAACGGGCTATTGCTGATTCTTGTGCTCTCCAATTCCTGACAGTGATATTGGGAGCACCGTCTACACTGCTTCATTTTGCCAGGGGCAGGGCGGCTCTAAAGTTTTTGCCGCCCCAAGCATGGAAGTTCCGCGGCATGCCTGCGGGGAGTCCGCAGCTGCCGCAGATTCGGCGGCATTTCTGAGGGAGGCCCACACGTCCCGCAGACTCGTCGTCCCCGCCACCGAATCCACTGCAGCCACGGACCTCCCGCCAAAATGCTGCCAAAGACAGCCCCGACTGCTGCCCTGACGGCGAAAGTCAGGCCACTCCCCGCAGCTTGCCGCCCCAGGCACGCACTTGGAGCGCTGGGGCCTGGAGCCTGCCCTGGCCAGGGGCACCCCTCCCAGTCAGTTTTCCACCTCTCATTCAGCTACAGCACATACAATGTAAGGAGTACAGCAGGAATTTAGAAGCTGGAATGGTAGCCTTTTGCTCTTGGATACTATAAAAACTGCATTGAAATAGCAGCATTGACCTGCAAGTATTTATAAAGTGAAAAAAACAATTCTTACAGACAAGTTGGAAAGGTAAGTAATGGAAAGCACAGTAATGTTAGCTCATGAACTCCCTAGATATGTATTTGCATATTCCACATTGTGTTAACTCCCAAAGAAATCCCCAAGCACATTAACACCATTCTTATATGTTCGTATATTATTCTCTGTCCTCAACCCTTTGTTATTTTGTCTCTTCCAGACTGCAAATTCTATGGAGCAGAGATTGTCACCCTCTGTTTGTACAGCACCCAGCACAACCGAGCCCCACTCTTCACTGGGGCCTTCAGGGACTACCGTAAATCAACGTATATTATAATATTAATAATCAGTAACAACAATTAATCCACATGAGGGAGTTTGTCAAAGAAAACTACAGTTTAAATGAGCCACTCATGAAAAGTTAACAACAAATACATTTAAATGATATAAAGGTTTTAGAACATATGTTAAAACCCAGGTGTAAATCTCAGGACTTGTCATGCACTAACTCTGTGTAGATGAAGGGGATGTAAATCTGCAGCGCAGTAGCTTGCCACACACACCGTCGCCAAGTGGACCCTTCTGCTGTGCACTGAAAGCTGCGCCATGCATTTTGATCTACTGTTGTTTGAAGTGGATTACATTTGAAACAACAGCAGGTCAAAGAGCACTGCAGAACTTTTAGTGCACAAAAGCAAGGCCCATCTGGCCAGTTAATGTGTGGCACGCTACTGCACTGTAGATTTGCACCCCAGCTTGCCATGCACGATCTCGATCTCTCTCTCTTTCTCTCTAAAACTGATGCAGATTGTGGTCCTGATAATGATCTCACTTACAAACATTATACAGCAGTCTAATCCTTTGACTTCAGTGGAGCTACTGCCAATATACACTGCAAGAGATCAGGATCAGCCCCTTCAAAGATATCCTGGGGCAGGATGGGAGGAATGAGAAGATGCCTATAAACTCAGCAGCCATTTCCAAGTGAGATAGGATTGGCTAAGTCCTCCTTAGGATCAGAACAGGCCTCAGTAGCGGTGGCGCATGATCAGGTCACGTAGCGCTAGCTGGCTCCAAGTCAACTACATTGTAGAGCCAAGAATTTAATTCGCATCCCACCATGCTTATATTTTTTTACACTGATTTGAATGGGAGCAGGCTCAAGCCCCCGTGTCAAATTTAGTACGTAGAAGCTGAGACCCATGCAATGTGACAGTCTTCTACTCACCTCCAAAAATGTTGTCTTTTCATCACACAACAAAAATGAGGCCTTTTGTAATGAACTCCTCAGAGCATTTATTTCTTCATTAATCTTGTCTCTCTCCTGAATCTCAGACTGCACAGATTGTTTGTGTTTTTGAGCCTTTTGAGATAGCCTAAAAAAAAAAGTTGCATTGGGAAAAAATTATTAGTCTCAATATTAATTAGAGAGTGAAATTTTCCAAAATTAAATGCTGATATTTAAAAAGTACACATTTAGAACCACATCTGTGCCTTAAAATGAACATCAATATTTTGGCATCCTTACTTTTTGGTACTTAAGTCACTTTTGACTTCATGCTCTAAGTTTCTTTACACATGAATCTTCAGATAAAAGTAAATACAATATGTTCAGTTAAGCAAATTGGGTAGTCAGCCATCTAACTGCCCAATTTAAGCTTGACATAGAGCTTTAGCTCTTACAGCTGAAGTGTAGAGACACAGGCCTTGAAAAGTAAGCACACAAAGATTTAGATATCACAGAGCAAGCATGAAGAAACACAAGAGTGTACAATTTTGCTCATAAATTTGGTAACCGGGTTGAGACCCCTTTCAAAATCTGATACCTGAGGCAGTAATGATGTGATAAAGATAAAAATTTGTACACAAATATACAGACGGAGGCTGATTTTCACAGATGCTGAACACCTGCAAAATCCCTTCCAGTCAATAGGAGCTGCAAGTCCTCAATACCTCTAAAATTCAAGATTTTACATCCTTCATATAATTTTAGCCCATATTTGAAATCCATTAAAAACTTTCAGAAACCTTCTCTTAGTACGAAGAAAATGCAAGTGAGCCAAGTAAAAAATTCTGCTATTATGTAGTTCTGTGTAAGATGTTTTTGCAGTGTAGTTTCTTGCACGTACGTTTTACATCGATCTTGCATTGCATGTATCTCGTATTGAATGGGAATGGCTGCTTTTCTCTCAGTGCTTTCAGGCACATTCAGGATGATTCTTATACGATGAAGTAGTAAAAGCAATAACAGTCGCTCTTTGTCTGTGTTTTCCTCATAGCAATCCACATATTCTAGCAATTCTAAAAGTGTATCTGTGGAGGCCTTCTCTTTCTCTTTAAGACTTTCCGGTAGTTCTTCCTGAAGATTATCTAGAATTATTGCTTGCCGTTCCACCTAAACAAATAATACAAGCATGAGATAAAGTGCACTTTCTTCAGCATTTCACATTATATTATGTCCTTGACATATATCTCAAACTCGCACTAACTGCAATTGGAGCTCAGTGAATGGACTGAGAGCTCAGGGCTTGATCTTGCATCTTCTGATCCAACAAAGCACATAAGCACATGCGTAGTTCAAACCCAACGGTAGCCCGACTGAATACAGCAGTTCAGTCTATAAATATCTCCCATGTTTACATTAAGAAAATGTTATAGATAATGGGACAGTCAGCTGGTGTAAACTGACATATCTCCATTGACTTCAGGGGAGCTATACTGATTTTCACCAGCCAAAGATTTGGCCTCATAATCTTTGAACATCCTGTTTCGTTGAGTTTGTTCCCAAAATATTCTACACCCTGTTAAGCCACTCACTTCTTCATTGACAAATTTCCATTCCTGTTTTAGCTCCTCACAGTTCATCTCCCATTCTTTTGCAGTGTTGAGCAAACCAAGCCACTTTCCCCACAGTGCTGACACAACCTTGACAAGCGTGTAGTCACTTCCTTTGCACATCATGCTCAGGTCTCTTGAATCCCGTCTCAACGTCACTAGATCCTCTTCAGCCAAAAGAAGATTAGAGACCAAAACCTGGATAAAAATAATAAGCAGAACAATATTGCATATCAGGATATCTAATAAAACAATTCCTTGCATGATTAGTCTGCCGGGTTAAATAAATAAATGCCTGATGCCTAAATACTATACTGATGAGACAATTTTATATTGGATAACATAAGACAGACTGGGGTAAACCAGACAGACAGAGAATCTGGGCAAGAATTTGGAATATACAACAACGGAAACAGCATTTGCTTATACAGTATTGACTACAGAGCACCAGCCTAATCACCTTTTCCTTTATCCTCGTAATGGCATGGTGATAGCCACATAGATAAGGCTGACATTTATAAACCTGATTTTCAATATTTCTAACTTCCCTGAAAAGAAACCAATCCACCTGAGATTTCATATGCCACATCTCATTTTGAGTAAAGTTTTAAAAAAGCTCAAAGAGAGAATGTTAACATTATTGGGTGAAAATCTGGCTCCATTTAAGACAATGGCAAAACTTCCACTGATCTTCATGGGGCTAGGATTTCACTCCCGGCATTAAAAAAGGTTCCTTATATTTGACTTTTTGAACATTCTCCTCTTTTGGGGATCTTTGTTTTGTTGGTCCTGCAGAGAAATGCCTTTTACCAGGGATGAAGGGTGGGGGGTTATTTTTGTTTTCTAGAGGATTTTTGTACAGGAGAACTAATTATTGGGGAATTACAGGTGGATACAAAAGTATCTGAAACACAGATAAAGTTTATTTGATAAACACATCATATATGGCCCGTTTAAATGTAACTACAGGAAAACACAGGCCTACTTTTGTGTTTCAAGACCTAATGAGTCTGTTTGGATCATTGTTTGGTTCAGGGGTTTGTAGCTACTTCAGAGTCCTGCTTACCTTGCTTTGTTCCAAGTGCTCCAGAGCTTCCTTATAAGACCTTGGAATTTGGGACAAAGATTGTCCAAGCATCTTTTCCAGTTCATTAAGATTAGCACATACCTTCTCTTTCATTTCTGTATAGCTTTTGTATTTTTCAAAGCACCTATGAAACACAATTACCAAACTATTCAAACTTTACCATAGCTCCTCCTTACCTCAGTTTTAATGCATGGTGTAATCATAAATGTAACAAACAGATCTGAACAAATATATCTTTTGAAGCAATACTTGACAAATATTTTAGGTTTTATATCAGAGATACCTCAAAAATTGAGGTATACAATGGCCTCCAGATACCGATCGTTTTTTTTTTCCTTTTACCCATCACTCTGGTGCAAAGAAATAATTGATATGAACATATAGACACACACCAATTGTGTAGGTAGGACCTGAAGACTTTCGTGCTTTCCTGTTGCTCAGCCAGGGAGCAGCCCAAAAGGAGAAGAATTCAACAAGTCCTGTTCCCAGAGTAGCTTTTCACATTATTATTGACATAATCAAAAACATTAGATCACAAGCAAAGAATTAAACAAACAAAAAAAGCAAAAGGATAAAATGAGCTTTTGGTACACGTATCTGAGGGCCAGGAGTAGACGGCACTGTGGTCTGGGGGTTGATTTTGCCTTGACTATCTCCAGTTACTAGAATAGCCTGTGAAAGGGGCACGTTAGGTCAACTGTTGTACCAGAGGCAAAGCCTGGGATTATGGAGGTGCCATCTCCCTGTTTGATCCCTGCACCAGACTCAGTGCTGCCTAGTATACTTATCTGAATATATTCAAAGCGAATGCTTTATACATTAATTTAAATATTCCTAGTCTAGAATAGTTTTCACACATTAGAATAGCATCTGGGAACAGCATGTATTTGCCCAGAGCCCCTTTTATTAAACTACAAGGATCTATCATAGTAGAAACAAGATTCACGTTTACTGTCAGTCATCTTCGTTGTATCATTGCCTACATAGATCACTTAAACCTACCTCTGCATATCAGCTCTCTTTCTTTGCGCCTTCTCCCTTAGTACTGAATTCTTAGTGACTAGCTCACTTAAAGTATTTTTCATTTGTGGTTTGGCACTTGGTTTAATTATGTTTTCCAGTTTGGAGGTCAGATCCTCTATGTCTGCCTTTGCAGACTCAAATTCTTCTTGTTTCCAGTGTAGAATTCGGCAGGACTCTTCTAGGCAACCAAGGTCAACTTTTGCTGAGAGAATCCTCGCTTCATATTCAGTGAGAAGATTCACTGCCCTTTGGACAGCTTTGGTATAAAGTTTAGCATTCTCATGAGCTTCATCTATGGCATTCTGAAAACATTTAAGAAACAAAAAGATCAGTCAAGAAAATCTGCAGGACACAATGGATTGCAAAATGGCCATTTCAAAGAAATGACATGAGTCGGCCTGGCAGGTGATGCTCTCAGAGGCCATTGTGGGTATGTCTACGTGGGGATTAAAAAAAACCAACGGCTAGCCTGGGTGACTTGGACTCTCAGGGCTCGGGCACCAGGGCCGAAAAATTGCTGTGTAGACATTCAGGGCTGGGACAGAGCCCAAGATCTGGGACTCTGCAAGGATGGAGGGCCCTGGAGCTCATGTTCTAGCCTGAGCCCAAGCATCCACACAGCAATTTTTAGCCCCGTGAGTTCAAGTCAGCTGACGTGGGCCAGCAGTGGGTATGCCGCCAGAGGGCTTTTATCCCAGTGTAAACATGCCATGAGACAGAGTCAGGAAGCAAGGTAAGTACACTACACTTCCGCGCAGGCAAGTGATAGCAGAGTGTTGCAATCTTAGAATGACTGATCCCACTAACAGTTGCAGGGTGAGTGCTGAAATTTCAGCTGTTGCCAATGTACTGTGGGGTGGGGGCAGTAGGGAGCTATGTTAATGGAAACTGCATCCTGACTAAGAGGTGGATGAAGGCCCTAAGACCCTCCTCCACACTTGGGAAGGTGAGGATACCTGTGCGTATTACCCTTAGTAATGTCCATAAAGCAAAGGAAAGCCCACATGTGTATACTCGGGGCTGCTCTCATCTACCCAAAGGGGCTATAACACATTGCCAGACTGCACTTTTCTGTGACCTCTCCCAATCCCCTCCACACTCAACTATATGTGGCTGTGGATTTCCCCAAGCCAGGGAAATGACAAGCAGGGTGGTTATGGTAGCTTTCTGCTCCCTGCGTGCCACTGGAGTGGTACAAAAAAAGTGCAGCAGGCCGGAGAATCTGGCACTGTTTGATCATAAGTTTAACAAATAATTTCTTCGTTCATTGGCATCATGATCTAAAAAGTAACCAATAATCCAATCACTACAGAAACGGCTATGAAGGCTTCAATCTAATTCAGTTACTTGACTTAATAGAGTATCTACAAATCATGAAAATATTAACACTGTAGTAAGGAGGATATTCCTGGACAGCTAATCAAGACTTACAAAAGGATGTACAATCTTATTTACTCTTACTAAAGATACTTACTATGCGGGAAGCAATATCTGTCTTCAGCTGTATTTCAAGATCTTCCAGTTCATCTAATTTTGCTTCTACACCAGCAACAAAATACGATTTTTCTTCTTGCTTTTCCTTCTCTTTACCCATTAGATCTTTTAGGGCACAAAATTCTGCTTGCACCCTGTCTTGCATTGCTTCACAATGCATCTTTTCATACTGAATTGTTTTCATTTCCAAGTCTACCAGAAGCGGCTGCTGAAACTCTGATTTAATCTGCTTTATGGTATGTAATGTGTGTTCCAATTTGCTCCGGAAATCTTGTTTATTTATATACTCTGCCTTAAGATCCGCTATCATGTTTTGGAAAAATTGATGCAACCCATCAATATCTTCCTCCAGGCGTTTTATTTGCCGTGTCTTAGCCTCTTTGAGTGATACATCAAAGACTTCATTTATGTTTAATTGATTGACTGCTTCCTGGATTAAGTACTTGATTTGTTGAACTCTCTGGGATAAAACCTGTGCTGATATAAAATTGGTTTCCGTGGAAGAGCCAGGGCTATTTTTCAGTATGTCAGCTTCATTCTTTATACTGGATATCATGGCCTGGATTCCATTTAGCAATGCTTGATGCCTGTCATATTCTATAACAAAGTTGTCAAAGCATTTAATCTTCTCTTCAAGTTTATTTTTAATTTCAAGAAATTGAGTTTGCAATTCCTCATGCTGCGAAGTGTCCCAGTTTAGCCTTATACAGTCAAATATTTCCTTGTACTTCATTATTTGTAACAAATTGAATTGAACAACTAAGGTTCTCTCTTTAAGCACATTGAGTTTATCCTTAACTTCCCCTTTTACACTTAATATTTCCTCTCTCTCCAGTTTCAATATATCACCCCACAGATCATTAAGCTCCTGATGCAATAAAGTTATTCTTTCAGAGAAATCTGTGTAGAGAACTATCTTTTTTTCCACTGCCTGGCATTTATTCTGGATTAACCTCTGTATTTTCCTAGCTCTATTCTTAAGGCATCCTAATTGGTCAGTTAGAAATAATTGTTCAAATATGTTTAGCTCCCCATGTGAGTGCTGACTCTCTTGGAGATGTGATGAGATGAGACCTTCCATCTCCTGTATTTCCTTTGAAAGCTCCTTTAAATTGACATGTAGATTGCCTAGCTCAGAGCATGTGATTGTTTGATTTATGTCGGAAATGGTCAGTGTCTCAGCTGTCTGAAGCTGGCTGTGAACTCCTTCTATGTCTGCAATAAGCCTCTGCCTTTTTTCCAGTTGGAATTCAAGCTGTTGTAATCTTTGAGTTGATTTTAAAACAAGTGCCTGGTATGAATTCTGTAATTCCTGTAAAAGGGCGCTCAGGTCAGTAAGTTCCTCTGGATTTAAATCTAGAGTGATACACCGGGTCTCATCAGCCAGTGACACAATAGTAGATTCTTTGTCTACAGCTGCACTGTTCACAGCCTTGCAATTTCTGATCTGTATTTTAATATCATCTGGGAAAAGTGCTGCCATCTGATCCAGAGAAAACAATGAATCTTTGACCCATGATATATTCTCTTTCATCCTTCTCATGATTTCGTATTTCTTGGAATCAGAACTAAGGATCTGAACATCCTCCTGGGGAGTTTGATGCTCCAATACTTCCAACTGATTCTGCAAATCATTTATTGAATTTTCCAAAGTTTTCTTTTCTTCCTCACTCCAAATCCTTTTCATATGCAGCTCAGTGCTTCTTTTTAACAAAGAAAAACTGTGTTTAATGGCTTGTAGCTCTAAGGTCCAAAGTAAGGGACATTTGTTTATTTGTCCATCTGGGGAACTCAACCCAGCTTGTAAATGCTGCTGGTGCTCTATCAGCTTTTGAATGTCCCGTGCTTTGTTCATGAGAAGGTTAAATTCATCAATTTCTGACACAATCTGATAATGTTTCTTTTGCACTGATTGCTCTATGTGTTCCCACCATTGCTCAAGTTGTTTCACTTGGCTTTCTGTTAATTCCTTATCTATGCATGTCAGATACCTAGATAAATTATCTTGTTCAGTTTTCAGCTTGTTTAAAATGTCTCTCTCCTTCTGTAGTGAACCCATACATTTTTTTATTTTCTCCAGAACTGTGTTGCTCGTAGGGCCCCTGTCAATAAAATTATTAAGATTTAAAACAATCTTCCAGAATCAGAACTAAAAGAATTAGACACATTTTTAATGACAATTTTGTTGTATACCCACCCACTAGAAAATTATTCACTCACAAAACTCAGAGGGGTAGCCGTGTTAGTCTGCATCTGCAAAAGCGACAGAGTCCTGTGGCACCTTAGAGACCAACAAACACATTGGAGCATAAGCTTTCGTGGGCTAATACCCACTTTGTCGGATGTATCCACGAGAGCTAATGCTCCAATATGTTTGTTGGTCTTTAAGGTGCCACAGGACTCTTTGTCACTCACAAAAGTAATCAATATACATTTTCATTATTTAAAATTTTCTTATCCTGGTAATTTTATACTTTTTACAATATACAGTTATTTCCTCATGTAATCTCAGGAAGAATTGACTATCCTTTCGAATTACTGCAATAACAATAACTTCCAGTGTATGAACTGCATAGAAATAATATTCACTAACATAATGTGTGCAGTTCTTTAGAAGAGTTATCTTGTAGCCCACTTTTAAAGCTAAACAAAAAGTAAACTTCAATAACAATGTTAAATCAGTTGTGGGTAAATTAACACTGTTGTATAGTAACTTCCAATGTAAAAATGAATATAAAAGTTTGGAATCAATTATAAGATTCCCATTTACTGAGGTTGAATCAATCTATTTTAGAGGTCGGCAACCTGTGGTGTTACACCCCAATGGCCCCCTCTATCAAGTCCCTCTGAGAAGTAGATTAGGGTTGTCCATCTCTCTCTCCCTCCTACTTTTGGGCCTGGCCAACTCGGGGTCGCATGTCTATGAATATGAAAGTGGGTCAGGGTTTGAGCACTAATGCTTCTTCCTTCCAACGTGGAAGCAGTTCCCGCACTCACCAATGTCTTTTATTATTTGATTAATAAAGTTTTAAAATTCAGTCACCTGGTGTGCTCCCTTCATCTCTGCCCCTATGATCCTGCAGTCTTAGCCTGATCAACAGAGGCCCAGGCAGATTGGTATCAGAAATCTGTCACAGTGGCACGTGTGCCAAATGCGCAACATGAGCTGATGTTTAGTGGCACTCTGCTGCCAGCCGGGGTCTTAGCCGCTGGCCCTGCTCAGCCCTCTGCCTGCCTAGATGAACAGAATCCCAGGCTGGCAGTAGGCTGAGTGGGGCTGGCGGCTAGAACCCCAGTCTGGAGTTCCATCTGCTGCCTGCTCTGCCAGTCTGGGGTTCTGTCCGTTGGCCTCTGCCAACCGGGGTCCTGGCCGCTGGCCCTGCTCAGCCCACGGCCATTCTGGGGTTCCAGCCACTGGCCCCCTGTAAATGTAAAATATATTACTGGCAGGCAAAACCTTAAATTAATGGAGACTTGACACACCACTTCTCAAAAGTTGCCAACTCTTGATCTGTTTGATTCAGTCAAATAGATTTTGCTCTTAAGACTGCTTTTGAAAATCCTACCTTAAATCCATTTAATAGCTTACATTTTAATTCAATTCTGTGCAACCACTTAAACATAAACAAATAATTTCATAAGTAATTTTAAAGTGTTTTCAAATAAATTGGCTCATTATTATGATTTATAGGTTAGCTCCATAATTTGAAGGCTAATTTGGAGAACATACTAAATATTAAAGTGTACTGGTTATCTTTGGCTTAATACTGGCAGATTTCATTCTGACTACAGAAAATAACACTTTCCTTATCAGTTAAAGTTCATTCACTGAATATGAAAATATTTCAGCAGATAGGTACCTAATATCTTAATGTGTCAGATTTTTTAAAATAATACCTTTTGCCTCCTATTTTTGTCATTTGTTAACAAAGAAAGATGGTGATTTATTTTGTGCCTGCCATGCCTTTGGAAAAAATTTTTTTAATAATACAACACTTAGATTGTAAGTTTTGCAGGGTAGGGACCATCTGTTATGTGTCTGTAAAGCATGTAACTCAATGAAGCTGGGATTTCTAGATGCTAGCAGAGCAAAAAGTAGTAAATAATAATGATTTTCATAGCCATTGCTACTGAAGTGCTCTAGATACAATGTAATGTTATTATCAATGTACTGGTTTGGACTAAACCAATTTTTGCTCTGTCTTCATATAACTTCAGTTAAATCGATACAGTGCCATATTCAGATTTCAGTTATACCAGTGTATAACTAGAGTAACTTTACGTAGGTTGATTTACATCAGTTACACTGAGGTAACCGAGATCTGAATCTAGCCCCTGTAGAGTAAACTGAATAAGTTTCTTGTACTTACGTTTTTATGTTTTCTTTTTCTATTAATAAACTCTTCATTGAAGACTGAACTGCAGACAGATTTTCCTGGTAATCATTAACTAGATGATAATGGTGTTGCTTAACCTTCCTAATGGCTTCTAATTCTTGAAGCAACCTGTCCCAGCAAGAAACCATTTCTGTTGTGTTGGGGGACAATTCTTGCCTCAGAGACAAAGCTGTGGCTCTCTGTTTTTCCAGTTCTGTGTATAAATTCTAGTCACATCCACAAACAGTGAAAAAAGAAAATAATTAAAGAGAACTTTCACCATTTTTAGTTCCTATTGTCTTTACAAAATATGGTTAAAATTGCAGATTTGTGTACACATGAACACATGCGTGCTCAGTGACATGTGAGCATACACACAGATTCACACAGGCACATGCATGTACATACATACATAATCACATATATATGTGCAATTGTACATCAGCAGACAAGTATAAAACAGGCATATTTGCATGCAAAGACAAACATTTACGGACATGTAGTTTATTCAGATGGATTTACACAAACTATGTTTTCACACGGTTGATCATAAAATCATAGAAATGTAGAGCTAGAAGGGACCTTGAGAGGTCATCACTGCACTGAGGCAGGACCAAGTAGACCATCCTGACAGATATTTGTCCAATGGGAATTCCACAACTTCCACTCGAAGCCCATTCCAGAACTTAAATACCTCACAGTTAGAAAAATTTTCCTAATAACTACTTTAAATTGCCCTTGCTGCAGATTAAGCCTACTATTTTTTGAGGATATGAAAACAGTTAATCACTGTACTTTATAAAACAGCTCTTAATATATTTGAAGACTGTTATCAAGGCTCTTCTCAAGACTAAATGTGCCCAGTTTTTTCAACCTTTCCTCTTAGGTCAGGCTTTCTAAACCTTTCATCATTTTTATTGCTCTCCACTGGACTCTCATCTATTTGTCCACATTCTTCCCACATTGAGGCAGACATAATTGGACACGGGACTGCAATTCAGGCCTTGCCAAGCGCCGAGTAGAGCCAGACAATTACTACCCATATCTTACATATGACGCTCTTATCAGTACACCCAGAATTATATTAGCCTTTTTCTCAACTGCATCAGGTTGTTGGCTTATAATGAATTTGTGATCCACTATAAATTCCAGGTCCTTTTCAGCAATATTACTGCGTAGCAAGTTATTCCTCATTTTGTAGTTGTTCATTTGATTTTTCCTTCCTAAGTGAAGTGTTTTGAACTTGCCTTTACTGAATTTCATCTTGCTGATTTCAGACGAATTTTCTAATTTGTCCAGGTTGTTTTGAATTCTAATCCTGTCCTCCAAAATGCTAGCAACGCTTCCCAGCTTGGTGTCACCTGCAAATTTTATAAGTATACTCTCCTCTCCGTTATCTAAGTTATTAATGAAAATATTGAATAGTTCTGGACCCTTGACTGACCCCTGCGAAACCCCACTAGATACACATGCCCAGTTTGAAAGCAAACCATTGATAACTATTCTTTGAGTACAGTCTTTCATCCAGTTGTGCGTCCACTTTATAGTAATTTCATCTAGATCACATTTCCCTAGTTTGCTTACAAGGACGTCATGTCGGACTGTGTCTTCAGTCCAGTGTAGAATGAGACTATATACAAGTTTAATAGTTTTGTGATTATTCAATGTGGTATAATATAGTTAAACTCAGCTATGTAATTAGTGAGGGAATGAGTTTTCTGGTTCCATACCTCTATCTCCTTTAGTTGTTCATTGACTAACACAACATCCAGTTCTGCAGTTTGATTTTTCAGCTCAGAGACCTTTTGTTCCTTCCCAATATATTCAGCATTTGCTTGGGCTTCAGGAAGAAGCGGTTTCTGGAAAACCATTTCCTTATTTGAACCCTGGAATGTAAAATGGGATTTTTCATACTGCAATATACATAATGTAGCATCTCTACTTTTATTTTTTTCTATTTAGCCCCATGTGTTCTGGCTATGCCCAAATCCTGCCACTCTTCCCTCTACAGCATTTCTACAACCCATTTTTTTCTTTCTGTCTCTGCAGCTAAAATTCTCATACAGACCCTTGTCCTCTCCTGCCTGGATTATCTCAGCCTGCTCGTCTATGGTCTCCCAGGTTATTCACTAATACAGTTCATACAATTGGTAAGATGTTGCCCATAATTCTGATCAAGTCATCACCACTTTGAATTCCTTCCCAGCTTACTCTCTTCCACTGCATCTTCTTCGAGCTATTTATCACTGTCTTCAAAGTCCTGCTTACCTCTCTCCCACCCTACTCATCTTCTCTTGTTTCACACTGCTCCCAAGCCCACTTTGTTTAGCAGTGATGCCAGCCTTAGCTCATCATTGGTTTCCTTTCTCATACCCATTTCCATGCTCCCCATACATGGAATGCCCTTTCTTGACCATTTGCAAGGACACTATCCTCTCCATGAACTGAGAGATAATGGTAAGTGTGAGGAGTATTTGTGAATAGTCTATATATTGAGGTTGATAGAGAGGATGGCCTTGTGATTAAGGTGCTGGACAGGGAAAGGGGTTCAATTCATGGTGCTGCCGCCAACTCCTTGTATGGGAAAATCACTTAAATCTCTCTGTGCCTCAATTCCTCAGATGTAAAATGGAGATATTACTACTTCCCTTCCCCAACTCTTTAGTTAGATTGTAAGCTCTTCAGGGAAGGGACTGTTTCTGACTATGAGTATGTACAGAACCTAACACAATGAGTTCCTGGTACCAATGGGAAGTTTCAGGTGGCACCATAATATAAATAATAATACAAATATCTTGTGTCAGCACAACACTGTACTACTAAGAGGTGTCCAAGTATCACCTTGGCCACCTGATTTATCTGTTGTACCACCACCCACGATCCTCTGTCTGTCTCTGCTTATACTGTGAGCTCCTCAGGGCAGAGACTGCACCATCTGTTCAGTCTCGAAAGTGCCTTGCACATAAGTTGCTATCGGAAATAAATAAGATAATAACAACAGTAATTAACACTCTTCTTTTTACCTTTTCTCTGGAAATATTCATTTTTAGGAGGGGGTTTGCGAGATGACATTTTAGTGAAAGGGGTTCACAGGTTGTTACACTTTGGGAACCACTGTCCTAGAAGCATCTGTATTTCTGGTTTCTACAACATTTTGGTGGTCTTTTCTCTGCCTCAGTTTACCTCTGGGCTGGGAGACACATTTAATGGTGGTTCTTTGACTGATCTCTTCACATTCCAACTGTGGAGTCAAGGCACCTGTGCCTTGAGCCAACCTGCACCAGTGACACATCGAGTGAGGGTGAACAAGCAGAGGTCACATCAAAGAACTCAGGCTACAGACAGGTAACTTTTATTTACCCAAACAATAGTGCATGTTCCACTGTGATCCACACACATTACTGTTCCTTTCTTTATTCTTGACATCATGACATGTAAAGCTATATACACACACTTAACCACACACCTTAACCTTTAATTGGAACTTATTTCTCTGTTACCTGAGCTGTTTGCTCTTGCGTGTGCTTGCTCTGATGTGAATCTTTTAGAGGACTGCCTGTCAATAATCTCCTTTCTTCAGAAGACAGATTATTTTGTTGCTCTTTCTCTGCTACATTTCCATTTAAACCTTGACCCTAAGAGAGCGAGTAAAAAAAAAACCAAAATTTAAAATGAAAAATATTAATGTCTCTTATTTTGTTATAAAACTAGTATAAAAGAAGCTGTTTAAGATTTATTGTCAGAGAATGGTCACAACATATTTTCTCTTTTACCACTTCCTCTTCTCACTCTCCTTGAAACTCCTGACTCAAAATATTCAATCTGGTTATATTAAAAAAACCAGAAACTGAAGCATGAATTGATGATTGATGTTTTAAACAGTGAGTATCACGCTATTGTAATGTGCTGAACAGGCTTGGAGAATTCTTCTACATGCTTTAGTTTATAATCATACAATTTATGGAAAGTTTTATTAGGAAACTGAAAAGGTGCAATTAATTACATGCTTTTGAGAGACTGATGCCTCTTTGCCCAGAATTTATCATTCTGGTTGTCATAAACACATATACTTACGTTATTTAGTTTCCAGCATTCTTTCAGCTCTTGTGTTCTGCTGTTCTCTTCAACAGCAGTGAGAATGTCAGAAAAGACCTGCTTCTCTCTCTTTATCATTGTATCTGCCTTATCCTGCGTCTTTACTTCATCAGCAAATGCATGTTTTGACTCAGTGGTGTCACTGAGAGTATTCTCATCCTCTTGCTTGACATTTTTAAGTGTGGTCTTCAAATTCCTGTGTTTACACTGAAGTGTTTCCATTTCATCCTTAGTAATCTTCTGTGCGGGAGAAGACTTATTTTGTTCAACAGATTCTGCTAAAGCCAAAATCTTCTTTAATGTGTCCTCACATTGACTAAGAAGTGCTTGTTCCTTTAAATGAGAGGAAAACATTTTTTATTAAAAAGTGTCTTCATTCAATTTACATAATGTTAAGATGACATCATCAATCATCATCATCATAATAGCTGTATACAGTGAATTGCTAAAATCATCAACTTTTGTCATGAAGGGCAACTTATGCTGTAAAACTCATAAAATATTCAGGTAAGCCTGCCTACTTGATGGCTGCAGAAAGTCAAATACTGCAACTGTATTTTTAAAGACAGCTGGATGCTTTTGTGATCAGGAATAACATCTGCTACTATATAAATTAATGGAACAATCACATTTTATGCCTCAGAGCATATGCTGAACTTGGCAAGGTTTAAGAAGGATGTCTCCTTCCTCCCCACATGTCTGTTTTGTACAGCATTTCACAACCTGTTAGAGGGACAATGAGGGAGTTAACTTTCTTCTGAAGCAACAGGAATTCCCCAGTGTTGGAGTCAGGATGCCTGACTTGACAGATCAATGGTCTGAGCTGGTATGTCATTATTCAATATTTTTCTACATTCAGTGACAACAATGATATTCCTTTGAAGCATATTTTCACAGAATCAAAAATACCAGGTTTTTAATGAAGATTTAATACTCAAACTGGCTCATGCAATTGTCTGGTCTGTCTCAAACCAAGCTACTCTATTCAGACAATTTGCATTCAGAACACTGGCTAATTTAGAAGACAACAGCTATGTGTTTGAAAATCACTCTCTTCCTTGTGCCCCACTGAAGAGAACTTTAGTTTTGGAAGCCTAAATGATCTAGGGCCCGAGTCTGCTTTCAGTGAAGCCAACAGCAAAAGTCCCTTGACTCCATTGGGAGCAGCATCAAGAATGCAGTTACTTCAGAAACGGTACATCACCCACACTTTAGATTTTGGAGGGGGCGGCATGGTTTAGTCAACTGAATTAATATAAATTAACTCTCCTCCTTTATGAATAGTACTGTCTTGAAGCTATGTGATCCTATGGCAGGGATCCATTAACAATAGTATTCAAAAATTGCATCATACCTGCAATTTCAACCGGTGTTTCTCAGCTGCTGGCTTTTCCACTGAGTTATCGGTACAATGACAAAGCTCCGCAGATAGCCTCTTCAGTGTGCTACTCAAGGTTGCCAATGTATCCCGGAACACTTGGTGTTCTTGCCCACGACCTTCCAGTGCCAGCGCAGAGTTCTAGAAGCCAAACGGTTTCTACATTTAGTGCAGTGTTATATAGTGCCTCAACACCAAAGTGGAACCAACAGCTAACCCTCATCCTCCTGCATGAGGGAGGAGGACACAACAGCAGTGAAGGCTACAATAGCTCTGTAGGAACAGATTAGTAAAAGGCCTCTTTTTCCTCATCTTTGCACTTTGTAACTATTTACCTCTGTACCAGTAGATTCAAAATGCTAATGTTCTTACGTGGTGTTTGTCAATATTTCACACTCACCTGCTCCTACTTCGTGTAATCGATTACTCCTGGGCAAAGCACAAGGCAGCAGAGGATCAAAATTTTAAGTGGTTCCCCCTTCCACTCTGTGGTCTGGGGAAGGATTCTGTAACCAACAACTATTTCAGCTTTACCCAGCGGAGAAGATTTGGCTTTAATTTCACTACAGGAAATTAGTAAACAAGTTCACTTCAGAGTGTCCTCACTTTGTACCACAACAGTCTGATCTGATAGCTTAATGAAATAACAAGCAAATAATGAGAACCTTAAATAATTACGTATACTAAAACTAATAATATGATAAGGAAATATGGCATGATTCCAACCTGCAAATGGCCCAGCAGACTTTCATGCAAATATTTTAGTTCTATCCGTGATTCTTCCATGAAGCAGGAATCCTCAATGCAATCCAATAGGTAATCTCCTTGGCCTTTTAATTCATTTAATAGGAACATCAAACCTTCTGCTTTCTGCAGGAGTTTTATATAATTTGTTAACTGAGTTTGTTTCTCCTGCAAACCAGCCTGAACATCAAAATCTAATTCCTGCTGCTGCTTCTTCAGTTCAGTCAGCACTAATCTCAAATCTTCTTTGCTTTGTGTATATCGTTTGCTCTGAAGCTGAATCTGTTCTTGATTGCTTGAAGAAGGGGAAAAATATATTAACAGAATTCAAGAATTTTGTATTATTTGTTAAGAAATATTAAATTGCAGACATTAAATCATAGAATCATAGAATATTTGTGTTGGAAAAGACCTCATGAGGTCATCTAATCCAATCCCCTGCTCAAAGTGCAACCAACACTAACTAAATCATCCCAGCCAAGCCTTTGTCAAGCCGGACCTTGTAAACCTCTAAAGATGGAGATTCCACCACTTCCCTAGGTAACCCATTCCAGTGCTTTACCACCCTTCGAGTGAAATAGTTTTTCCTAATATCCAACCTAGACCTCCCTCACTGCAACTTGAGACCACTGCTCCTTGTTCTGTCATCTGCCACCATTGAGAACAACCTAGCTCCATCCTCTTCGGAACCCCCTTTCAGGTAGTTGAAGGCTGCTATCAAATCCCCCATCACTCTTCTCTTCTGCAGACTAGCCAAGCCCAATTCCCTCAGCCTCTCCTTGTAAGTCATGTACCCTACCCCCTAATCATTTTCGTTGCCCTCCGCTGGACTCTCTCCAATTTGTCCACATCTCTCCTGTAGTGGGAGGACCAAAACTGGATGCAATACTCCAGATGTAGCCTCACCAGTGCCGAAAAGAAGGGAATAATCACTTCCCTCGATCTGCTGGCAATGCTCCTACTAATACAGCCCAATATGCCATTGACCTTCTTGGCAACAAGGGAACACTGCTAACTCATATCCAGCTTCTCATCCCCTTTAATCCCCAGGTCTTTTTCTGCAGAACTGCTGCTTAGCCAATGGGCCCCCTGCCTGTAGCAGAACTCAGCACTTGTCCTTGTTAAACCTCATCAGATTTCTTCTGGCCCAATTTGTCTAGGTCACTCTGAACCCTATCCCTACCCTCCATCGTAAATCATTAGATCCAATTATAATCATGAGATTTATTCTTTGAGTTGTAAATTACCCATAAGTAACAAGGCAGGAATTTTCAAAGGGGCATAAGGGAGTACAGCATCCAAATCTGACTGCATTTCAATGGTGGTTGAGTGCCTAAATCCCTTTGGTTCCTTTTAAATCTCAGCCTATTAAAACATAGTTGCTGTGCTGTATATTCTTTGCTTCTCATTCCAATACAAGTGTTATTTTTAACTACTAAATTAAATCTACTGTCTTTATGAACCTTCTGTTGGAGGTTTCTTGAAAAATGTAATATACCGTACAAAATACACACATATACATGATCATGAAAAGTATTTAAATACTGTGAAAAACAAACAACTGCAATTACTCATACAAAAGGCCAGCAGCACACTCAAATTTTCCTATATGTTCATACATTCAATGGGTAAGTAAATATATTTTGCAGATGGAAATTATGTGCCAATAATTGAAAATATGACCTATTATGAACAGATCAAGATAAACTGATGCAGTTAAATCCAGAGTAACATTATTAACTTAATGTAAAACAGTGACTAGAACCCAGAAAAGAATTCTTCATTAAATGTGCCCACTGCAACCTTTATATGAGTGGGTTTGTGTCCAGCTAGGTGGAACACGAAGGGCATTGCCCCTGTGAGGACTCCTTGCAATATGGGGGAGAGAAAAAGGAAAGTTTACAGCAGGGGTTGGCAACCTGAGCTGATGTTCAGTGGCATCTGCTGCCAGCCAGGGTTCTGGCCACCTGCCCCACTCAGCCCGCTGCCTGCCTGGATGAACGGAACCCAAGGCTGGCAGTGGGCTGAGTGGGGCTAATGGCCAGGACCCCGGCTGCAGGGGCCAGCAGAAGGAACTCCAGACCGGCAACGGGCTAACTGGCAACAGGCTGAGTGGTCTGGGGTTCCGTCTGCTGCCTGCGCTGCCAGTCTGGGGTTCTGTCCGTCGGCCCCTTCCAACCAGGGTCCTGGCTGCTGGCCCCTCTCAGCCCGCTGATAGTCTGGCACACCGAAGCTTAAATTAATGGAGACTTGCCACACCACTTCTAAAAGGTTGTTGACTCCTGGCTTACAGGGAAGGACACAATCCACTTGGGGTGAGGTCATGGTCATTGCATTGCCCTTCCGGCTCACTGGAAGAGTGGAAGGGGTGTTTACACCCCATAGACTCACGGAGATGCCCTTTTACAGGATTGGGCTGGAAGCATCCCTTCTGGGAGCTGAGTAAGGGAGGTTAGGAGTTCCTCCAGCTCCTCGGTGGGGAGCTGACCCCACCCCCCTTTTTCTGACCTCCTTTAAGGGACCCGGGTGGGAGGGTTGGGGCTCCTACGTCTGGACCAGCAGGGACATGACCCCTTCCCTCCTGCACTCTAGAACTTGTTGCCTGGTAATCCCACATATTATAAGTAAATAAAGATCCAGCCTAATTAAACCACATCCATGGCCTTCTGCCTTGCAGCATGGACAAATACTGCACATTTCAACTCATTTAATATGAACAAATAAAAACTCTCCCAGAGCTGGAACTGGTTTCTAACAGGGTGACTTGCCTTACTGGCCAGAGAGTCTGGGGCTAAGTCAACCCTGATTACAGGATGAGCCTCACCTGAGTGGAATCAGGTAATTCCCTACAAAGGTCAGCAGGTGACTGTAGTGTAGGGGAGCTGCTCAGAGAATACAGAGGCTGCTAGGGGTTCGCTGGCTTGAGCTAGGCCTGGGATTTGACATAACAGAAAAGGCTGTGTCCCTGGGCAAGCAAGGAAAGAGTGCAAAAGCTCTCCAGGCAAGGAAGTCTGGGAGCAGGAAATGTTTAGTTGGGGGACATTAATTATAACTAATTGAGTTATTTTCTGTGAATAAACCCAGTCTTCAAGCAGAGGTATTTTTGACCTCAGAAATATATGTGACATTTGTCTAAGGAGCAATTTGAGGGAGAAATTATTAGTCATGCACTGCAGGCATACTCCTGGCTAAGAAGAGGCCCTCAGTAAGCAGTCACATCACTACATGGTCTTTAAAAACTCTGCACTGTTAGTGACATACGGATTTCTTTAAATCCTAAGATTGATTCTGACACAGACACAAATGTTTATAAGGCCAGATCATGGCTGGCCCTGGATGGGTTGCAAAGGGCACATGGACCAGCTACCATCTCAATGGGAGCCAAGAAAGCACTGGGCTAATGCTGCCAATAGCTATTCTAAAGCTGGGGTTGGATGAACTACTTCTCTCTGCGCTGCCAACCCTATCCTGGGCTCCCAGGGGAATTCTGGCTGAGCTGGCCAAAACCTTTCTACTAGGGGTTTCTGCTGTTCCTCCTCATACGCCGTAACCATGGCCAGTAGCTTAAAGCCACAATACATCCCATCATGAATAGTGCAGAAATTTTAAAAAAATTCTAGTTATCATTTTCTTGTCCTGGCCAAACAAAGAGCATAGAAGCTATATACTGTGTAAAGCAGGAAGAGGAATTGATAGAGGTAGTAGATCAAACTACAGTAGTGGTCTCTTTGTAAGCTTCATGGTACCTTAGATATTTGGTGACTAAATGAACAGTGCACTCCCATTGACTCTGGAGATCATAAATAGTCTGCTGAATGGCAGTGTCCTTCACTCCTTCAGTACTTGTTAAGATTTCGCCCAAAGCTATGATGTTTTGCATTTTAGTATCTCCCTTATCTTTGAGAAAAACTATTTCCTGCATTAAACAAAAGAGCAGAAGCAGAACATGTAACACACTTTATTCATTTACTTGTAGTTATTCTAACAAAGGGTATCACCTGCAAAATGTTTTATTCTTTGTCTACTGTTGTTGAACAAAAACGATCATCACTTCTATTGCCTGCATAATTGATATTAATAATTGGATGAATAATCCAGGTTAAATGTTAGCATTACCAAATGTACCTAAGATTTCTTCACACACATACCCTAATACTTCTATAGACCAGTGGCTTTCAGCCAGGGGTATACATATCCCTTGGGGTACACAGAGGTCTTCCATGGGGTACATCAACTCAACTAGATATTTATGTAGTTTTTCAACAGGCTACATAACAAGCATCAGCAATGTCAGTACAAATTAAAATTTCATACAGATGCTGCTGCTCTATATACTATACGCTGAAATGTAAGCACAATATTTAATAATATAAATATGGAGATATGCCTATCTCATAGAACTGGAAAGACCTTAAAAGGTTATTGAGTCCAGTTCCCTGTCTACACTAGCAGGACTAAGTACTGTCCCCTGACAGATTTTTTGCCCCAGATCTCTAAATGGCCCCCTCAAGGATTGAGCTCACAACCCTGGGTTTAGCAGGCCAATGCTCAAACCACTGACCTGTCCTTCTCCCCATTACATATAAATGTAAATTTACATTCCAATTGATTTATTTTATAATTGTATAGTAAAAATGAGAAAGTCAGCAATTTTTCAGTAATAGTGTGCTTTGACACTTTTGTATTTTTATGTCTGATTTTGTAAGCAAGTGGTTTTCAAGTGAGGTGTATCTTGGGGGTTCACAGGACAAATCAGACTCCTGAAAGGGGTACAGTAGTCAGGAAAGGTTGAGAACCACTGCTACAGAAGAACAAAACACCAATGTCATTCTGATAAAATAAAGCAAAAATTTGCTTCAAATACTATGAGTGGGACCCTAACACCCACTGCAGCCCCTTTAAGCGGTGTATAAAGGCCCATTTCTAGCTGAGGGAGGATTCTCCCACCCTGGGCACTGCAGAAGACAATGGTAAGGCTTACCCTGTGATGACCCTCTCACAAACCTCAGCATAGGGGGCTGGTAGATAGGTGGGATGTGTCAGAGGTGAGCCAACAGAACGCAGCACTGTCAATATTCCAGGCAGCACTGCAGCCTACAAGGCGACCGTGAGGAGGTTGCTACAACTTACGCAAGCCCTCTACGCTAATCTGTGCTGGGGATCTTTTCAGCTTCTGGAACAGCCAGGATTGGGAGGGCATAAAGTCACTGTTAGCTCTGCCTTCCCCGTAGGCTGAGAGTTCTGTGCTGCCCAACTGCATTTACTTAACCACAAAACCATGTGCTTAGCTGTACACTGTAATCATCAATTAAATAAGGTGGGTCTAATGAGATTATTACACACCATACATTTCCCGTACATTACCCTCAGATAGCAAAATCAGAGTAGTAAGTGTGCCGCAGTACCTTTATTTCATGTATCCTTTCTTCCAGTGGCAACTTGCCTTCCTGTGAACTCAAGTCAATAACTGATTCTTTAAGTCTTTTTATCCAAGAAGACATGTTCTGTGCAAGTGCTTCAAAATTCTGTCCTTCCATGGACCATGTTTGAGTAATTCCTAGCGCTTCACTTATGTGTGTCTGTAGTTCCTGATACCGACTAATGAGATGACTGGATTCAAACACTGTTTCATCTCTTGTAAACCCAGACTCCCTCAAAGAATTTGCCAGCTGAGAGAGAGTGTCAAATGATTCTCTGAAAAATACAACAAATGAATCACAGCGTATCTGCTATAACAAAGAGGAGTCAAGAAAGATACAAACTATCCCCTTTCCCCAAGACAAGGCTACCTCTGCTTTATTAGCATTTGATACAAGTTTTCTAATTTTATCTTCTCATTTTTGGTCTCTGGCAATTTTATTTCCTGAATGGTCAGCCATTCCTTCAAGCCACTGCTGTCTTCTTGAAGTCTAAAGAAACAACATACACAAAAATGTATACCTTGGTAAGTAAGTAGTATTATATCTGTAATAACTAAAAAAACATTGACAATAACATATCACTGTAATAGATATGAAATAATCTTGGCTGTGATTCAGCAAGGTATTTAAGCGCATATGTAACTAAGTATGTGAGTAGCCCCACTGATTTCAACTGAACCATTTACAAGTTTTAAGCAAATGCTCAAATACGTTGCTGAATAGGGATCCTCATTATCTCTTCATTGTTAAGAAAACTGAAGAAGTGAAACAAAACAGAAGAAAACATGAGCAGATTCCTCAGTAACACAAGATTTATAATGAAAATCAGAGTTATTTATTCTTCATTATGGTTGTTTAAGAATTATATCATTTTAGATCATCTATAAGTAAGCTGCTGGGAATTAATTTTAGCTCCCTACCGAATGAGTTGCTGCAGAGAAGCACGGAGTTTCTTTTCTTGTTTTTCACATTTGGAGGTTATACTTTGTAATTCTGCTTCTTGATCTCTCACCCAGCTACTAAGCTGGTTAACACTTGCTTCGGGTAAATAACTCTTCACCTTACTCAAGAGAGATTTTACCTCCTGGATGTCATTCTCTTTGCCTTCAAAAGTTAGGAAACTCTTAATAAAAGCACAAACATGACAAATTAGAGATGCATTTAGCAAGTTTGCTACTATATAACAGATATTTATATTCTATATAAACTTCTTAGTTTATGTTATCACTATAGGCTTTTAAAAAAATCATTAGTGTCTCTTGCAAGGTATATTTACAGTGTGCTATTCATTTAAAACCCACCTCACTTAAGCGCAAATGGAAAAACTCCCTTGAAATAGAAGGGGAAAGTAAAGAAAAAGAGAGGACAAAGATTCTCTTCTGGGGTAAAGTATACAAAGCAGAAGCATGAACCAAGCATCCACAACTTTCATATTCAAATCTCCCATTAAGACTCATTTCTTCCAGCAAACCTTCAGTTGTTGATAAATCATGACTATCTGCTCCTCCTGCAATTTGCATTGTATCAGTCTGACAGAAGAAAGGGAAGAGAGGGCAGAAAGGAAAAGGTTGAGGGCAAACAAGAATATCAACACTGATGGACTGGAAATCATGGAGAGGCTAAGTACAAAGAATGGGTGTGTGATGGGCAATGCTTAAGGAGACCAGATGATGGTCAGAGAGGGGGAACGCAGCAACAGAGAGATCAGAGAGAGACCAGTGTGTGGTGAAGATCAAGTCAAGTGAACAGCCCTTTTGGTGAAACAGAGAGTTGAACCAAGGCTGCAGGTTGAAGGAAGACATGAAGGTGAGGAAACATGCAGCTAAGGGGTCAGATGGGACATCAATGTGGAAGATGTCATCATCGAGGATGAGTGTGGGAGATTGTGAGGAGAGGAAGAGAAGGAGCCAGGAGTAAATCAGAGAGGAAAGGCTGATGGGAATGAGTATGCCTAGGGTTCCTAGGCTTCTGTAGGGCTCTTACAGAAATATGCAAATTAATAATAATACTAATAATAAGGGTGAAATATTGGGTACATGGGGATTTTGCCATTGATTTCAACAGGGTCAGGAACACCTTAGTCTTTAAGGCCCTGATTCAGCATAACACTTAAGCACTTCCTTAAGTCCCATTTACTTCAATTTAGTACCTTCTAGCATCTGAACTTTCCTAACTATAGGTTAGGACTTTATCTCAAATGTACACTTCTTAACACAATTTTATTACCTCTTCTACTAGCTGCCACTCTGCTTTGGGTTTTTTAAAAGAAATATTCTTCAAACTCAAGAAAGCCTGAACTTACAAACTACAGTAAGTCAATCTACTCCAGAGTTGAGAGTCCCTTGAGAACTTGGGAGGGTGCACCTTCCTTCAAAAGCCTTACATTTTAAAATATTCTAATATCTTACCATGAGCTTTTGCAATTTTTCTTCCAGTGTCTGTTTTGTTTCTGATGGGTCAAAACAATCCTTTAAAGATAGCTGAGCACTGCTGAACCAGTCATTAAAATCCTTACACTGATCTGCGGAAAGATAGAGTCTGACTTTTTATTTTTTGTATCCAGTAACAGAAAATCTCTACTCAACATGAAGATTTCACTTAATCTCCTAATAATTATATTTATCAATGCTTTTCCTGGATGCTGTCTCTCACTACACGCAACATGACAGAAAATGCTGCAGTCCTTACTTCTTTCCTTTGAAACCCAATCTTGTATTGACAGTGAACATGACATGCGGGAGGGCCCAGCTCCGGGGCCTGTTTGTGACATTTTCAGAAAACGTTGCATTGGATAATCTATAATCAAACATTCTGATTTACTGTTACTATTCTGGCCACTAGCACGAATAAATAATATTCAGGAATTACTAATCTCAGTGACTGCAGGCTAATATTGTCTTTGGGTGAAATTTTCCATGGGTATAACTCCAGAGGAGTTACACCAGTAGGTTAAAGATACCCCTCATCCTGTGTTTGGCAACTAGAATATGTCACCTAGAACTGAAAATACACACTTATGAATAGGCCACATCAAGAAGCTAAGCACTGTTCACACATGTATTGAGGCAGCAAAGTTCTGGTAACCCTTCCTATTGCCAGATCTCAAATGCTGATCTGAAAGGATGGAATCTTGCAGGAGTTCCTCAGACGCTATGGAACACAAAGCTCTGTCATAGTTCTCTACGCAGGGCCCAATCTACAGCCTGTATTCTAACAGAACTTCCATGTAATCCAATAGGAATTTTGTGCATGTAAAGACTGCGGGACAAGGCCCACAGCTCAGAAAGAATGTGGAGACTGAGGGTCAGATCCTGAGCTGGTGTAAGACGACGTGGTTCCCTTGCAGCAGACAGAACTATTCCATCTTATGCCAGTTGAGAATCTAGCCTTCAGTTTTTACTTGCGAGTTACAACATTCAAGTACTCGCTCAACACACACATGCATGTCAGTCTTTAAAAGTGAAACCTATTTTTGCTTACAGTTCAAAAGACTGATAAAATGATCCTGGAAAATGTGTTTCTTTGTATTAAATAAATCAGTGATACAGTGAAGCTGCTTTTTTAATTCAGCCACTTCTGGAGTCAGGCAACCTGTCTTTTTCTCGAGTAATTTCACTTGGTGTTTTTGTTGGAGAATTTTCTGATGTAGCTCCTAAATTAAAAAAATAAACAAATTAAAAACAGTGTTACTGATATATTAAAAGGCATCTAAGGTTAAGGAGAAGGTTTCAGCATACACTGTACAAAGCTATTTTGTGACAAATTAAATTGTTTTAAGAGGGGGTCATTTCAAAATATGTCAAAATATATTAACATTATTTATGCAACAAATGAGTAAGAATAAATAATAAGAGGTGATCAGGTGTTTATATTACACACACACACACTTCTGCGTCACACACAACAGATAGTTGGAGGTTATAGCAATGTAACAAACTGCAGGGCCATAAATAAATAGCATTTCTCATGCACCTTTGTATAACCTGCATTATGAACACTAATCCATCTCACAAGGACTTGTTCTAATATTTCAAACCTCTGAGCAATCACAGGGTGGTTTTTTTAAACAAAATTTCTGCCAAATACATTTTTACCTCTTTCCAAAACATGGAATTTAATATCTCTAGACCCTGCAAGGCTAGATGCAGGAGGCCAGATCCTTAGCCCTGTTCTGTCCCTTCTAGAGGTGCAAAAAGGGTGGAAAGTTGGTTTAAATAGCCAAGTGAGGATTCTCTTGCATAGAGGAATGCCCATGTAGCATAAAGTCAGCATAGTTGGCTCTGTATCACCAGCTCCTGGCAAAGGATACAGCTCTACAATATAGCTCAACATACTGATATGACCCAGCCCAATATATGCACTGGGAATTTAATACCTTTTGGGGTTACCAAGCCCAACACAAACTACTATTTCACGTAACTAAAAGGACTGATTAGCTAGCTACAGTAATGCACAGATAAATCAGGCCATTCCTTCTTGTTTGTGGGTAACTTTGGGAAATATTGGGAGTCAAGCTAAATTCTTTACTTCATTGTTCTACCAGCTTCAAGCATTTTAAAAATACATGACAGAAGCACATATGAACAGCTGCCTGTGAAAGAAAAGGTTATCAAAATTACAGGAGATGCATAATTTGATATACAGTACCTCTAATTTCGTAAAGATCTCTAAAGTGTCAGAGGGAAATAAAGCTTTTAAGAGTGATTCTGTCATCCCAATCTGTGTCTTGGCTAGGTCAAAGTCCCCTTTTAGCTCTGCTGAATTGCCATTGAGTTCACTGGGTCTCCTCTTATTCAGTAAGTGCTTTCTTATTAGCTCCATTTTGTTCTCAACAGATGACTTGATGACCTTAAAATTGAAAATGCACAAGCAGCATAAGAAGCTTTACTTGACTAGTTTCCTACAAAATGGGGCTCAAGAGAATTTATTCCTTTTTATACCAAACCTTTCTACACTAATTGCATTTTCCTCCCTTCTAAACTACTGTACTTTCTTTTCTATCTGATGTTTTTTTAAAAAAAATCTAATCCTACACTGAGTGTGTTGCTGCTGCTTTAAATGAGTAAAGTTTATTCTTCTGACTACATTAACACTCTCAGCTGAGCATGGGTACTCGTCTCTTCTCCACTTCTGGGAACAACAAGGAGCCAGACCTCTCTGATCCATTCACTGACATTCTGCCCTGTCAGGCATCCTGTAGAAGCATTTCCACCATAGCGCCACATAGGTCTACTGCAGTCTTCCAAGGACAGAGCAAGGAGGGGGACAGAGACAGGAGGGAGCAAAACAAGTCCCCATCAGCTCACAAGGCAATAGGATCACTCCACTGCCTTCATGGCTGCTCTAGGCCCACAGAAATAGCCCCACAGAGTTGCTGACAATGGTCATGTCCTCACCCCAAAACACCACCATTGAGTACTGGGGCACACAAGAAGCTCAGTCTGAATTGTAAACCCCTTACATAAACTTGCCACACTGATTCTGCCCATTTTTGGAAATATATGCCCATATGGAGGAGGCGGCTTTGTCCTTAACCTAGGGAATTAATGCACCAGTGCAAAAACATTTACATTCACTTACTACAGAACCTACAAGAAAAAGAACACAGTAATTACTATAGACTTGTTAAAAGTACATTGTAAAGTAGCTTGTTGCCTGCCTGGAGTGCCGTTTGATGCAAAATGGCTCTACAATGCCCTCTACTTGGAGCAGTGGCTAAGGGTCTGGTCCTATTCCCCTGGAAATCAATGGGCATCCATCCAATTAGCTATAAAGGAAGTTGGATCAAACCCTAAATCAGGGGTGGGCAACCTTTTTGGCCCAAGAGCCACATCTGGGTGGGGAAATTGTATGCAAGGCCATGAATGTAGGGCTGGAGAAGGGGGTTGGGGTGCAAGAGGGAGTACAGGGGGTGTAGTGGGCAGGAAGGGGCACATAACAAGGGGCTGGGATGCAGGAGAGGTGAGGGTGGAGGAGGGGGCTCAGGGCAGGGTGTTGGAGTGCAGGAGGGGTGTAGCAGGGAGCTCAGGGGCTCATGGCAGGGTGTTGGAGTGCAGGAGGGATGTGGCAGGGGGCTCGGGGACTCATGGCAGAGTGTTGGGATGCAGGAGGGGGCTTGGGGCAGGGAGTTGGGGTGCAGGAGGAGTGTGGGGTATGGCGGGGGCTCGGCAAAGGGTTGGGGTGCAGGAGGGGTGTGGCAGGGAGCTTAAGGCAAGGGGTTAGGGTGCAGGAGGAGTCTCAGGGCAGGAGGATGGGTTGCAGGAGGGGTTGCAGAGTGTGGCACGGGGGCTCAGGGCAGGGGGTTGGGGTGAAGGAGGGGTGCAGTAGGGGGCTCAAGGTAGGGGGTTGGGGGCTCAGGTCAGGGGTGCAGGAGGGTTTCAGGGTGCAGGCTCTGGCCCGGTGAGGCTTACCTCGAGCGGCTCCGGGGTGGCAGCCACACAAAGCAGGCTCCCTGCCTGTCCTGGCCAACATGTTCGGCAGTGGCTCCTGGGGGTGGGGTGGGGCAGGCCGCTCTGCTATGCGCTGCCCTCACCTGTAGGTACACCCCTGAAGCTCCCATTGGCCGCAGTTCCCTGTTCCTGGCCAATGAGAGCTGCAGGGGGCAAATGCCTGCAGGCAAGGACAGTGCATGGAGCCCTCTGTCCCCTGCCCTTCCTCGGATCCGCAGGGACGTGGTACCAGCTGCTTCCGGGAGCGGCACGGGGCCAGAGCAGGCAGGGAGCTTGCCTTCACCTCACTGCACCATGGAGCTGACAACCCTGCGGGCCAGACGGAAAGCTCTGATGAGCCGGATCTGACCTCCGGGCTGTAGTTTGCCTTCCCCTGCCCCAAATGCCACAGTTTGATCCCAGGACAGCAGAGGACAGACTGAGCCATTAATGTTTAAAAATATTGGTTTGGTTCATACAATTTACTTGAAAAAGGAGCAAATTAAATGTTGATCCTAATATCCAACAGAAATATCTCCCCTTGCCCTGTGGTCAAGGCAAACCAAAAGCCATGACTGTGGCGAACAGGGCACGAGCAGCTAGATAACATGACAGAACTGATAATTGTAAACTGCATAAGTCACCTCTTACCTGGAACTCCAATGGAGGCTCACTGTTATGAAGAAGACGCTCTATCTCAGCCACTTTTTGGTCAAATTCCTCCAAGTTTTGCTCTTGAACCTCTAAAGAAGTCTAAAGAAGAGTTGGGGGGGACACCAATATATCTGTAACTACATAATTTTCTGTCAAATTTAATTTCCATTTTCCTACTAGAGTACAATTGTGATATTACTAATTTATTGAGCCTGTGCACTCAATTCCCTTTCAGATTTCAATGGGAGTTGTGTATGAAACGATTTCAGGACCAGCCTTATTTATGACCAATACAATATAGTGACTTAGAATTTCTTGTACCAGCAGTAAGAAAATCTAACCCAGAAGTTAAAAATAACAATCTAGTGCAAATGAAAAACTTAACTTATTATTGTATTTTTTCCATAGCACAGTTGCTATTGTAGAAAAATAGTCTTAATTTGAACTTAATTCTTGACATTCAAAACATACTCTAAAATACTCTCTGCAGACACAGACTAAATCAAGAATTATTACAATCCTGATTATATTTTAAGAGTAATACTTTAGGTTGATTTGATGATATTTCATAATGTTGTCTATGTGGATTTCCAGGCCCAATCCAACACCTACTGAAGTACTGGACATTGGATCAGTCTATCAAAATTTGATTGTCCAAGTTAAAATACTCTGGGTAAGCTTCAACTTCTGAAACAGGCACTACCAGAAACATTCTACATGTCACATTCATGAATCTATGTGCCTCATTCTCTCAGGGCAAAATATTCCTTTTTATTCTCCTTCTCTACCTACTTAGCAAGTGACTAATTTCTGTCCACTCACTCATTCCAGGTCGCACAAAGAGGAGTTTCCAGTTTCATGCCAACAACATAAAGAGCACATGAAAGTTGTGTAACTTCTTTCACATCATTTACATGGAAACCATCTTTTAAATGGTTTGTAAAATATTTAACAATCTAGCTCCTGTCATGCTAAACTTTTCGGAAACATATACACTTAAAATGAGCTGTACTTAAATGCATTGCTATAATGGAGCTGTAATTAAGGATGATGGTTAATATTACATACTAACTATGTTGCAACAATTATATTGCACAAACATTCACACAGAGATCTTTCATGGTTAAAGGAAAAAATGTATAAATGGCCGAGATTCCCTGGAAACTTATATAAGTCGTACAGTTAATGTAACTATGCTGGATCAGTTTTCCTTCCTTGCCTGATCTCTTTTGCACTGCTGAAATGACGCACAGGTGATGGAAACTGATTTTATCTCCCCTGCTGAGTGTTTTTCCTCACATAAGGGAATCCACAGCTGGTGTAAAGTCCACATAGTTCCTACACCAGCCACCCCCGCCCTAGTAAAGGGGGCATGCCAGCAGTGTGGCCATAGCATACAGTGCTTCAACAATTTCTGGGTGACAAAATGGCTCTTAGGGGACAGATGCCAGCTGGGGTACTTTAGAGCAGCTCTGAGGTATTCCAAACTATTCCAAGATAAACAATAAAAACATGAAAATAGCAATACACAGTGTGACGTTTCACTTCATATTTTTATGAAAATATGCTTATGATATGAATGATATAACTGAGATATATCTTATGCAAGAAGGGTCTTGTAAGGTATCATGGGAAAGGTTTTGATTTACTGGATGTGATTATCCAATCTGTATGCCTGAACATTTCTGTATTTGAAGTTAGATACAAAGTCAATATTCCTATCTGTATTTCAACTATGCTACTTGGGTGATGCCCACTGCTAACACTTCAGGTACAGCAATGGAAAAGCCAGACCGGGCTCATGGCTCATCAGCAAAGACAATGGATTATGACAAGCTTGGCCTTCCTGTGGACACTCCATACTGCCACTGACTCATGAACGCTCTGATACTACAGAATCAGGTGGTCTTGTCACCTGATACTAAACATTACCTAGGACTTCTTGTAACTTTCCACTGGAAAGGAAGGAGGAGGGGAGATCAAGTCTGGGAAACAAAGGATTCCCACCTTATGCAAATCCTATTTAAGGGTGAGAAGGAAGGCAAATGAGGTTCCTCCTCTCCATGGCTGTCTGCCGAAAAAGAAAGACTGCAAAAGCCATCTGAAGGGAAGGCAAGTGGGGAGTCCAGATTGAGACAGAGTTCCAGACTGAGAAGGAATATAACTGGAACTCTGAACCAGAGAAATGTTGCAACCTGTCTGCAACGATATCCAGGGTGAGAAATACTATTTGTAACCAATTTCCTTAGCGAAACTAGCTTAGTTTTTGTGTTTGATTTCATTTGGTCAGTAATCTGCTTTGTTCTGTATGTTACCCCTTTTACCACTTAAAATCTGTCTTTTATAGTTAATAAAATTTGTTTTGTTTATTATTAAACCCAGTTGCTGTAATTTCTAACTGGGGGTAGGTGGTAGGGGGAAAGTTGTGCATACCTTCCTCCACATTGAGGGAGGAGGCGGATTTCATAATATATCTTTGGGTCTGCACTCCAAGGGAGCAGACACCTGAGTGCTAGATCTAGTCCCTTAAGCTGAGCCTTCCCAGAACTGATCTCAGTGTCTGTTTTGTTTTGTAGTCTGTGTGTGTATTGGAGCAGGCTGGATAGCCTGACTCAGCAAGAGAGGTAAAAAGGGTGCCCAAACTGGCATAACAGGTGGGCTCAGTGGTCTCTTAGCACATCAGGTTGCATCTCAAGGGGTCCAACCCATCATACATAGAGTTAAACATGGCCATATACAGATATACACATATATATGTACCCACACACACCCTTGTCCCCGTTTCTCTGACAAGTTCCATGTTTGGAGCACATTGTGGGTGCTATTACGCTATACATACTCATGTGCTCAGGCCTTGTCTACACAAACATTTAGTTCTTGGCAAGCTGGGGTGTCAATATACCCTGCACTAACCTGCTGCAAACTAACTGTCCCTGTGAACCTTTCTGACTTCCATTATTTGATCTAGTCCAGTGGTTCTCAAACTTTACCAACCTGTGAACCCCCTTCACTAAAATGTCAAGTCTTATGAACCCTCTCCTCAAAATTAATATTTCCAGGGATTTTTCTCCCTTACCGGAGCATAAATGACAAATACAGTGATCTTGGAAATATAAAATTTGTTTTCATTACATGCTTATTACACATTATTATTATTTATCATTACAGTATTTTTATTACATTATGAAAATGGCAACTCGCTTCCAAGATCTCACTTTTGTAGTTTGTATCACTTTTAATTAAGCCTGTTATAAGACAGGGCTCCTATCAGAGGTGCCAGTAGAAAAAAGGGGTGCAGGGATGAAGCCCCTATGCACCCCAGTGCCAGAAAAGTTGGGGGAGTTCTTGGGGGCCGCCAGAAACAAAGCTTAAATTTGTTGTTCATCATAATTTAAGAACAACACTAGCAGCCCATTTAATTTTAAAAACAGCAAAAAATATCCACCTCCCCTTCTATTTCATATAAGGAGCCTTGAAGTTTAAATTTCCTCAGTGTGACATATATGCTTGCTTTGATCTGCTGCGCTCTTGGAAGTCCCCAAGGCTCCAGGCTGCTGGCCCCAGGCTGCCTGGAGTCCCTATGGACAGCTCTGTCCGCCACTAGGGATTTTTTTTCTAGAGAACTCCCTGTAACATTTCGTGATTCATGAACCCCAGTTTGGGAACCACTGATCTAGTCCCATTTCAAAGAGGACTAAATCAAAGTGCCTTAACGAACCATTAAGTTTCCAAGATCTGCATCCTAGTGAGGTACACAATTAATTCAATTAAATTGCTCCGAAACTGCAGAGAAAATTACAAATGTCAGGACTTTCTCTGTGTATCACTGATATTTATAACCAATATGTGCCTTTATATCCTACAAATCTTTAACATGTTGGAATAAGTTTGTTGTGTTTACTTGACTAAAATTATCTCAATCAAATTACCTTCAATTGTGTCACCTCCTCTTCAGTCAGCTGACGTTCTTCTATGCTCCTAAGTTGTATATTTGCCCATGTGTCAGTCTTGCTGAATAAATTAAGAAGTCTGTCCCACAAAGCCAGAGCTCTTCCCAAATTATCACAATAGTTTTCAGTTTTTTCGTTGATCTACCACAAGATTTATAATAAAAAAACAAATTTTAGAAAACAAAGTAACATTCTTAGCAGAAAGGCAATGTGATAAAGACTAGATGAGATGGAACCACACAAACAACAAGGGCAGTAGGTGAAAAAAAATCTCGTATCTTCATTGTGCACTGGTCACAGAGAAGATATTTCAATCTCTTACTAAATATGGCTTTCAGCAATACCATATCAATCACAATGACTTGTCTCCAGTTTAAAAACAGGTTTAGTAGAATGACTTGCTAATCAAATATCTCCTCTCAATACATACCATTTTATCTCAGCATCAATGCACTACTTACCCTGACACTTCTGAAGATTTCAATTTCCTACCAATTGCACAGGCACAGTAAATTTCCATATTGTTTCCAAAGTCTAAACTAACAGAAGTTGCCATAAAAGTTTGAAAATCCAACCAGTGAAAGCAAATATTGCCTTTTTGTATACCCCAGAACTGTCCACTGTAGGAGTGTGCCCATGCCTTATAGATCACGAACACTGAGGTTGAAGACAAAGTCTAAGCTTTTCTTTGATAAACATTTGACTTTATCTCTCAAGATTCTTTGACATTTTGCATTTAATTTATTCTAAATATTACGCACAAGTCAGAATCAATTACTATAATGCATATCTGATAAGACCTCCCTGATAATTTCCGTTTTACATACATCCAGCCATCTGTCCACAATAATGTCAGCCTCTTTCTGAAAGGGAGGCTCCTCGAAGCTTCTCATTTTATTGAGCTGGAAGTGGAGGTTTTTGCAGATCTGATTTATTTTGTCTACATCTTCAGAGCAATTGTTAAATTCTTCTTTAACTGCTTCAATCTGTGAAAAAGAAAGAATGTATATTTGAAAGCATGTGTCCTGCACTTGGTCAAAACTCTTGTTTATCCACCAAATCATTTTTTGTTGTTGTTGAAATATCACGTTTGTTGAAATATCATGCTGTTCTTTTCAATTCAGAAACACAGCAGCACGACCTAAAATAATCTATTTTATATAATACCGTAAGACTAAGAATCTATCCTGTCATTATATCCTAGTGTCTGTACTACTGATCTGAACATTCCACCTGTCACTCTAACTACATCATGATACAGACTGTAAATTGCTAAATTAGGAATATAAATATTGGCTTACAAATAAGTTTCTGGCTTTAGAGACCCAAACAATTTGCCTCAAACAAATTAATATCCACAGACATCAAAAGTGAATTATATCCATTTATTGTTTCAGACGCAGAATGAAACAATATCTGTGTAACAATAATCTGATACACACCAAGCTCTGAGAGATATAATTTGTGATTCTGATTCTCAGTTTTATCACTGCTTATTCCTAAAAAGAGGAATTGCCAAAATACATTCACATTGGTTTAAACAGCATATTGCCATTTGTTTTACTTTTTATTTAAATCCTAAAACAGTTTCTTAGTGTACGAATATAATACCAATGCACGTTTATAAACAACATTTAAAAATGAAGGAAATGAAACACTGACCTCTAGTGTTTGGCAATTTGACGTTAATGGATCTCTCTTTTCCCCAGACAATGTTCTCTTGCGGCAGGGATGGGAAAACTATGGACCGCGGGCCACCCTCCTGCCCAGCCCCTGAGCTCCTGTCTGGGGAGGCTACCTCCGGAACCTTCCATGCTGTTCCCCCTCTCCCACAGCCTCAGTGCACCACACCGCTGGTACAGTGCTCTGGGCGGCAGGGCTGAGAGCTTCCAGGGCAAAGCCGCGGCCTGACCCAGTGCTCTGTGCCTGTCCTGGTGCCGCACCACCAGCCACCCGTGCTCTAGGCAGCGCAGTAAGAGGACAGAGAGCAGAGGGTGGGTTGGATAGAGGGCAGGGGAATTCGGGGGGTAATCAAGGGGCGGGGGTGTGGGTAAGGGTCAGAGCAGTCAGAAGCTGGGGAACAGGAGGGTTGAATGGGGGCAGAGATCCCCAGGGGCAGTCAGGAATGAGAGGAGGGGTTGGAAGGGGCAGAAGTCCTGGGGGAGGGCATCAGGAAGGAGAGGGGGGTTTGGATGGGGTAGGAGACCCAGAGGAGACATTGGGGGCGAGAAGCTAGGGGGGTCGGATAAGGCGGGGACTGTGCCACACCTGGCTGTTTGGGGAGGCACAACCTTCCCTAACCAGCCCTCCATACAATTTCCAAAACCCAATGAGGCCCTCAGGCCAAAAAGTTTGCCCACCCCTGTCTCAGGGTATGTCTAGATTGCAATGTAAGCCCATGGTTTGAACTCAGGCTCAAACCTAACCCCCCTTCCATTTACATACAAATCGCACTAACCCAAGGTTCAGACCCAGGATCCCACAGGATGGAGGTTCCAAGCCTGAGTCAAGCGAGGTCCCAGGGTTCAAGCTCTATTGCTCTGCAGTATAGGTGAAGCCCCACTGGACTCGTGCTCTGGGAGTCTGCCAAAAGAATCCCATAGGCCAACTTTCTTTGTCCTCTGGACAGTCTAATCTGGGGTGCAGTCCAGTTTTCCCACACTGCACCACAAACAAGAGCTAGAGTGGCCAAATTTGAGTGGGTACTAGGAAGTCTGAGATGGTTGGACTTGAGCCCACATAATGCAGTATACACATGACAGCCCCAGTGTTCTACAATTCCTAAGCTGAGGTTAAAATGATATAGACACTCAAGCCATAGGTTAACAAACTTAGGGTCCAATAACTCTAGTTCTACTAACCCTGGTCTTATATTGCAGTGTAGACATATTATAGACGCAGCCAGCCACTGAGAAAGAGGCTGGTGGAGGGAAGGTCTTGTAGCCCAGAATGAGAACAGACCTTCTGTCCTACTATTTGATGGAAAAATAACTGTAACTGCGCACTGGACTTCAGTGTATACTCATGTACCGGTGTATCAGTTACAGGCTTCAGCTCTTTAAAGCTGGAAGTTATGGTCCCAAGACACATGATTATGAACAAGCATGACACCTACAGAAAATCAGACAGAAGGCTTGCCGCCTAGGGCTGGTGGATGGTGTGCTAGAGACTAGGGACCAGGCAAATCCTAGTGTGGGACTGCTATGCAGTAATAAGCCAGAGGGCTGAAAGATTAGAGACCCTAGAGAAACCCTTGCGTAATTCGGAATTTGCATAAGTCAGAACCATATCCCTAACCATTATGCAAAAAACCCCAAAACGGCTCCTATTTTTAGCTTACAGAGCTTTTTCCATAAGCGCGGACTTCTGTAACTAAGATTTTTGTAAGTCAGGGAGCAACTGTAGAGCCCAAAATCTCACCCAAGGTGTTTCAGGTATTCCTCTGAGCAAGGAAGGAAAGTGGTTAGCTGAGTGATATGCAAGGACTGTAAGTCTGATCTTCTGTTAGAGTACAGAGTTACACCAGAAGCTTCTCTGAAGCAAGAAGCCCAAATTATTACATTTAATATTATGTTCATTGTATGTTGTCTGCTATGCTAAAAAGGGTGTCTTTATGTATCTCAGCTATTTAAAATGTCATCTTAGTAAATAACTAAACTTGCTTTGCTTGTGTATTTAGAAATTGTACAATAAAAGGGTCGAATATATTAAAATGGTGGAAAGTTGGGAGGATATTTTAAAACAGCATGGCTGTAATACCATTGATGTCACTGGGAGTTTTGTTATTGTCTTCAGTGTGGTCAGTATTTCATCCTCTCTATTACCTTTTTATTTAAAAAACCCCTCACACTTTTAAACTGAGTTTAGTTTACTGTATAAAGTTAGAGATGGGCCTAATGCAAAAACGTGGTTCTGAACACCCACATATTCTGAAAAAGCTTGGAGACGAAACCAGAGACAAGTCTCAACTTTGCAGCTTGATCCTACATCTCTAATGGGATGAACAACAGCCCAGATCTGAACTCCCTCAATTTTTGGGAGGATCGCATTTGGATTTAAACTTTCCAGCTATGGCCTTTACCTCTACAGAACTCACCTTTGCTATCATCCTCTGCAGATTGTCTTTCCCCATGTAAGACGTCTGCTGCGAGAGGACACTCTCTTGTTTCTGGATCATGCTTGTCAGACTATTTTTGCAGCTTTGATACTGCTTCAGGAGCTCCAATACCCTCACACACTGCTCCTGGCTATTAAAAAGAAGAATTATTTACTATACATGTATAAAGAAACAGCTTCAACTCCTCCTCTCTTCCACACGTAGAAGTGACATTATGTTAGTAACTTACATTTATACTGCACCTTTCATTCTGAAGGATCATTTCACCTACCAGTGGGATGAAACCCAACAGCTATTCAACCACGTACAGCAAAATTTCACCACAGTTTAGGGCAATTAAAAATATCACCTCCAACTGAAATTGCAAGAGGAACTCAGTACATAAAATATAATTTTGCAAACTGAAATTTGAGCAGGCCATTGGGATTTATTTACAGTAACTGCCATGGGACTTTTAGGGTGGTACTTTCAAAACTGCCTAGGGGATTTGGATGTGGCATTTAAATACTGTAGGCAGCTTTGAAAATACCATCCTTACAGTTTACGATCTGAGTCTGGTATCTCATCTAAATGTTTGGACCTTCTGTGGTACAATGCGCCTTCCCTCCTACTGGAGCACAAGTTCAGTATAGACTTAGGGAAGCGTCATTTCTTGACTCACCATCACTTCTATCAGGAGCTAGATGTTTCTTAAGAGTTTCCTCATCCAAGTACTCACCATGTTCCATACTTAGCTTGATATATAATAGGGTTACAGGATTGCAATAATAATATGTTTTTTTAAATGTGATTTTTTTGCCTAGTTCTAGTACTATGACAGCAATGTTTTATTATTTTTTTTAAAAAAAATCTATATTATTTACTTTCAAGTATTTCTGTTTAAGGCCCTTTTTCAGTTTGATTTTATGAGAGATGTTATTACTCATATGACCTGCTTAAAATTTTCATTCTTTCCCCTTACCATTCAGCAAGTGACAGTTTTGTGTCCTCCCACAACCTTTCTGTAACTGTGCACTGTTCATCTGCTTCTTCTCCTTTTGTCTCTTCACTCTGTAGAAACTTGTTAGCAATTTCTCGTATGGATTTCATTTCAATAGCATAGCAATCCAATTCCTGTTCCAATTCAGTTAATGATTTTATCCTTTATTAGAAAAGAAATAAAATATAGCCCTATATTAAAACAGACCATAGATGTTTTTTCCAAATGTAAGTATGAGGTTTCTTTGAAAGTTTATCATGAATGGCATACATTGACTAACCTAACATTAAATGGGAAAAACCTTATTAATGCAGAGTTAAGGTTGCCCATTGATAGCTCCTGCCCTTCCAGAATGTCAAGTTCAGTATTAACTCAGACTTCTGAAAAGGAGGAAATACAGAGTTAAGATAAATGCCTATGCAACCTTAAATGTGCCCAACTGGAGTTGGCAATAGCCACTGGGAATTATCTGCATGTACTCCAGCTGCACTCCCTGTTTTAGGTGTGGCTGTATTGGAGAGTGGAAGAATAAGTTGGAGTAGGTTGGAGAAGCTGGGATTTGATATGAGAATTGAGTCTGAGTCCCTCCATGTTTGTTATCAAAGGAAAAAGGTGCATGTGTACCTTGATGTGCCAGTCTACATCATTTCAATACAACATCATGTAGATTGTCTCAGTAGCAAGGCACTGGGGCTTCTTGTTGTGGGTAATGTCAATAGAGAGGTGGAATGTGAAAGCAGTCTGTGGATTTAACCATGGGTAAGGGAAAGTATATGTTTAGATATATTCTATGAGCAAGTATGGAGGGTTTGTAAAAGGGTATGAAGTGATTCTTAAAATTTGAAAGTCTGGCGAGGGTGGGTATAGGCTCAGTGTTTGAACCTAGGGCAAGTACAAGTATTCTCTGTCCATTACAGTGAAAAGACAGAGTGTGAGTGTGTTGTGTTGTGGGGCATGGCTCAGAGAGGGTAGAGTTAAGGTTGTGTGGTTGTTTCCTTAACTCTGCAGTCTCTGGCTCTCAGACATTTGAATTATGCTGAACTCCATGTTCTGAAGGGCATAAGCTATAACCAGGCAACCTTAACTCTGCATTAAAACAGTTTTTTGCCATTTAATTTCCTACTTTTTTAAAGAAAAAGATAAATGTTTGTTGGTAGTAGCTAGTGATCGCTGACATAGTTGTAGGTCTCACCTACATGTGCAGTGAATGTTTGCTACTGTGAGTAGGAAATAACGAAAAGACCTAGCTTTTATACAGTGCTTTCCTTCAGTAGATCTTACAAACTTTTCATCATTACTCTCATTTCCGCAATGGCATTTCGGTGGGACCAAAATAGCCCGCCTGGGAGTTCAGCGGTCTCCTGTGCGGGCTCAGCGGCAGCACCAGGGACCTTGCGCATCCCAGTTTGAAGACCACTGCCCTATGCAATGAAAAGCGTGACAATGTATGGATTTCATGAATAAAGCAATGGATATAAATTAGTATTGATCAAAATGTATCAAATCCCTGCGTGATACATGGCAAATGAATTTTTCTGAAGGGGGAACAGCAACCCACCTCAAATATATAAATGTTGTAAGTTAACAGGAGGAGAGGCAGATCATTTTAAGAAAATTCTCAGTTTGCCATGTGTGATATGCACTTTTGACACACACAAAGTTTCTATCACGTAGGGGGCAGGTGAAGAGGGGGGAAGGAGTAGCTTAGTGGTTTGAACATTGGCCTGCTAAACTCCGGGTTGTGAGTTCAATCCTTGAGGGGGCCATTTAGGGATGTGGAGCAAAAAATCTGTCAGGGGACAGTAGTTGGTCCTGCTAGTGTAGACTGGGGAGACTGAATGACCTTTCAAGGTCCTTCCAGTTCTATGAGATAGGAATATCTCCATATATATATATATATATATATATATATATATATAATCACCATATAGCAATATTTGTATAACTCTACTTGGCAGCATCCGTAAACAGCACCCTCACTGTTTCCAGAGGTGGTCACTATAACCAATGACTCAACGCCCTCAAGCAAACAAAGTGTAGTAGCATGGGGTTAAAGAAACAATATCACAGAGAAGGCTTTTTAAACAATGAAGTCTCTGATCTAACATGACAATCAGTTGACTTCAATGGGAGTATGCTGATGCTTAAAGTTACACACATTTATGTGCTTTGCTGGATTGGAGCGATAGGGCGATCGATTTATCTCATCTCATCGAGACGCGATAAATCAATCGCCAAAGGCACTCCCATTGACTCCAGAATTTCAGCTCATCGAGAGGCACAAGTTGGAGTCGATGGGGGAGCCTGCTGCCGACCACTGCCGCCATGAGGATGGCAGGTAATTGGCCAAAGATGTGCCTACTTCAGCTACATTATTCACAGAATTTATTGAAATTAAGATAGGATCTAAAAAAGCTCCAATAAACACACTCACCTTTGTTGAACAGCAGGAATTGTTGGGTCCTTCAAGCCTATTTTATTAATCTTATCATACAAATCTTGAATATTTTTTAAGAGTTCATTATTTCTTGTGGAAAAAATCTTCTGTAACTCATTTTCTTGGATGAGCTCCTGCTTTCTTAGATGGACAAAAGCCTTGTTTGCCTTTTCAGATAAAGCCGCAATGAGTTTTTCACAGCAAGTCTTTCCTCCACATTCAGCATCTTCCAAGTAGATATCAACCATCTGCAAGCGCTCATCCAAACATTTAGCCTTTTCTTTCATGAGAGAAACTTCGTGCTGCACAGATTCTTCTGATGTTTTTGCTTGCACCGCAGGTTTGTCAGAAATTGAAGAGTCTGTTGCATACTCAATAGAAAGTTTAACTCTTCTCAATGAGGACAAAAAAGCTTCCAGTTCTTTGAGGATCGTTTCACTGACCTGCATTTTATGATTCATTTCTTCAAACTGCCTTTTATATTTAAGCATAATCTCTCGTGCTGCTTGCAAATCTATTAGGTTAAATTCATCTCCTGCGGAGCTGTCCAGATTTTCCAGTTGTTTGCATAATTCAATCTGATTTACTATACAGCTCTGGACCTTCTGAAATTGAGAGAACCACAGCAGGGTTAGCAAAGTGAAAGAGAAATTGGATCTCATATTCCAAGCAAAACATATGGCTGGGAAAAAATCAGACTGACTCAAAATAAATCTGAAAACATTAACAGCATGAAGAAGAATGCCTTTAAGGTGTTCCTGTTTGGTCTTTTCATTAAATATACCCTAAATCTTAACAGAGAAAAAACATATACATCAGACCTCTTGCTTTTTTAGAAATAACACTGTGACCCAAGGATCTCTTGATGCCAACTGGCACATAGCACCAGGGTACAGGAATCCCCAAGTCTGATATCTACATCTACATATCTAGATACTTGTCCATCACAGCGTGTCATGTAAGGAGTCTAATGAAAGCCCATATCACACTGGTCATCATAATCATTCCAAGGTTTTTATATGGAAACTCTGAAGAGTTGTGCACATATACTAAAAATATGTTCGCTAGGTCTGTGAATTAAGATGGCTCACCAACAGGTAATCTACATACTTCTGGAGGGCAGGAGGAAGAGATGCTTATCTTGCTGTCACTGGTCATGTGCAAAATTAAGTATTGTATGGTTTCCAATGAATGCACATTCACAGTCTGAGCAAAATACTAATCAATAGACAGCAGAGGTTGCAGGAAAAAACAATAGCAGCAGGGATAATCCTGTTTAAGAGTAAGACTATGAAACCATATCTGGGGTGCAGATGAACTCCTCCCTTGGTTCCTTCAGCTGGTTCCCCTTGGAACCTTCAATGTGTAAGGACAAGCTACCAGTGGGCTTGATCTTACAACAGGGGTTTTCAGTCAACCTAGTGTAAAATGCTGGGAAGAGGACTTGGGGTGAGTTATCTTGCAGGAGATTGGGGAATGTCTTGGTGATAAAGTGTAGGCCCTGGAACATAGGTTCTCAAACTGTGGCCCTTGGACCATCAGTGGTCCCTGGGCTTCATTCAGGTGGTCCATAGCTATTTCCCTTTAAGGTGCACGCCTGGGCAGCTGCACACAAGAGAACGAAGGGCCACCCACCTACAGTAATTAGTGGAGCCATGCAAGCATGTCTCTACTAATTAGGTGTTTGGATCCTGGAGAAGGCACACTGGTAAGGTGAAGGGATGGCCTTGGGGGAATTGGGGGTAGATCGAAGGGGGCAGCGGGGTGAGAAGAGAGGATGGGGGGAATTGAGACATCCAGGGCTGCAGCAGTCAGAGAAAGAGGCGACTGTCCACAGCGCCAGGGCTGCGGCTGCCTGGAAGAAACGGCCCTCCTTCCGAGCTTCAGCTCTATGGCAGGGAGAGACCCCCCTTTCCTTCCCAGCCCCAACTTGGAGGCTGCTGTGGTGGGGGAGAGAGGATGAGACCCCCCCTCCTTCCCAGCCCCAGCTCGGGGGGCTGCTGCAACAGGGGAGTGAGGGCACATCCATCGCATCAGAAAGGTAAGACTATTGATATCAAAATATGAGTTGTGTGCTTTCATTTGCAGAACAAAAAAATAGATTATTATTATTATTTTTAGAAATATTTTTTATATATTTTTTTAAATAGTTAGCCAACAGTGCAAGCAACATTTGGAAAGGTCATTAAGAGATCCACCGAGATCCTCAGCAATGTTCAAGTGGTCCGTGAAAAAAAAAAGTTTGAGAACCACTGCTCTAGAAAGCATGTTATGATTTTGTTTCCAGTGCATCCAGTTCCAATATTCTCATTGTTTATCATTTGAATGTTTGTTCTTTGATATGAGAGAGAGAGAGGGAGAGAGAGAGAATGGCCAGAGATGCCTGGCAGGCAGTGACTGTGTTGGCAGAGACTGGTAGTTTCAGGGAGCTGATCCACAGCAGGCACAGACACAAGTTCCTCACACTAACGGCGAATGGTGGTGAGGTGTCCCACACCCCTGTACTCCTGAGAAGTGTCACAAACATTTTATATTTGTGACAGTTCGGGAAAATCTGTCTATGTAAAACCTATGACTTCTAATTGATTTATAAACTCACTATGCCTAAGTGTGTATTGAATCAGCCATTTGCTGACAGAAACCATGTCATGTATCACATACCCTGTCCAGAAACCGCTACAGGAAAATCAAAAGTCATTAACACTGAATGACTTTGCCCTGACAATGCAATGACTATGTTAAATAGGGTGGCCAACCTGCATTTAACCAACTTTTCCAGTTTGCACTTCAGGAGGGCAATAAATCAAGCAACTGATCACCTGATAGCAGACTTTAGAAGGGGGTTTTGAGGATAACCAGGAGGGTCACATGACAGAAGGGACTCGAAAATTATAAAAGGGCAAAAAGTTTGCTCTTGGTAGCTCTCTCTCATGAACCAGAACAAGAAGTTGAGACTGGTCAGGAGGAGGAGCAGAGTAGCTTGTTGCTTGGTTTTGGGCTCCTCGGGGAGGGACTGCTGCTTTTCTTTTAATTTCCACCTGGAGAGCATGGCCAGGTCCAGGACCCAGCCAATCAGTTAAAAAAAAGAAAAGCTCCAATGGTGATTGGCTCCTGGTTGCCAAGAATGGGGTCAGACATAGAGTCTGCACCCAGAGTGCGTGTCCAGCAGTCCAGTGCCAGAGAGACAGTATCTAAACTCTGCTCCACCTTAGTAAGCAGAGGCCTTACGCGACCCAAGATACTGCAGCCTGGTGAGTGTCCAACAGGGGAAGCTTCTCAGGGTTGTAATAATAGTCCACTGAAATACTCTGCAATCTGAATTACACCACATAGTCATAGGAAATGATTTCGTGGGTGCTTCAGGGCTGGAGCACCCATGTGGAAAAACTGCTCTGCACCACTGGCAGCTCCCCATCCTGCTCCCACGCCCCAGCTTACCTTCGCTTCGCCTCCTCCCCTGAGTGAACCGCCAGGTCCTGCTTCTGCCCACTCCCTTCCTCCCTCCCCGTGCTTGCAGCACAAAATAGCTGTTTCACGTGGCTGGGAGGGAGGGGGAATGAGGGGAAACACGGCACGCTCAGGGGAGGAGGCGGGGCTGGGGCAGGGATTTGGGGAAGGGGTTCAATAGGGGCAGGGAGGGGACAGAGTGGGGGTGGGGACTTTGGGGAAGGGGTTGGAATGGGCGCGGGGAAGAGGTGGAGTGTGAGCGGGCCCAGGGGCGAGAGCACTCGCCGGCACTGGGGGAAGTTGGCACCTATGCACATAGTAGGTTGACTCCAAGAATCTTAGGAGAGCTGGTTTTGGATGGTAAGACCCACTGAAAAGGCTACTGATCATGCTTGCAGCTAGATTGGCACCAATGCCATTTTAGATGAGAAAAAGATAGTTATGAGCAAGGACTATTTGTGACTCTATTTTGAATGGGTACCATTGGTGTACATTTGGGTATGACTGGTGTATAGCAATGTTATTCAGAGAGAAGAGGGCAGCATGCTGTTAAAGGTCAGAAGGGTCAAGCCCTCAGACTACTGGAAGCTATTCTCAAATCCCTGAGTGAGAAGTCCCATTTTTTTTTGAAGCGTTTCACCTCATACTAACATTTGATAACTGAGATGTGGGCTCTGTGCTTTTCCTCACCTTCAGTTCTCCATAAATGAGATCAATATTTGTCAAAGTAAATTGCTGAATGTCCTTTCTGTGGAGTTGCTTGTCTGAGTCACATAGATGAATGAAATCATTTTCTATTGGTGAAACAACTTCCAAAGCAATCTTTAAAGACTTCATTCTACAAGAAAGGCAAATAAACATGAACAGGAAAAGCTGGCAAGAAAAGATCCTGCACATATTTCAGGGCAAAAAGCACAATTTTACTGTAAACCAAAAATTAGCTAATAGACTTTGGGAGCAATTCACTGATGTCAACAGAAGTTTTGCCACAGACTTAAATAGGGGCAGGCCCAATTCCAAAGATTTTAACTCAAAGGCTGAAAAAAACTGAACTAGAAAATTTGGGGATATTGGGAAAAGTGGTCTTATGAAGTGGAAGTATTTTTTCACGCAACGCAGTCAACCTGTGAAACTCCTTGCCAGAGATGTTGTGAAGGTCAAATCTATAACAGGGTTCAAAAAATAACTAGATAAGTTCATGGAGGATAGGTCCATCAGTGGCTATTAGCCAGGCTGGGCAGGAATGGTGTCCCTAGCCTCTGTTTGCCAGAAGCTGGGAATGGGCGACAGGGGATGGATCACTGATGACTACATTCTGTTCATTCCCTCTGGGACACCTGGCATTTGCCATTGTCAGAAGACAGGATACTCAGCTAAATGGACCTTTGGTCTGACCCCGTATGGCTAGTCTTATGTTCTTATAAGATAGAGATTTGTTTATTATGGTTCTTAGTGTAAGTATCTCTAATTGCCTATGGTATATTATATGTAGCATATAAATTAGGGGTTCTCAAACTTCATTGCACCACAGCCCCACTACTGACAATAAAGTTCCTATGTGACCCCTGGGGGTAGAGGTTGGAACCTGAGCCTTGTTGTCCTGAGTGAGAGGAAAGGGGGCTGCAGATCAAGCCCTGTCTCTCTGGGTGGAGAGAGAAGGGGTTGCAGCCCGACCCCCATTGCCCAAGGTGGAGGTGAAGCTCAGGCTTCAGCTTCAGCTTCAGCCCTGATCCCAGCAAGTCTAATGCTGGCCCTAGCAACACCATTAAAATGGGGTTATAAACCCACTTTGGAGTCCCAATCCACAGTTTAAGAACTGCTAACATATAGCATATAATACTCCATAAAAATACATTAAGGTCATGTTAAGTTTGTATGTTTAAACTGGAAAATGCCAGGGTTCGAGCAGAACATACAATCCTAACTATGCCTTACAATGCAAAATATATACTATACAATACATTCTTTAATTATATGATGACATACTATCCCTCAAATAACACAAAGTACAATGATATTTTATACCTGGCATTTAGAATAATCTGAAGTTCACTCCACTCTCTGTTAAGTCTATTTCGTGTTTCAGAGATAACAGGCTTCCCTGTGTCATCCATATGATTTTCTAACTTAGATGCAATAGTTTCAAACTGTGTCCAACAAGCATTAGCTTTACTCTCTATGACCTAAAAGAAGATACATACATTTAATTCATTCAAAAGGCATCATGTTGTGCAAACAAACTGGTCAATTTTGAAAATTACCTTTAGAGGAGTTGTTATAAACAGAGCTGGAAGCATCACATTTTGTGAATTTTCCATATCAGGTACCTCAGGCTTTTTTGTTGTTTGTTTGGGGTTTTTTATTTTTTTTTAAGTTTCAGCCATTTTTCAGAACAAGATTGGGGAAAAATTACGTAGTTTTACCCATGTTTACAAAAATTCTTACACCCATTTCACTGAGACGCTCCAGTGCCTCCATGCTTTGTAGTAAGGATTTGAAAATTTTACAGGAGGGTCAGATGTGCCTTTTACAATCCCTTTGAAAATTCACCCAAATTTGGCCAATTTATAATTCTTTGAACTAGCTTGGTTTGTACATACTCAGTAGAAACTTGTTAGAGTTCAGCACCTAACTTCTGTCTGCAGTGAGTATGCTTCACATCCTCACAGCCCCTACATATGATTGGACTGTTCATGTGCTATACTTAGAGAGTGACTGAAAATGCTCCAGCCCCAGGTGTAGAGGCTGAATAGGATTTTCTGAATCTTTTTTGTTGTCTATATTGTTACACAACATACTTGCTGACAGGTATTTTGAAATAAATGACCAAAACTAATTACATTTGCGATGATTATATTGTGTTATTTTAACAAATAAAATATGCAGAATTTTGTAGAATTTTAAAATATTATGCCCAGAAATTTTTAATTTTTGTTGAAGAATTTTAATTTTTTGGTGTTGAATTCCCCCAGGAGTATAATATGGAGGAGAAGTTGACTTTGTTAAAAGAACATTGAAGTTGCATAGTTCTTTGTGTGTAGTAAATAGAGAGCATAATAAAATAACATTTATAATAATTGTTTACAAACAATTCAGATCCTCCCAAACTACAAAAGTGCTGGAGTAATTGGTCCAACTCTCCTCTCAGCTACACCAGCAAATTCCACTGACATGTAAGGTCTCAGTCTCACAGAGAGTTGAGCCTTCCAAAGACTGCTGAATATCCTCAACTCCCACTGAAGCCAACAGCAGTTGGGGATGCGCATTACCCCTCTGCAGTGTGCTCAGTACCTTGAAAGAGAGGACCTCAAAAGAGAGAAATTTAACCTCCTCTTCCTAACATATCACACAAGTTGAAGACAAGCAACATATACTTCAAAATGATCGATATTTACCTGTAGATCTAGCAGCTTATTCTGAAGGCATGAGGTGTCTTTTATTTCATTAGTAAAAGGAGACTCTGCTTCATCTCTGATTCTTTGTAAATGAAGTTCGAGATTACTCCTGTGTGTATCAAAGCTAGGAAAAGATGCAATCGTTCTTAGGCAGTATCAACTTTACTTTAATAGAAGACAGGAAAGGGAAAATAATTGGGGCTGTGATTTACTGAACAATTACTTTAATGGCAACTAAAGAAATTCAGCAATTTGCCCATGGAATTGTTTTCTTTACCTAAATTCCAAATTTTACAAGAATAAGCATTTGTGTTTAAAATAGAGTAATTGCTCACTTAAATACCTCATTTGTTCGTGCAAATGTCTAATTTCAGGCTAAAATATAGGGTTTTTATATGTAAAAAGTAATGAATTTCTGGAAATTTGGCCCAGAATGTTTGGCTTCATCATATTCAGGTACATACACACACCCAAAAGCAAAGCTTCCTCTAACTAAGAAAGAGAGAAAAGCAGAAAAATTACTAAATCCACTAGTTTCCCTTTTATAGAGATCTAATTTACATTTACATACTACTGTGAGTGACTGTTTAGTAAGATAAATAGATACACAAAATTAAGAATAAGTCGAGAGCAAAATTCAGCATAACAAAAATAGTCCAGATATAGGACATTTCCAATTTACTTGTAATTTTTAGTATAATATCATCTCTCAATGTGCATATTTTGTCATTTAAAAATTACCTCTCCAATAAAGTCTCTAAGGGCAAATCACTGTCTTTCTCAGCCTTCTTTGTACAGCTTTCACCATTCTGTTGCTTCATGTCTGATTCCAAAATTACATCTGAAACTGGTCCTGATGCCTAATCAAATGTAAAAATCAGTTATGTTGATAAATGCAATACCTTATAGCTGTGCATTGTACAAACAACAGAAGACATACATACATGGGGGGGAAAGAAAATCACTTCTTCATGAGAAACGCACACAATTTCTGAGAGAAGAAGCTCAGTTTATGAACATAAGATTCACTTAAACTAGATTAAGTAAAATTATAAAATTATGAAATATGCCTCTTTCCATGGACTATACACATGAAACTTGAGCCATCAGCAAAGCAGCAAATTCCATCATTATACAATGGACAGTATTTGTAGCACAGTATGAGAGCGCTTCCTCATCACAGTGGTGTATTTTGCAACCTCAGCTACCTTAACAGATGTTTCCTCTGTATCTTCAGCCATTGGTGCTAATACAATGGAGACTCAAGATGAACTCTTTGTGCAGGTCACCAGCATGCTTTTGGATGTCTTGCTGATGAATACTGTGCTGCCTATGTACATCTCTGGTCACATGAATTATCATCCTCTTGGACCACACTCTAAACAAGACCTTTCCTCTATGGCGTTCCACACCCAGTAAACAGTCGTATCCCTCTACCTCAGAAATTGTTTAATAAAGGTATACATTTTTAAAAAAATATTTCCTTACAAGTGAAACCCTCTGGCATTTTTCATCTTCATATCCCCTCCTATTTGTTCACATCTTTTGGCTACTGAAGGGCCAAAACTGAATGTAGTATTCTAGATGTGTTTCCTCCAGTGCTGGAGGCTGAAATTCAACCCTATCAAGAAGGGCAATACAAGTGCTATTTGGAGGACTTACATGGACGTTAAGCTGGCCCTTTGCACAGGATGACTTCCACTCAGAGAGAGGAACTAGACTAAGTTCTCTGGGGCAGAAAGTGTCTTTTCTATAAGAATTTGTAGATTGTGAGGAAAATGGGGTCCTGAGCTTTGACTGGAGTGTTTGAGTCCCACAGTGATGTAGACAGACATAATAATTGCTCTCCATTTGCCCATGATCCATTCTAGATAAACCAATGTTTGCTAATTGTATGTGTTTAGCCATCTTCCTTGGATGTGTTAAGCACAACAAATCCTGCATCTTGGCAGGGGGCTGACTAGATGGCCCTTCCGGTCCCTTCTAACCTAGGATTTGAATTCCATACCTCCTGAGTTGAAAGTATATCAACTGTTTGAGAAGATGCTTCCTTTTCTCCATTCTCAGGAGCAATTATAGAGCCCCTAAGGTTTAAAAGAAATTTCAGCTTAATAACAACAGCAACAACTAGTGAATACAAAGAAAAAACATTGCAATCATGCAGTATATATATCAAAAGACAAAAAACAAACAAGGCAACTCTGCCAAAGATCAATCTAACAAGACATAGACTAGTTTGTTAAAATATTTTAAAGGAACAATTACATGAGAAAATAAACTCCAGGTTACAATCCTGCAACAGCAGCAGGATGATATAGATGTCTTAGTTTTATGGAGCTATGACACATTAAACCGCAAAATACTCACCTTTGTTTAGATGCTTGACTACTTCCAATATGGGACAGCAGAGTTACATAAGTATCTGCCGCACATTTTTGAAGTTCTTCTTGCTTTTGTTCACACTCTGCAATTAGTGTCTTTGTTTCCGGGGGAGTTTCGTCCGCAGTCAGTCTTTCACACATTGCTTTAAGAACTTGTAGGCAGTTGTTTAGTTCCCTGAGGCTGCCTTCAGGAGAAAAAAAGGCCTAAATGAAGAAACAAACACATGATAAATTATAAAAATGTGGTTATTTTCATACATGGTTATATTTAGTGTTCTTTTGTCATGTAAATGCACTTTCAGCTGAGGCTCTCAAACCACTATTAAACATGAGGTGAAAAGAAAATTAAAGAAGAGATGACTGAGAAAGAGACATGAGTAAAAATGTAAAATGTAAACCAAAGTTTATTACACACTTTGTAAAATTTACCCCAGGCAGAGGACTAGCACAGGCCTATGAACCAGTAAAGCACCACTTAAAGTCATGGGACTAGTTTGTGTGCAATACAAACAAGGAGTTAAACTGGGGCCTCCGTACAACCATTATGGGTACAGTCAGCTCTATGCATAGGACCTTAGCCATGCAATTACTACACTGAATGGGAGCTACAATGCATGTCATGTTTGTTTTTTCAACTATTACATTTTGAGTAATAAAGGATTAAAAAATAAAACCACCTGCAAGAGATGATTATAAAGTAAGGTATAAACTGAAAAAAAATAGCATCCTACTGGCAAGAGGGAGACTTTTGAAAGACTGCTTCCTGCAACGATGAAACAGTCTGAGGTTAGAAAGAAAATTAAATGATAAAATGCAGAAGGATATACAATACAGTCACCAAGCAAAGAAATTGAGGATAATGTTCTTATATAGTACCTCGTGTTCTTTTATAAGTCCCTTGGTTTCACCCATGCTAAGAAGTTTCTTCTCGTTGTTTATTTGCTTATTGAGTTTTGAAAAAGTTGCATTAAATTTCCCTATTTCAATTTCCATTATGAACTGAATACATGATATGATTTCATGATGAACTGCCTGAAAAGTATAGAAAGCACTGTCTCAGTATGATGGTTATGGGGTGACAATGGGCTACAAAGCTAATAAAAACCTCTATTCTGTAACAAAAATTTGTTTTTCAAGAGACCAGGTCTGATAAGAAAAAGCAACTCATTCTCTTATGTATATTTTCTCACCTCCCATCTTTCACGAACATCTTTGCATCTTTCCTCCACTGCTAACTTTTCATGAGCTGGTGAAATATTTTTCAATTGTTCAGCTGCCTTCAAAAAATTCTCAAGAATTCCTGTGTCCAAAATGCTAAAAGCTTCCTGCAAAAAAACAAAACAGAACTGATCTTTGCTTATATATATCATAAAACAACGCCATTATCATATTAAAACTATACAATAATGAATGTCAAAGTACTTACTATTGGGCTGCAGTGGCAAAGGGCCAGACTGTCTCAGGCCCTTGCATGGATTCATAGATAGGCCAGAACACAATTGCACTCCTGCACTTTCTGTGCCTGAAAAAGGGCCAAGGACAACTGCAACCCCTACGCGTGGGAACGTGCAGGTACAGCTCCTACAACACCTCTTGCAGGAACATTTTGTACCAAGGGGGACCAGACAAAGAGGATCAGTGGCTATTCTCCCTCCCTATGCCCCAACAATGGGGCACACATCCTGTATGCGACAGGAAGCATGGAAGGGGACTGTATCTCTGTGATGAGGCACCTGGCCCGCACTGGCCCTGAAGGAGTTAAAACCAGCCGAGGGAGGGGCTGCAGGGAAACAGTCAATTAGGGCAGGGGCTCCAGGCAATTCGGGAGGCACCTGGACCAGCCAATTGGGGCCCAGTTTGCCCATATAAAAGGAAGCTGCAGACCAGAGGGAATTAGTCTGCTGCAGGGGGCCCTCGGGAGAAGACTGGCTACAGACAGACCAGCACCTGAAGAAAAGGCAGGTGCTAGCAGAGACCGGGGGAGCTAGGGAGAGCTCCTGATGGCCTGCCAGAAGTTGCAGGCTTGAGGCCTGGGAAGAGGGCAAAGGAGCTGGAGCCAGAGGCAGGAACAGAGGGAAATAAGGCTGTGGGGAAGTAGCAGAGGAATAGAGACAGTGAGCTGGAAGAAAGAGGCAGCAGGAAGCTGCTGTTTACAGGGTCCTGGAGTTGGGGTCCGGAGTAGTGGGTGGGCCTGGGCATTTCCATCCCTCCACCACCAGCTGCTGAAGGAGTGGGCTGGCTGTAGACTGCCAAGCCACTGCAACGAATGGCTGGACTCTTGGTGGGAGTCCCCCAGAAGGGGGGAACCAGATGGTGACACGGCCCGAGGGCTGTGCTATGAAGCAGACACCTATAGAAAGGAGCCGTAACTGGTCAACAGGCGGAGGCGAGGATGGGGGAGCCATCACCACCCGAGGGCATAACCACTGGGAATAAGCTAATTCCCAAAATGCCCAGCAAGAGGTGCCAGTGTGGTGAGTGATCCCGTGACAGTCTCCTTGAGGCAGAATCCCTATGACCATTCCCAGTGCTGGTTCTGCACTGCTTTCCAGCCCAAGGCTGTCCTAAATGGTGCAATTTAGCCCAAGGCCAAGATTTTCAAAAGTGACTAATGCTTTTGGGTGCCCATCTTAAGACACTTTAAAGGGGGGTCTGGATTTTCCAGGGTGGTTTCTTGGCACTTCCTGAGAATCAGGCCTCTTTAAGGAGACACAAGTTAGACATCCAAAACACGAAGGCACTCAGCATCTATAGCCATGTTTGAAAAGTTTGTCCCAGAGCTGGGGCATATGATACAGGATGAGATCAAAGGGCATTTAACTAGCCAAGGAATAAAACTGTGGTTCACAACTCTACACTCTTGAGTGCCTCATAGTTGCGTGGGTGTGGGAGTGATGGAGCCATATAAGAAGACAGATAGAATACAGTATAGCTTATATAAACAAGGAGGTTGAATTACAGCAGCTTTGAGAACTTTCAATTTCCTTTTATATAAATCTCCATCATAATATCCCCTTATTGCTGTCATGATTATAAACAACATAATCTGAATAAGGTTTTACTTCCCTTCAAATCATGTCAAAACTAGGTGAAAAAAGTTACTTGTGGGTTTGGTGGCCACTAAGTCAGCCAGCGTTCAAAGTTTTGATAACGCACTTACGACTAATAGCCAGATGTTTAATAAGGCATTATTGGAAAAGGAGAGACCTCCTAGCTGTAGTGACATGGAGCAACAAAGTTCAGGATATCCTTTCAATGGAAAAAATGACAGACAGCCTTATTTTAGGATCAAGATTTTATAATGTGTAGTTACCATTTTGGGGATTTAAACAAAAGACACACAGATAATGAGAATATAAAAATCCAGGTTTAAGTAAGATTTCTTATTATTATTAACATAGCTGAACTTTCAGTAGAAATGATAAAAAGTTTTAAACAAAAGTGTAAGAACTGCCAAGAAACATGTGCTCATCAGTGTAAACCAAAGATCCCCAAACTGTTGGGTGCACCCACCTATGGGGGCACAGAGGAATGTTGGGGGGGGGGGGCACGATGGAGACAAAGCCAGGCCCCATAAGGGGCGGGGAGGGAGTGCCACAAAACCCCACTCCACTCCCAGCTCTGCCTCTGACCCCATCTCCGCCTCTGACCCCATCTCCAGCCCTGGCCCCTGGTCCCATGCCCAGCCGCACCCCCAACCTCCAACCGTGGCCCCACACCTGACCCCAGCCTCTGTCTGCAGTTTTATTCCCAGACCTGCCCCCAGTTGCGACCCCAGCCTCATGTCTGCATTTCCGCCCCCCAGGAACCACACCCACACTCCCGGCCCTGGCTCGGAGGGGGAAAGGGCAAAGGCCCTGGCTCGGGGGGAGGAAGGGGGAAAGGTGTGGACACGGTAAGAGGGGGATGACCCTGAAAAATCTGGGGGGCCTTGTGTAAGATGATTTTTTAGTCACAAAATCTCACTATGAAATAATGTGCTCTGATAATCAAAAACTTCATATGACACAGGTTGGAAGTAAATATTTGAACTCACCTCATTTTTTAAAATGTGCTCACCAGGGCTCACTTTTTGGCTAAGGAGTTGCATAGCCTTTAAAACAGATGCTTCAAGCTCCTTCTGGGATTTTTCAAAATTGATCATGACCTCCTTTTTTGACAGAGTCTCTTCAGATTTGGGTGAGACAAGGTCTAGGTTATTCATGGCAGCCTACGAAGAAAGAGACAATTTTTAGGGTGTACATGGGTATCATTAAAACAATTAAAATATTCCTTTATAACATTCCTCAAGTTTCTCAGCTTTGGGTATTAATTTTGAAATCTCTTCTTCTGCACCTGACAAGAAAAGAGAGTCGTTCAAATATTTAAAAAATATAAATATTTTACATGGACCCTAAAAGACATTTTTCTAGCCATTTAATAGTACAGATGATGATATCTGGGTACCGAATATACTAGTGATAGGGAACAGAGACCTGGAGTCTCTCTCTGACTTCCTTAATTCGTGTCTGTAGCCCAGCTGTCTCAAAATCCGGGAGAGACACCTGGCTTGAAAGATTATGTGTCAAAACTTGCAAGATTTCTTCTGCTGCAGCAACTTGTTCTTGGCACAAGGTTCTTCTGGCAGTTAGGATCTGTTTAGGTAAAACACAACAGAAGTCTTCAATATTAAATATTATTTATGTCCTTTAGCTTTAGGAACTGAATTGAAAGGCAAGAATTGACTGAAATGTACATGATGTTTGGCTACATATGGACCATGCTTTCTAATTACAGGTCATTATCTTACAGTCCAAAGTACCAATGTCTGGGGGGAAAGAGTCTGGCGCCAACCAAAAAAGAAGTAGAGAAAACAAGCTGTCAAGCCATCTAATTAATTCCATTGTGATGGGGTGTCCACACAAAACCTGAAAGGGTTAAGGTGGCTAGGTAGGCCAATTAACTGTCCAGGCTGCACCTGAAGGAAGAGCCAGGGAGCAGGGATTAATTAGAGGAGGCTCAGCTGGGAACAGGAGGTGACTGTATAAAGCCCAGGAGCTGAGAGCAGCTGGAGGCCCAGAGAAGTAGTCTGCACTCATTCCCTGGGTGAAGGGAGTTGTGCAGCTGGCAACGCCAGAGTGTCAGGAGAGCCAGAAAGACAGCAAAGGCTCAGGGGAAAAGCAGCAAGACAGACCTTGGCTTCTGAAGAGATGGCCCCTGAACTGGAACCTGCGGTAAAGAGCAGGCCCGGGTTCCCCTACCAACCACTGGGAAAGTAGAGATTAGACTCCCTGGGATAGTTTGTGCTAAAAGACTTTGATACCGTGGAAGGTAAGGACTGTAGTGATCTGCCTGGAGGGCCAAGTGACGAAGAGGAAGCTGCAGCTCCTGGACCAAGAGGGTTCACAGAGTGGAGAGAGCAGAGTGGAGATAGCACCTGGAAGGAGCTAATCCCTAAAGTGGCCAGGAGGAGACAACGCTAGCAGTGAGTGGACCCTGTGACATCCATACGCATAACTGATTTGTACTTAACTTCAGTGATTGTACTTCCTATCACTACTTTATATGCTACATTTGCATGCCTAACCTTCTATTTTAAAATATTTTTCAAATATACCTTAATACCTGAACCCAAATATTCATATTTGGGTTCAGGTATTAGGGTGTATACGTATACCCTAATACCTGAACATACAAAGCACACATTTGCACATGTGTTGTCTGATCATGAAAATGTGTACATGCAGCAGTAACTGTATCATGTGAGTAGTCCCACTGAAGTAAACAGTAAGTCCCATAAGCAAAGTTACCCAGGTGTCTATTTGCTTGCAGAACAGAGCCCCAAATGTGCACTCATCTGTTTAGAAAACATGCCTGAATATTCTGAAAGCATAGTTTACACCGCTGGGTTTGGATATTTATCACTGTGTCTTTATGAGAGCTATTCTGATCTATGAATAGTCACCTCATTTTCAAACTATCCATTACCATTCCTCTGAAGTACGTTTTTTAAAAATTTCTATTATGTACTGCAAGAGAAGCAAGGACTTGATCCTGTATACTCATGGGGGACATTATGTTACAATCTTATTGAAACACAACTCGTAGAACTTTAACAGGATTTTTGTCACTTTCACATTTTTAACAAGCAAATGTCACCCTGAGAATGGGATTTAGTTTATATGCATGCACACACATTCTGAAAATTCATGTACGTTCTTTTAACATGCCCATATCTCCTAATACTGTAGACTTTATCCAGAGCAGGAGTGCACAATCTCTAAGTAAAAGAACCCCGAGACTAAAAACAAAGATCTTTGCAACTAAACTGAGGACTCCTTCCCTCTTTACAGAGAGGATGTTTGAAACAATTTCCCATAGTGTCCAATGCACAAAGTATACAGAAGGCAGCTGATTCACACTAGAACTCCACAGGTCCCTGTTCCAGCCAAGGAGAACTGATGGGATAAAATGTTTCCTCCCCAAGGGATAAATGAATTGCCTCTGCAGTAAATATTATCACTAGCATTCATCACACCCTCACTTCATTAATTTCCAGGGTATTAGTCAGCAGGAAGTGCTGGGCAGGGAGTGTGCTGGATTACTGAGGGGCAGGGGGGACGCCTTTATCACACAACTGTAACCAGTTGAAAAATGGGTCTGAGATCCTTCCTCAGACTGTGATTGTAATCTGGGAGTGACAATGTTTGGGACAAAGCCGTTACCGTGATGGGATACCAGGACTTTGACAGGAGCCATCCTGAAAAATGTTAGACAACTAGCCTAGTCCTAGCAACATTGCAGCACCTTCTTACCTTAGTTAGCCATCTATTAATACAAAATTCATCCTCCTTCCTGCTTCATTTAACACAAGCCATTGAATTCATAACTCAGGTCTGAGAATCTGAAGAATGGGTAAATATTTTAAATTTTATATTTGCATTTCTACCTGTAAAGATTGTTCTGTTGAGCTCCCCACGCATCCTTCATGTTTGATTGTCTCAAGAAGGCATTCTGCTTCTGTGGCCCAGTTTTCTACTCCTTTAAGAAGCTCTTCAATTTTCTCCACTCTGGGCAGAAGCTCAGTGGCCTGTTCAGTTACATCTGCGTTCTTTTCTCTAAGCTGAGAACATGGAATATTCAGACTCTTAGCAAAGTTAGTATTTGTAAAATGCTCAGAATTTCCTTTTCCCCACATCCTACGTTTCCAGCATTTAATCAGCCAGCCTATGGACTATTTTCTGGTTTTAAACTCTGAACTTCTTAATGCCAACTGACGAGGGGGCAGAATGGGGTTACAGGAATCTCCTGATTCTGGTATGCATGCACATTATGGCTCACCAAATAATGACATGTGAGGTCTCAAATGAAAGGTGGTGTCACTCTGGTCATCAATATCATTGTGAAATTTATGTACAGGTGTTGTGTATAAACTTAAAACATGTTCTTAAAGTCTGTATCAAGGTATTAGTCACCAAAAACGGTGAAAAACATGTTTTCTGGCAGACAGGCTCTCTATTTACATGTACATTGAGTATTTTCTTGTTCACCGTGGATCCCCTCACCAGTCTGAAATGAATGAAAATGAAAGAGTGTAAGAAAGAACTTCAGAAAGAATCTAACAGAAAAAGAAACGCAGCAGGAGAAGAGAATCTCATCTTGAGTGTGGGACAACACATTTGCTTCATGAAAGAGGGGTCTCAACCAGGTTTGGCTGAGAATTCTGGAGACAACCTTTTGCTCATTTACTCTTCTTTAGACAAGAAAGTAACTTGTCAGTTAAGGATAGGCTCTAGAAAACATGTTATGATTTTAATATGTATCCATTTGTTTCCAGTATTCTTACTCACTGTTACTTGAATCTCTAGTCTGTGATAAACTTATTCTTGTTTTCACTATAATTATATCTAAGTGCTGTGGTGATAAGCAAAGTGCTCATCCTGAGATGGATTTTACAGGCTGATGGGTTCTGTTCCTGTGGGAATGGCAGGCCTGTAATTCTGTAAATGTTCTGGGAAACAGAGGCTAAACACTGCAGAAAACTCTGAGTACTTAGGGGTTACTGTGTGCCTATCACTACCTGTACAGAGAGAGCGAGACCTTGAACACCTGGAAGGCCGTGCTTGTACTGCCATGTACTGTTTCAGGGAGCTGATCTACAGCAGGCAGAGACAAGACTACTTCTCACTAAGAGCAGGTAGTGGTGAGGTGCCTCACAGCCCTGGATACCCCTGGGGACCATTACATACACCCCGAGGAGCATAGATGGAAGCTGGAAATGAAGTGGAGATGTAGTACCCAAAAAAGTGTGTCTGTATATTCAATAGATAAAACAATCCAAATTTAAGTGGATTCTGATTAGAATATAGGAGAACTCTTTACCTCTGCATTTTGAATGTGTTTCTTACTAGCCTCCGTTGATATATCTGCTGTAACAGTGAGTGCATTTGGCACGGTCTCGACAGGAGACTGAGAATTTCCATTACTGTCAACAATTGACTTCTTTTGTTCTTCTTGCATTCTCAGTAATCGCATCTCCTGTGAAAATGGTGCACAGCATTTTATATCATAATTTATTTTTGATCATTTATTGGCACAACAGTATCATTAATAAACACTCTTTTTAAGGGCTCATCTAGAAAACTGAAACAAGGGCTCTAGAATATTCTCAGCCATGTACTCCATTGCATTCAGTGGTAACAGAGTTCTAAAGGACTTTTACACAAAGAGGCACTGAGAGTTACAACTCAGAACCTGTGTGTATTGCTTGCTTTACCTGCTCCAAAGTGGATAATACTGAATTGTATGAAAGATTATTGATCTGTAAATAATAACTGATAATTATACTGTTAAAAAATACAGCTGTGCTTTTGAAATCTACATAACAAAATGATCACATGAAAGGAAAACAGAGATTTGGTTACTTACAAACTGTGTTCTCTTTATAAATTTAGCCCATCTTGCGTTCAGTTTTTTCAGTTCTTTAGAAATATCTGATCCCACTTGCTCATTGCTGACTTCAATTAAGAAGTTTGCAGCTTCATTTAAGGAACCATGCACCGAGTTCCAGTCTGCCAGAATCTCAGTGGGGACCTATCGAGATGCATTGAAAGGATTAAAGACCTCACCATGCAGTTCTTTAATATATTTCCAAAAATAATAATAATAATTTACACTTATAGTGATTTTGAGCCATAGACTTCAAAGTGCTTTAAAAAGGTGAACAAGTATCTTTATGCTTAATCACAAGGGGATATTCAAATACCCTTTTAGGATGTCCTTTTTGAGTTTCGTCCAACCATGTCTTCAGTAAATGAATGTTCTCCATATAAGTTGCCCAAGAACATAGAACTTTTTGTAGGACAGCATTTACATTGTAAATATATTCTCTGCACGTAGAAATCTTAGAGTCTATCATCTTAAATAGTTTGCTAATGTCTGGAGGATCACCAGCTAGAATATTAAACACATGATAAAACAAATGTTAGAAAGAGACATTGATTCATATTAATAATTTCAAAATAATATTAAGTGTATTTCTCAATTGCTTGGAAAACTGCCAAAATAGAGAAGTGAATCCTTCCTCCTTTGGGTGCTGAAGGGGAATATCATTAACTGTTTGGAAAAACATAAACCAACTAAACAAAACTAATGTTCTGCAGAAAATAAAAGAGGGGTAACTGTGTTAGTCTGTAGTCACAAAAACAACAAAGAGTCCAGTGATACCTTAAAGACTAACAGATTTATTTGGGCATAAGCTTTCATAGGTCAAAAACACCCACCTGAAGAAGTGGGGTTTTTACCCACGAAAGCTTATGCCCAAATAAATTAGTTAGTCTTTAAGGTGTCACGGGACTCCTCACTTTTATTTTCTAAAAAAAAAGAAATCAGGAATTTAAAACAATAATGATCAGTTTAAAGCACAATTCTTATCAGAGTACTAAGTTATGTGCACGCACTTACCTAAGACATTCGTGCTTACGTTTTTGTTTTTCATGTCTTCACATATTTGAAAAGCAGTTTCTAGTTGAGCTGTGACTCCCCTTTCTTCAATAAAATCCTGCCCGAAGTTAAAGGGAATTGAGTTGGGCAATACTGACTAACATAAAAATATGTAGAAAATTAAATTTGTGATCAATTAATTTTTATAACATGAACCCAGAATATTCAGGCCAAATACAAACAGGGCAAAATCAAGTTACTTCCCCTGCATCCCATCCCCACTCTTTCTATGAATTATGCCTATTATAGGGCCTGATCTTGCAAACTGTTATTTTTGTGAGCAATCCTAACTCATGCATTGAGGGTTTGGCTACACAAACACTTACGGTATGTCTACACTAGAAGCGCTGCTGCCATGTAGAAATGACTACAGTGATAGACAGGGTTCTACCATCACTGCAGTATATCTGAAAGACAGTAGCTAGTTTCAATGGAGGAATTCTTCCATTGACCTAACACTGTCTACACTAGGACTTAGGCTGGCTTAACTAAGTATCGTAAGGTGTGAAATTTTCACACCGCTGAGTGATAAATGCTAGGCTGACCTAACTGTCTAGTTTAGGCATAGACCAGCCTGCCATGGAATAACTGTCTGTGTGGACCCTGCTGAAGCATATTAACAGTTCATTGATAAGAGTTGATCGAGTCCCATTTCAAAGAGGATTAGATCGAAGCACATTAATGAACAGTTAATGCATGTCACCAGAGTCCACACAGAAAGTTAGTCCACAGCAGGCTAGTGCTGGGTAGGTTCACACCCCAATTTACTGTGAACAAATTGTTCATATAGACCCTTAGGTGACTCAAGGAGGCCACAGTACTTGCCTAAGTCAGGATTAGTCATTTCTAATGTTTACCTGAGAACCTGAATTAGGTTCTCAGATCATAAACAACTTGGGGAAGACGTTTGTTTCCAACAAGCCTGCAAAGTGCCATGGGCACTTATGGCACACAATACATACACAGGACTTCTGGTTTTGGGGATTTATTAAGTTCATTTTTTAGGATATACTTTTTGCAATTTTTGATTTGTATATAGATGTCCAAAAATCAAGGGGTTTCATGGCTCTGTTGTTACTATATACTATATGTTCCCTAGTGCACTTTAACAATGCACTGTTTCAAACAGCATTACATTTATGCACAGTAGAGAACCTTTAGTGTGCACCAGCAGGATCAACATGGTCCAATTAATGAGCAATACTTAGTGTACTTCAGAAATCACACCCCCACAGTCTGCATTACTGCTCTGTATAGAAAATCTCTTAAATACAAGTAACGATTTCCAGTGTTTTTCTGGTGTTCATTGGACAAACATGACATTTTTTTTAATATCAGGTATGTTTTACTGGCATTTATCAGTTAAAACCAAAAATCAAAAGCCCAATAATACATGATAATAATAAATCTGTGTTAATACACCAAGGGGCCAGATTAAACTGACAAAATCCAAGAAATTCAGAGTAAAGGCTAAATTTCAATTTTCAACCCACCATGTCATGGCTTATTATTGCTGATGTCTTCACGAACAGTGTGATTTTACAAAACATGTTGCCCCATCCTGCTATTCTAATGCAGACAGAATTCTCCCTGATTGTAATTGGAGCATTGCCTGTCTAACGACTGTAATGTTGAGCCCCATATGTGCTGTAATAACCAGTCACAAAATGGGAGGTAAGCACAAAATGTAATCAGACAGGTCAACTCATCCGCAACGAGGACCATACGGATATGTGCGTATTGGGGAGGCAGAGAAAGAAGGGCTGCTGAGTATTACTCTCTCAGAGTAGCAGGTGGTGGCAGACGGCTTCTACATTCAGAGTCCTGCTGCTGCAGAATTGTGACAGAAGGCACAGCAGACCACCTCCTGCCCTGTGTGAGATGTTTGTGAATTTGAGGCAGGGAGTGGGCTGATACTGCTGGCCCTCGCATACTACAGGAGGAAAGGAGGCTAGTCAAATGTCTCCAAAGACAATGACAGAAGAGAGGAGGTCACAGACAATCACACCATCAGAAGAGAGAGACAAATGGGGGAGAAAGGGGAGTATTCAGGGCCTGTCATGGAGAAGGTATCTTGGCTCATGGCTTTTGCTCAAAATCCTGAGAAAACTCATCACTTGCATAAGATTTGGACTCACAATCAAACGAAACGCAGTGGTTTGGAGTGAGTTTTGCTTTGGAGTCCCTGGGTTCAACTGAAATTGAAGCTTAGGAGTGAAATCACTCTCAATGGATCCAACAAAAAAAGAATCACTGAATCCAGGCCAGAGCCAAACCAGAGTGTTTTATGAAACTCTGGGAAACTAACTGGAAAAGAGATACTGAAAAAGAGATGGAGGGAAGAAAGAAATACAGCATAAGATGTATTATTGTAAACACTGTCCATACTAGCAGGGCCCATTCTAGTGTAAGATGATGGTCACAATCACCTGGTCACATTTAGCGCAGTGTGCATGGCATGAGTACAACAGCTTTTGATAATTTATTTCAATGAGCAAAATTAACTAGCTTCAGAAAGGAGGTTAGTCCTTCATCACTCTATATGCTTCTTCTTGCTGTACAGTGACAAACTGCTGGATGGTCATAAATAACATTTTCATTCCATAGTTGCTTGCAGTTGTTATAGCATGTTGGTTCCAGATATGAGAGAGACAAGGTGATGTCTTTTATTGGACCAACGTCAATTGGTGGAAGAAGGTACAAGCTTTGCAGCTACACAGAGCTCTGTGTAGCTCTAAAGCTTGTACCTTTTCACCAGTAGAGGTTAGTCCAATAAAAGATACTACCTCACCTACCTTGTCTCATCTTTATTCCAGTCTGAAGTGTATTTTTGCTATATGAGCATACACATATCTATGGGAAGATGAACGTGGTGATAGCAAGGCCTTTTATAAAGATACAGGTTCAACCTAAAATCCACCTTCCTTTGCATAAATCTCAAATTGCCTCCAGCTATGAGAGTCCACACTGGATGGAGTTAGATCTAAGGCTGTATCAAAGAGGGCAACTACAACCAGTTTAAATTGGAGAACAGTTGCCAAAAATATAAACTATTTTTAAGCTTACATGCCAATCTCTCAGCAATAACTCCACGGATTCCTTAGTCCCATATCTGATATCCCTGATATTTAACTTTAATGTCACTTCATCCAAGATAGCGGAGCACAGGCAGTAGTGGTATTCTAGAAGTATGCTGAAATTTGTAGACTGGATGTTGCTGAATCTGGAAAACAGTAGAGTTTTGGAATTAAACTGGACATAATGAGCCATTCATTTACAGAGAGAGACCTCTAACCTAAAAATTACCTGAATTCCAGATATCATATGCAAACACAGTCCCGACTGTTGAAGAGGGAAAAAGAAATCTAAAATATTTAGGATTAATTATTTAAGTGAATAATGATTTGGGTGTCTTAATTTTTGGATGCCCAATTAAAGAGACCTTAAAAGGGGCTGATTTTCAGAAAGTTCGGATCATTCACTGTCTGAAAATCAGGCCCTTAAAAGGCATCTCTAGTTCAGCACACACAATCACAGGTCACTTTCAAAAATGTAGGCTTTACATTGCATGATGATACCCTGATCAGCATAACTGAGATGGAACAAAAACAAACGAAAAGTGTTTCAGAATTTACACAAGTTCAATATAATAGTTAATTATTAATGAGAAGATTAAAACTAATATTCCCCCTGCTAATTCATCTTCCGTTTTACTTGGAACAGTCTCACAATCTTCATAACCAAACCACCTCTTCCTTCCTGCAAAACCTATATCAAAACACAATTTTTTCACAAAGGTTTTCAAAATTGACCTCTGCATAATCCTTACTCCAGTTTAAAATCAGAACAATGCCCATCTTCCTACTAGTATGTGGCTGACTTGCTTTGCATGTGTTTGTACTAGACAGTAACGAACTCCTTGAGATAGGATCATTTTTTTGTATACATTTGTAGAACACAAAGCACACTGATGGTGCTCAATAAATAATAAAATCAGAGATGGCAGAATGATGCAATCCAGTTTTGAACTAAGAGCTGACTTTGTCAACTGATCCTTAAATTCCAGAATTCTTTAGCAGATTCGTTTTTAATTATTTAATAATACTTTGTACTTATAATGCTTTCACCTGTAAATGCACATGATTTTAAAAGATGGGTAAGTATCATTATCCTTATTTTACAGAAGGGGAAACAGGCACAGAGAAGTGATATGACAAGATTGTGTAGCAAGTCAGTTGTAGAGTTGGGAACAGACCATTGATGCTTGTGCCATCTAAGTGCACAACAACTGAAGACAGAAAACAAGTAATTAGAGTGTTTTTCCATTATGGTGCTAAGCTGGCTAAAAATAATAATTTAACTTAATATGAATGTAGTCAACTCAGGTGCCCAACAGGGTAAATCTGAGAACAGCAACCTTCTTTTCATGTCATCTAGCTTCTCAGTTGGTACCAGTGGCATATCCTTCTCATCTTTATTCTCAAAGGATTGAAGAGTGACCAAGTGACAGTCAAAATGATCCATCAAGCCCTGGAAAAAAATATTATAATTAAGTTATTTCACTGCTAAGTATTGTATTTGGGAATATGCAATTCATTCCATATTACAGTGGGAGCTATTAAGAAAACATATTTACCACAGGATATCATTTCAGTTTTTATTCAATACAGTATAAATGTATTTCCTACACTACCCCCAAAGTATTTACCACAGCATAGTAAAAACCTCACCATTATATATATATATATATATATATATATATATATATATATATATATATACATACACACACATATATATAGGTAATATTGCATTAAGTCAATACTACCAGTGTTTGTTTACTTTTAAAGACACCCTCTCCGCATACTTAGTGCAATATTACATCTTTTCAGAGTATGAAGGTCTTCCTTTGCCACACATTAGATTGACAGCAAAACCTTGTAAATAAATACCTTTACTTTTAATTGTCTGATACTGTGAAATCACTATTTAAAAAAAATGTATCCCATTGATAATATATTAACTTTTTAATGGTAGAAGTTGGAATTTTTGCTGCAGATCTCATGGGAACATATCACAGGTGCCAGTTGCCAAAAGCAACCAACTGAACATACAAGATACCCACATAGATTGTCTCAGAGTACTGTACAACATTCCCATATGAATATTAATTATTATGATATGGAATGCAGCATTCCTGTAAACTACTATTAAATACTGATGCCTCCTGGGAATTGAAGGTGATAAAAAGTGTATGTCACAGATGAAGGGCACAGTTATAATAAAACACAAAACAACTATGTTAGAATTAATCATGTAATTAAAGATTGTATCATAATGTATATGTACAAGGGGACAAATTAAGATTGCACAGGCAACCTTAATTCTCACACTTCTTAATATTTCAGTGGTTGACTTTGCAATTTTAATACCGTTCTCTGAACACATTTTTGTGTGATTTCCTAGTTTTTTAAAAAAAAAACTGGAAAAAAAAATACACATCATATTGACATGATACTGACGCTGACATAGGTCATAGCAGTGTTGGAACTAGAGCTGATCTGAAATTTTCTGGCAGAAAGTTTTCCCATTCTGGAAAATGCTGGTTTGACAAAATCAAGATGTTTTGTGGAAATGTATTGATTCTGCTGACATTTTCAACAGGAAATTATTGAAAAATGGACAAAACAATATATTTTCCCTATCCCATTCTCAGAAATAGCCAAACCATTTTGGCTGAAATTTTCCAAAAAAAATCCACGTGACAGAAACCCAGCATAAAAAATTACAGCTCAAACTATCACAGGTTGGCAAAGTTTTAAGCAAGTGAAAACAGGGTCTTATATTGGGAAGTGCTGGGTAACTTTAATGAAAGGCAGCACTACCAGCCCAATCTATAATAAACCTTCCCACCTTCTCAAGCTTACAGTCAGGGCACATAAAATAATCAGCCAACCTGGAATATAACTCAAATGTCTGGTCATAAAAAACAAAATATGATCATACAGGTATTCTTTTAAGAGGCTTAAAATTCAAAAGAAGAACTTAAAAATAATATCAGACTTGGGAACTCGGTGTAAAGATTTCATTACTGGAGTAATGTGTTGTGACTTTCAAATATCAAAAATATTGTTTTTAAAGCCCCAAGCTGCCAAATACTTAAGCAAATGTTTAACTTTAGGCACATTTAAGTTCCACTCAAGTCAGTGAAATTTAGCGATGCGCTCTTCTGAACAGGGATGGACATAAGTATAGACGTAAAGATTAGTATTGATTATTTGCTTTGCTGACCCAGGGACTAAATTAATTGCAGGAACCATACTCTGGGGTGGAGCTGGGGATGAGAGGTTTGAGGTGCAGAAAGGTGCTCCAGTCTTGGCCCAAGGGGCTTATAGAGTGGGAAGGAGATCAGGGCTGGGGCAGGGTGCTGCAGTGTAGGAGGGGTTCAGGGTGTGGTGCTTGGGGAGGGAACAGCATGCAGAGAGGAGACCCTTGGCTGCCCCAACATGTAGGAGCCAGAGAGGGGCCATACTGCTGCTTCCGGGAACTACATGGAGTAGCCCCTGACCCTGCTCCCAGCTGGAGCGCCGGAACAGGGCAAGCACCAGACCCTACTCACTCCTCAGTGGGAACTCAAAGGCTGGATTAAAATGACTAGTGGGATGGATGTGGCCCGCAGGCCATAGTTTGCCCACCCCTGTGTTAATATGATCAAAATACATGAATTTACTCACTCCACCAAGGCTCTCTCACATCTCACCCGCATAAAGTAAAAAAAAATCCTACAAAACTCTGTATTTATCTGGTTACCCTGCCATTGTTCAAACTCAACAGCTGCTACCAAAGGCATCTTTAGAAGTACATATCGCCTCCAAAAGAAATCAGTCAATCAATCCATCAATCCAGTAATCACTTTCCCTCCCAAAAACTAACATCACTTCCATAGTAGGTGCTTCAGTAGGTCAGATTTAACACGTCTTGTTTTTGTTTAACAAACCTTAAATAATATAATGTTTTCTTTGAAGAGGGCCATTGCTTCACAGTGGTTCTGTGAATCAGATAAACCTTCTGCCAGCAGATGTTCTACCTCCTGGAGCCAGACCTCGATGCTATCTAGAGGTGGGGGTAGTGCACGATCCAGCTTTGTTTTCCATTCATTAATCTAAAAGGCAAATAAAAGTCAATGGTAAAATCTCTTTATTTGTTTCTTACCCTATTCTCCAGGGATTAGCAAGATTATTACATATAAAACTTGTTAATCCAACGTTCTAACGGCCTCACAGACAAATTTGTGCTCAGTAGCATGCAGGCAGTTCCCACAGTAGTCAAATGGGAGTCATTTGGGTGTATTCAGAGTCAGAATTTGCTCCCCCTGCTTGCAACCTTCTTGGTGCTACAGGGAATTGAGCAGTTTTTGTCAATTTACGATGACTAACAAAGCTAGGGAAATTTACCCAAAGTTAGTGGCACCTTGACAGATGACTTCTATCATGAATAACATGCTCTGACTGTCTTATCATCACTGTGGACCAAAAGTGTCTGATCCACTCCAGCCACTCATCAAGCAGGGAGATACTTGGCAGTATTAACCCTAGACATTCCAAGCCTTAGGTTCAGGGAGAGTTGACATGAGCAAGCTCGTTACAAAGTACTATACAATGGGATTAACTGTCCTGCTATGATGGAGTTGAATAGTGCAGGAAGGCCATCCATGCCATGGGGAAAAAAAAAAATCTAGTCAGCTGCTGACTCTATTGCTTGCTCTTTTCTCTGCTGCCTCATTATTTTAGCCCTAATTATGTCAAACCAAACATTTTAAACAGAGATTGGCCCAAAACTCTGCATCTGAATGCTGCCAAGCTCAGAGGACGATCAGATTGAGATTATACTTTGCATGCCACTGGCAGCCTTAAGATCCAATAGGCATAAAGAGAGCCACATTTGCCATCACCCTCCTCCACCCACAACTTCACCCTCATGCCTTTGGATCCCTGCACACCACGCCCAGCTCAACTGGACCTCAGGATCTTGGCCAACATCTAAGTACATTGATTCCTCCCCCTCCCCCAAAAAGGAGAAACACAATTATACGAGAGTATAAAGTCCTGGGGTGAGGTTTATCCTCTTCATAGAATGTTTTCACATTAACAACATAAACAGCAACTAGAAATACTTCTGTAACCTGGGAGGTTAGGTTATCCCATGCTTTTCTCATTTGCTTCTGATCTTCATTTAGCTCAGGGACACTTCTTTTTGAAGACAACACTGGCAGAAAAGGTCTTTTCTCTTCATTAAACAATTCCATAAATGACAGCATTTCCTAGGGTTAAAATGGGAAGGCAATTTATAGTGGACATCTACCACATGTAATAATTCCTAGAACCAAATACTATTGTTGGAGGTGAATTTCTGGTTCCCATTTACTTCAGTGGATGTTGTCCTTCAGATAAGGAATGATGGAATGATAAAACCACTGAGGTCAATGGGAATCAGGCATGATCATCTAAGGGCAGTATCTGGGCCTTACAATAGAACACTGGAGCTGAATATCATGTTATACATTATTCCCAAGCAAACGCACAGTACTATCTCTAACCTCTACTGGTGCTATAACTATTCAACTGTACTGAGAAAAATATCTCGTCTGAGACTAGGCATAGTCAACATGGGGAACTGTGAAGGAGAGAAGGATATTACGTGTTAGATACAAGGTCTAAGTGTGCCACACAGATGTAGCCCAGCTGGGGGAAAGCATTTTAAAATCAGTTACTTTTGCATTTTGGCTGTCAATGCATAGACAGTCAAGAGGGAAGTCAGACCAGCTGCAGACCATAGAGTAAATCCAGTCTGGCTGATGCTGCATGGAACTTAAGTAAGAGGAAAAGAAGAAAACACTCCTCCCTGCCTATTATAATATTCAATCACTTGTTTTCAGTCAGATTTTGTATGGGTTCATGTTCTCTCAGGGGCAAATTGTGACTATCTTCTCTCCCCGCCCCATTAGTATAAAGGGCCTTGGACTCAGCAGAACCACTAGCAAGGGGGAACACTGCATAAGAACTACAAGTACTATGCTCTTCCAGAAGTACAGCTCCATGGGGTCTCCCTGGTGAATGATGGAGGATGGGTTTGGGGGCAAGCTAGGGCAAGTGCAGTATGTGGATTCACTGGTCATTCTTCCTCTGCTCCTAAAGAGGGCAGAGTGCAATACTCATTAGGGATTGCTGCAGCACTCATGGTATGGGGAACGGGATAATTACTCCTCTAATGACCTCATAAATCTCCCTTCTACATACAGAGGGGTAGCCATATTAGTCTTGGTTGCTTTTGCAGATCCAGACTAACAGATCTTAGGGATCATGAGCTTTCTTGCACTAAGACCCACTTCAGAAAGCTCATGATCCTTAAGATCTGTTAGTCTATAAGGTGCTACAAGAATCTTTGTTCCTGATTCATACGGTTACCTGAGCTGTACAAATGAAGGAAGCCATTCCCCTAAGGGAACAGCAGCCAACATTTCCAGCACCCCTTCAGTGACTGGCGTGAGACCTACAATATTATCACCATAGTAACTGAGAAGCATATATTTAGACTCCTTCTGGAAAGGGAATTTTATCTTAATCCTTCCTTGGTGACTCTGGTTTATTTACCAAATCCAGTACCAGACTGGTGATATTTTTTTGGTTAAATTTAAATCTTCAGATTGGACAGTAACATGAAAAGCTACTTTTGGGGAGCTTATTTTAATATTTCTCTTTGCAAATACTATCTATTCAAAAATGTCATTTAAATACTACTTACTTGAAATTTTCTATAGCATGTTTCATTTTCTGTATCAACCAACAACTTCGTTAACTTCTTCTTTTGTGCAGTCAGCCAGCTCAGGGCCTCTTTTACTTTCCCCTGGTAATTGGAGCAGAAAATTCCATTTTTGCATTCTGCAAATCTTATTTTGAGTTTGCATTGTGCCATAAAACAACATACTAGTGAATCCTTCCCACTCACTAAAGTTCTGTTCCAAACCCCATTGAACTCAATGAAAAGACTCCCACTGATTTAATGAGCTTTGGATCAGGCCCTACAAATAGATGAAAGCCAAAATCTTCAAACCTGGTGCCAGAAGTTAGTTTCCTGAATACAGTACGGCAGCTTGAAACAAGTAGCCAGACTTCAGGCTGTTAAAGGAACATTCTATCATATGTAAATAGTTGGCTAATAGATACAGGTGTCAGTAGATGGCATTCAGGAGTATACAGCACACATCCTGGGTTGTGAAGACCCAACAGAATTCTTGTTTTGCCCTCCAAATGGCTTTCTCTGTCTGCTCTTTATATCAGCTTCTAACAAGAAGGATCTGGGGTTGCTCAGCACTTTTGAAAATCAGTCTACTTCGATCTAGGCACCTAGCTATAATTTTGGGAGCTTGTATTTAGGCAACCAGGTCTGAAAATGGTGGCTGGAATATTTATGGACGTCTTAACTAACAAAAAAAGTGAACTTTGTAACACAGTTTCTGTCTACACTATTAAAAAAAAATCTACCATGTTGAGGGTTTTGGTTACAATAAGATAGGGACACACAAAGTTAGACTAAGCTCAGTTGTATCATTGTAGACAAGATTCCACCATGTTTTACAAATATGTTACTGAATCATGCTACAGGCTTTGCAAAGGATATGCTGAAATTCTCACTTGGAGTTATAAAAAGCAAAAAGTACACTCATTTGGCTTGGTTCAATAATAAAAGAAATGACACACCTGCATGTCTTCTTCAGCCACAGGTAAACTTCTGGAATATTGCAGAAACTGAGCCACATAAGTCATGATAGACTTTTCATCTGGACTGATAACATCGACATCTGTGAGAGGTAGCACACTATGAGCTCATTCCTCCACATTTCTCAGTCTGATTGTACAATTACACACTACAGAGCAATCAGGACAATATACCAAATACAAATGAATTTATTTTCAGCATTTCAGTTAAAATTTCACTGACAAAAAACAGTATTAAATGGATTTATTTTCCTAGGAATATTGTAATACAAAACAGCAAGCCAGAAAAGAAGCGAGCAATTGTTAATATAATCCTCATGGAGTTTATATTCTTTCTTCTAAAGGATGTTCCTGTAATGGCTGTCAACTCAAAAAACCTATTAATTCAAGTTCCCTATGAACTATCCAGCAAAGAACGTCAGGTTAGAAGAGCCTTACTTTTATCATAAAGATCAGTATTTCATTTTACCCCCCAATCATCACAGTGATTAAACATTAAAAATGCTATTTAGGTACATACACGCTGCAAAAAAACCAACCAACAAACAAAAAAAAACAACAGCAAATCTCAGAGTCCAGTTCAACTGACTTGGGCCCCTGCTACAGGGCTAAAAATAGCAGCCCACTTAGGCTGGAGCCCAGGATCTGAGACCCACTCCCCGCACAGGGCTTTAGCCTGAGTGGGAAAGTCTATACTGCTAGTTTTATTCCATAGCGTGAGCCCTGAGCCTAAGTCTGTTGACCCAGGCTTTGGAACTCACTGCCATAGGTTATTTCGCAGCGTAGACATACGCTTTGTTATAAATGGACACCGATTTGACAGTATCAGCATCAGACCTTATACCAAGTGTATGCAAAACAGATCATTTACCTTCAGGTTCAAGAAGTCTTGGAATATTTAATTCATGTTCTGCAATTTTAAAAGCCTCCTTCAGATTTTCTTTGTTGGCTCTATCCTTTGCTCTGTCCATGTCAACTAAATCTGGTCTTAAAGCATGGATGATAGCTAAAAAAGCCAGTCCATTCCTCCAGCTTGATTTGAAATCTGATATTTTGATAGAACCATGCCTGCCCCAAATCATAAAGAATAAAATGTCATGTTCTGTTTCCTCGAAACATTTAATATTCAGTTATCAATACAATGTAAACCATGTTGGACTAGGCCTAATCCAAATGCCACTTGAGTTGTTAGGAATCTTTCCAATGAAGTCTGTGAAAGTTGAGTCAGCTCCATTATTCGCGGTCAATATAATCGGTCCAACAAGCTTAAAAACTTAAATGTTTTTCATTGTTTAGTATCATGCTGCTTTTACTTCTTACTGTGTGCTGCAATGGCACTTTGATGACCAATTTTTCTTTTTTTATTTATTACATAAAGGCATCTATCAATGCCTTTTACAGCACAAAAAACAACAAGCAAATAAGAGTTGGGCATCTTACTACCTGAAGCCTTCTTGAAAACCCCAGCCTTAAATTTATTACATTACTTTTGGAAAGTTTGTTGTTGCTTCAAAATATTCAACTGAATTAGGACGAGAGAAATGAAAAAAATATTTAAAGAGGGTTCCCACAATTTCTACAACACATCTGGTGTCTAGATGATACAGTGATTGTAGTGGGGCGGCTGCCCAATTCCAGTAAAAAAAGAGGTTAAAACAGCCCTGCAGAGGGCTGTGGCTGGGGAAAACAGCCAAACTAGGCTAATTTGGGAAGTATCCACAAATGTGGCCAGCTCAGTTAGGCCAGCTGTCCCTTATAAGAGGGCTGTGAGCCAGGCGCTCGAACAGACTGGACGGGAGCAGGGCCTGGCTGCCTGTGGGACAGGGTATCTGAAGTCGAACAATGCTGGGGGAATAGGCAAGGGAGTTGCGGGTGCTCCAGCCTAGTAACTCCCCAGGCTGCAGGCCTGAAGGGAGGTCTAAGAGGGTACTGGAACTAGGCAAAGGCAGCTGGCTCAACACCCCCTAGCCTATGACGACTGGCTTTTACACTGCAGTCTGCCCCAGGGTGCGGGGGCTTGATGATGACTGGCAGTAGCCCTAGACTGAGGCAAGGTGGAATTAGAGAGTTGGGGGTTCCCCAGGGAGGGGAGACCCAGAGACAGAGTGTGGGGGTACTGCCAGAGGGCAGCACCTCAGGAAAAAGGGCACCAGAGTCTGGGAGGGACACGGGGCCAGCAGGCAGTGAGACACCAGCCTGCAGAGGACGCTCCGAGCTGGAAGAACTAATTCCCAGACAACCAGCAGGAGGCGCTGCAGGGATGAGTCATCACGCAGGTACAGTGATGCACATAGAAGATGCACAAGTCACAATGAGTACTGAGAAAACTACTACTCAAAAAAATGGTTTGTGTATAGTGGATGTGATGGCAGGAGAACAGGGGTTAATGCAGGGTGTCAGTGATCTTTCATGATTAAAACGAGAAGGTCTGTTGATTTAAAAATCCAATGTTGGTCTTATCTATCTATCTATCTATATATATATATATGTTATAGCAGTCACTGCTATGTTAAACCCACTCTAATTGCAATCAATAGATTATACCTTTGCTGAATAAAGGTGGGCAAAAGAAAGATGATGATTAGGAAAGAGAGAGCTTGAATTTACATGCAAACCCCATAGCCTCAATAAAACAAATGAAAAACATAGAAAATGTAAGATTCAACTTCTGACAAGTGTGGTATACACATCCAGCAGAAAGCACGTGCTGTGCTGACAAACACTCTAACCTCCCACTAATATGAATGGAAAATTAGTGGGGTGACACCAGAAAAGGTAACGTGGAGAGCTAGAAAGAAAGGGCGGAGGTAATATTTTTTTAATGTATTTGTGTGAGGCAGTGGTTTTTCAAATAACTTCAGGTGCATATGGTTTTGCAAGATCAGGGCTTTACATCTGATTAGCACTCTCATTTAAGACAATGGAATGACCTGCAGGGCATCAAGTTAAGCAGGTGTATAAATCTCTGCTGGAGCAGATCCTGAGCCACCTTAACTCTATAAAAAGTCCTTAGCTCATGAGATGCCTTCTTTTGGCTTGTGCAGAGTTCTGGAGGGAAAACGCATGACCTGGGAGGCTGATTCTTTTCTAGGCATTCTGCTTTTTTTGTTGTTCAACAAATTCTTGGACAATTAGTGTAACTTTGCTACTAAGGATATGGTTACACTTACAAGATTATAGCGCTATAGGTTATAGCGGTCCCCTTATACAGTAATATGTATAGCGCTATTGTATGTCCACACTCAGATGCTCCTGCGGTATAGCATGGCCACATTTGGGGCACTTAATGCGGCATTAAGAGCAGCGCATTAGGGCAGGTATCCCAGCATTCAGCTGGGTGCAACGTGCTTTTTAAACGAGGGGGGTGAGGGGGGACGCATTGTGTGTATGTGGAGGGAGAGAGACAGTGGTTTTTCCGTTTTTCTGAAAGCCTGTCAGTGAGCCTCCGTTCACAGAAGGCTTTGTTTTCACACAGGCTCCCTCCTTAAACATTTGCATTGCTTATCTGCCGAGTTAAGAAAGAAACTCTAAAGAGGTACTTCCGCATTCCTCCAGCCGAGTTCAAAACAAAGGGAAGAGACGTCAATTGCCTTAAATGGCTCTAGGCATCTCCAGAGATCACTTGTAGCGCAGTGGGTGTCCACATTCTTGCTGTAGCGCTACAGCAGCTGCGCTACAGCCCTTATTCCCCATGGGGAGGTGGATTAATAATAGCGCTATAACTCAGCAGTTATAGCGCTATTAGTGCCTTGCCAGTGTGGACGGGGAGCAGGTTATAGCGCTCGTGGGGGCTTTATAGCGCTATAAAGTGCCAGTGTAACCATGGCCTAAGAGAACCAGTAAACGCTAATCCAACAGGATTAAAACTGGCAAAGCACGCAAAGCATTGCAGTAGGCAAATTTATACAGAGAATGGAGATAGCTGATAAAAAAAACAAGCCAATTTATTTATCAGTGTTTTATTTGTACAGTTAGCTCCAATTTCTTATGTTTAAAGGACCCACGTCAACATATTTAGGCCCCAAATTAGAAATCCAAGCTTTGTTAGAATTGATGTAAAATGTCAACTAGATTCTAATAGGCTACTTTTTTGTTATATCTAGTAATCAGTCACTAAGAAATTAAACAGACAAAACACAGCACCTTTATAGGGTGACCCGGTAAAAATAAAAATGAGATAGTTTATAAGCCTTTCATGGTACTTACACTGAACACTGCTCCTTCACCCACAACAGCAGAGCCTTTTTTGCAGATATCTTCCACCGTTTCTTAACTTTACCTCTTTTTCTTGCCTGTGGGCTTGCAGCTGGAGATGAGTCGACAACGCTTGAACAATCAAGAGATGGCTGATTATAACTACTACCAAGGGTCCACGCAAGTTCTTCAATCTACCAGAGACAGGGGGAGAGTTTGACAATGTTTCACTCTGAAGAATAACCACAGAGATCAGAGAACCATTAAGAAAAAGAAATCCAGAATGATTTTATTATAGCTGGAGCTAGTAGCCCAATACTTCCCTTAGAGTCTGTTTTCAGTAGCTTATAACTCTGTCAGCTTTAAGAGTTGGGCTGATATACTCCATGCTGAGTGTCTACTTCAAGTTGAATTTGTTTGGAACATTTTAGCCAAAACAGTTAAGCAATTTGCAAAAACAAGACCACAGAAAAATACATTGTTTTGCCCATTCTGGTGACTCTTTCTTTCAAAAGCTGTGGCACATCGATACTTTGGAGCAGTGGTTTGAAACTGGGCAAACCTTTGTGTCCAGGAGGTGCCTTGTTCCACTCCCATGAAAAGTCACAAAATTTAGCCATTCACCCAAACATTTTTTTTTGGTGGGGGGGGGGGGACACCACCATTCTTGCTCTGAAGAGACTTGTCAGAGCGGCCCAGCTTGACTCCCCAAAGATTCTATCCGCAGTGAGCATGCTCCAGCTCAGGGTTGAGAAGAACCTTCCGTGTTGCAGCTCTGGGCTGCTACAGGCTGGGCTAGGCCCAGGCACCAGACCAGAGACCAGACAGCTGCCTCTCCTGTGCACATACCTGCAGACAGAATCTAGCCCATTGGGTTTTTTTTATAACTGGTTTAAAACAGTGACATGCACATCACACTGCTGTCAATCATATGCTGCTCAGCTAATGGACTCTAGCACCCATTTCAGAGAAGCAGCTACAATGTACAATTAGAATATATGTTTCTTCTTTGAGCCAACACTTCAGGCACACAGCATAAGCAGCTTTTTGGTTTGTGCTTATGCATAACTCATCTCATTTTGTGATCATTTCATTCCACAATTTTTTTCTCTATTAAAAATACTTTCTTTCTCACATCACTGCACTACTTACATGAAAATGTAATATAATTGTCCAAATTAGGCCAAGCACAATGGAAGGTTTTCCTTCAATAATGTCAGCAACATGAATATTTATGACCTTGATCTGGAAAAAGAGGATCATTGTTAAAGAAGGAACATGTTCCACAAACTAAACTGGTGTGAAGAGTGAATTTTAAAAGTTATCTTTAATACTCACTGATTTGGTCTTTAAAAATTTCAAGGCATTTTCTATATTGCTTCTGCACTGGAAGGTGTTACATCCTTTCTCCCGTGGCTACAAAGCAAAAAGAAAATACTTCACAGTCAGCTGTGACAATCTGTTTTATTTTAGATTGTTCACCAATAAAAGTCCAAATCCTGCAAAAATGGGTGTCTGATTTTGTATCCATTGACACCAGTGGCAAAGCTTCCATTGACTTAAATGATGCAGCATCAAGACCCTGGTGAGTAGTCCTTATCTGCAGGAAGCCTGCTCTTTAGCACAGTACAGCTCAAGTACAATGCCAGTAAGTTCTTGCTGCTTGAGCGCTTGCAGCAGGGACAGCTGATTCATGGCTTGCAGACTCTTTCATTCAGAGACAGTTGCTCCTGGCAGTGGAAGGTGTGACAGGATACTCATCCACTGACTCCAGTGGGACTGCTCTCATGCTTACAGTTAAGCATATCAATAAATCTTTACAGGATTTAGGCCAAAGTCAGGACTTCATTCCTTTATTTTATCTTACCAGTTGTTGACCTGAAAGTACTTCCAGCAGGTCCAAGAGCACACGACCCTCTTTGACATCTGTATATAGATCTGATATAATGGAAGGAGGAGTATGCTGCAAAAGTAATATATTTAGGTGCAAGTTATATACTGAATTCTGAAATCATCATCTAGCAAAATATCATTGATCGCTTTACTTCTTTTTTTAAAAAGTTTTTGTTTTTTTGCCCAAGTTCAAGAAAGCATCCTGTTCAAGAAAGTATGTGCTTAACTTTAAATAACTAAAGCCAATTAATTTTAAGCACATGCTTAAATGCTTTCCTGAATAAGGGTGGACTTAAGCACCCACAAAAGTGCTTTCCTGTACTGGGGCCAAAATGATCATATTTCTACCTATCCCTTTAAGGAGGCTAAGAAGAAGAGGGGTAACTCATGCAAAATTTCCAGTAACTAACTTTGAAAAATATGAAGGTCAGAAAGAGCAGTTGATTTACATTCTTGCTTTTCACCAATGAAGCCTAAGGTTTGAATATTGATTATGGAGATAAGTGAAAATGACCTTAATGTTGCTTCGTATTTGCAGATTTTGCAAAACCACATTATGCCTGCTTGTCTCTGCTCAAGAAGGGACCAGCAGGGGAACAGCTGGCACACTGCAGGTCAGGACCAAAGTACATTGACTGAGCAGATTTGTGAAAGCTTACAAGTACCTGCCTCCTCTGCAGCTATATCTGTTAATCCTTGACTTACACTGAATTAAAACAATGTTTGAAACACATTCCAGCGTAGCACAAATATACAACAATAAAACAAACAGTCTATGATAATGACTATATAACACCATCATCAAAACACACACACACACACAGAAATGTACAACCACACACACCTGTCTTTGCCACTTGCATGTTATTCAACAGTTAAAACATACATTTCCAGACTAATTTTCCCTGTTGAATCATGAATATTTAAATGGTTTATTCATTCTTTTACATTTTGCTCTCCAAAGTACAGTCCTAAATTTATTCACAAACAATAGCAACAAAAAAGCCCAACTTGTTTAACGTTAGTTAAGGTTGCTCTCTTCAGCAAACAAATCATAAAAAATTAGGAAATGCAAAGTAAAGAATTAAAAGTTTGCGAAGTCAAGCACTCTCAAGTTAAGGAAATGCCAGAATGAACATTGCTCATGCAATCTTAATTCAGCTCCCTTGTGCATATGCATTATGATACAGTCTTTAATTACATAATCCCATATTATTGTTTTACACAAAACCCTGGTTCGTTCAATGCACAGGATGGATCTGCACTGGGGATGAATCGGGACTGTGTAGTGAAGGAGCCTGTTGTCTGTAAGACCCCTCCCTGCCTCAGTTGCCTCAGAAGCTGGCAGGTATGTAGTGAATGAGCCAGAGGTTGGCAGGAAAACAAAGGATGGTCTTGTGGTCAGGACAATTCAGTGCCGCCCTGAAGACTTGGATTCTATTCCTGCCTCTGCAACAGAGTTCCTATGTGATGCTTGACAAGTCACTTACACCAAACTGTTCACATAGTCACATCTGCATGTAATTAAAGATTGTATAACAATCATACACACGGGGCACTGAATTAAGGTTTCTTAGGCAACATTCATTCTGCCATTTTCTACTTTGACAGTGCTCGACTTTGCAATTTTTTAATCCTTTTATATCCTTAACTTTGTACTTCTTATTTTTTATGGTTTGTTTACTGAGGAAGGCAATCTTAAAGAATGTTAAACAAAAAAATTCTTGTTATTGAATTTCCTTATTTTTTAATAGAAAGAAAATATTTTATATATGTACTATTTAAATAACAGAGCACTTCCACCTTTGCTGTTATCAGTGTATATGTTATTGCCATTTTTATCTTTATGAAGCGCCATTTCACCACACAGTGTCGCATCGACAAATATATTCAAAGTAATTAAATTAATTTGTATTCATATAAAAAACACCTGGAAAACCGTAGCCCCTCACAGTTTGTAAGAAGCACAGAAAAGGGGCTGTCATTTTGTAGCTTTGTATTCTTGTAACCCTTTTCGAGGAAAGTAAAACAATGAACCTTGAAATGAAACAGTACAAACCCAAACACACAGCAGGAACTTAGCCAAATACAGTATACTTCCATTACAACTACTTTTGTGACCTACCATAGTCTGAGGTAAATCAGTTATCAAAGGCAGCCACTACCATGGCAAGAGGATGCAGTGTTGTTCTTGCGGTGTTGGTCCCAAGATATTAGAGAGAAAGGTGGGTGAGGTAACAGCTTTTATTGGGCCAACTTCAGTGAGAGACAGAAGTTGGTCCAATAAAAGCTATTATCTCACCCACCTTGCCTCTCTAACAAGGGTAACAGTGACTTTCCCTAAGTGTGCAAACGAACTGGGGGAGGGTGAGTGATGAGTGATTATCTCTGATGTCACAATGTTACAGCTCACGTGACAGCAGAGGGCATCAAATGTATGGGGGGAAGCGGGGGAATCAGCTTTTTCAATTTCCTATATAAACAACAATACATCAATATAAAACACATATTGGAGATCATTCCTCACACATATTAATTAGTGAGTGAAATTTGCTTCAAATTTCCCATGGCATTTTTACAAAAAAATGGTTCTGAGATAAAGAACCTGAAAAGCATTTCTGATGCAACCATAACTATGCTCTCATTATTGCAAGACAATAAGACAAAACTGTCTTCCACGGACCACTTTCTTACCTTTGCCAACTGTGAATTTATCCAACTAGTGAAGGTTTTCTTCTGGATGCATTCCTGCTCCACTGTGGAAAAAGAAAAATCACTTAATGAAACAATTTGACTTTTTTTTTCACTCTTTCAAAGAGGACCCCCACCCCTAACCACTCCCGGGGACCCTACCCCCTATCCAACCCCCTGCTCTCTGTCCCATGACCACCCCCTTCCTGAAACACCCCCCCGTCCCTAGCCACCCCCTGGGACCGCATCCCCCCATCCAAATCCCCTGCTCCTTGTCCCCTGACACCCCCTCCTGACACCTTCCCACCCTGCCGCCCTAGAACCTCACTCAAGCCCCCCTGCTCCCTTTCCCCTGACTGCCCCAACCCCTATCCACACCCCTACCCCCTGACAGATCCACGGGACTCCCACGGCTATCCAAATCCCGTTCCCTGTCCGCTGACCGTTGCCCCCAGAACCTCCGCCCCATCCAACTAGTCCCTGTCCCCTGGATGCCCCACAGGACACCCTGCCCCTTATCCACAACCCCGCCCCCTGACAGATTCCCGGGACTCCCTGCTCCTTATCCAAGGCCCCAGCCTGGCCCTGCCCAGCCCCGACCCCCTTACCATACCACTCAGGCCTGCCAGAGCTCACAGTCCCGCTACCTTACCATGCCGCTCAAAGCGGCAGGAGCTTGGGTCCTGCCGGAGCCAGCCTTGCCACTGCAGCGCTGGCCTGCAGTAGCAGCAGGCCAGAGCGCTGGTGGCACAGGGTACTGAGGCTGCGGGAGTGGGGAGGGAGCAGACAGCAGGGGAGGGGCCGGAGCAGCCTCCCCAGCCAGGAGCTCACGGTCCATAGTTTGCCCACCCCGATCTACACCCAAGAAGTAGATAGCTAATTATGGCTCACATTTCTAGACCATCTACTAAAGCCTTAATACTAAAGGCTGTCCATAATTAAATATTCATATTCTGCGCATCAGTAATACTTTGCATGTATCTGAACAATCTTTCAGTGCTTCTCAATAACCCATCATGCTTTGTATCGATTATTTGTAATAGTACCACCCTGACTTCACCACAGCAAAGTATGTAGCCCTCTATTTTCTCTTGTGATTATATTACTGTTCATTTTTTTAAATGAATATTAAAACAAAATTAAAAAGGAGAGGAGACTGTGTCCATGCAGAAATATAATATCACAATAATTTTTGCTTCGAAGCCAGTGGTTCAATTTCCTTCTTTGCCCCACCTCTAGCTCACACACAGTGTGCTGTTCCTGAGCCAGAGTGCTAGCTTATGAGCCTGATTCTGAGAGACAGTGAAAAGCATTTGGCCCTTTCAACTTGTCTTTTGCCTCTATCAGGGCGGTTGCGTCTGATGTTCTCGTCCAAAAGTGATACACAATATGGGCCTGGGCCTGCAAGCATTTTCTCATGCAAACAGTCCTTACTTAGGCAACTAGTCTCATATGTTGAACTGGGGGCAGATAATTTACTAACCCATTTAATGGTGTCAGATATTCCCCCCCTAAGCAGGGTGCATTGGCTCCCTCTACTCCCCATCCCTCCCTGCTCACTTGCCTGCCAGTTGCTCCCGAGGGAAAAACCTATGGTGCAGCCCCTGCAGTCTACAGCTGCCACCGTGCCCAGACATCCTGAAAGCAATGCAAAGGTGGGGGCAGGGCTGGACTAAGCACATGCTTAGGGCACCAGCAAAGCAGGGGGTACCCAAAAATGATTTTTTAAAAAAATGACATTTGATATTTCAAAAAAAGGCATCAAAGTCGTCTCAAAGCATATCTGGGCAATGATTGTGTGTCGAAATCTCTTTCTAATATTCGCTGGGAGGCACATGCAGCGGCAACAAGTGCAATTCTGGAGTCCTACTCAAAGATTGTGGCTGCATTAGAAAGAATAGCTGAAGATCAATCACAAAAGGGAGAAACTATACGAGAGGCAGAAGACATTGCAAACAAAATGCAAGAACTAGGGTTTCTACTCATGTTGACCATGTGGAATGAAATTTTACAACACTTTCACCACACAAGTAAAACTCTTCAAGAAAAAAGAACTGGATTTGAAAACATGTGCAGACCTCTGTCAATCATTAGCAGACCACTTACACACTTTGAGGAATGATTTCAAAAGATTTGAAGACATGACAAAAGATATCTTGCCTGATACTAACTACAAAGAAGCCCAGTCCCACAAGCGGATCAGGAAAACACAAGCAAATGATAGCAGTGCAACAGAAACAGCATTGAATCCTAGAGACAAATTTTGCATACCTACTTACTACGCTAAAATTGATACACTTGAAGCTCATATGAAGAGGAGAGGTGAAGTGTACAAAGTAGTATCAAGTAGATTTTCTTTTCTAAACGATATGGACTTATCTGACGAACAATATTCACAAGATTCCCAAAAGCTAGTTGACTCATACGATGTTGACTTGAACATGAATCTCTGTGGAGAAGTATGGCAGTTCCACTGTTATATGTGCGCAAAGTTTAATAAAACAGGAAAACTGAAATTCAGTCACATTGATCTTCATGACACAATATTGAAAGACGGAATACGTGTATTTCATAATGTGGAGATCGCACTATGTATTTTTCTAACATTGATTACTAACTGCTCCACAGAACGCTCTTTTTCTCAGCTGAAAAGAATAAAAAACCCTCAGAGAACAACAATGTGTCAGGACAGACTTGATTCACTGTCCCGATTGTATATGGAAGCAGACATGCTTCGTCGAGTCAGCTTCAATGAACTTATCCAGAATTTTGCAATCAGAAAATCTAGAAAGAAGCCATTTTAATTTCAGCATACATGTAAGTTTTGTGTCATTTTGAAAAATAAAATTTTATTTTACGGTATAGTAAAATACGGTATAGTATTGTTTTTATTTTGAATTACATATGGGGGACACCATAAACTTTTCAGTGCTTAGGGCCTCTAAAGGTCTTAATCCAGCCCTGGGTGGGGGTAAGGAGTTCTTTCTCCTTCCTACCCCCTGTGGGGCTGTGTAAAGATTGAGCACACATCTGGTCTACAGCTTGGTTTACTTTCCTGACCCATAAAAAGAACTGTCATGAATCAATAACAAACTCTAGTACAAGAACAGCCAACAGCTCACAAAGCTCTTTGGATAGTAGCCAGGTGTAGTACAACATTCAGATCAATATACACACATCTGCTCATGCACCCAAGCATTCTACTCTAGATGTGTTCCTACCAGAGTGGCAGATGGTTATTTCTTCATTTTTATGGTGAATGTGTATTTCCCCTAGTCCACTACTCCAAGACTTTAATGATTTATGAAAGCTCAAATTCTTGTATTTATCATGTGGTTAATTAAAAAGGATTTTTATTTCTAGGAGTATGAATGAGTTCTTTGTTGGCCATTTTAACAGGACTCTAAACAGCTTTGGATTTATCTTGCCTAGTTTTCAAAATGTAACTGACCCAGAATAAATAAAGCTATCAAAAAACGAATAAAACACTCCCTCCACTCTTGGCAAAATCAGTGCCAAAACGTACCATGCCCAAAAATGGAGCTGATGAGACAAACATGCATCTGACAATATGAGAACACCTGAAAACCCTCAGATTTTCTCTTGCTTTTTAAAGTCAGGCTTCAAAGAATAACTTTTGGGGGGAACAATAATAATTAATCTTTTACATACAGTAATTGATAACAAAGAGAGACTGTTGGATAATTAGTATGTCTTGAAATGGACAATCAAAGCCACTACTTAATAGGCTAATCAGTAAATGCTAGGTCATCAGCATGCGACCTAGCACATAGTACAGGGAAGTGCATTGCTGAACTGTTGCAAGAGCATCCCAAAGGAAAAAGTGAGAGTCAGAGAGCTGCAATCTCCTAGCTGGTCTGCCCGCTGCTCCAGGAAAGGAATACTCTGTGATAGGTATAGATCTGTCACAACACACACACTCGTCTATACTACATTATAAGCCCAGGATTCGAATTCAGGCTCAAATCTAATTCCCCTTCCATCAACATACAGATCGCACTCACCCTGGCTCAGACCCACAATATCAGGATCCCACGGGAGTGCAAAGTCCAGCCTGAGTCAAACCAGGACCCAGGGTTCAAGTCCTATTGCTTTGCAATGTAAACACAGCCTCACTGGGCTCATGCTCTAAGAGTCCCCCAAAACTAACCCACAATCCTAAAGTCTGACTTTCTGTGTCTTCTGGACAGTCTAGTTTGGTGGATAATCAGGTTTTCCCATGCTGCACCATGAACAAAGGGATGGAGAGATCACATTTTGGGAGGGTGCTAGGAAGTCTGGGATATCAGTGGTTGGACTCAGGCACATATAATGCAGAGTAGACTCTGGAGCCCCAGATTGTGACCCACGGTTCAACAGTTCCTAATCTGGGGTTACAATGAGTGGAGACACTCAAGCCCTAGGTTAACAAACCCACGGTCTGCTAACTTGATTCTACTAACCCTGGGCTTACATTGCAGTGTAGACATTACACCAGCATTTGGGGGTATCACACCACCAGGCATGTGGAAGGGGAGAAATCCAAGTTATGCCCTCGTCTCACCTTCTCACATCCTTTCCTGCACAGCTGCATGAAGGTGGGACGTAGCAGCACTAAAAGCCTGTTTCTCCCCTGCACACAGAAAGGGGTGGTACAGTACACCAGCACAAGGTGGCCACAATTTGGCCCTGAGTGCTTGTCAAAACATTCTGATACAGTGAACATACTGAGCAGGTTATTCATTAGCAAGATCTCTGGGATCTCACAGCCAATGAAGTATTTGGTACTGCATGATTTTTTAGAGAGATGGATTTTAAACAGTTAAACTATATTATTTAAAACAGCAAATTTAAAACAGATTTTAACCAGCAATTACATTATCTTAAAATAACTGAACCAATTCTGCAACTTCATTTATTTCTGTCTTATTACCATTTTCATTTAAACAGTAAGAATTACCTCTAGCATAGCATTGCCCATCCCCCTTCTTTTCATAATTCCAGTTAGCTGCAAGTTCTGGGCAAGTCCCTGCACTTTTAGAAAAATAATTTCACAATTGTCATATGGATGGAAATTCAAAACAGAGCTTTCTATTTATTCTCTTTCCCCTCCACCAATTAATGCAGTTTCATTCACTCCTAATAGGAAGGCAGGAGCAAAAGTCTTCAGAGCTGATGCTAATGTCTAGCAGTGCAGTGTTATGTTATCAATCAGTAACAAAGATACTTTCATCAAATTTTATGAGCCTGTCCAAAGCCAAATGAACTCAACAAGAGTATTTCCATTAACTTCAGTGGGCTTTGGATCAGTCTCTGTGTGTTCAAAGTGCTGCACAGATATTAATCAATTAATCATCACATCACCCCTCTGTGCAACAGGTAAATGTGAGCCCTTGACCCCAAAACACCTACTTATGACCTCCCATGCCCAGAAATTGAAAGAAAATTCTCCAACCCACAGACACCTTCACCAACTCAAGAAGTCTCATTATACTGAGCGTTGTGATCATTAGTTTTCTATCTAAGATACTTCTATGTCCTCTCATTATCATGGTATCTGAACTCCTCCGTCTTTATTTATCCTCACAACATCCCTATGGGGTAGGGCAATGCTATTATTGCCACTGAACAGAGGCACAGAGAGATTAAGTAATTTGCCCAACGTCACATAGGACATCTCTTCTGGAGCAGGAAACCTCCTGCATTCCAGATTAGCACCCTAACCACTGAGAAATCTTTCCACTCCACTGGGAGTAGGGAAGTTTATTTTATTCATTTTCAGGTTTCAGTTTTGGCTCTTATAGTACCAGGTAACTTCTTAGACCGATTGTTTTTATATGTTTACCTGAAAAGTGAAAGAAAAATACTCATAAAAACATTTTTAGCACATCTCATTTACTGTTTGCATCCTAAACTCACATACCAAAAGGCCATGCAGTTGCTATGTGGAATCAAGAAGTGAACTGCAGACAGGATACTGGGATTTACAGAAGACACTGTAAACAGAATGTAAATTTCACTATAAATCCCCTGTTAGGAACCTTTCCATTTTTAAAAGTGACTCCTGAGAAACAAGAGCCAGTGTTGTTTAATGGACTCTTTCTTATTCTAGTTAAAATCCAGAATCCCTAGTTGTAATAAAACAGCAATCCAAATAGACTGGGGATTAGGTTAAACCACAGAGGATTACCATCTAGGAATTCCCGGTTTGAGCAATCTCTGGAATACCAAGTGTGCCTGACGTACATACTCAAGCAAGTAAAATGAAGGAGATACAGATAAGAGAAGGCAAGTTTGGAAAGACATGTGTAATCTAATAGAAAATGCAGGAAAAATTATCCACTTATCACTATGTGTGAGGTTTCAAGTAAACAGAACACACGCTGTTATTCTTTCTTCCTAATCATTCAGGGACTATTCAACACATTTGAATTAAATTAAACCATTGCAACATGTTCAATTATTAAACACACCTAAAATAGTTTCTGCTCTCATCCTCTTATGTTATCATTATTTTGGGTACCATTAAATATTAATATATTCATATCAATAAATAAAGGCAACAACTGAGCACCTACACTGCTAATGAACTGTTGAAAGGCTACATGCTTGCATTTATATTTAGCTCCAAAATGCAACAGGCTGAAAACCTGCTTTTTTTTTCAACCCTCTCATCCTCCCTACACTATTTGTGTAGTGGAATTTTGGGGTCACACTGATGCTATGACACCTAACATGACGCAACCTACTAAAAATAATACATTACTCCCATTTATGCAAATTTGCCATCACTTGTACACTCCACTGGCCATACACCCTCATTTTAATCCATTTCTATATTCCATGAAAAGGATAGAGCAGCGTATCATTGGAGAACTCAACAGTATATTTCATATTCAGAGATATCCTGTCTTTATTTCTATTATCAGCACAGAATCACAGGGTTAAGTGGCCCTCAAACGGGTTAAGAAGGGGAATTACGCTCCAGTGCTGGTGTTCAAATTGGCTCAGCAAACAAGGAAAGTAAATTCTGTATCCTGCCTAGACATGATCAGCAGGAGCTGACACCTACCACCCTTATGCATCCAGGCCTTCCTGCCAGGAAAGTAGTAGGGGAAAAGGTGAGCTGGGGAAAGGACCAGGTGTGTCCTTTGGGACACTTACCAAATCCATCCTAGCCTGCATCAGAGAAATGAACAAAATCTCCTTCTGCAAACAGAGAAGAGCCTCTAATCGGCTCCAGATACTAGTCCAGCTGTCATATCTCGCTGCTCATCTCCACCACACAGACACTTCTACCCTCACACCGTCTCCTCATTTCAAGGTAACTTCTGTATTATGACAGAGCTGCTTCATCCAATAGCTCCCAAACGTTTTTCCATTGGGCCTTGCCTGTATCAAAGGAAATGAGCCCAGGCCGCCCCTCCCCATGTATTAGAGACAATATTTGCATACAATTGTATACCAGCCTTTTGTAGCATACCTGGGTATACTAAAGGGCACTAAGCTATGTGGCCTTGCCGTGACACAGCTCAGCGAGGGAGGAGCTGGTTTCTATGCCCACAGCTTGTCTAGAGAAAAGAGTAACCCAAGCTGAAACCACAGAGCAGCCCATAATTTTCTCCCTGGGACCAGGACTCCAGGAGAATCACTATTGGGAGGGGAAGAGGCAGCAGGGCCCCCAGTTCGCCCCCCCTTGCACCACCCTGCCAACAAAGCATGGGGGCAACTGGCTGCTGCCTCCTCCCTCACTGGTACCACACTGATTGGGAACCTGCAAGAAGGATACGAGGAGAGGAGAGACAGTCCCTGCAGCTGGTGGTATGGCTCTAGGCTGACCAGAGGTCCTGATTTCATAAGGACAGTCCCAATTTTGGGGGCTTTTTCTTATATTGACTCCTATTAGCCCCCACTCCCTGCCCTGATTTTTTACACTTGCTGTCTGGTCACCCTAAACGGCACCTGGTTGCCAGGAGCAGTCACTGCAGAGGAACAGCTGCTCAGTCTTTGCAGCTGTGCTGAGTGCATGGGAGAACCCTTAGCTGAAGCTGGAAGAAGGAAGCACAGAAATCTAACAGGAAATCCCAGGCAGCCGTCTCATAGCTATGAGAGTGTAAATAGACAAGTGAAAAGAGTTTTAGGTCCCACCGAAACATTGCTCAGGAGGCCAGGCCCCACAGTTTGCAACTCTCTGATTTAGGCACCGTGTATAAATACAATAGAGGCAATATCTCTTTAACGAATGCATCACGTATTGAGCATAATCTCCAATACACTCTACCCAGGCAGGAGCAGCCCCTCCTTTATTAAACACTTCCTATATGGATGACAAGTATTGTAAACATACACCCAATCAATGCAACGGGTCCAGTTCCACATTTGGCTGCAGCCCCTTTAGGTGGCTATGCAGAGCCACCACACACACACATTAGAGCAGTCTCGGAGGCTGCTCTAAGTTATGTTACATGCCACATCGGGCCCTGCAGCAGCAGAGAATGTTGGAGGTGTATAGCATTGACAAAATCTTGTGATTTTACTAAGAGTCTCTCAAGAGTTGGTGTCTTAAAACCCCAGCTGCTGGAGTCACGTGATTACACACAAATCTCAGCTTTCATTTAAAAAACTGAAGTTTTTAGCCCCCCTACCCCCATGGTTGTGGAGTAAAGCTTGAAAACATGACACTCTAAAGACTCAAAAATCAGAGGGCAAATATATGATTTATGAGATTTTAAAGATCTCCTGATTTGGGGGCCTGATTTGTGATTTTTGAATGCTTGGGGTCGGCAATACTGGGTGTGAGGTCACCTTTGCACCCTCCTCCCCACTCTCCTTACCTCCTGTGGTGTATCTAGAATCTAACCCAATGTTTTCAAGCTTCATTAAACAATTTATATCTCCTTAAACTATCTAACTACAAAGAGTGACTCATTATGAACCAAGTTATATTTCTTCCTTTTACTTCTAGTTTTCTTTTACCATGTTTTCTTCTTCTGTGGTCAAATTTTAGGGGAAGCTGCCACACCTTAAACAAATTTGCCTTTCTAAAAGTCCAGTAGCTAATGCAGCAAATGCAAAACCTTGACATTAATTTAACAGATTTAACAATTACATTAATTTAACAAAAGTTAATATAATAATATTGTTGGCCAAGGGGTGCGATAACTTGTCATTTTACAATCTTTTTGTAGCTCTGCATGTTGTATATCACAGAGTTCTCATAAAACACAAAAACTTTCACTTAGTAGAGCTCATAATAATCAGCTGGTATAAATCAGTGTATTTGTATTGTGGTAACACCTAGGAATCCCGGTCATGGACCAGAACCCTATTACACTAAGTACTGTACAAACATAGACCAAAATGATGGTCGCTGCCCCATTAAGTTTACAATCTCAAATGAATTGTTCATCTAATCTAAACTGAGAATTTGACCCTTACATATATTAGTAGAATGGAAAAAATATTCCTTCAACACTATTAGAACTATTGCTTGGCTGTGACCAAGGTTGACTGAAAAAATTATAGACTTTGCCCTTATAGCAAGCAGATTAGATCAATGTTGTGATGTCCTTGGATGCCTTCCAGGTAAAGTATTTCTGAATGTATTATCAAGGCTAGTTACCCAGACTACACATCGGCTCAGTTTTTCCTCTTTCCAATACTGAAAGATACACACTTGTTTCTATTAACCTGCGCATTATACAAAACTGAACATAAATCATACAGTTAAGAATTAAGATTTTCAAAACTAACATCCTAATGATAGACTTCTAAGTCCATATTTAAGCACCCAAATAAGTGATCTGATTTTCAGAAGGTACTGAGCAGTCACTCTCTGAAAATGAGTCCTCTCTACGGTGTCTGAAGCTGAGCACCCAAAAACTGACAAACACAATCTCCAGACACTTTGCACATCTTGTCTCTAGAAGCTTAACTTCAGGCTTCTATTTCTGAAAAATCTTAGCTTTAGTGTTTGCTCTTGAATTTCCCTGCTATTCCCACTTCCCATCTGTTACTGAGGATCTACTGATTTCAAGGCTAGTGGTTTCTGCCTATTATCTTAAAAAATATGTTTTTACTAATTCTAAGTATATATTTCCAGTTCTGTAATTCTGCCCCAAAGGTTCTACCAGGGTCTCAATTCTTAGTCTGTTGATGTATTTATATTTTTAATTATTTTTGTAAAGCACTTTGAGATATTTTAGGCTTGGTCTACACTACAGAGTTGTGCCAGAATAGCTACATTGGCTAGGAGAATAAGTTCACATCCCCTCGGTAACATAGTTATGTTGGCAGAACCCCACTATAGATACAACTAAGCTGGTGGAAGAATGTTTCTGCTGGCATAACTAATGTGGTTTGGGGAGATAATGTTATTATGTCAGCAGAACTCCTTCTGTTGGCACACATAGCATCTACACTAGGGGGCTATGCTGGGACACCTATGCCAACATAGGCTCTGTAGTGTCGATGGCAATCTGAGTGCCAAGCACATGTGGCGTATGCCAACAGAAGGAATTCTGATAACACAATAAGGCCCAATTGTGTTGCCATTTCAACAGAGCTGAAGCACTCAAATGACTTCAGCACGAAGATAATGTATAACCTCTTGAAATTTTAATAAATGGGGCTCGTAGGGTATCTCAACACTACACTGCAATTAAAAACCCCTGTCTGGCCCATGACAGCTAACTTGGGCCCACAGGGCTGTTTGCAATGTAGACGTCTGAACTTGGGCTGTAGCTGGGGCTCTAGGACCTGCGAAGTGAGAGGGTCCCAGCGCTCGGGCTGCAGCCTGAGCCAGAATGTATACATTGCAATTACACAGCCCTCAGCTTGAGCCCCGTGAGCCCAAGTCATCTGGCACGGGACAGCTAGAGGTGTCTAACTACAGTGTAGGCATACCTTTAGTCTCTGGGCTATTGGACCTTGAATTCTCCATTCCTTCAGTATGATGGGCAGTTAAGATAAAAATTCAATTTCGGTATCTTCAAAAATAATGTGAATATTACTTCAAAGCAAAATCTTCATCTATGATTAGGGCTCTACCAAATTCGTGGTTCATTTTGGTCAATTTCACGGTCATAGGATTTTTAAAATTGCAAATGTCATGATTTCAGATATTTAAATCTGAAATTTCACGGTGTTGTAATTGTAGGGTGGGAGGTCACAAGGTTATTGTGGGGGTGCAGGTTTGTGGCACTGCTACCCTTACTTCTACGCAGCACTGTCTTCGGAGCTGGGAGGCCAGAGAGCAGCACCTGCTGGCCAAGAGCCCAGCTCTGAAGGCAGTGGCACTGCCATTGGCAGCACAGAAGGAAGGATGGCATGGCATGGCATTGCCACCTTGACTTCTGCGCTAATGCCTGCAGAACTGAGACCTCAGTCAGCAGCCGTCACTCTTTGGCCACCCAGCTTGGACAGCAGCAGCGCAGAAGTAACGGCGGCATGGTCTGGTATTTTGCCACCCTTACTTCTGCGCTCCTGCTGGCAGGGCGCGCCCTTCAGAACTGGACGCCTGGCCAACAGCCACCACTCTCTGGTCGCCGAGCTCTGAGGCAGAAGTGCAGAAGTAAAGGTGGCAATACTGCGACTTCCCCTGAAATAACCTTGCAATACCCCCCCCAACAACCCACTTTGGGTCAGGACCCTAGTTTGAGAACCACTGGTCTCCCCGTGAAATCGGTCTAGTATAGAGTAAAAGCACACAAAAGACCAGATTTCATGGGTAGGAAGACCAGATTTCATGGTCCATGATGCATTTTTCATGGCCATGAATTGGGTAGTGCCCAATCTATGATCCTTCATAAGAATAACACTGAACAACACTATCGCCTGACTTAAAGCTAGAACTTACTTTTCTGATTCTACTTCATGCTGAACACATGCCTAATTCTCTCTTTAGATGCACATGGGCATTTCCCACTGACTTTAATGGGAGCTACAAATGTGCATCTGACGGCAAACTGATGCTTACACTGTGTGTGCCTTTTTAGAGTAACCTTTGGCCATTGGAAGTTTCCTGCTTGCCCTTCTGACTGTAATGAAGTGCAAAAGGAAAAGAAATCAGTTAGAAAGAAGTTTAGCTTTAGATCATTGCAAATACTAATTAACCACAATTCATAGTTCAAGAAACATTTGTGCAGATAAAGACGACAGAAGACACTTTGCAGATTCATTTTTTGCACTAGCTTCATTTGTCTTCAATGTTTTCCCTCAACTAAGTCAGAGAGTAACTTCACCATAAGTGAGCCATTGGGAAATCTTTTTACAGGGGTTGATGCAGCCCATCTCCCCCTAGAGCAGACAAAAGCATTGAAAAATCAGCTTTGTAATGGACTTGATCCTGAAATCAAGATCACTTTTTTTATGCATGCAGAAAGACTGTAGGATTGGCTATCAAAGAAACCAAGCAAGGAAACATAGCATACCATAAACATTCAAACAAAGCTCCTTATTAATGTGCAACAAAAGTATTACTATTTCAAAAACACATCCCAAAATTTATCCAAAGAGATGCAAGATTAGGGGAAAATAAATTCTTCTCAGCCCTGCACACTTCAACAAATAGCTTTACCATTTTTAGAGCCCAATTCTGCCTCCCTTACCCAGATGGACCAGCACCTTATTGCTCAAGAAGTCCTGTTGAAATAAAGAGGACTGCTTGCTTTGTAGGGTATGAGACAGTGTGAGTAAGGGGAGCAGAATCTGATTTTTAATGAGCTTGTGTGGAAGCCAAAGAGATTGTATGCTCATTCAGGACCTGAAATATATATCCACAGGGGATGCAGACAAGAAATAAGAAGAAAATGAAGCAAAACTATTAAAGCAAAGACTATTCGGTGCTTTCCACTAATAGCACATAAAAATTATGCAAGCAAAGGCATTGTTTTAATTGCAGAGATACATAAAAAAAGTCTAGCAATTGTGTAACTCTTTAATAGTTCCCTTGACAATTGTTTACAGTAATGTGTTTAGCTAAAGAAAACATAAGAAACTATAAGCAAACCTGTTCCAAAAAGAGCAATGACTCTAAATACCATGAAGAAAATCTCAGTACTGCGTTTCACTTTACATTTGAAAAGCCTCTGGCGAGATATTTACAGAAGTCTGTGTACAGCACAGATATAAATGGCCTATACCATACCTGATACTATTTTTATGTTTTAATGGATTTCACAGATTTTCACTTAACTTGCACACAGCCACATACATTTGCCAAAAACGTACATGAAAAGTTACATGAAACTTGCATAACTTACCTTGCAGTGAAATATGAAGATCATCTATTTCCGTGGAAGATTGCTCCTCAGCTGATGGAGATGATTTCTTACATGCCATATTAAACTCCTTAAGATTGTATCATTCCCACATTATTTCATCTGACAAACTGAAATGAGAAAGAAAAATAAAAGTTAGGAAATCAGCACCTCTGTGTTTTCATTAAGAACTGGCGCTCTTAAATGCTATAGTCTGATAGGAGACACGCTTGATTCTTTTCCCTGCTAAGGTGCTTCCTTAACTTATGCAGAACAAAGTGACTACGCCTAGGTTCTGAATCATAAACTTATTGTCCCTTGGCTCTATTCAGGTTATTTCTAATGGCTGGCTGAACTCCAGAACTCAAATAATGGATTCAAATGTGTCTTGTCATGAAAAGGAAAACACCGCAATTAGAAAGATTCAAAACACTATAGGCTTTTTGTAGGAAGGCAGATTGACAAAGGCTCATGTACATTTGTTACAAACTAACCCAAAATCTTTATATTTTACAGACTTCTTTCCTACTTGATAATTGTTAGAGCAGACTGGAAACAATAGCGGCTGAGCCTGCAAAGATTAAACAGTTAAAGTGTAACAAAAAAGGTGATGGTTGACATAACAGAACAATCATTCTTGCTGTTCCTATCTGTATCTTAGCTACCCCTCTTCTCCCACAAAGTCTATTTCTCACAAAGGAGTTTTATTTTCTAGCCTCGTTTTTTCCCTTCTCTGGATGTCTCCCCCATCTCTAACGCCATCTTAGAGAACAATATGCCGTATCCTTTTTTAAAAACATAGTGTTACGTATGTGATTGGAATAACTACATTGTTTAACTTGACAGTGGGAGAAAAATTGTCTCAAATACAGACTGATATTTTTATCAAAAAGTTAAAACATTAAATAAAGTCAAACAGGTCTGACCTTGAACAAACTCTGTTCACGAACAACAGTATACGTTCAGCACCAAGTATAACGAGTGTATCTAAACTCCTGATTACTACGCCGAAAATCAACCCCTTCTTTCTGTGTTCATTTGGTTCAATCTGTGTTTATTTGGTTCAAACAAAAGGCTAATATTTAAACCTTTTATAAGTGCTGGAACTATAGGTGCGGGTGGCGGCGGGGGAATGCAGCACCTCCTGGCTTGAAGTGCTTTCCATTATATACAGGGTTTACAGTTTGGTTCAATGGCTCTCAGCACCCCCACTATACAAATTGTTCCAGCCCCCCTGCCTACATAATCTCAAAAGAATGTTCAATGAAAAAAAAAGCTTGCTCCCAGTTTTCAGTGTTGCTTTAACAGTGAATGCCAAACCTCTAAAAATTAAACAGTTCGAAATCTCCAAAGAGTGAGAGGATTTGTGTATGTTGAATACCAATGTTTCCTGTCTTCCTTGGGCCTATTTCATGAGGTGACACTATATTAAAAGCCAAAACCTGTTCATCTTACTCATAAGATGTAGAAGTCAATGTGTGTGTGAACATATGGAGTAGGATTTGGCCCTAAAGTTCTACAGTGATTATTTTCCAAATGTATTTAAAAGACAAAGGGTGTTTATGGAAGTCTCAATCAAGACATTTTAAATGTTAAAAAGAAAGTGTAATGCAGTGGATAGTGCCCTAACATGGGAACAAGCAGACCTGGGTTCTATTCCCAGCTGTGCCACATCATGTCACCACTCTGTGCCTCAGTTTCCCCTCCCACCCTTTATCTGTCTTGTCTATTTAGACTGTAAACTCTTGAGGGCAGAAAACTCTCTTACTATGTGCTCTCTAATCTCTGGTGGTGTCTCTAGATGTTACTATACTACACATAAATTAATAAAAATAATTTTAACCAACCTATGCTGTACTTGGATTTATTACATATCCAAAATGAAAACCAAGTGCAATATCCACCTCATAAATTTAGGGCTAGCTTGCAACCTTCTTACTCACATGGAGTAGCATCTGACTCCGAAAGTAGTACTTTTGACTTCAGTGGGACTTCACTCAAAGCAAGATACTATTCAGTGTGAGTAACTGTATTATACCTAGCCTTTAATAAATCTACTGCACCCACTAGGTTAATAAGATTGATTGTTATTGCTCTCATGTTCCTATTAAGTATTTCCTTTTTTATTTTACATTTACACTGATCCTTTTATTGGATAACTATCTGAAACAATTATGTGTAGCTAACCCAGTTCCTTATAACAGATTGTATTAATGGGTAATTATGAAAAAACTATGTTTTAAAGAAAATTAAATGCTTTTGAATGGCACTGTGCCATTTCAGTATGGATAGAAACTTCAGCTGAAGGAATTACCTTTGTCTTTCCATCTCCCTTGAAAGTTCAGGAAAACACTTACGCTTATGTAAATATTGCCAGCCCCATGAGCTCAAAAAATTATGAGTCAAACCAAGAAAAATCATGAGACTAACTTCAAAATTGTCAGAGGTAGCAACACTGTTTTAAGTCCCATGTCCCCAATGAGACTTAAGTACACGCTTAAGTTCAAGAGAGAGGACCAAATAATGATGCTTTCTTGAATAGCCTTTATGACTACATTCTGGACTCAGAAGAAAGGAAAGTCAGAGATAGATTTAGAGGCTTCACCAGTGGAGATTTCAAAGCTTTAAATGTAAAATTTGGATAACTACATTTTGTGAATGTATTTTTATTTACTCCAGATACAGTCATGATATTTAATTTTATGAAAAAAAAGGAAATTACCAAATGTAGAATCCATATGAATTATAGTGGAAATGATGCCATTCTCAGCAAAACTGTGTAATTATCACATTATAATTACAAATTAACTTATCAGTTTGATAATGTGTGTGTTTCTAGTAATTACAAAGGTTACCTGTGTAAACATTGTGCACATCAACTGAGTCTTCCGATGGGACCCAATCCTAAAAATCCTGAGCTCACACAGTGGAGCTCAGAGATGGCCAAAAATGAAATAAGGGCCACGAACCCGTGCAGCCAAGCTACAACCTGCTGGGTATGGGTATAGAGTGGATGACAAATCCCTCTAAGCCACAGCTCTATTGGTTCTCTCCTTTGTGGATCCATGCCTCCAACATGACCCCTCATCCCCACCCTTGCAGGGCCAAGATCCACAGCAGAGTTCTTCCCATGTGGAAGTCACCGTGGTACCATCCAGCACCCAGGGTTTCTGCTGCATTTGGTACTAATGTGCACATTTGTGACCTCAGGATTAGCACTATCGTTATTAAATAACTGGAGAACAATCCTGCCTCATGTGATCTTGAGAACTTTCTGTTGTTGCTGTTATAATTCGGATGTATTGTTTGAGCCAGATATTTCTATACCCAGTAGGTGTGTTTCACTTTGTCATATGCTACATGCAGATTTCCAGATCTGGGACTGATGTGGATTTAAAATCATTGGGTAAATGGAAATAAGTGACCCAGTTCCCAAAAATGTATGTCTTATCTACACAGAGAAATTTACAAGCATAACTATACTACTGTAGTATAATTACATTGTCAGTAAATTTCCCCATCTAGACAAGATCTAATTAGATTAGAACTCATACACAGAAGATTGTATTGCAAAGTTGTGCATAACAGTCTTACTCTCTGCTTGTTTATTCATAAGCAACTATATCTAGGGTGCTCATTGCTATACAACTAATACATGGCAGCTGGTAAACTAGTTTGGCTGCACAAATTATGTTGATGTTGCAATGGGAATTACAGTCATTCCTACTGTGGATCCTCTGATTGCTTTTCTCTTCTCTTCAGTGCCACTGATTATTTACGACCCACCCAGGGATTCTGAAAGTATTTCCCTCTGCAGAGGCCTCTACATATAAACTAAAGCCTGATCCTAGCAACAGATTATTATTAATCATGAGTCCCGTTGGAGCAAATGTCATGGACAAAAACAGCTGATTTTTGTCGTTAGTGTTTTTTTCATTGTAGGGTTCTATTTACTTCCTAATAATTAACAGAGATCTTGTATATTTTATTTTTTGCATACATTAGAATAGAATCAGTAGTATCTGAACCTATAATGAGTTTTGAGCTTTTCTAGTTGCTAGTGAAGTTGTTTTTAGACTATTTTCCCAGTATTCTATCATAATCTTCTCAATGGGAAATTTTCAAGGTCATGTCATTATATATGACTCAGAGAATTCCCACAGGCATCACAGCAGTTAAGGTTCTATAGGTATTTACATTTTCATCCAAGTTCTCATATGTGTTGATACCTCTTTTAAGTAATTTACAGCATGCTGAGATGTGACCTACAGGTTTCTGCTTCAACATTATGTTTACCATTTTTAAAAAGGTTTACTTACATGAAAAATTATCAGAGGGTTAGGTATTTTTACATGCACTTCTCAGAGACCCTTGCAACAAAACACCCTTGGCAGGGTGGACTCCAGCTCTAAACTAAAGGTAAAAGTAGTTCATTTCCAGAGAAAAATGTGTGGAATGTACCCAGAGGCTTTGGGGGGATATTGTCTGGGCAACCCTTTCCAGTTCTACAGCACCCAGCTGGAACACTTCTTCATCATAAATACACAACTCCCTTTCCCCAAATGATACTGAGCCAGTTCCTCAACTGGTGCAAATCAGCTAGTTCCACTGAGGTCAACAGAGCTAAGCTGATTTACCCGCGCTGAGGCTCTGACCCATTATCTCCTTGACTGGCTTTATTTTCCATGAAAAATAAAACATGTCAAAAACTTTCATCATTCAATAAGCAACAATTCAACTTGTTCCAGGAAAGTTAAAGGTATGATTTTACCAATTAGTGCTGAGTAGCACATTAGTTTTAAGTAGCACCGTTCCCATGTTTTCCCAAGAGAAGTAACTGGTTACCATCAGAACTCTAGCCACCCCAAAGTTGGTAGAGAGGAGGGTCATGACCATGTCCCTACAGCACACAAGTCCCTGCTGCAGAATACAGCATATCAAGCTCTCCATTTAAGTGTGCTCCACATGTGAGCTGGGAAGCTTTGAAGCATCGGGGACGACTTTGCATCTTCCCTAAGAGAAGTGAACATGGAAAAGTTTAGGCATCCTAAACAGCTCTGCTCAGGCACCGTAAAAATCAGTTGGGCTCTAACTATAGATCTAATCCTGTACCCCATGCTCACATGAGTAATTATTTATGAGAACAATCCCTTTGAAAGTTAGCTGCATGGGTAAAATTACTAACAGGAGTACGGGTTATAAGATTGTGCCTTCTATGATTACTTTATTTACGACAACCAGTGACGGTACATTTTTTCTTTCCCAGAGGCTTCCCACCAATCTATTTATAATCCTGGCAAGATTCCAAGCAAAACATAGGGCTATACAAAGGCTAAGTCACTTTTTAAAGCCAATAAATGTTACTTCTTTGTTTTGATTTATATACAAATAGTGCTTCCTGTTAAACGAGCACAATTGATCTTCTCATTAAATTTATCAGACAATGACACATACTTTTTTTAAAAAAATCTATCTTTCCTGATAGTCCTTTTTGTCAAAGATATTATCATCAATTTCAGCAGGAGAATTACATACTTTAAATTGCAGTGATGCTGCACTTTTAAAGCTTGTTGCTGTTTTCATTAAAAACACTGAACTTTCACATAATATATATCCATTTTCTTTAAGACTGCACATAGTGTCTCATATATAAATTACTAATTGCTCAGGCTATCGCTAGCTGCTGAGACTTTCAATCATGATTTTTTAGAGAGATTGTGAAATTTAATTATTCGAGGTCAATACACTAGACCAAATTTTGCCCTAAAAAGGCATGACCACAACTCCTAATAAATCAATCTGAATTCTATACATGCATCCAAGGCCTGAATTTGGCTCCCAGAGAAATGTATTTTCTATTTGGCTGTGTTCTATTGTTATATCAGATTTATTTCCTCATAACTAGAAATCCAGAAATGGAGCCCATATAGTAGTTTGATAAGCCTGAATTTTCAATTAACCAGCAGTTATGCTCATTCAGTTGTCTCTACTCATTAGTAAAGAACACAAAATGGTCAGAGTGACTGTAACAATCTATGCAGTAACTCAAAAAAGAAACTGATGCTGAGAGATGGCTCAATAGGTTAAGGGTCCTCTCCTTGAGGGAGCAGTAGAGTTCAGGAAGTCTAGGGAACTGGGGCAAAATCCTGGCCCCATCGAAGTCAGTTGGAGTTTTGGCTGGGATTTCACCTCTGGAAACTACGATAGATCGATCATTACCCAGATCGGCGGGTACTGATCAATCTATCGGGGATCGATTTATTGCATCTCATCTAGACGCCATAAATCGATCCCCAAAGGCTCTCCCCGTCAACTCCGGTACTCCAGCTCACCCAGAGGAGTAAGCGGAGTCGAGCAGGGGAGCCCGTTGCCTCCATGAGGACACCAGATAAGCTGACCTAAGATGCGCTGACTTCAGCTATGCTAGTCACGTAGCTGAAGTTGCATATCTTAGGTCAACTCCCACCCCACTAGTGTAGACCTGCCTACCATTCACAGTTACAGGCCCTACACTGCACTTACCCATTGTGCTGAAGCCTCTGGATACATGAAAAATTTCCTTGCCTGACTCATTGGTGCCCTCCAGAGCAGCACATTCAAGGCCAGAACTGAGATACTTTCTCCAGTGCATAGCAAGTCCAAAGGCTTCCTTGTATAGCTTCTCTGCCTGTGACCCCTTCCCAATGCATGGCATAATACAGCCACAATGCAGGCCATCCCATTAAATAAAATATTCATAAAGAGTTGAGTGGAATGGTTGCATCATTAAAAAAAATAAAAAACATGGACTGACATATAAAATCAGTATTGGTCAGCTGAGAAAAATGGGAAGCTCCAGGAAATCTGATTTCATCTGATTCCTTAGATCAGGTTCCCACCATAACAATCGAAGTGTCCTTAATGTACAGCCACATGAGCAACTCTTTATATCCTTCTCCGCAGGGTCCTAAACCTGCCTCATTTGTCAACATTCAGAAGGGAAGAGGGAGGAGGATTATAGGACAGTTATGGTGACATTAACTCTCACTTGGCAGCTTGATAAACCAAGATCAACAGGAAAATCTAGTCTATTTTGATAGAGTTTATTTCAATACATTGCTCTTTTATTTAGAAACATTTCTATTCTGCCTTTGGGATTACCATTCAAATTGCTTGTTTCTTGTCTTAACAGAAATCCAGGGCCCGAGTCTCATGCAGATTATATGCCTGAAAGCAATGGTCTGTATGCAACCTGTATGTTCACAGAACAGAAGCCTTCTGAAAATAAGGCCTTTACTGTCACTCTTGGTGTAATTCTCACGAGAAATAATTACATTCTGGTGAAGACTAAGTGATTTCTTACTCCAGGGCGGAGTTCATGAATGTTGGTGGGATGGTGGGTGGAAGTCTACATGGCTGTAGCCTGAACTGGACATGGTCTGTCCATAAGGGATGAACCCATGGCTGTTAATTCAGCACCTCTTATACAATTAAAGTTTAAATTTTCCTATCAAGTTTCAGGAAGTTTGGTTTGAGTTTTACTTTCCCAATCTCTCTCTCCTGTGATCGCTCTCTTGCTCTCTGGCTAATACTGAACAGCAAACATTGCCGAAGAGAGGTTTTTTGCTGCTTTTTCCCACTGTTAGGCACTACATCTGGACCACAGAAGCAATTTGTTTCCATTGTCTTTTCCTACAGGAAACAGAATTTCCCCTGTGACTAGTGTATTTCACCACTAACACCCACACTCAAATTTATGCAACAAATGGTACAAGTGAGCTAGCCTACACTTTATTTTATTTATTTATTTATTTATTAAAGAAAACAGCCACCCCAAAACCTACCAGTCTGCTGACTTCTTTGGCACTACGAGCTCTGTCTCAAGGGGTTGATTAAAGTGAAAAACAATGTCTAGATAAAACTAGGATTGACTCTTTCTAGTTTTCGTGCTTAGCTTTATAGAGTGGCTTTCTTCCAGTTCTTTCTTTAATAGTTCGTTCATTTTTATTTAATCCGTTCCTTTAAGGACTTGACTTCAACTGATCATTCATTTTGCCTCTTGGGGAATAACCACTGACCCTTGGGCACGAAAAAACTGTAGAATAAAATCCTCTCTCAGACAGTATTTTCCTTCTCCTTTTTACTTTCTATTTATTTCTGTCACGTTCTCTATCTTTCCCTGGAATGAGATGGGAGAATGCACTTGTATTTGTCTGGAATAAGAACTGAGCAGGATCTATTTAATATGCAGTCTTATCTCAATAATATATCCTGAGGTATTAGCAATGTGTTTTGTGGAAGAGAAGAGTGAAGAGGGAAAGGACAACAAATCACTGGTGCGGATAATTTAGAACAGAGTTTTTTCTGAAGTGGAAACAAGCACTGACATTAGGTTGTCCTCCAGCAAGTATCATAGACAGTGTCTGATTTATGAGGGCAATAGTAGATAGCAGTGTCGCCTAGTGGTGGAGGCGCTTGTCTGGGAGTCGGGAGTGCTATTTCTGGCTCTACCACTGATCTGCTGTGTGACCTTGAAAAAGTCACTTTGTCTTTGTTTACCTTCACGATCCCTTGCCTCTGTCATTTAGAACGTCAGATCCTCAGGACAGGGATTGCCTCACACTAGGATCTAATCCAAAGCCTGTTAAAGTCAGTGGAAAGATTCACATTGAATTCAATAGGCTTTGAATCAGGCACTATGTATTGCACAGTGCCTAGCACAGTGGGGCCCTGTTCTCAGTTTGTGCCTTTTAGGCACTACCATACAACATATAATAAACAATACATAATTAGTGAGATGGTCAAAGCTTGATTCTGTTTGATCATATGTATGTGAGGACCCCAGAACAGATCATTTTAGAAACTGGTTCAGATGGTTTACACATAATATAATAAAACACCGAAACAGCATTAGTACTTGTATGGTTTGTGTTTGTTATTTTTGTTAATGGCTATATAAATTATGTAATGACAAACATGGGAGCTGCCCCTCTAGAAACAGGATGGGGAGACTTGGAGTGGGCCCTGGTAGGGGCTGTGCACAGCGCATGCTGCTGTGGTGGGAAGTTATAATGACAATAATACCCTGGCTCTGACCTAGCACTTTTCTGGACTTAGCCTCAAGGAAGCTCCCAAGGCAGGTTAGAATTCAATGAATAAAGGAAGTTCTTCAAAATCTGAGTCTTTTTGCTGAAGGTGTATCATATACTCTAGCTGCTCTGTGCGCTGGGCGGGGAGAAGTAATTTCCTCCCTACGTCATGCTATTGTGCGCCATGAAGTTGGGAGGTGCACAGTGTCCTTTCTCACAAAGCATACTTCATAGTCAGCTCCGTGCTGGGCTGTCTGCGGTAATGCTACGCCCAGACCAACAAGATTAGACACATCTGAAAGTACATTCCTCTTTTTTGACTTTCCGCCTTGTTATTGGGCACCCTCCTGCCTCTGTTCTGACAGTCAGTGTGCTTTAGGAAAAAGGCCTTTTCTCACATAAAGCTTCTTTTATCTGTCCCTCCCACGCCTCCATAAGAAGAATTGCAAGGGTCCCCTCCCCCCCGTTTAAATAGTCTTTCCTTAAATGGACTTTGCAGCATGGTTTTAGAGCTTCTGAGAACTGATTTTGCTCTTACCCTACCCCACTCCAGATGAAACTGCCCTGAATCACAACAGCTAGACTGTGGAAGCATTGCAACCTCCATGTAAGGGGCAGTGTGTATTATGCTGCCCCAGAGCAGACCAGGGACCAAAGCATGACAGAGAGAATCAAAACTCTGTCTTTGGTTCCCTTTTGCTGCAGGAGTGAGATGTGATCTAGACCTGCCTTTTTCTCCATCACTGCTTACTTGCCCCTCCATACAGACCCAGATGAGTTTGCCTGCACCCGGGGGGAGAAGGGAAGATAAAGCTTCACCCACAGGGGCTGCTCTCCCTTCGTGCTGGGAGATCCTCAATGCAGATGATCCACACAGCGGATTTAGAGGTTGTCCTCCTTACACACCAACACAGATGCATATCCTCAGTCACACAGTTTAACCCATAACATAGTAATAGTCACACCAATTTCCAGGACATCAGCAGCAATCACAGTTTGTACTAATGAGTCTTCACATGGCTCCACTGACCCATTCAGGAAGAACAACATTTACCATACTGACCACAGAGCCATTTGCCAGATTGTTTTGATTGTCTCCATACCCTGGCACTGTGCTTCCAGCAGTCCAACACAGTTCTTCTCAGAGTCCTGGACACCCACGCTTTTGGTGTGGTGCCACGCAATGCAGTTGCCAACGATCAAGTCATAGATATTTCTCTTGTGCAGATGTTGTTTCAGAGTATCTTTGAAATGTTTCATCTGACTTCCACACTTATGGTTACCAGAGCTCAATCTGGAACATAGAATTTGTTTTGATAGACAGGTCTCAGGCATATGAATTACATGACCAAGCCATCTCTACTGGGTGCAAATCAAACCAGCCTCACCATTGACCAAGCCAGCCTTTGCCGAGGCTTCCATGTTGGACATCCAGTCCTGCCATTTTATACCTGGCAGACATTATAAATGCTGCAAATGGAAACTGTCAAGCTTTTTAATGTGCTGCTGCTAACAGGTCCATGTTTGACATCTGTAAAGCAATGTCGTGAGCACAATAGTGTTGTGCACTTTGATTTTTGTCCACAGACAGAGTCCATTTTGCTTCCAGATTCAGTGATAAAGATGACCATATGCAGTGCTGGCTCTCTTATTTCACTCATTCCCTTCCTGATCCTTATCACTTCATTACTTATCCTGGCAACATGATCTGTTTGACTGCTTGGAATGTGGTACCTTCTAAGGTTACTGATGAATCTTGGTAATGCTGTTGAGGAGCTGGCTGATATACAACCTGTTTTCATTTGACTTATGGTAAGGCCAAAGTTATGAACTGCCACAACAAAGTGGTTTCTAAGATCTTATAGTGCTGCTTCAGGAGTGTACCACCAAGGCACAATCACTGGTGTAAAGCAATTCCTTGATCAATACTTCAATCAACTTGGTATTTACACATAGACAAGAGAGATTAAAAAGCTTGCCAGTGCAAAAGAGTATAAAGATGCCATCTGAAGAGCCATGGAGGGCTTCCTCTACCATCACAGCAAAGAAAAGACCAAAAAGGCTAGAAGTAAGAACACATCCTTGCTTCACCACATTCATGATTGGAAATGGGTCCGTAAGATCACCATCCAGACATTAACTCTTCCAGCCATGCCTTCACAGACTAGCCAAATGATGTTAATAAATTTGTCTGGCCATCCAAATTTAGTGAGCAGGGCAACTGACTGTATCGAAAGCTATAGTTAGATCGAGAAACATGAGGTACAAAGTTTGATGAGGTTTGAGACATTTTTCCTGTAAAATCATGTCAACATTGCTGCACTGAGCACGAAAGATGCACTGTGACTCAGATAGAACTTTGTCAATAATTTGGGCCAGAAGCCAGTTCAAGTGAATCTTACTGGCCCACAATGATTATGTGACACTGGGTTTGGCTTCTGAGTCAATGGACAATCTTCAGAGGCATCTTTTCATCTTATGAGCTCAATCCCACAATCTATCCTCAGACAAAACTCCCAAAACAATGAGAATCCCCTGCCCTCTTACACTCTGTCACAGCAGCTAGCCACAATTGAGGTCCTTCTGTTCTTCTGAGCACAGGGACTACTCCTTGCTAGCACACAGAGGGGAACAAAAGGGGAAGGGAGAAGATTTATAGAAGGGAGAGCTGTGGCCCGACACCCTATCAACTATGGCCAGCAGAACTGGCACACCATTAGGGGAGCACATGCCATAACTTAGTAACAGCAGCTATGCTTTTCCTGCATGCCAGATCTTGTGCTTCCCTAACATACAGTTCGCTAGTGCTCCTACTAGAACAGCATGGCTCTACAGCAACTTCAGTGCAGAAGTTTCTCTGCCATAATTTGGTCCTTAACATATACAAGCCTTCAGATCCTTAGCCCAAGGCACACAGAGCCAAGGGAACGTTAAATGAGAGATGTATGAAACTTCAGTTTCATTTGCATAACATCATTTTAGATTCAGATAACTTTATCAGCTATTGGCGCAATAGCAATTACTTACCCAGATAAGTAATCCCACTGACTAATGGGACTAATTAGCTGAGCGAGCAAGTTTGCAGGACTGGGCCCTATAATTACCACCTAAATTTCTAATGTTTCTAAAAGTTCATAGTTAAAGATGACAGTTTCTTCCCATATCAAAAAGCCCCATAAGTAGGTGCAGCATCATTTGCTATGAGGCAAGTTGGGTAGTCACTTCCCAACCCCACTCAGTTTATTCCCTCTACCCTGATTTTTTATAGGTCTGTATGCTCCATTATGTCTTCCACTCTCCACCCCACAACTTTACAGGATAGAATTGCATATAATGTTCATATTCTGAAACAACTTTACTCTACATGACACCCCCTGCTCTTAAGAAAGCCTGCACAGAAGGCAAACAAGGAAAACATGTTGGCCACACTAACTTTCACCCCATTCTTTAACCAAAAATTACACACACAGTTACATTATTGGGAATGTGTTCAGTTATTATAATCAGCACAGAGACAGGCATTCCACATGTACAAGCAGGCACTTCTGCATCTATATTTTTTAAAAACAATGCTAGTTGTACTTCAGCAAGAAAAAGAAATTGATTTAACCAGCTCATAAGGCACAGTCACTATCTTCAGCAGAAGGAGATGTCATCGCTTTATATCTTTCTAAACAAAAACAATCATCGAGACTCCAAATCTAAAACAGAGACATAGTTACTAAGAAAACACCATCACAAACAGATGCAATAAGACAACTCATGGAGTAGGACCGTATCTCCCCACTTTTGGAATAAATCATGAGAAAATGACTACTGTTCTTTATGCCTGATCTTTCAAACCATATTTCTTGACTGTTTATTTATTTAGATTGGGGGCTAGGTTGAAAACAGTACTTAGAACTTGTCTATACATGGAGTTACTCAGGAACGGTTATTCCAGAAAAAGTCCACATGTAGACACCCTTATTCTGGAATAAAGATCCATTGTTCCTGTTTAGCTTAACATACTTTGAAAATGAGATAGCTGCTGAGCTAAACTCTATTTATGGAATTCATTATCAGTAAAGAGGTTTTATCACTCTTACAGTGAACTCAATGCAAAGACTAAACAAGGGCCCATTTTTCTTTGAAACAAATGCTTCTCAACACAAGAGAGACCTTGACCTAGAAATCATATAAAGTCTGTAAAGTAAAAAACTGTAGCGTGTGAAATATTAGTATTTTTCTTTGGTTGCTATCATTTAAAACACAAAACTGAAACTAACTGTCAGGGAGAGAAAGCATTTTAATCCCATTAGATCATTATCCAGCAATGCTTGCTGCTTCTTGAATTGGTTCATTGTGTCTATGCTTAAAAACATTGCTTCACAAATAAAAAAATATCTAGCTCCCTATGGGCATGATCTAGTTCCCATCAAAGCTTAACAACTTGGCCCTAAAGGTGTCTTGTAAACGCTTTTTTTTTAATGCAGAAATTTAAGTAAGATGTTCTGAGTGCCTTAAATCCATAGCTCTCAACGTTTCCAGACTACTGATTTGTCTTGCACACCCCTAAGTTTCATCTCACTTAAAAATTACTCGCTTACAAAATCAAATATAAAAATACAAAAGTGTCACAGCACACTATTACTGAAATGTTTTTGCTTATTTTCTCATTTTTATCATATAAATATAAAATAAATCAACTGGAATATAAATACTGTACTTACATTTCAGTGTAGTATATAGAGAAGTATAAACAAGTCACTGCCTGTATGAAATTTTAGTTTGTACTGACTTTGCTAGTGCTTTTTATTGAAGCCTGTTGTAAAAGTAGGCAACTCTAGATGAGGAGTTGTATCCCCTGAAAGACCTCTGCATACCCCCAGAGGCATTGTGTACCTTGGGTTGAGAACCACTTCCCTAAATAACTAGGGTAAGAGGATCATCCACAACTCTACTAATGCAGAGACTGAAGTTGCAAATTGTTCCACACAGGCAAACCTCTGCACCCATGCAGAGCCCCAGTAAAGGCCTTAGGGCCTAACTTTACACAGTTATCAGCATCTCTGTCGGTGTGTTATGCAATCTCAACTCCTGTTGATTTCAATGGAAAATGAGGTCACTCAGCACCCAGCAGGAGGTGCTCAGAATCTTGAAGGACTGAGCCCTTACTACTGAGCAAAGTATTTATTACCATGAGAAGCTCTATTCAATGGGACTACTCACAGTAGTAAGCACTATGCTGGGTAGTTGCTGTTTGCAGGACTGGATCTTTATAAATTATCTTTTCTCACAACTAATTAGATCTTGATATCATATCTCACTAGCTTCCACTCCATGTGACTGAGCCCTTCTCCCCCACCCCCCTGCATGCATTTATCAGGTATTGACAGACAGAGCCAACCTAGAGGGTTTGGATAAACAATTTTATTTTAACATAATGCACTGTTTTTCCTAGGGCTTTAAAAATCTAATTTTACCACCTTCTGGAATGGGAACAGGGAATAGACGAGACTCGCAGAGAGCAGTACGCTCCTGTGAGAGATCTCTTACACAAGGCCTACCTGGAGCAGGAAGATCCATAAATGGAGCTGCCAGTGTCCCCAGAGAGAGGTGGCAGTGGGGGACTCCTGTCAGAGAAACCAGAAAAGCTCTGCCTGGGCCAGGAGAAGGGGCCAAGAAGCAGAGGACTTCAGAGGAGCACCAGAAGAACAGTAAGCTTGGGTATTTGCTTTGGACTTTTTGTTACCCCAGAAGGGGAGTGAACTTCTATGTGACTTGGCCAGAGGGCCATGATGCCAAAGTCACAGTGGGAGGGAGCTGTTGCAGGACTGAGGAAGTGACCACTGGGAGTGCCAGAGATAGGGTCCCCTGCCAACACTGCACCTTGATACAAAGGGGCACTACTTAACATGAGGATGTGCCATTACACCTAGACATAGACCCCCTTCTCCATTAAACTTAGCTTTGACTTCTCTGTTCTTTTATTCTCTTACATGCCTTTTTATGGGTAACTAAATATCTATATTCCATGTCTGAACTTATGTCTTTGCCACTAGTGTTACTACACTATAAAAAATTAAATCATCACTAAGTCTTGCCGCATAGTCATTTATGGCAACTTGGCTTCTGTATGCTTCCAGCAGAACAGGGTAGATGTTTAACGCAACATGCTTGAAAAACCTCAACCTCTAAAATGCCCTTCAAAATGCTCAAGAACACTATAATCTATTTGTTTAAAAAAAAACCCTGGAACCCTCAAATAATTAATATATTTCAATTGGGAAGACTTCATAAAAGGACTTTAAAACCCACAAGAGCCAGTTGTGATGTATTTTAAACAACTGTAGTCCATTTTTTAAGTATTTAGGTATTGGGCTTAGGCTCCAAAGAGTGAGATTCACAAAGGGACTTGGCTCTTACAATATTGAGCACCACAGTGTCTAACTTTTAGGCACCTAGAAAATCACAGGAGTGACACACCAATCCACAAAGCCTGCGTTAGGTGCCTGGGCTGCTATACAATGAGGAGAGACAGGTACTCAAGATTGCAATCCACAGAAGTCAGCATTCTAGGTGGTTCCCTCCCTAAGCTAGCCAATGGAAGATGCTGACAACAGAGATGTGTGCTAAGCTCTGCCTCTCTCACTAGGGTAGGGACCTAAGTCTTGTTGAAGGAATGAGTTAGGTGCCTGCTTTGCTTCAGACAAAACAGGGGTGATGGTGATGCCCACCTTAAACTTTTAGTCCAGTGGTTAGAGAACTCAGCTAGGATGTGAGAGACTCAGGTTCAATTCCCTCCTCTCTGCCAGAGTGGGAGTCAGGATTTGAACCGCAGTTTCCCATCTTTCAGGAGTGCTCTTAAACACTGGGCTATGGGATATACTGATGCGGAGAAACCTCATTCCCTCTGTTGAAGCTAATTCACTGTGAATAAAACAATGAAAGACTTATCTGAGGGAAGGGGCCTGGAGCCAGGGTCTCCCACCTACTAGGCAAGTGTTCTAACCACTGGACTGAATCACTCTGTCACCAGCTTCTCCTGCCCTGAGGCTGCGTTGCTGGGTCAGGTCAGGAGTGGACTCTGTCCAGCAGGGGCTAGTACTCACAGGATGCATCCTTCTACTTCCTGAGGGCAGGGTGCTGCAGCGGTTAGGTGGTCCTGGCTGCCCGGACTCAGCTTCCTGCCTATCTTGCTCTGCCACTCTACAGAGGAAGTGGACAGGGCTGCGCTGAATTCTGGCATGAACTGTGCAACGGGGAGCAAAGTCCAGGAAAAGCCAAAATCTGGGTCAAAATCAGTAAAACCCAATATTGGCTTTTTCGAAACCTGGACATTTTTTAGAGACAATGGATAAGCACCAGAAATGAAGGGCCTTATCTACAGATAAGTACAGAAGTGGTTGAAACTGATGAGTTCGCTAACCAGATGCAAGGGGCTCTGCACATCCCTCATTTCCTGTGCCTAGTTTTCTGATTTTAATCAAAATCAGTAGGATTTTTGCTCATTGATGTCTAGAACATTCCCTGAATTTTTACCGTTTATCAGTTGGGGCATTTCAAAAGTTTTCACGATACAGACAGAGAAATGCCACTGAGCTGAGTGTAAGGCCTCACAAGTTTAACCAATAATTGCAATACCTGGCTGAGCGAAGGAAAGTCTTACACTCAGCTCATGTCTCTCCTTGGCTTATAAGGAGCCCTAGTGTTGGAGGAAAGGGAGGGGACACAGAGAAATGTTGGCATGCAGGGAGGGATGAATAAGGGCAATGAAACAGGGGAAGGCCATGGTGCAGAGGGAGAACATGGAGAGCACACAGAGCCCCTGCTATGGTGGGAAATGGGAGTACACAAAGCCCCTGCCATGATGGTGGGGAAAATGGAGGGAAATTATATGATGGGATGGGATGAGAAGACAGAGCCCCTGGCATAGGGGGAAAGGGTATTTGAAGGGGCACACAGAGCCCCTAGCATGTAGTGGAAGGAGAATGTGAGACAGGGTCATTGGCATGGGTGGGAAGAGGGGAATATGGGGTACATAAAGCCCTGGCATCTGGGAGGGAATAGAGGACCCTAGTATAGGGGTTGGGGGAGTCACAGGGAGTCCCTGAAATAGAAGGGGGATGGTAGAGTGGCCCACAGGAAGCTTGTGAGGTGGGATGGAGGGATGCAAGGAGCCCCTAACGTGTGCAATGAGCTCAGCCTACAGAAGCTACAGATTTCAGAGTAGTAGAGACTATCCAGTTTGGCCAACGTACACAGCAGAGGGGCATTGCTGGAACATGATGGAATATATCACATTGGTAGATGTGCACAAGCACCTGATGTTGTGGCTGATGTGATTAGGTCCTATGATGGTGTCACCTGAATAGATATGTAGACAGAGTTGGCATAGGGGTTTGTTGCAAGGATAGACACATCTACCAATGTGATATATGCCATCATATACCAGCAAACCCCTTCTGCCATGTATAATATATGGAGATATACCTATCTCATAGAGCTGGAAAGACCTTGAAAGGTCATCGAGTCCAGTCCCCTGCCTATACTAGCAGGACCAAGTACTGTCCCCTACAGATTTTTTGCCCCCGATGTCTAAATGGCCCCTTCAAGGATTGAACTCACAACCCTGGATTTAGCAGGCCAATGTTCAAACCACTGAGCTATCCCCTGCCTCTCCCTACAATACTGTACATCAGCCAAACCAGACAATCTGTATACAAAAGACTAAATGGCCACAAATCTGACATCAGGAATCACGACATTCAAAAAACAGTACGCGAACACTTCAATCTATCTAGTCACTTAGTAACATACTTAAAAGTGGCAATTCTTCAACTAAAAAACAAAAAGACCCCAGCAAGAAACTGCTGAACTGGAATTAATTTGCAATCTGGATAGGGTGACCAGATGTCCCGATTTTATTTTATCTTCCTACTGTATGTTCCACTCCACGCATCTGATGAAGTGACTCTAGCCCAGGGGTAGGCAACCTTTCAGAAGTGGTATGCTGAATCTTCATTTATTCACTCTAATTTAAGGTTTCGCATGCCAGTAATACATTTTAACGTTTCTAGAAGATCTCTATAATATATAACTAAGCTATTGTTGTATGTAAAGTAAATAAGGTTTTTAAAATGTTTAAGAAGCTTCATTTAAAATTAAATTAAAATGCAGAGCCACCAGACCGGTGGCCAGGATCCAAACAGTGCGAGTGCCATTGAAAATCAGCTCACGTGCCACCTTTGACACTCGAGCCATAGGTTGCCTACCCCTGTTCTAGCACATGAAAGCTTATGCTCAAATAAACGTGTTAGTCTCTAAGGTGCCACAAGTACTCCTCATCCTTTTTGAGAAGCTACAGAGTGTGCCACACTCTGCTATGTAGCATTCTGTCCATCACGATATGACTGTAGGAGCACACACTGGTAATAAAGTTAATAATACAACTAACTCCTGTAGTCCTTATTCAGCCAAGACTTCCATGGAATTTTGCCTGAATAAGGATTCAGGCTCAGGATCCAACTACACAACTAACTATGGAACAATAATCTTAAAAGATAACATATGTTAAGTAAGCAAGAGACCACCAAGTCAGGAAGAAACATGGTTTGTGGACTATCATTTCCACATATAAGTTTACATGTCCTCCAGCATCCTGGTGTCTCCAAAAACACATCACTGGGGCTAATACTCAAGAAACTAATATTTCAAAGATGGAAACATGGATTTCAAAGGGGTATTGGTTTGGCTCAATGACAGATAAGGTGGTTTCACACAAAAAAAAGTGGTCTAGTGATTCTTGAACTATCTTATGAGAGGGTTTGTGACTTAAGTCTTGCTAGTGTTTCCCTACTTCTCCCAGTTCTGCAATTTGATTTATCTTGCAAAGATTGTGTAAATGGTTATGCCTGGTGGGGGGGGGGGGTCAGGAAAATGAAATAAAGGCCATTGAAATACTAGTTAAAAATACCAGCACCTGTGTGGAGCTGCACTGCTTGATTAAACAAGGCGCCTGATTTTTCTTTAGAAGCGTCTGGTTTACAAGCGGCAGGGAAGGTGAAGCTGACACCGACACCTAAGGAACAAAGGCAGCTTCAGCCAACAAAGGCTGCCAGGTAGGGCAACCAAAGCCCAGAAAATGAACGCGGAGGGGGACCGAGCACGAACCGTTCTGCTTTCCAGCGTCCCACCCAGCGAAGGGCGCAGTCAGGGGCTGGGGGAGGAAGGGGTCGGGGTGGGGTGGGGTTGTCGGCAGGGGCAGGCGCTTGGTACTTTCCAGGCGTCTTGCCACCCACACAAAGGGCTTCTCTCGGCAGCGCTCGGCTCCCTTCCCGCCCGGGCGTGCGGCTCGCTCGCTGACATCCACGCCAGCGCGGAGCCTGCCTCCCCGAGCCGGGGCGGGAGCGGCGGCGGCCCCCGCCCCGCCTGCCCGCAGGAGCCGCACGCCGGCCGGCCAACCCAGCAGCGCCGCCAACTTTCACCGCGCTGCCCGGCCGGAGGCGGACCCCGACCCCCGCGGCGCCAGGAGATACTCACTGTCTGGGGGCTGCAGGGGGCACCCGCCTGCGCTGCGGGGAAGGGCAGCGGGGACCCTGGCGTTGCGTCGGGAGGGGACCGGGCGCGGCCCTTGGCTCCGCTCCTCGGCTGCAAACCACGCCCCGAGCCGGTGCAACCCCGATCTCTCCCGCCTCCGCCGCCAAGTGCGGGAAGGCGGAGCGCCCTTGGCCCGCACGCCCCCGAGCGAGGAGCCCAGACCAGCGCCCACCTTCCAAACAAACAGCACGTGGCTGGGCCCGGAGCCGGGCCAGGCGGCTCCTAGCCCCGGGAGGAGGAAAATGGGGAAATGCGGCCCCTGCAACACCTGGGGCTGGTCGCTGAAGCAGGCAATGGTAGCCCGGACTCCTGGGTTCTATTCTCATCCAGCTCTGTGACCTGGGCAAATTGCTCTCACTAGTAGCAGGAGCTTTCTGACTTGTAACCCATTCAGCCTGCTACACCCCTTTACTGCACTGGGGCCTATGGAGAAGTGAGAGCTGGGGGCTAGGAGATGGGAGTTCTCCTCCCTCTGCCAGTCCCTGGCTATGTGACCCTGAGGAGGGGACAACCTTTGCAATTCATTTTACCCATCCCTAAAAATGAGAGGGTCGATACCTACCTCCAGGAGTCCTGTAACACTGAATTAAACCGGGTTAAACCTCTGATCCCTGGATGAAAAGAGCTATGGAAGTGGTACATTTTTCACAGATACTGTGATGTTTAAAAATATTTAGCAATTTCCCACTCTAGCCCTGCAAAAAGCTCTTCTAATTCAGCTGGGTTGCAGTCACCAACAGTATAGCCATCAAGTTACTCAATACAGCATATATCACACTGAAGAGTAGTTAATTGGATTTAATTTCTTTTGGGCTGAGCATGGCATGAACAACAAATAATGTATCTAAACAACATTCACTCAATTTGGGCATAAGCTAACTGTGTAAGAAATACATAAAATAGTAGTCAATTTTAGAAAGACATATTACAAAGCAGTACAGTAAAAGGCTATCATCAGAATGGGATTTGGTTTTAACAGACAATGCTGGTAGTGATCATTTGGCTATATGGATTAAAAAAAATTCCCTAAAGCCAATTCCTATCTATGCTGAAACAGTAGGTTTCTTCTTCACTTATTCTGCTAAGTATTTGGTGTTAAGGATCACAGGTCCAATCCTGGTTCCTTTAGTAACTGGTTAAACAAATAAATCCCTGACTGATTTAAATAAATGGAAGTAGGCTAATGCCCTGTATTTGAAGCCATTTCTCAAGGCCAAATCTAGCAGCCTTTACTTCTTACTCAGGATAACCTTCATAGGTTCAATAGTTTGTTGGGGTTTTTTGTCTGAGTAAGTACTGCTAGATTTGGCTTCTTGATTTTTTTTTTCTTTCTTCTTGAATTCTAAGACCGAAGTGAATTCCACACCTTTGAATGCCACTTTAGCTAAAAAGAATGTTACAGCTTATGGGAGTGCCAGGTACAACCAGTTGTAACTTGTCAGCCCTGCCTGGGTAAACACCTAATATAATTCACTTTGCTCTTGTAACATTATCTCTATGGATAACTATTTATTTGTTATTAGGCACTGCTGTCCTTGACATTTTACAGACCTGGAATGAAGACCAGGTCCTTGCTCCAAAGAGCTTTACAGTCTAAACTGATCACTTACCACATCCAGATCTTTTGAATAGAAAGATTAATACAGTGTTTGTCCAAATCAATCCTTTGTCAAAAGCTGGGTGAAATCTTGTTATGGGTTGAATTAAAACCCTTTTGAGATTGTTAGGTATAAACTCACCCTTCAGTTAACATAACTTTAAGCCTAAACCCCCACCTAAGACAAAAGTGTGCATACCTCTGCCCAGGAGATTTTTGGCTGTGTATTGTTTGGAATAAGGAAATCACACAGAAAGGGAGAGGGAGAGGAAAGAAAGTCAAGCAGGAGCCTGCATACAGTGGAAATTAGAAGCCAATAGCTTTGGGGATCTGGGCTGGTATGACCCTGAAAAAAGCTACAGAAAGCTTTTGGGTCTGGTATTGGCTAAAGAGGCTTGGGGCTGTAAGTTAAGAAACTGTGGTGCCTTATGTTCTTGGTTCCTTCTGCATGCAAAGAGATACAGGACTGTATAGGTTCCTTGCAAATACACAAGACTGCATCAAAGAAAACAATTTCAACTTCAGACTGGAACATCTGTAGGCCTGAACTTTGACTAGCCACTTGAGTTGTAAAGGAGTAACACTTTGGAGCAGAGGTAGTCAATAGGTGGACCAGGGCCCAAATCTAGATCACCAGATGCTTTTGAATGGATCCTGAAATCTTTGTATTTACTTATTTAATATCACCATTATTGTTGTTTGGGTTTTTTAATTTATTATTTTCTGTGGAGTCTAGACCTTAGCTATACCTTGACCAAGAAATGTGGAACTGGACAAAAAATAGATTACTCTTGTTAGAGCAATCTTTGGGTGGTTGTGGTGTTGTGTGTGTTGCTCTCTCTCACTCACACACACAAATGTATGAATTCTTCAACTAGCTGCTTTTAATCATATATTCTAGGAATCAAAATGACATTCCCAAATATATCAAAATGATCATTTAGCTGATTAGTATTTTTTTTCTTAGCATTTAGGTTACGGTCTTTGCAATAAACATAGTTCTGTCTCACACATGTTATACCAAACTTGATCCTCCTTGTGCAGAGTTCAGGCATGTCGCATTTTACGCACATTTAACTTGTGTGATTTTGGCTTTACGCGGTGGGCCAAAAAACAAGCCTCTGAGCGTGAGCCAAAATCGTGCAAGTTAAATGCGCATAAAAAAACCCCTGCCTCTGGCAGCCTGCTGCAGGGGCCGCAGCCGGCAGCCCGCCCGCGGCGGGGACCAGGGCCACAGCCGGCAGCCTGCCCGCGGCGGGGGGCCGGCAGGCAGGGGCCAGCTCGGCAGCCTGCTGAGGGGATCGTGTATAGTCAAACAATGAGTATTTTGAGTATACGTGATTTTGGCTATATGCGGGGTCCATGGAATGGAACCCTTGCGTAAGACACGACACGCCTGTTCCAAACTGCATCATAGCCATGCTAAGCATCAGGGGCGGCTCTACGTTTTTTGCTGTCCCAAGCGCGGCAGCTAGGCGGCCTTCGACAGCATGCCTGTGGGTGGTCTGCTGGATTTGGCAGCATTTTGGCGGACCTCCGCCACCGAATCGGCAGGACCAGCAGACCACCCACAGGCATGCTGTCGAAGGCCGCCTAGCTGCCATGCTTGAGACAGCAAAAAACGTAGAGCCGCCCCTGATGCTAGAGAACAATAGCACGAGTTAAACCTTTCTCCCTTAACTTGGCTATAACATGATTTGGACTGCTCTAAACCAGCAATACCAAACCATGTTTTATGGCCTTGTCTACACTTGTAAATGTTATATCCATAATTCAGCAGTGCAGCTCCAATAGTGGGAGCTGTAGTGTACACAGAGCTCAAGCATTTTTACCACTTTGTTGTCTAGCCTTTAGAGCCAGCAGCTCCTTGTCTACACTGAACTCCCACTGTTGATACCAAAATGGCAATCCACTGACTCTACTGGCCCGTTACCCCTTTAAAAGAGAATTATTTCAGGCACTCTTACTTTGGGTCTGATCCAACTCACCCTGAAGTCAAGAAGACTTTTCCCATTGACTTCTAAGGGAGCGGGATCAGGTCCTTCATTATTATAAATTATACGGTGCTATAAGTATACACTGCACTTTATAAAGCACAAAGACAGGTCCCTGCCCATGATGTTTACAATCTAAATTAGATTAGTTTGTATAGTACTTTGAAGACACAAAGTGCTATAAATGCTAGGTGTTAGTAGACAGACAATGAAAACAATTAAAGATGAGACATGATGATAAACAGATAACCATAGATAATCAGCTTTGTATCCACAGCTGTGGCCACCACCTGAATTCTAGGTATTATACCTGCTTATTAAGAGAAGGCCTCTTTCTTTCCTTATGCAGCCCTTGAGCTATGAATACTATACTATACTAGCTAGGAGCATTAAGACCCCTGTAGTCATGGGAATTGCCACTTTGGCAGCTGCATAGCTACTGCTAAATAGGCTAACAACAAGCCATTCTCATAGGGCAGTCTCCTACACCCTACCGAAAGGCGAACTATAGCTGTAAGTCGCAAATTCTATTCAGTACACAGCCCAAGCATGTCCAAGAAATGTGCTGGGGGGTCACAGGGGATGGGGAAAGAATCTTCACACATGGACCCCAGGAAGTGAGCCAGCAATGGTGCAACTCTAGACTGCTTCTGTAGCCCTGGGTCCACCTACAGGTACTGCACAGCAGAACAGCATGAGTTTCACTAGACACACACTCTTCCATACGGGTGGAATTTGAGATGGTGAAATTAGACCCAGGGTAGTGTGGAATTGCCCCCGTTTACTCTGAAGGTTATTCTCCACAATGTAAATCTGCTGTGAGTGGTGGAGGACTGCAATGCTGTCCTTTAATCTCAGTGGTTGGGTCTGTTCTCTAATGCAGGGATTCTCAACCTTTTCCTTTCTGAGACCCCCCTCCCAACATGCTATAAAAACTCCACAGCCCTCCTGTGCCACAACAACCGTTTTTCTGCATATAAAAGCCAGAGCCAGCGTTAGGGGGTAGCAATTGCCTGGGGCCCCAAGCCACAGAGGCCCCTGCGAAGCTAGGTTCGACTTTAGCCTCAGGTGGTGGAACTCAGGACCCCAGACTTCAGCCCTATGTAGTGGGGCTTCGGCTTTCTGGCCTGGGCCCCAGTGAGTTTAACACTGGCCCTGCTTGGCAGACTCCCTGAAATCTGCTTGCAGTCCCCCCGGAGGGCCCTGGACTCCCTGGTTCTTCCTCAGGAGGAAGGGTGTGCGAGAAAGGAGGAACAGGTAAGAAATTATCCACCTTTGGGCTTTCCTACCCACTCCCTGGGTGTGCAGGAACACTCAGGGAATGAGGAGAATTGGAGAAGATTTGGGGCGGGGGATTTAAATCACTTACATTTTTAAAGTAAAAGTCTCTTCTCCCCACCTCCCCCACCAAAAAAAATGTGTGGGCTTTTCCAACCAGCTATGCCAGGGATGGGCAAACTACGGCCTGCGGGCCACATCCAGCCCTGAGCTCTCAGCTAGGGAGGCTGCTCCCGCATTCTCCCCTGCCTTCCCCGCTCCCCCGGAGCTTCAGCGTGCCAAGCGGGCAGCACTTTGGCGGGCGGAGAGGCACGTTCCTATGGATCAGTGTTTCAGAGCAGTGTGGTAAGGGGACCCGGGGGGGTTGGATAAGGGGCATAGGGGCCCAGAGGACAGGAAAGTGAGGGATTGGATAAGTGTGGGAGGCCTGGGGGGGCCTGTCAGGGAGCAGAAGTGTGGATAGGGGTAGGGGCAGTCAGGGGACAGGGAGTAGAGGAGTTGGGTTGGGGTCCTGGGGGGTCATTAGGGTTGGGAGGGGGTCTTGGGAGGGGGCAATCAGGGGACAAGGAGTGGGGTGGGGCTGGATGGGTTGAAGATTCTAAGGCAGGCAGTGAGGGGATGGGGGGATTGGATAGGGGGTGGAGTCCCAGGGAGGAGATTAAGTGGGGGGTCTCAGAAGGGGGCAGTCAGGGGACAAGCAGCAGGGGGTTGGATGGGTTGGAGGTTCTGAGGGGGGCAGTCTGGGGGCAGGAAGTAGGAGAGAGCAGAATGGTGGGTGAGGGCCAGGCTTCCATACCCGGCCCTCCACACAGTTTTGCAACCCCGATGTGGCCCTCGGGCCAAAGTTTGCCCACCCCTGAGCTATGCCCTCCTCTGAAATGCTGTCTTCTGGCCTTTAAAATGAGCAGCAACTGATCCACATGATATGACATCCCTCACCCTTTTCACTACCTCCCAACTCAGCACAGAACAGAGCCAAAGAGGAGCAATGGAGAGGTGAAAAAAATATATGCAGACTGAGATCCATGAGTCTAGACCAGGGGTCGGCAACCTTTCAGAAGTGGTGTGCTGAGTCTAAATTTATTCACTCTAATTTAAGGTTTTGTGTGCCAGTAATACATTTTAACGTTTTTAGATGGTCTCATTCTATAAGTCTATAAAATATAACTAAACTATTGTTGTATGTAAAGTCAATAAGGTTTTTCAATGTTTAAGAAGCTTAATTTGAAATTAAATTAAAATGCAGAGCCCCCCAGACTGGTGGCCAGGACCCAGGCAGCGTGAGTGCTGCTGAAAATCAGCTTGCATGCTGCCTTTGGCACACGTGTCATAGGTAGCTTACCCCTGGCGTAGAGCGTTTTCATCAAAACACTACAGAAGAGCAGCTGCATTGGTGAAGCTGTGCCAGTGAAGTATTTTACGTGTAGCTCTGCCCTGAGTCACTTAAGCCTAGCAATGCTGAGCAGAACACACCTAAATACCTTTAAAAATATGGGTCCTTGTGCTTGACTCTACCCTCATTTACATTATCATCTCCATTGAAATGAATGGAGTCACACAAATGTAAACCTGGTTTGAGAACAGAATCAGTCCATTTATCTTTATATTGTCTGTGAAGTGCCTAGCACAATGTTGGTTCTATACATAATAAAAAGCAGAGACAAAGAAATCAAGCTGATATTGCCTCTGTTTCCTCAACTTTTTAAAGCTGTACGAATGACAAACCCAGAAACTTTATCAGAAAGTACTAAGATATATGCATATATATCGTTCATTTTTTAATCTAGAGACTCAAGTTGTCCACCTTGTTAAATGTGAGTTGAAGTATATTCATTTTCTTCTGCAAAGTAAGATTAATAACTTGTCATGGCTTCAATTTTGGAACTTTATCCGCAAAGGGATTCAAACTTAGGCAAAAGGGATATACGTAGTAGTACAAAATCTGGGCATGTTGCTTCTTATGTACAAAGAAATATTTGGCATCAGTGAACTGTAAACTGAGATGTAAGTTGACCTACATGTGATGTTGTACTCCATATGCTTTATTAAAATATGCTTATAAATGTGAATAGGATGTAACCGGAAAATGCTTTATGCAAAAGGTCTCTTGTAAGGTACCATTACAAAGCTTATAATCTACTGAGTGTTTTCATCCTATTTGTTTGCATGTATTATTTCTACGTCTGAAGTTAGGAGAATAAGATACACACTTGTATTACTTATGTAAACGTATTAAGTGGAAGCCATTAAGGGTGCTTCAGAATCAATGAACTGTAAATGCCTCTGTTTACTTGCAAACTTTCCTGTGTATGCGTGGGTCATCCCAGGAAGAATAGAGTCTGAGGTCTCACAGGACGTGTGACCATGTCACCTGATACGATATCCATCTTAAATCTGGTACTTTTCCATAGAGGGAGGAGTGGGGATCCAGAGAAACATAAAAGATTCCCGCCCTGTGCCAATGCTATAAAAGGGGGTGGAGCAGGACAAAGAGAAACTAGTCATGAGAAAACCCCTAGTTACCACCTGAAATGGCTGCTGGAACTAACAAGGACTGTACCAGGGAAAGAATTGGGCCAGACTAGGAAGGAGTCCAGTCTGTGAAATAAGCTTATTGTAATATCTCTCAGGGTGAGATATTACCTGTAATCAACAAAGAGTCCTGTGGCATCTTATAGACTAACGGACGTATTGGAGCATAAGCTTTCATGGGTGAATACCCACTTTGTCAGATGCATGCCACAAAGTGGGTATTCACCCATGCCACAGGACTCTTTGTTGCTTTTGCAGATCCAGACCAACACGGCTACCTCTTTGATACTTGATACCTGTAATCAAGTATTGGGGGGTAGCCCTGTTAGTCTGTATCCACAAAAACAACAAAGAGTCCGGTGGCATCTGAGAGACTAACAGATTTATTTGGGTATAAGCTTTTGTGGATAAAAAACCCACTTTACCCACAAAAGCTGATGCTCAAATAAATCTGTTAGTCTTTCAAGGTGCAGTCAGACTCCTTGTACCTATAATCAGTTTCTTAATCTATTAGGCTTAGACTTGTGTGTTTTTGCTTTATTTTGTTTGGTGACTTATTTTGTACTTGAAACCACTTAAATCCTACTTCTTATATGTAATAAATCAGTTCTGTTTATTAATAAACCAGAGTAGGTATTAATACTAGGAGGCAAACAACTGTGCATATCTCTCTATTGGTGTTATAGAGGGTGGGCAATTTATGAGTTTACCCTGTATAAGCTTTATACAGAATAAAAAGGATTTATTTGGGGTTTGGATCCCACTGGGTGTCTGGGTGCTGGAGTCGGGTAACCTGCAGAACTGTTTTCACTTAAAGCCTACAGCTTTGGGGGCGTGGCCCAGACTAGCGTGTCTGGCTCAACAAGACAGGGTTCTGAAGTCCCAAGCTGGCAGGGAAAACGGGCTCCGAGGTAATCTCAGCACATCAGGTGAAAGTCCCAAGGGAGTCTCTGTGACTGAACCCGTCACACTAGGAATGAAAATTTGCAGAAATAAACATTCACTGTTTACTGTACAGTAATTATTTTCCTGATCTTTATTTTGTTTGTTTGAAGTTTTCAGTGTTGACCAAGGGAATTATGTACCCAATTCCAATGCATTTCAGTGGGATTTGGACAACTGACTTTAGGCTTTTTGGAAAATCTCACCCCAAAGCTCCATATTACACCATACAACACTTCTCTTATACTTGGATTATAATCTTTTGGGGCCAGGGAATATTTTTTTGTTCTGTGTTTTAGGATGACCAGATGTCCCGATTTTATGGGGACAGTCCCAATTTTTGGGTCTTTTTCTTATATAGGCTCCAATAACCCCCCCCCACCCCACCCCATCCCAATTTTTCACATTTGCTGTCTGGTCACCCTACTGTGTGTGTTTGTAGAGTTTCTAGCACAATGGGTTCCTGGTATATGATTCGAGTCCCTAAGTGCTAGCACAATATAAATAAATGCTGCTGGTACTACTTTATTATTATAATTATTATTATTAACACAGGGCCTCAGAGAAGAATCAATGGGTAAATAGCTGAACTAAGCATTTGTTTCAATTAGAAATGTAGGATTATGAGGATTTACATAAACATTTGAAAAGAAGATATTTACAATGTGCTCCTAGGCAGTCTGGTATAATTAACATTTCACTAGAATTCTAATTTTCTAATTAATCATACACCAACCCCCCACCCCCCGAATTTTCATTCAGTCAATACAAACGCAAAATTGGCACTGACTTTAATGTAACAATTTCAGGATTAGTCTGTCCTCCTATATAGTAATCACGGTAATTTTCATAAATGAAGTGAAGTTGGGACTGTGATGTGATTTGTTTGGGAAAATGATGTGATGTTGTTGTCAAACTGAGATGTATTAAATTATTGAATATCAGTAATATGGAAAGACATGACTATGGTGGATATTCAAATGTGCTCTACTTCTTTGCTTCATTCTTCAAGCCTTTACATTCAAAATTTCTTGTAGGCAAGAAAAGTAAGATTGGCACTCGGAATACAGCCTGCTGGGACCTTTTGTTCTGATATTTAGACTGTTGTTTGTATTGGCATCATGGATATATTTAGAAAACAGTCATCTGTCTATATTTTTGCATAGGAACAGCTCTGATATTTTAAGAAACATCTGATGATCTGCATCATATGGTCTCATATTTACTCATTCAAATTCTCATCAGATTACATGGCATCCTATTTTAACAGCTACTTAGGGTCAGATTCTGCCACTCTTAATCACGTTGGGACAGATTCTCTGCTGGCATTAACTTCAGAGGTATATGGTAATTTATACCAGCTGAGCTTCTGCCTCATGGAGCAGTATCTCACTCTGTGAATGACTCAGTTGATTTCATTGGCACTTTCTGCAGAGTAAGTAAACTACTATTAAACATGAGTGAGGCTAACAGAATCTGACCCCTAAGAATATAGCACTGTACTTTAGGTAATATTCTACTCTATATAGGTTCTTCCCTGGCACTTATCACTATAGTATTTGCACCTTCAACTAGTTCATTAAGCGATGTGACTAATGTGTCATGTGTTTGTTTTCTCATCCTCTCCTTAGCAGGAGGAACGTACGCAATGGAGTGTTTTGTTTTTGGATTTTTTGTTTTTAAAACTAGTATTATGTACATGCACACAGATTGCTGTGTTTATATTAGAGAAGACAAGGCCATGGAAATGCAGCTTGCACTTACAGCAGAAGGTGGTGGTTTGTGATGGTTCTTAGTTCCTAGGGGAGTTCGTGCCACGGTCTTGGGGACTGAGCCCCAAGAAAACTTTGTCTTGCACAGCTGAGTTTTATCCATAGAAAGTTTCATTACTGCCATGGACTGAAATAAAATGCAACTATATCAAAGTCAAAGTATTACCACATACTATAGTTCACTACAAATAAAGTTCACCACATAGTTTGACACTGTGCTTCCACATTTACTCAGGAACAGTCCAGAAATGAAATCAGAATGGTGTAGCAGGTCAGAGTTAAGATGTGTAAGAAAGCTGTGGGAAGCCTATACATATTACATCCAGCTCCTACCAGTGCTATTAGTCCTTAATTTTCATGAAAATTAAGATCCCTTACAGTTGTGCTTAAAGCAAACACTGAACCCAGATCTACTGCACTTTGCCATTGATACTTATGTGGACAGAAAAGGAATTTTTAGTTAGTGTAAACTGTTTATTTGGCTTAGGCAGACTGTTTTTGGTTCTTTTAGGCTCTCTAAAGCATGATGCAGCATTTGGATATAATAAGGAATCTTAGGGGCTGTGCGGACGCACAAAAGCATTCCAAATCCTTGTGAAATTGAGGATTTTAAGTGGGGAAAACATTTGGAACAAATGTAACGTTAAAAGTATTTTCCAAAGGTATGGTGGGAGGAGGTTCTCACACTCTTACTATTTCAAGGCCTATCTAATAATTGGATTGTAGCTTCATTTTTCTCAAGCTCTGCAAATGCTGTAAGCAATATTGACATCTAGTGGGAAAATGTATTATTCAAGCTCTCCAGGGCATTTATAAAACTTACAAGTTTCTCAAATCACCTTAGGGCATTTCCTGGCAGTTAATGAGCTCCTGGGAGGAGTTCTGCTTAGTAGGAAATGCCATGTGACAACATTGTAACGGATTGTAAAGGGAGCATAGTAAAGAACACTATGAAAACATGTTTTCTGTTTGTGAACTTGTTTGCAACATGGATTAGTATGAATTTCTTTGCATAGTAAGCCAGGCATTTCTAAAGTATTTACATCTGGCATATTGACTAGTCAGTTTACTGGAACAGTTCCATTGGTTATTGTGTTTTAGAAACAGGAGTCCAACTTCACAGATGCAATAGTCAAATTGAAATGCTAAACCTACAAAAGACAAGAAGACTGTCATTTGGCTTCACTCTGTGCATTGATAGCTATGCACTATGATGGTTCTTTTATTACATAAAGCTGTATTTTTTAGTCTTGGAAATTTAATAGTTTTGCAATGATTTGTTTCAGATGGAAACATTTACCAATCATTTATCTAGGAGTAATGTAGATGAAGGTTGACTAGCATCAGATGCTTTAATTTGCTTAATTTCTATTCTGCCTAATCAAATACTTTATTTTAAAAGGAATTCACTCTGATGTATTTTAAAAGAGTTTACAAAACTTAACCTACTGGAATCCATTCAGTTTTTACCAAAGCAATAATTCACCCCCATTTATCACTTTTCTTTTTAGAGATATAAAAACAGATTGTTGCATTATATTGATTCATTGGATAACAGAATCAGTTGCTTTCACGTCCAAGGTTATGAGTGTATCTGTTTGGATTTACTGACTAATTCCTGATACTAATTCAATACCAAATGGTTGTTTGGGATTAACTGCTGTGCAAGATATATAGATATGAGAGAGAGACACACACACATGACTCACATTTTCTAGGCTGGCAGAGACTGAGTGTTCCAACTAGGTGTAACAGCCTTTCCCTGTGTGAAGGAGTCTTATATTTCACAATGTTCCTTTCAGCTGATGAAGCAAAAGTATGGACTCTGAAAAGATTCCTAGCCATCCCTCCTCAATTGAAAAGGCAATGACTGTATTGCTGGGAATGAATGTGATCAACATAGAGGGAAAGGGGAGAAGTGAAGAGGATCCACAGAAATGCATAAAGCAAAACAGCTAGTGGGTAGTTCTCGTAAAGATTTCCACCAGGATATCTTCTTTCAGGAACAAATCATTTGCTTATATTCATCAGCAGTTCCCCGACTGTCACAGGTTCTTGCACTGGGTACAGGTGATATGGTGACTTTGCTAATTATATTTTTATGTCTTATTTTCCTTCTTATTTTGGTAGACTTGAGATAACTATATCTAGACAAATAACTTGAAACACACTGTAGAAAAGCAAGTTTCAAGTGGTAGAAAAGGACTAGGAAAGACCTCTCTCAGGAACTAGTGGTATTTCCTTGTTGTGGAGTACAGAGGCAGAGCTAATAAGAGAGCAAACCTGAATGATGCTGCAAGTAATACCTCACCTGAGTGGTGTGCATGTCTGCAGGGTGGCATTTTCATGCCTTATTATGTTCTCCTTTAGCTCCCTACATATCAGGTTGTTATGGATCCTCCAGATTAGTGCTATGGCCCCAGTTCTGGAACGGTCTTTAGGAGGAAACTTAGTGTGCCAACCCTGAGGAGTCTTGCTCAGAGGTCCAAGTCATGTGGACCTCTGGGCTTGCAACCATCCTGCTAACAATGCAGAGTATTGAGGAAATAGAGGCACACATCAGACTCACATAAATATAAAAAATTCCCACTTTGTCACACAGCTGTATCTCGCTGAAATGACAGTCACTGAACTGCCTCCCTTAGGAAGGGATGCTTTGCATTACAAATCAGCTAGTGAAATGAAAAATAGGAACTCAGAAGAGTTTGTCAACTGGATATAGGCAGTGAAGGTGATCCCAGCTGTGACCCAGAACAACAGAAGATCTCTGACATTCCAGACACACTATGTCTGCTCATCCATTCATATCCTGTTTTCAAATAAGCTTCAGTAGGCATGCTGGGACTTGTCTTACTGTTAACACATAACAACAAATCTATTTATAATGAATTTGTACTCTTACTTACCTGAACAAAAAGCTGTAAGCTGCTGCTACATCATTTCTGTCTGTGCAGACCATGTCTTCATGCTCAGGGCAGCCTGCAGGCAAACAACCTTTAGACTTTAAAAAGTCTCTTTCTCTATCTAATCTAGTCTCTCTCTCCTTTTCCATTAATGTCACGGCTCAGTTGACAAACTCAGGCACTACCCTTGTTTCCCACATACTGTGACCTGCATACGCAGATAACAGAATGCATTGCTGAGATTAAAAAAAATCTCCCGTTCCCTATTCTGGGTCATATTACAGTTACTTACCAACACTATATTATCCATGCCTGTTTAGCGTGGCTTTCAAGCACAGATCACAATTAATTAGATATAACATCTAGCAAAACCTAAGCTGTTAATTTGAGGGCCAATGAAGTGCTCTCTTCTATACAGAGCAGCACTGTACAGAACAGGGAGGGAGACCTGGTGCTTGCCGAGAGGAGCGTCCAACATATAGGCCAGATTATGCATGCCACCTTTACTCATGGTTTGTACTAATTCTGAGTCAGATTCTGATACCCTTATGTTGGCTGAGTAGCATGTTACTCCATAAGTAGATCCATTCATTTTAGATAACTTTCTTTTGACTTTTTACAAACATATACTGTAGCCCAACCGGAAATTATGGTCTTGATGCAGCAATTACTGGGTGAAATTACATCTCCTGTGTTTAGGGTTGCCAGTTTTGGTTGGACATATTCCTGGAGGTTTCATCACATGACATCTTTAATTAAGGATTAATCTTTAATTCCTGGAGACTCCAAGACAATCCTGCAGGCTTGGCAACCCTACACAAAAAATCAGCTTAGATTACCATAATGGTCCCATGCGACCTTAACATCTAGTAATTTGTTACTTTAATATGAGTATTTGTGGAATAAGGTACTACTCAGCATGAGTAAGTAGATCAAAATCTTGCCCAGTATAAACTATGAAACGCAGAGCAAATGCACAGGGTGACCAAAGGATGGATTTAACAAAGTAGCATAGGGTTTTCTGTCTTAAATAAATAGGGATATGGCAAATCTTAGCTGGGTGAATTAAAGAGAATATTTGTGGAGAAAGTGTATTATTAAGGAGGGATCTGAAAGAGGAGGATGCTTAGTGCACCATGGCAGGGGGAAAGGCATAGAGGGCTGCCTTCAATTTGTGCTGATGAAGGTTGGACATTTTATAAGAATACATTTTTTGGTGAAATTTCCAGCATGTCTGTTTACATTCCCAGGGGAAAAGAAGGAATGCAAAGCAATGTAAAGTCATCTGAGAATTGCAAAGGTTTTGTCTTCACATCTGGAAATGGCTGAAGGGTCAGGGGGCTGTTCTTATTTTCTAAACTGTTTTACCCATTCCTTCTGTACAGCAAAGAGCTTTGACAGATGTAAGCAGGCTCTGAATGAATGCTTCTGTGACCGCTTTCTGGGACGGGAAGAGATTATGGGTGTGTTTATGTAAATATAGTTTGCTCCTGCTCTGTTTACATATTCATCATTTATAGCTGTATCAAAGGACCAACTCTGGCTGGTGCTGGGTACAAATGACCTTGGTACTGAATGCAGGGGTAGTGAAATATGGTTACCAATATTGTAATAATTGTAGCAATACAGCGGGACTGTGCTTAATCTGTCCCAAATGAGGGGAGGCACTCTCAATTTTAAAATGTCATGAAGCAGGGGCTCAAATATCAGAGCCCTGTGGGGGAGGGGGGGGAAGGGGGAGACTGGAAGCCTGGTTGGGAGGCTCAATCCCCCACCCCTATCATCCCCGTTCTCTTTGGATTGGCTTAACCTGTTTTTCTCCACTGTACAAATAATAGAGCTAAATAGGCTTCATCAGGAGCCTATTTTGTTATTTTAGTTCAGTGGTCAGCAACCTTTAAGAAGTGGTGTGTCAAGTCCTCGTCAATTTAAGGTTTCATGTGCCAATAATACATTTTACATTCACAGGGGCTGGCGGATGGAATCCCAGACTGGCAGGGGGCTGAGCAGCTCTAGCAGCTGGGACCCCAGACCGGCAGTGCGGGTGGCAGAGGGAACTCCAGCCAGTCTGGGATTCTGTCCACTGGCCCCTGCCAGCCGGGGTCCCACCTGCCAGCCGGGGTCCCACCTGCCGGCCCCACTCAGCCCACTGCCAGTCTGGGGTTCTGTTCATCCAGGCAGGCAGCGGACTGAGCGGGGCTGATGGCTGAAACCCCAGCTGGCAGCAGAGTGCCACTAAAAATCAGCTTGTGTGCCGCTTTTGGCATGTGTGCTGCAGGTTGCAGACCCCTGTTTTAGTTGCTTAATCAGAGCTGAAACCAATTGTGGCAGGACTGTGTTTCTGCCCTGCCTGCTAAGACAGGGGTGGGCAAACGTTTTGGCCTGAGGGCCACAGCGGGGTTCAAAATTGTATGGAGGGCCGGGTAGGGAAGACTGTGCACCCCCAAGCAACCTGGCCCCGCCTCCAGCCCCCTCCCACTTCCTGCCCCCTGACTATCCCATCAGAACTCCTGACCTTTCTAACACCTCCTTGCTCCTTGTCCGCTGACCACCCCCTCCAGAGACCCCTCACCCTAACTGTCCCCTCAGAACCCCCCACAGCTAACCCCCCTTTCTCCCTGTCCCCCAGCTGCCCCTGGCAGACCCCCGGGACTCCCATGCCACATCCAACACCCCTGCTCCCTGACTGCCCCCTCTAGAGACCCCGACCCCTAACCACCATCCCGGGACCCCACTCCTATCCAACCCACCGTGCTCCCTGTCCCCTGACCGCTCCCTCCCCTTATCCAACCCCCTGTCCCCTTACCATGAGGCTCCAAGCAACATGTTTGGCTCTGTGCAGAGCCAGATATGCTGCCCCGTGGGAGTGCGCAGCCCCGCCCCCCAGAGTGCTGTGTGCATGGCGATGTGGCTCTGGGGGAGGGGAGAGCATGTCTGGCTCCACGCGGAGTCAAACATGCTGCCCTGTGGGAGTGCGCAGCCCTGCCCCCAAGAGAAATGTGCGTGCAGAGGCGTGGCTCTGGGGAAAGGGGCAAAGGAGGGGGAGGGGCCAAGGGCAGCCTCCCTGGCCAGGGGGCCAGACGGGATGGCTGGATGTGGCCCACGGGCCATAGTTTGCCCACCCCTGTGCTAAGAGCTAAAATAATCAAGAGACTGATGTGCAGAGGTCACAGCAGAGGCAGAAGGTGACAAGTGGCCAGCAGGGTAGCGGCAGAGAGATGCAATGAGCAGCCAGCAGGGTGGCTGGTGGAGGGGCAAGAGCAGTAAGCAGATGGCTGGTGAGTGGCCAGCAGAGCAAGTAAGATACCTCTTTACTACCCACCCGGGGGGAGGGGAACTCTTCAGAGGGACTCTGGGTCTGCACTGACCACAAATGGCAACTGTGAGTGGGGTGCAGAGAAGGGCCGGGCATGTGAAAGGGACTTTTGGTTGTTGGACTTAAGAACCTGAGGGGAAAAAGGACACTGCCCAACCTATTTGGGGGTGGGTCTTTTACTCAGGGTTTATGTTTATGAACCCTGTTTTGTGGTATTTTCCCAAATTAACTCTGAGTTGCTTCCCTCCTTTTATTAAAAGTTTCTTTTCTACACTCAGACTCGGTACTTGCAACTGGAGAAGTAATGCCTTTCCAAGGCATCCACAGGTGGTGTGTAATTTCCCCAGGTTACTGATTGGGATCCCAAGCCGGTACTGAGTTGTATCGAAGGAAAGGAACCCTTAGATATGAAACCTGGCCCTGGTTGCTACTGGCTCCACCTGGCAGAAGGGTTACACGTACCCCTCCCCTCGGGAAATGTGCCTCTCAAAAGCTCTGATAAACACAGGGAATGCCAAATAATGCCTGTTCCATGTGGTGGCCTGTGTATGCGTCTCTCACCCACAGAATGGGGAGAGGTCTGTAATCTGCCTTCAACAGTGGGTTTCATAGGGGACGAAGGAGTGCTAAAGCTGTTGGTGACAGCATTAGAAGGCCATGGCCATGCTTATGTATGATTATATGATGGTCCCTTCCACCTACAGTGATGTAGTACAAGGATTCTCAACCTTTTTCTTTCTGAAGCCCCACAAACATGCTATAAAAACTGCATGGCCCAACTGTGCCACAATAACTGGTTTTTGGCATATAAAATCCAGGGCCAGCGCTAAGGGGTAGCAAGCAGGGCAATTGCTGAGTGCCCCACGCCACAGGGGCCCTGCGAAGCTAGGCTGTGCAGATTTCTGCTTCAGCCCCAGGTGGTAGGGCTCAGGGCCCCAGGCTTCAACCCCATGCAGTGGGACTTCGGCTTTCTGCCCTGGGCCCCATCAAGTCTAACACTGGTCCTGCTTAGTGGACTCCCTGCAACCTGCTCGCAGCCCTCCAGAGAGCCCCGGACTCCTGGTTGAGAACCACTGATGTAGTACACCACCTTCTCCTCCGCCCTGTCATGCCTCAGTTTCCCCAGAGGCATAATTAACCCCTAAGGCTCAGGATAAATTGTTCAAAAGCACATAACTGACTTAGGAGCCTAAGCCCCATTTTTAAAATCAGTGTAGGCACTATTGAGCTGTGTTGGTCACAGGATATAGCACAGACTAGGTGGGTGAGATAGTATCTTTTATTGGACCAGCTGGTGGAAGGTACATGCTTTTGAGCTTCACGGAGCTCTTCTTCAGGTGCATCTGAGCAGGTAAAAGGCAGGTCACTCTCGTCTGTCAGGTGCCTATGCAGGATGGCACTCAGCCAACAGGAGGATGCATAGAAAGTGGAGGGTCCCTTGCTTCCCCTCTATGGCACATTGAGGCCAGCACATAAACACGGTGATGGCTAGAGAGAGTCATGGTGATTGTAACTCCAGCAATGCACACCCACACCCACAGGGGCCTACAGCCTATAGATCAGAGCAGAAGAGCAGAGGTGCCAGTCCAAGATGGCTGGTTTGCCCAGTGCCTCCAGGATCCCAGGACACTGGGAAAGGGAGCAATAAACTCACCTGGGAGAAGCAGAGCACTCAGGGATGCAACTCAGCATGGAGCTGGCTCCAGTTCCTAGCTGCCCAACGGAGAAACCAGGCCACAGTTACCTGCCTCCCCAGCCCCACCCAATGACTGTGACTCTCTCCCCAGGCATCACCTCTTTTATGTGCTGCTCTTAAGTCTCTTAGGCACTTCTGAAACTGTCACTCCTACATGCCACCTCTAGGTGGGGTTATTCACATACTTTTGATTGATCAGAACAATGGAGTGCCTTTTCTGGGATCTGAAACTCTTTTCATAGTCACCTTTCGTGGACCCCTTAAACATACTCTGCAGAGCCCCAGGCTCTGTGGAGCACAGGTTGAAAACCACTTTCAATAGACAATAGAAGAAATTCATGAGCTCGCTGTTTCCAATAAAGAATGGCCTCTTTTTTTCACTCCTTTTCTCTAGGCATTTGCATTAAGAGTAACAAGAACAAAGAACAATATACAAAAGCCTGTAGGAGAACACTTCAACCTACTTGGACATACAATAGCAGACCTCAAAACAGCCACCTTTCAGCAAAAAAACTTCAAGACCAGACTTCAAAGAGAAATTGCTGCACTCCAGTTCATCTGCAAATTCGACACCATCAGGTCTGGACTCAATATTAACTGTGAATGGCTCACCAATTACAAAAGCAGTTTCTCCTCTCTGGGTGTTCACATCCCCAGATCACTAGCTGGACGTGGGCTTCCCCTCCCCCCCTTCCCCCGATTTGAATTTACCTTGCTTTCTTGCCTGCTATTTATACCTGCCTGTAGAAATTTCCACAATATTCATCTGATGAAGTGGGTCTTAGTCCACGAAAGCTCATGATCCTAAAATCTGTTAGTCTTTAAGGTGCTACAAGACTCTTTGTCGCTTTTGAAGAACAAAGAAATGTCTTGTCTCAGAGCACATATTTTGGGGAAAGAGCTCCACACAATCCTGCACACAACCTTCAAATGCTGCACAATTCTGGAATCTTCTTCCCAATTCCCTATGACATCTGTGCCTGACTTCCCCCAGCACATTCTGAGCTTCTCCCAGGAGACCATGGTGATTGTTTATCTGATTGTAAAGCACCTATTACCATGGTAGCTAAGTGCTATACAACAATGAAAGATAGTAATGAGCCCAGAGGGCAACAGCCTCACAGCTTCCCTTTAGTCACAGTGTGGGAGTACAGGGTGTTTTTTGGGGGTTTGGCTGGGTTGGGTGGGGAGCAGGTTGTTTGGCTGTTTGTTCTTTTCTTCTTACTTTCTGTTTCCTCACTCTGACCTCCCAAACTCCCCACTTCTGTGTTGGCCCAGGGGTGATGCTACTAATTCTCAAAGAAGTGGATCTTGTATTCAGATCTGAATACTGCAGGTTTACTCCGACATTCTCTGGCAAAGTTCCATAGTAGAGCAGTTACATGGCTGAAAATGAAGGCAGAAATCTGGCCCAAGGTTCCCATAACTTGATTTATGTTGCAATTTAGCTCGGCCTTAGATTCATAAGATTGTCATAGATTTACCAGCTCAGGCATAAAGTATGCTCATCTGTTGTGTAATGTGATGATGATAATGCAGAAACAAATATTTTACTCTCCAGTCAAAGAAATTTCCCCACCATAAGCACACAGAATTTTGAAAGCCTTTTGGTATATGTGCATTGTCATATCCTCGTTCAGTCCCATTCTCACAATGAACCCCAATCTGTTGTGACTAGATCCAAGCACTGAATCCAGCTTCCTGCCAAGTTCTTGGGTCTAGGTAGTGGCTGATCATTTTCCCTAGATCTGTTTTTTTGCATCAGAGAAACCCAGATCTAGGGAAAATAACAAACTCCTGAACAAATCCCCCTCACTCTGCTCTCACTCCCTTATGTGAGTTTTGGGGTTGGTCTGTGTCTTTAGATAAGGCAAAGTCCCTCCTGCCTCCACTTAGGGTGATCAGACAGCAAATGTGAAAAATCGGGACAGGCAGTAGGGGGTAACAGAAGCCTATTTAAGAAAAAGACCCAAAAATCGGGACTGTCTATAAAATCGGGACATCTGGTCGCCCTACCTCCACTTCTCCTTCTTAGTCCTGGGCCAGTGATGGAATGGTCTCCAACCAGGGGTTAACAAGTGCTACATTTTAAAACAGTCTTTGTCCCTCTTTGGCGAGCTAAGAAACTGCAGCTGGCTTAGCCATGTGCTTACCCTGGGCAAAGTGGGGAATTCCAGCCATCTCCCTTCTCCCCAGACAGGTTTCTGAGTACAGAATCTATTCAAAGTCACTGGCCCTGCTGGTGGTCAACCCCATTGTTTCACCAAGGGAAAGCCATTTAGTGAGGTTTAAGATTAGCAGCTGTGTTAGTCTGCATCTGTAAATAAGATGAGGAAGACTTGTGGCACCTTAGAGACTAACCCGTTTATTTCAGCATTCAGTGCAGATAGCCTTTGATGGCTGTGTCACAGCTTTCCAGACCCGACCCAGCTCCCTCGCTGTGTGTCAGGTTCCTGCTGCAAAACAGATGAATTAATCCACAGTGATGGTCACAATGACAAGTAGCGTACACAAACCCAGACGAACTTCATACCTGGACAAAGATATAATCCCAACTGTGTCATCTCTGCCCTATCAAAGATGAACTGATCCACTTCCCCCCATACCAGAGTCCTTCAATCTCCTACCCACTGGGGATCTTGTAGGCCTCCCATTTCCCTCTTGCCATTCTTTTCTCCAAGCCCGGGTTTGTGTGTCCAGCCCTTCCCTTCATGCCATGGTCTCTGTCTGCCTCTCTCCTCCCCATTTTCACTCCCACCCCTATGCTAGGGGCTCTGTGTAAAGCCTTTCCCCATTTCCCCCCTTCATGCCAGGAGCTATGTGCACCTCTATTTCCTCCTTTGCCCCACATTTCCCCTTCTCCCCCAACCACTATATTGTCTCTAGGGGCTTGGCTACATGGGCACTTTATAGCGCTCTAATTTGCTCGTTCAGGGGTGTGGAAAATCACCCCTCTGAGCGCAGCAAGTCTGAGCGCTTTAAAGCGCTAGTGTGGACAGGCTCTGAGCACTTGGAGCTAATCCCTTTGTGTAGGTGGATTACCAGGAGCACCGGGAGAGCTCTCTCCCAGCGCTCACGTGTGGCCACACTCACACTTCAAAGTGCTGCTGTGGGAGGGGCCCCGCGGTAGCGCTTTGAAATTTCAAGTGTAGCCAAGCCCTAACCTAGGAGATAAGCCATGCAGAGTGCCAGCCGGCTCCTCTTCCTGATAGAGATATTGTTATGCTGTAAGACGTTAACCAGTGTCATCAACCAGTAATTTGATCTATAGGCTCTTGCAGAGAGACATGAAGCTGTGACTATGCTAAACAGCTGCAAGGGGCTCTATCTTCCTCATTTTCCCTCTTTGGGGTTTTCAGTTTCTCCCCAGTCAATAGGATTCTGTCCA
>ML677332.1:82727971-82794167 GCA_007922305.1 Dermatemys mawii
TTACCTAGAACATTCCCTGAAAATTTGGAATTGATCAGATGTAACATTTAAAAATTATCATATTCTGTACAAACTGACAGAGAAATGTCATCTCTGTAGAGACCACTCACTATACAGAACTGCAGACTGGGAACTTGCTGCTTTATTTAACAACATCACAACAGAGTAGGGTGGAAACTCCCTTTAACTAAAACAGAAAACAATAGAGGGGTGGAGCGTACCCTGAATAACCTTATTAACCCTATCATGGCCACTTTACTACAGACATCAAATGAGTTGATGGCTTTGCAAAGGACCAGTAACTAGACAAGAAAAGAATACCTCAGATGCTCTTCAAGCATGGCAAGTGACAGGTACCAAGTTTTTAATAGGCATCACAACAGAGATAAGTCTTCAGGAGAGACTTGACAGTGAAGAGGGAAAGGGCCTTAAAGGGAAGATCAGGGATGTCAGATGATTTTCTGAATTCCATCTCTCACTTTCTTGATTTAATTTTTGAACACTTTACCCCCCACCCTTTTTTTTTTGTTTTTTTCTTGGTTTTTTTTTTTTTTTGTTATAAAGTCAGCACATTTTCACTAGCTTGAATGAGTGGAGTGCTCTTCTTTCATGCACATTTAGAGGAGCAGAAAAATTACAAATTCAATTCTTGCTCCTGCAAAGCAGAATGCAGAGATATATAGGAGTTTAATTTAGGCCCCGATTCTGCAAACACTTATCATGCACCTAACTTCATGCACTTTAAGCAGTTTCAGATCAAGGGGAATGTCAATCAGCTGTGAGAAGACTGGAAGATTCCAGCCCTGGCAAACAGCAAAGGGAATGTTGGCTGGTCTTGTCAGCTGTTTAATGGCTATGTATTTAAAGAGTGTGCTCTCAAAGCCAGATCCTCAACTGGTATAAATTAATATAGTTTGATTAGACCCCAATGGACCCATACAGATTTACCCCAACTAAAGACCCAAGCCTGAATCGCTATCCTTAAGAATGTCAGCCAGCTTTTCTTGTTCACTCATTTTAAATGGGCCGTTCTCCGAGAGTTCCTGGGATATCAGCTGAGTCCAGTGTTTGTGTGTATATATAGTAAAATTGTGCTGTTCTATAGTATAATAAATAGCAAAGGAATCAGTAATGGTTAAGTCATCATAAAGCCAGACCAGCTTTCTTTCACTTAAACAAGTATCCTTCAGTTCACCCACCCCAGAAAAGCTGTTCCTGCTGTTATCATTTTAGCCAAGAAGTTTATCAACTTTTATTTTGTTATTCTTGATTAATTTCCCAAGAATTTAGGCCTAACCTTCCACTACATGCTCCTGATGTAGTTATTTACATCTGCTAAACAAGTGTTAACATGCTACCACTCCAAGCTGGCAGTGTTTGACACTCACTTTGCATTTCAGTAGTTCACTGAGCAAGGTGCAAGGCAAAGGACAGTCAGGACAGTCCAGAACAACGTCTGACCTTTTGGCTGTCACTCAGACTGTACTATCTTCACAAACATGCCCTTCTCTTAATCTCTACATAATCTTTACCTCAGAGTAATTAAAAACTTGCTTCATGCCATTTTGTTAGTATTGTTTAGCTAAACATTTTCTAATCTGCCTTCTCATTCCATTCTAAAGGTCTGTCAATCTTTTGCATGTTGATTTCTTTTTAAATCAACCTTTGTACTTTTCTTTTCACTCCACATGTTATGTGGAATATTTTATTTTTCAGACAGAATTTAAAATTTTTATTAAAGCTAATGTTTAAAATCAAATTTATACAAGTTAAGAAGGAAGGTTCTGTACATCTGGGGTTGGGCTTGGGTTATGGGGGATTACAAGTATCAGTTACAAGGTTCATGAGGTACATACATATCACATCACCAGCATAGATCCAGATTGGGGTGTGGGAGTTTTCAAAGCGTCAGTGGATAAATGGACTCAGGTATGCCACCCATAGAATGTGTTAAGAATCCAAGTCAGTAGTGGTATAGACCAGGGTCTCCAAACTTTATGAGATGAGGGCCATATTAGATTTTTGAAGGGGCTTCATGGGCTGAAGCGACTGTGAAAAAACTCACCTACATGCAAATATATGCAACTCCCCGCCCCTTTGCTCCTCTGGCCGCTGCCACGGGGGCATTCACCCCTCCGCACATGGGGCGGCCAGCAGCAGCTTGTGGGGGGGGCAGCAGCGGCTTCTCCACGTGTCTGCTCAGCTGCAGGGCTGGACAAATCGATGCTGCGGGCTGGATCCAGCTCCCGGGCTGTAGTTTGGAGACCCATGGTGTAGACAATAAGTTCATGGGTGGGGTTCATCCTTCAGTTATTCAGGGAAGGGAGAAAGCGGGTTATTTCCCTGGTCGGAGGTCTCGATTACTCGATCTGGTACTGGCGATGGCCCATGATGTGTTCTGTGTAGACATCTCTTGACCACCTAATGGTGTCAGACACCATGAGCTGTCTCATGAGTTGGGCGTAGCATTGACTGACTCTGCATGCTATCAGTACTGGCTCGTTGTGGGGGTCCCCCGCGCCCAGGGCTCCCACGATCAGGGTGGGGATCTGGGCCTTGTAGCCCTGGACTCTCAAGGTGTTGGCCAGCAGGGTGCACTTCAACTCCTTCTGTGCTCGGGCCTCATTGAAGGCCGGTGACCGGTTTTCAAATGGCACTGTGATGTCTACCAGGAGTACCTTCTTCTTTTCTGCATTGGTCACGATGATGTTGGGTTGCAGTCGGCTGTCTGTCTCGGGGATGGCGGAGTTGACAGTGATCTTCCCCAGGGATGGCGGGATGGCTTTCACTAGCCAGTTCTGGATGGCATTGTGGCAGTGCCACCAGGCTCTAGAGTGCTGTTTACATCCACACAGGATGTAGGACTGGGTCTCGTTGGTGTAGCCACACTTCCTGCAGCACTTCTCCCGGTTGCCATGGCTGATGGCTCCGTTGAGGGAAATGCAGCTGAGTCAGGCCTGGTGGATGAACCACCAGTCTGTGAACCTAATGAAGCTGCCCCCGCGGAGGAAGTGGTTGCTGGCATCCCACTTGTTGGACACCTCAAACACCTTGCCCTGGTCCAGCTTCCACTTGAGGTTCTCGGCGTAGTGGCAGTGGATGGCATCTTTCAGGGTCCTTTCCAGCATCGTTCTGGTGGTCGGGGTGACGATGATGTGGTCCAGGGTTTTTATGCATGGCACTAGTATTCCCACTCCCGGTACTCCTCGCATCACTTGCAGTGGCAGCCGATCTTCTTTTCTAGGCGTCTTGAAGCATTGTGGGCGTGAAACCAGAGAGAGGACAGGTCTCCCCCCTCTCTCCCAAATTCAGCTTCCAGGGAGCTGCTGAGGTAAGTGGCAATGTCCTGCTCGGAGGGGGCCCTGGAGATACGTTTCCTGACCACGTCCTGTACGGCTTCCTCCATGATGCTCCTCACCGTTGGGTAAGGGCACATCAGAAATCTTTCTCTCCCTCTCTATCACCCTCAGCCTTAGGTCATGTGGCACAGCTATCTCGATGCAGCTGTGCCACTGTAAGATCACTCACGTAGCTGCTCTGTGCCAACGGAAGAGAGTTCTCCCATTGATATAACAACCTAAACAAGTGGTGGAAGCTATGTCAGTAGGAGAAACTCTCTCACTGACAAAGACTGTGCACACTACCACTTATACCGATAAAGGGGGTGTTTTTTCACACCCCTCGGTGACATAAATTTTGCTGACATAAGTGGTAGTGTAGAGATGGCCTTACTCACCTGCCCACAATGCGCTATTGAAAGCAAATCTGGTCATGTCTACACTACAGACCTATATAGGTGTAACTACATCACTCAGGGAAAAATGTGAAAAATCCACACCCCCGAGTGATGTAGTTATGCTGACCTAATCCCCGACGGAGACAGCGCTACATCAATAGGAGAGCTTCTCCCTGGGACATAGTTACCGTCTCTTGGGGAGGTGGATTAACTACACTGATGGCAGAAGCTCTCCCGCCAGCGTAGGTGCTTCTGCACTAAAGGACTCTAGTGACGCAGGCTGATGCAGTATTTTAAGTGTAGACCTGCCCTCTGCTAGATGTTTTAACATTGCAGTAATTTTCTTCAGTGAGACAACAGTCGTCTCCCTCCCTTCCTTATTACACCCTACAGCAGTGGTGCGCAAACTGTGGGGTGCACCCCCCTAAGGGGGTGCACAGGAGTGTTCAGGGGGGCGAGTGGTGATACCAAGCAGCTTGTGCCAGCCCCACATGGTGGGGTCTGGGCCAGCCCCCTAAAGGTACTGGGTGGGGGCAGGGCAGTGGGCATGACTGGAAAAGTTTGTTGTCCACTGCCCTACAGTGTTCTGTTTTAACACTTTTTTTTTTTTTGGTAGAAACACAGTCTTATATGTTTCAGAGTGGTAGCTGTGTTAGTCTGTATGAATCTCCTGTGATGATCCTCTGCTTTGCTTGTATGCCTTTGTGAAATAATCACATGATAAACACAGAATATATAAATACTCTGGTATTAATGATTTTTACTGTCCTAATAAGGAGATCATGTGAGTTTGATGTAGCATTTCTGAGCACAGACAGCAAATGTTACCATAGTCATGTTGTTCACCAACCATTTCTTTTGAACTTTATTAGCTTTTGGCAGTGGAGGAGATTCAAAGCTGCTGTTACTAAATTCGAACAATTAGACATGAAGGGGCCTGCAGCATGTAAGTTTCAACATCTCAGCAATTTAAATGTAATTTTTTTTTGCAGTGAGCAAAGGTTTTCATGCTTGAACTACTACATAATAATTATTCAGATGGGGAGTTTATTAGGATTTACCCCTGCTAGTACTAAAACACAATAGGTTTCAGAAAAGCTGAATGATCACAGCTCCTGTTGGCTTCATTTGGAGCTGTGGGTGTATGACAGATGTGAAAACTTGGAAGCCTGGAAACTTCAAAAAGACTATTATATTGAAATGTTCCAAATGCTGACAGCATAGGCATTAGTCATAAGCTTTTGTATTTAAAAGTGTCATATGTATTTTTGAGCTAGAAATTACATTAGCTCCATGGGAGAGTTGCTGAGCTTCCCCTAAGAACTAAAATCATTGCGGGTGGAGAGGGATAAACTACTGCAGATCTCGGGACAGATAAAGAACTCCAGAGAAGTACCTGGGGGGAAATTGCATCTATTGGTTCTAAAACTGACATGAGATTGTAACCAAGAGGGCAATACCCTTCTGGAAGGGTTGAATGACAGGAAACTTACCAAGGTCTCCATGTGGAAGATGAGTGACACCTTGTATGCTACCTTGCACGTAGACTGTTTGTTGCATGTAGACTGCTTATTGTTTTGCTTTATCTGTTATGCTTTTGTCCTAAGATAAATGTACTGTGTTCTATGAAAGCTGCGTGGTCACTCTGTCGTTGTTCCAGAGAGAGAGAGCAAACTGCAGATGCGCAGCTAGACTGAGGTCAGACCTGCTAGGAGAATCACAGTGAATTGCAGGGGGACTGGAAGCCTAAATACCTGGTCTAGGGGGAAACGGATGCAGGTCCCCCAACCCCTCAGGTGATAGAGGTGTTGGCTGGAGGCCTGAGACCTAAAGGGAAGCCAAGGTGCAGTTAACCCTGGAACTGTGACAGGGTGCTAAGCACCTCTCAAAATCCAGTCCAGCCCATTTCTTTATATCTCAGCATAATTTTCTACGATCTTTGTATCTTATTTAGTAGGCTACAAGAAGTTAAAAATCCAGAAAGAACGGGAATGCCTTAACTCTGCCACGAGACACTTCTTACTCTCCCAACACCACAATACAAACATATTATGCCCCAACCCTGCAAAGATTTATGCACATGCTTAACTTTACACTCTGTGCATAGTCCTATTGACATCAGTGGGACTATGTAAAATACATGAATTTGAGCATATAAATCTTTGTGAAATCAGGCCTTAGTATTCTACTAGAAACCAAGTGTTGTGTGTTATGCTAAAGTAGGCATTACAAACAGAGAATTCTTTATAAAACCTGTTATAGGTTTTGCTGAATGTCAGGGTACAGTGCAGTGCTTTAAAACATGGGATTATTTTATACTGAAAACGTCTATAAACTGGCAGCCTCTATTTTCAAAAATATCAGTTACCTATTTTGGGCCAAATTTTTAAAGATTGTTTGAAAATGTGTTCACATCTATCTGTGCATATTAAAAGTTCATTCATCTTTATCTCTGCAATGTGCAGTTGAACTATCAAGTTAAACTTGCTTTGAAGTCAAAACTTTGTGAAATCTCATATTTTACAAGATTTAATCCAGATTTACAAATAAGACCAGACTCAGTCAAAACAGGAACCTGCTTTGCTCAAAACTGGGCCCATATTCACTGGAATAGTTAATTAAATGTAACCAACCTTTCACAGAACCTGATCTTGAGCTTTGATGTTTGTTAGCCTCATCTGGTTTCAGGGCTTGGAGGTGTTTTTAATCAAACATTTTGCACTGTTCGGAAAGACAGTGAAAACATTGTTTGATCTGCAGTAGAATGAAGTCATATTTAATGAGGTTTTTTAATTAGAACTAAACCGGAAAAACCTCTCGCCTGTCCCTCATCTTCCTCCAACTCCACTTCCTTGTCCACCACTTTGTCCTCGGGGTTCACTTTGCTGAAGTAAACCGTAGGGCTCTTGGCAGTGGAGGTGGTGTCACCGCCAAGGATGGCGTGCAGTTGCTTGTCGAAGTGGCATGTCTTTGGTGCCACACCAGAGCAACAGCTGGCCTCCCTCCCTTGCCTTCTGGTACACCTGCCTCAGTTTCTTGATCTTAGCTCGGCACTGCTGCGTGTCCCTTTCGTGCCCCTTCTCCCCCACGCCATAAGCAATCTGCCCTTAGGTGTTAAAGTTTCTATGGCTGGAGCAGAGCTGTGCCTGCACAACCTCCCCTCCCCAGAGACCCGCAGATCCAACAACGCCGGTGTGCTCTAGGTGGGAGTGTGTTTGCTGCAGAAAGCCAGCATGGTTAGCTGGGAAGATACAATATGAGCTGTCCATGCTGAGCAAACAGGAAGAGGAATTTCAAAAATTCCTGGGGCTTTAAAGAGGGAGGTGCGCATGCCTACGTACTTGGCTACAGGGCATCAGAGTTCGAACTGGTGACCAGAGTGGTCATGATAGGTATTGTGGGATAGCGCCTGGAGGCCACTGTGGGCTTGGCTACACTTGCAGATGTAGAGCGCTTTGAGTTAAACCAGCCTTCGGAGAGTGCAGTAGGGAAAGCACTACAGTCTGTCCACATTGACAGCTACAAGAGTACTGGCGTGGCCACATTTGCGGCAGTTGCAGCTGCATTGGGAGTGGTGCATTATGGGCAGCTATCCCAGGATTCAAGTGGCTGCAACATGCTTTTCAAATACAGGGGGTTGGGTGAAATGTGACAGGGAGTGTGTCGTGTATATGTGGGGGGAGAGAGAGTGGGTTTTTGGGGTGCTGAGTGTCAGCACGCTGTCTTGTAAGTTCAGACCCCCCTTCTCCTCTCTTGTCTCACACTCACTCAAAGCAAACAGTAAAAGTTTGCTTTTTCTTGGAGCAGATAAGCAGCCAGCTGTCTGAAATGGAGCTTTGAAAGGGGACTTCTGCATTTCTGCAACCGATTTCACAACGAGAAGAGTGGCCACTTGACTTAAGGGGTTATGGGACATTTCCAGAGGTCAGTCAGATCACAGTAATGCAACTCCTCGTTCACACTGACGCTGGGTCGTCTCACCCAAGACACATCAGATGTTTTCTTTCTTGCCAAGGTGGAGTACCAGGACCGCTCCAGCTTTAGAGTCAGAGCACTCTATGTGCCTTCCCAGTGTGGATGGGGAGTAAAGCCTGGGTGGCTTTATTGCAGTATAACATGCAAGTGTAGCCAAGGCCTACATGCACCATAAAAACGCTGTGTCTACACTGACAGTGCATAGCTCTAACTTTGTCCCCCAAAGCTCTATGCCTCTGGTCGAGGTGGTTTTTTTATGTCAGCATAGCAGAAGGGTTAAATCAGCAGGAGGAGCATTACAATGTGTACACCTCCACTGTTTCTGTTTTGTCAACAACAGCTGCCTTTTGCTGATAAAACTGTGTCTTGTAGACATGGCCTTAGACAGCACTACCTTTTCAAACAAACTCTGTCCCTTTTTTGGTAGGGGAGAAACCTTTGCTTAGCCTGGAGTAGGTGGGGCATTCCAGCCACCTCCCTTCTCCTCAGACAGATTTCTGAGTAAAGAGTCCATTCAAAGTCACTGGCCCTGCTGGTGGTTAACCCCATTGTTTCACCAGGGGAAAGCCATTCAGTGCAGATAGCCTTTGATGGCTGTGTCATAGCTTTCCAGACACAGCTTCTCTGATACTACGCCTCAGGTTCCTGCTACAAAACAGATGACTTAATCCACAGTGATAGTTACAATTATAACTTGGTACACAAAACCAAGTGGAATTCATACCTGGACACAGACATAACCCCAAACTATCACATCTCTCCCACATCGAAGATGATCTGAGCCAGGGTGGTCAACAAGGAGCCTAGGGAAGTTCTCACATCCTTTGAGAGGACACCAGCTACCACGCTGACACTCCCTTTTACATGAATCACCTCCCTGTCATAATCTTGGCGTGCTAGACTCCATTTTCGTAGTTTGACATTAGACTCTTTCCACCTGAGGAACATGCTTTTCCAGGTCTGATTAAATATTCATCAATTACATCCATACATGTCAAGGCAAATTCCCCCATCCCAGATATTCATGCAGTTAAATTTCCTGAGTGTTGGGTAGTGTATCTCTTAAGTTGTTTAGCTTGTCAGACAGAAAGTCTGGGGGAGGGGTGCTGCATCACTAAACTACCTGGTACCAGAGATAAATAAAAATGAAAGAAAATAGTCTGAGTGGAGGAAGGAGAAGTTAAATGCTCCACCAGAGCTGAAACTCTCTGGGAATAGGGAAGACAAATGGAAAATATTTAAACTGCACTTCACTTTCTATCTGCAAGTACTGTGCCAGCAAAAAGAAAGACAATCAGGAACTCGCCTTAATTTTGACAACAGCAGGTTTTGATGCACTTGATACATTTAACAGCTTTCAATTAACTCAGGAAGAGGAGGCTACCTATGAAACTGTACTGGAGAAATTTGAGGAGTACTGCACTGTACATAAAAATATGAGAGTTGTTTTTAACTTTAGGGTTGTGACGATTTGGGGGTTCTTTCTTTACCACTTCTGAATTGTGGATTATTTAATGAAATTATATAATGAAATTACAGTGTAATGGAGAGTCTATATGTATGTGGATCACACCATGAGTTAGCAAGATTGTCTCATGTTGCTGCCAGGCCAGAGACAATGGTGAGTGATCAGCTCTCACTGAAGATCTAATCCAGGGGTTCTCAAACTGGGGGTCAGGACCCCTCAGAGAGTCGCGAGGTTATTACACGGGGGTCATGAGCTATCAGCCTCCACCCCAGAGACAGCTCCAGGCACCAGCGGAGCAAGTGCATGCCTTGGGCGGCAAGCTGCAGGGGGCAGCCTGCCAGTCGCTGTCAGGGCAGCAGTCAGGCGGCCTTCAGCGGTGTTTCTGCGGGAAATCTGCTGGTCCTGCAGATTCGGCGGCATTTTGGCAGTGGGTACGCCGAAGCCAAGCGATCGGTGGACCTCCCGCAGGCGTGCCGCCGAAGCTGCCTGACTGCTGTGCTTGGGGCAACAAAAAATGTAGAGCTTCCCCTGCTCCACCCCAAACCCTGCTTTGCCTCCAGCATTTATAATGGTGTTAAACTAAAAACACATTTTAATATATTTATAAGGGGAGTCGCACTCAGAGACTTGCTATGTGAAAGGGGTCACCAGTACAAAAGTTTAAGAACCATTGATCTAGTCAAAGTAAAACACCTTGGGACAACAGGTGTGTTCTAGATGAGAGTAGATGCTTCCTCTGTTTGTCTGAGCAGGGGGTCAGAAAGAAGAAGCATGGGGTAGGAGGAAGCAAGGGTACAGATAGAGAAACAGGGAAGAGGCTTCATGATGGAGAGAGCCCAAGAAGCATGCAACAGACAGCCTGCATGAGGAGAGAACCGCTTGCTAGCCTGCCTTCCTGGACCCAGACGGTTGCCCAAGAACTCAGATGGGAAGGGAGAAACAGAAAGTGAGGGATAATGAAGTTTCAGATGTTTATTGTTTTGTATGATTGCTACTCTCCTGTGCTTTACATGATTAAGGATAAAAGAGCATAATGATATTAGACTGGGAAAAGCATGTGTGTGCGCGTTGTCTGCTTTACAACTACCATGTGTCCCTGAAGGACACATCTTTGCAGTGGAGTTCTGGGGGATGCGTGTGTTTTAGGAGCATGACAGCTCCCTGCTGTGCACAGAGGTGCTAGGCAGCTGGTTCCAACACTCCCAGGGTGATGTCAGATAGGTCTGCACGCTGAAAGTGTGCTAGCGACCCTGAAATTGGGACAGTGGCTGGACTTTGTTCAGGCTCCAGGAGCTTGAAACACCTTGGGGAGCCAGAGCACAGAGGCTTGCATTCCCCTAACAGCAGTTCTAGTGGAAGGCCAGCAGGGGTGCTCATAGGGTCTCTGACAGGAGTACAAAAGGAAAGTAAAACAATAAAAAAAATTGTGACTGATTTAATACTGAAGAGCCAATCTTTCCACTTTGGGAGAACTAATTGAGCCCCTAATAAGAGATCAGATTGTGACTGGAATCTAGAACAAAAAAACCTCAGTCGGAGACTACAGAAGACCCGGAATTAACCCTTGACAAAGTAATTAGAATTTGTCAAACAAGAGAACTCAGCCAGTCCAGAATAAAGCTCATGGAGGGTGTACAGTGCTCTGGTGCTGTAAACATGACAGAGAATCCAAAATACAACAAGAAAAAAGACCCAAAGCACAGAGGAACAGGGAGCTGAAAGCCAAATTTAATCAAGGAGCTAAAAACCAGATTTAATTAAGAACAGCTCATGGAGCTGCATATGCTGTGACAATCAGCACAAGTCAGGATAGTGCCTGGCTTATGGGAAGAAATGTAATGGATTATCTGACTTTACAAGAGAGTGCAAGCACCAGCAAAGTATGCACAGTGTGGACAAAAAGCATGACAGCACCACTAGCTCATATGAATTTTTCATGGGAGCAATGGACACTGTTAGAAGCAGAAGATGAATGGACTGTCAACCTGAAAACAAATGGAACATTTATTATATTTAATTTGGACTCTCGTGCAAAAGCCAGTGTGTTGTCAGAAACTAAAAGAAAAGCGACAGGTAGTAAATGGTAAATAGGTAAAACCCAGGGCTTCCAGTGGCGAGCTTATCCCCCTGAAGGAATAGAGCTGACAGAGCCCAATCACCGTACAATCCATGCCTCTATGAAAGTTCTATTCGACCAAAGAAAGAGACTAAAAATGGAGCTGGAAGGCTCATTGCTCTGTGAACCATAGAGAGAGCAGAAGAACCTATAGAGTCGGTCATTATAGAAAGAAAAAAATTGACCCCTTCACTTGCATATAAAGTCAAAGGAATTAATAAATATGTACAAAAGGGAACATTTTCCACTACCTACAAGGGGGGAAATTTGCAGGATATGGCTGATGCCAAATATTTTTCTACACTAAAGCCTTGTTTACACTAGACAATTTTATCAACAAGTCAGCTTTCGTTGACAAAACAGTGGAAATGTACACACTGCAATGCTTCTCCTGCTAATGTGACTACCCTGCTATGCTGACATAATAAAACCACCTCAATGAGCACCACAGAGCTTTTAGCGATGCAGTTAGTGCGACGTAAAGTCAGTGTAGATACCCCACTTGGTTATGTCCAGGAGGTGTCCCACAATGGCCATCATGATTACTCTAGTCCACAGTTTGAACTCTGTGGCCCTGCAGGTATACAGGTAGGTACCTCAAAGCAGCACCTTGGAACACATATTCACCACCATATAATTATGAGATGTTTTGTACAAAGTATGCCACATGAGGTATCATTTTGAAAGTCTTGATCTGTTGAACATTAATGTCCTGTTGCATTGTATGTGTTATCATTGTATGGGAAGTTATGAAGTTTTGCTATGTGTATGTTACTGAAATATGTTGTGATGTTGGGAGCTCCCACAACCAGCCTTTCAGATACAACAATGGAGGAGCCAGATATGCTGATGGCCCATTAAAGGGAATCCTCTCTCCCAGGAACTGTATGCAATGGAGACTTCTCAGGGAGATCATGTATACATGGATACTTCTTGACCAATAGGGGTAGACCCCATGTCACAAGCAAAGATCTTTCCAGAAAGATGGAAGAAACTATAAAAGAGGGGAAGTGACATGATCACTTGGCCTCACTTCCCCACACAACCCAACACCTGGAAACACGTCTAGACGATAAAGACTTTGAATTGAGGTGGGTGGCGCTGGGCGGCGCTGGGCTGGAAGAGAGTTCCAGCCTGTGTACTGAAGATCTGTGAGCTGTTTGTACCATTCAAATCCTATTTAGTTTATAGAACTCAGATTGCGACTTTACTTTTATTTCTCAAGTAACCAACTTTGATCTGTATGCTCACTACTTATAATCACTTAAAATCTATCCTTCTGTAGTTAATAAATCTATTTTATATAAAACAGTGTGTTTTTGTTGCAGTACTTGGGAAATATCAGTTCAGGTTACAAAGGCTACTTGTGTGTGTCCTTTTCATATTGAGGAAGGGACGAACTAGGTAATAAACTTATATTGCTCAGGAATCTGACCAAGACAAGATGGTATACTCCAGGGTTGCGAGGCGGGGAAGCTGGAGGGAATTGGCTGGAACCTCTCTATTATTGATTCATGAGTGGCTGGCAACCCTTGCCCAAGAATAGAGAGAGTTTTTTTTTTTTAGTAATGAACATATGATTTGCAAAGCAAATACAAACCTGCATGAGATTTGATGGTTGCAAATATCATGCATCCACAGAGTGTGCTATGCCTCTGACCGTTATGCAGTCCCTCTGACAGCATCCCTCTTTAGAGACAAGCCCTATGCAATGTTCCCTCTAATTTTCAACCCATGTGTGGAATAAATTTTGTTATGTGCACCAAGGTATGTGCCAATGTGTGCTGTCAGTAGAAACAAAAAACCTAGATACACTATATATTTTTTAAAAGTTACCAATAGGGATAATTACTCCAGCCAGGACAGGTTAGGCATTTTAGAACTCACTACTCAAAGAATTAAATTTAAATGTAAGAGAGAAATAAAAATTATAAAATACTAGACCAGTTAAAAAACTAAAATTACACAGAATATATGTGCATTGCAGGAAGCACCAATAAGTAACAGCAACAACCACAGTGTTGGGAGGTATGTGACGCAGACTCTGTGTGTTTGTGTGTGTGTCACACAGAGACTCTGTGTGTGTGTGTGTACGTGACACAGAGACTGTATGTATGCTGGCTTGCCCAGGAAGTTTCTGAGAGATGCCTATCTGCTGTCTATTTAAGGCACTCCTGTAAACTCTCCCATAGGCACCGATTCTGTGAGTGCTCCAGGGCTGGAGCACCCACAGGGAAAAATTGGTAGGTGCTCTGCACTCACTGGCAGCTCCCCGCCCCAACTCACCTCCACCTCCTCCCCTGAGCGTGCCATCCCCACTTCTCCTCCCAGTGCTTGCCATTGCAAAACAGCTGTTCTGCAGCATAACAAGCACTGGGAAGGAGCGGGGAGGAGCAGGAACATGGCACGCTCAGGGCAGGAGGTGGGGAAGAGGTGGGGCCAGGGAGGGGATTTGGGGAAGGGGTCCAATATGGGCAGGAAGCGGGTGGAGTTGGGGTGGGGACTTTGGGGAAGGGAAAAGAAGGGGGCAGGGACAGGAGTGGGCAAGGCAGGGGTGGAGTCGGGGCTGGGCCGGGGACAGGGGGATGCTTATGAGCTCTCCTCCTCCTCAACCATGTCCTCCCTTCCCTGCTCTGCGGAGATGGGTACCTGGGCAAAGGGGAGGGAGAGAGACAGTGTGTGTGTGTGTGTGTGTGAGAGAGAGAGACAGACAGACAGACAGACAGACAGCTTGTGTGAGCTGGCTGCTGGGGAAGTCTCTGAAAGACTGTGTGCTGTCTCTTTAAGGGACTCACACACATGAAGGATTGTTCAGACCTCAGAGCTGCTGCGAGTTGTGAGCCCTGTCCCCTCTACCTTGCTTTATGGAGATGAGATACAGGGGCTGGGCTTGGGGACAAGGACACCCCAACATCAGCACCCTAACCCTAACCCACCCCCTTCTCCGCACAGTCAGCAGGAGAGTCCAGGGAGCAGCTGCAGGAGCAACGTGACTGCAAAGCAGTGGGGTGGGGGAGGGGTACGTGAACACATGCTGCTGGCTGGATGTATGTGGCTCTGCTAATCATTTGCATGGCACTTGAATCTCTCCTGGGCGGCCTTCCAAGCACTCAGCTTAGAGGGAACACAGGCCCTATGCCTGTACTTTCTGCCAGGGAGAATCCCACGGCTTCATAACTTTGAGACTGGGTCTTTGGCTTCAGCATCTTTGTTCTCACAGTAGCGCCTCCAGTGGTTCAAATGAGTCCAGATTTGTGTCGGAGACGTGCCTTCTTGGGAGCCACATGACCAGCAGATGTTCGCAGTGACCCAGGACAGCCTTTTCAAAACAAGCCACCATTTATTAGTAAACTGGAATACAATACATAAGGGTCTCTAGGTTAGAATGGAAAAGGAAAGTTTATATACATGTCCATGCTGGCAGCATTATGTGTCTCTGTCATTCTAAGAGTCCCGGATTCCATCTATCCCTACACTGGGCTGCAGCCTATTGAACCGTGGGTGCTCTTTGTTTCATGTTGCTGTTTTCACATATTTTATCTCCCTTCGCTGGCACTCTTTAAAGTTAATGAGACAAGGTGGGTGAGGTAATATCTTTTATTGGCCCAACTTTTGTTGTTGAGACAGACAAGTTTTTGAGCTTATATTGACCTCTTCTTCAGGTTTGGGAAACATACTCAGAGTGTCACAGCTAAATGCAAGATGGAACAGCACAGTGGAGTCACATCTTATGCGGGGGTTAGGTTCTAAGGTCAGCGCGTAAGATCAAAATCGTGTATAGTCAAAATTACCGGAATCCTGACTGCCAGGAGCTGGCAGCCAGGACCCCAGACCAGCAGTGGGCTGAGCCGGTCAGCCTGTTGCCAACCCTGCTCAGCCCACTGCCGGTCTGGGGTTCCATCTGCCGGCTCATGACAGCTGGGATCCCAGCCGCTGGCCCGGCTCAGCCCGCTGCCAGCCTGGGGTTCCGTTTACCCAGGCTGACAGGAGATTGAGCAGGGCCAGCAGCCAGGATCCCAAACTGTCAGCGGACTGAGCCGCTCAGCCCACTGCTGGCCCCACTCAGCATCCTGCCGGCTGAGTGAACAGAACCCCAGGTTGGCAGCAGTGCATATACAGCACCGCATATACAATGGAACCCCGCAATACCACGACGATCAGGGTCCAAAAATATCGACTGCGGTAAACGTCGGGTCGCGGTATTGCTGGGTTGCGCTACATCAAAGCACCGCCCGCTGCTGCCATCGGAAGCCCCGTGCATCCCGCGTTATAAGCGGATTCGCGCTATCACAGGGCGCGGTATTGCAGGGTTCCACTGTAGTTGAATTTGTGCAAGTTAAATGCGCCTATGACGTGACTCCACTGCATTTCTTAAATGTGGCCACCAGGGGCTTTTCTTGTGGCCAGAGCCTTCTGGGCAGTGATGGTGGGAGGCGAGACAAAGCAGCAGCCCCTCCCCTCGAGCCACCAGCAGAGGCTGGTCCGTGTCCCATTCAGAAGCCACACACACTATAGGTGCCAGTGGCCAGCATGAATTCCCCACCCCCCCTGGAGGTGATGGGGCTTGGGCTTCAGGCTTCAGTTCTGGGGTGGTGGGCAGCAGGCCCTGGCCATGTGGCGGCAGGCTCCCTCCCCCAGCCTCAGGGCTTCGGGTCCAGCTCTGGGTTCACACCCCGCATGTCGCCCCTGCTGCCTCTTTCACTTCCCAGCCATGCAGCAGGACTCTAGGCTCCCGCCCTGGGATCACCCCTTCATCTTATCGTCTCTGACCCCGCTGCCTCCCATCTCCTCTGGGCTCTCCATCCATCTCCCCATCCAGGGCTTAATTCGTTCTCCAACTTGCCGGGGCTGAGTAAGTCTGCTGTGAAAAGTGTTATTGTTAATATCATTCACAGCCTACCAGGTAGCTAGCAAGTCTGCTGTGAAAAATGATATGAACAAATATACAAATATCACTTTTCACACTAGTAGATATACTAGCTAGCAAGTCTAAAAAAAGGAATTAAAAAAATAAACAAACCACCATGCAAAGCACCTTATTTGTGTTTCTATTCTGTTTGGGTCCAGCAAAGAATAGAGACAACTGTTTATTATTTTTAATTATTGAGTCTGAAGAAAAAGCAACCTACATAAATAAATTACAGTGATTTGGACATGTATATGTGCATATTTTTTTCCTTTAAAGTTAATTAAGTATTTTAGGGAGAATTGTCAGAGTGGCCATCAGCAAGAGTTGGTGGCCTCGCTGGGAGGCCACCCAAAAATTTGTTGTGAGAACCCCTAGCTTAATCAGTTAACAAAAGGGACCATTAGCATTAAAACAAGGTCTGAGTAAATTTCCCAGATCTGAAGAACAGGTCAGTATAAGCTTGAAAATTTGTCTCTCATCAACTGAAGTTGGTCCAATAAAAGGTATTGCCTCACCCACTTTGTCTCTCTAATATCCTCGGGCCCACATGACTACAACATTGCATACGCCTTTAAAATTTAATATCCAGTCATTTATCTTCAATTATATCTCCAAGTATCTACACGAATATGCTGACAGTTCTTGGTAGTCTGTTCATGACAAATCATATGCACTCTGCCTATATGACTCCTACCCAGGCCTCTGTCTCAGGAAAGAAATTAACCCCTTCAATCCCAACAGGTAACAATATCAAAGTGAGCGGGAAAACTAAGTTATGTATATTATTAATGCAAATAATACAGACATTTCTCACACCCTCCACACAGACACACTTTCTAGAGCATTTGACAAACATGCAGTGGAGCAAAGTCCAGAGCTATACTTTGCACACACCAATTTGATTTAAAAAATTCCGTGCAGTCTCAGACAAAATGTAGACTGTGACTAGCAGAACAACAGCTCAGGTTGAGAACTTGCAGTAAGTGATTAAGGATATTAGCATAGGGAGGCCAGGACAGCATGTTTCCAGACCCTAATACAAATTTAGAGGGGCGGTCTCAGTCACAGATAGGGTTTTGTTTAAAGACACCTGGATGGTGATACCTAAGATGTTACAGAAAAATGTTTTAAAGGCTACATGAAGGTCATTTAGGGACTGAAAAATCTAAGAGAAGGGCAAGACACTGTTAATTTGAAGACAAAGGTGTTACATTGAAGAAGCTGTCATTGCTTGCTGCATAGGCCGAAAATACAGGCCATGTCAAGCAAAAGCAGGGCTAGTGGAAGGATATTTGGTGCCCTAGGCGAAACTTCCACCTTGCGCCCCCTGCACTGGCCCGGGGAGCCCTGTAGCAGCTCCCTGACACCCAGGGAGCCCCCCTTGCCGTGCCCTCCCCACCGCCCGGGAGCGCCCCCCGCAACAGCTCTCCTCTGCCTGGGGCATCCCCCCCGTGGCAGCTCCCCACTCCCCCTCCACCTGGGGAGCCCCACCTCCGCCCGGGGAGTCCCCTGTGTAGCAGCTCCCCGCCCCAGCTCACCTCGGCTCCGCATCCTCCCATGAGCACACTGGCGCTGCTCCATTTTTCCCACCTCCCAGGCTTGCATTGCCAATCAGCTGTTTGGCCTGGCAAGCCTGGGAGGGGAGGAGAATTAGAGCTGGGCGGCGTGCTCAAAGAAGGAGGCGGAGCACAGGTAATCTGGGGCGGGGAGCGGTTCTCCTGTGCGCCTTTCCGTTACTTGCTGCGGGCGCGCTCCCTGCGCTCCCCTGCCCCAGCTCACCTCCACTCCACCACCGCCCCCAACCTCTTGGTGCCCTAGGCGGTCACCTAGTTCACCTAGTGGTTGTGTCAGCCCTAAGCAAAAGAGCCCATGTTGGTGGCACACAAAAAATTGGCTTCCCAGAGCAAAGTAGGCATAGATTGTTCACAGTGACTGGTAAAAAAACTATGTACTTGTCCTAGACTAGTATTCTCACTTCCCTGAGATAGTTTTACTAGATAGCTTTACGTCAAATCTAGCTTTGCCAGACATGGTATATCAGACTTAGTAATGTCTGACAATGGGCCACAGTGTGGTAGACATGAGTTTAGTAAAGTTAGGGTTTAGAGATTTAATTGTTGGGCCCCACTATCCCTAATCCAATGGGTTGAGTGAATGCTCTAACCACTGGGCTGCCGGATATATGGAGACAACGCTCCGTCATCTCTTACCTGTGGGGCTTTATGCAGTAGGCATGCTTAGAGCACACCTACCTGATCAGGCCCTGCAGGTGAGATACGTGGGGGAATATCTAGTTTGAGAACCTCACTAAGTGTTAAATGTGAGCTAGAGGTCAAGTAACTCCTTGGCATCAGGATTTAAGTCGTTTAATGCATGCCCACTGGAGGAAATACAGGCACCTGGACAGGGATGGGGAAGCAAGATTACTGTCATGATTTGACAGAGAGAACTCCTCCAATATGGGCCCATCATTGTTTGTCTTCCTTTCTTTTTTTTCTTTTTGTTTGTTATACTGAAAATAACAATTTGTGCCTCACATCTGTATATAACTGGCTGCTCATTAAAGTTCTTTGCATTCCCAAGACCAAGTGCAAGTGAAAACGTCTGAAAAAAAAGAAGAGGCCTTGACAATGATCTTCTGATTCTGAGGTAAAGTATTCACTGTTTTAACAAGTTTTGTGCTTTTGGTTTTGCTGCTAGTTGGAGCTCATCAAATTCATGTTATTTGGAACATCAGTTTTTGGCCTATCTGGTTTAGCCAGCAAAGTCAGATTTTTGACACAGCCAGTGAACTTTCCTGATCATACTTATCATACTACAGCATTTTAATAGTGTGCAAAAAGTGATGCCCTGACTGAAAAGTTTTGCAATTCTATAGCACATCATTTAGGAAAAAAAATGGCTTTCTTTTTTTCAAACTGAAAGAATTTGGCAAATTCAGCACAAATTAGTGAAATATTAATCTGCATTTTTCACAAAAAAAAGTTTCCATAGAAACTTGTGTTCCTAGAATAATTGCATCATTCAGACCAGATTCAGTATCTGGGGATTGTAGCAGTTAGTGTCATCCCTCTTCATTGTAATGTGTAAAGTTCACAGCAGAGTGATGAGGAGACAAATGGACAAATGCCTATTCTTTTTTGCTCATTCACATTCTTTTATACTTCCAAGACCCCCTACTCTCTATGCTTCCTGTAGAGTAAGATAATTGTTGGACCTTATCTAAATAAAGAGCTACATTGGTTCATTTTGTATTTTGCTAAAGATAGCTTGATTCCTTTGCAGTTCCTACTGCAAAAGTAATCACTGGAATTCATATGTGATGACTTTCCTGTAGAGAGATATGGTTAATTTTAATTCTTCAGATTGCTTACTAAGAAAGTAATGTACAAGATTCAGTACTGGAGAGCAATGGACAGCCAGGCAGATCCCAGAGTACCCAGAGCTATATGGTCCTATTGAGATCCAGGAAGTGGGAGGGCACAAGCCCGCCCATCGCTAAAGGATCCCCCCAGCCTAAAAGGAGGTCCACAAAGCTATATGGTCCTAGTAAAATACCCTGTTCAATGAAGCAGATGATGTATTCTGCACAAGCTTACTTCTCCCAATGGTTTTAAGGCATAGCCCCATGTAGAACACATTGCAATAGTCTAATCTTAACACTACAAAAGATGAACAACAGTGGCAAGACCTACTTCTGAAAGAAAGGTTGCAACCTTTTTAACCTATTTAAATAAAGTAGCAATAATTTAATTGAATCCTATATCAGGTCTTCTGTTGTTTTGTTTTACCCAGGACTAATGTCAGGGTTATTATCCTATAGATACTTATAGTAATAGGGTAGCTGGCCCCTTAAATGAGGCTGAGCCCTATTCTCCTGTTTCATCTCAGGTTTGTCCTAATTTGGTATACTAAGGAGTGCCCCTGGGAGTTCTAAATGAGAGTTCAGACCGCTGAGAGGGAGGAGTCCAGAACTGGAGCTCTGAAGCAGAGCTAGGCTGAGAGCTTCAGGGAGACAATATCTCTGAAGTGGGGAGCAGTTAGAATTCCCTAGAGAGCAATGGAGCCAGAGCAGGCAGGTGAAAGCTGAAGGCAGGAACGCAGTCAGGTCACCTACAAATTTATCCAGGCCAGAGAGATGGCTGGGAAGGGCTGAAGGCTGAGAGTAGCAGAGATAGATACCTGCTGGCTCTTTGAGCTGGAGAGTCATAGCTCGAGGGTCAGAGAGGACTAAAAGCTGAGGAATACTGAAGGGATGAGCGTAGTGGTGTCTCTGGGCAAGAAGTGAACTCATACCTGGGAAGGTAATGAGGCAGAGAAACACCCCCAAGTAGAAGGGCTGGGGTGAGGCATAGAGAAAGACCCCAGAGCCTCACTTGAGAGTTGGAGTATGCATGGTGAGATATCCCAGAGGCATATGTGGTGTTTGTTGAGACTAACATACTGTTTACACTGCACTGGGAGAATTCTGGTTTATGGTAGTGGGACTTTTAGTAATAAATTAACCCCACAAAAGTGCTATTTATGTAGCCAAATGCTCTACTGAGTTTATCTGATGAACCAAGAGAGAAACTGACACAAGGAGGTATTTGCAGGGCTGTCCTGAGGCCACCAGGGGACACTTGGCAGACAGCCTCAGGTTTACATCATCACACTTGCCCTTTTTGAACTTGGGCAAAACATTAGCAGTTATTATTATCTCTATTACCATAGGCCCAGGACTCAGTTGTGTTGGCTCATTTTAAGATTCTCTTTTTTTCATTTAAAACCATCTGCAAAAATTATTATTTTTATTTAAAACCATCTGCAATCACTCCTATTGCTCATTTTAGAAACTTGTTTTTATTTCATTATTCTTTGAACCAGACACCCTTTCGCCCTACTTCATTCCCTTTGGCTTTGTAAGTTGTTACTTTCAAGGCTCTTCTGCTTAGTGATGAGGTAGCATGTGTACTGGAGAGCTCTTCTCCCCCAATCTCTCTCTTTCATACTGGGTGATGGAGGTGGGGTTGTGTGGAAGACGAGGACAGCTCTTCTCTCCCTGCGCTTACTGGAGATGGGGTGTGTGTGTGCGGGAGGGGGGGCTGCTCTTCCCCTCCCCCCGCCTTCATACTAGGTGAGGGAAGTGAATGGGTAGGGGGCTGTGTGGAGAAGGAAGGCAGCTTTTCTCTCACCTCCCCCACACTGGGTGATGGAAGGAGGGCAGCCCTTCCCCTTCGCCCCGCCTCCATATTGGGGGATGGAGACGGTGTGGAAGGGCAGCTCTTTTCTCCCTGCCCCTTCTGGGCGATGGAGATCCGTGAGGAGGGAGCTCTTCTTTTCCCCCTACCCCCGGGCCGAGCTCCCGCCTGCCAAGGGGCTGAAGAGCTTCTGGCCAGGGCGCATCCCCTCCACCCTTGAGCTTTTGCGGCCACCTCCACGTAACACTCGCGCAAGGATATGAAGCAAGCAGACTTCATTGGCCGCTCCCGCGCTCAGAACAAAGTTGTGATTGGTCGCAGGTTCTCCAAGGAGGCGGAGCCGGAGGGGACTCAGCCAATGAGGAGGGCGTCCCATGCGGAGGACAGATCCGGCTTGCTGCCAAGCAGACGTTTGCGCAGGCGTCGTGACGGGAGCGCGCGCACGGGGCGGGGGTGCGCGCGGCGGCGGGGCAGCCGGGCTCGGCTGAGTCGGGACGGTTACAGGAGGCGGCGGGGAGGGTGGCCGACGGGCCGGAGAGGCTGCTGCGTAGCGGGAAGGAGCAACGGCCGGCGGGCGGGCTTCTAGTGTCGGGTAGAGGCTAAACTCCCCCTTCCTCCCTCAGGCCGCCCCCGCCTGCATAATCCCCCCCCACTTCGGGGAGTCAACCCCTGGCAAAGCCCCCCGCCCTCCCCTCAGGGAGCGATCCCCCCCCTCGCCTCTCCCGCGAGAGACTCCCTGAGGCACCCGGCTCCCAGCATGGCTCTGCTCCAGCGCCTGGCCCGGCTCGCTGCCTCCCTGCAGGACCCGCAGAAAGTGGCCGACTTCCAGCGTCTCTGCGGGGTGGAGGGGCCGCCGGGCTTGGCGGCTTCCCCTCCCCTCGCCGAGGAGAGTGGGGGGCCGGGGCTGTTAGCCAACGGCAGCTGCCCCGCCATGAACGGCGGAGGGGAAGGCGATCGGGGGCACCGGCTTCGAGCCGCCGCTGGCGGGGAGAAGCGGCACCCGAAGGGGCTGGGGAACGGGGCGATCCCCGGCGGGGAGGGACCCCCGCAGCAGCAGGCGTGGGGGAGGAGGCAGCCGCGCCGCAACTCCCTGACCGGGGAAGCCGCCTGCCAGGAGATCACCATCCGCAACCCCTTCCTCTATTATCTGTTCAACCTGGGCACGGAGCTGGGCAACGAGCTCTTCTACATCCTCTTCTTCCCCTTCTGCATCTGGAACCTGGACGCCTGGGTGGGCAGGAGGCTCATCATCGTCTGGGTCTGGGTGATGTACCTGGGCCAGTGCACCAAGGATGTGATCCGCTGGCCGCGGCCTGCTTCCCCTCCCGTGGTGAAGCTGGAGGTCTTCTACAACTCCGAGTACAGCATGCCCTCCACCCATGCCATGTCGGGCACTGCCATCCCTCTGACGCTCGTCCTGCTCAGCTACGGCAGGTGGCAGGTAATACCCGCCTTTTTCATAGCAAGATATGCACTCCACTGCCTTAAAGGGAGGGGTGAACTGGTTTGGATAAGAATCAGAGGGGTAGCCGTGTTAGTCTGGAATTGCAGAAGTGACAAAGAGTCCTGTGGCACCTTAAAGACTACCTGAAATTTTTTCAGAGCATGAGCTTTCGTGGGCTAATACCCACTTCATCGGATGCATGCAGTGGTTTGGATAAAATACAAAGCCTATCCCCCCCTCCCCCGAGTCATCCGTTCTTAAAAATGAGTGTGAATTTAAATTTTTTTTGGTCTTCCAGGTAAGTGTTTAGCTATCAGGAGAGAGACTTCTAATATTTCCAGCTTTCATTTGAATACTAACAATGTGAACAGTGTGCTCTAAATCTCTGTCTGCACCTTGTTCTTGTAAGACTTTTGTCCCCTCAACTGGTTTGGGCAAAATTTGTACAAGCATCTGATCTTTTGGCAGGCTGATTGGTTTAATTGACTGACAGAGAACCAGGAAATTAAGAGTTCAGTGATAATCTTACTTTTGCTTCTGATTTACTAGTCCTTGGCATTTCCTTGAACTCTGGTTTAGTATAATAATCTCTTATCTGGGTGCTGAAGATGTAAATAATCCTCAAAGTGTGCACAACTATAGAAGTACTAATTTATGTCAGGAACTGACTTCTGAATCTTTTCAGGTTTGCCCTTCTCTCATTTAAATTTTAATCTTGGGTATATTGCATTGTAAATCAACAAGGTCAAATTAAATGATAAATTGTTGTGCTCTAGTGATTGTCATGTTTTCAGTTGTGGGTAGGTATTGTTGAAATTTTTGCTCTTAAACATATTGCTAGAAAATTCTCTACAAATATATGATCCTTGAGTTCTCTCACACCACTTGCAGGGGCAGGTGAGCAACACGTGTTTTTGGTGGGGTTTATTCCTCATTCCTTTAACAAATGTTGTTATAGATGGAAGTTTCAATGCACTACATATTAAGTAATAGCTATGTATTTGGAGGATACATATCTCCTATGTACAGTTTATGTGCAACGGGTTGATTTCTACTTGCAACATGTTTAGCATTTTCAGACTGTCTGCTGTCCGTACTGCTTTTCATATAGCTGTATAACTTTTAAGAAGTGTGGCAAATAGCTATGAGATACTTTCAGCTTAGTGACTAAAGAACCTTTATCTTTTCAGTCAGTGCTGTTAATGATCACTGGCTGTTTACTGTCATAGCATAACATTTGTGTTTTTTATCTCAGTCTGTGAAATGGGTATTCTGAAAGGAGAGAGCTGGTTGAAGGTTCAGAAATGTGCAAGTATGGGGTTTAAGCAAAGGCTGAGATTCAATGTGCAGTAACTAACCTTGATAAAAGTCAGTCCACTCCCAAAAAGTATAGTTATTTTGGATACCTCCAATTTTTTAGCCAAAGGCCGCGTGCCTTCCACTACACATCAAGTCTCCACCCACTTGATGTGCACAGGCATCTGATAGATCAAGCTGTTAAGGTTTACTTTATGAAATATATATATTCAGTTAATAGTCACTGATTGTTTATAGTTTCACTATAAAGAGTGATGCTTAAAAAATGGACCTTATTCAGCAACATGTGTATTCAGTCAAAGTTGCTCACTTTAGTGACAGAAAAATGCTTTGTTTTGCCTTTTACCCATTAGCACTGGAGAGCTGACAGTCTGAGAATGATCTGAGTTACACTACTTTCTATATATCCTTAACAGAATAACTTACTAATGCCAAAGAGACAATGTGGGTAATATATTTTATTGGACCAACTTCTGTTGGTTAGAAAGACAAGCATTTGAACCAAACAGAGTTCTTTTTCAGGTCTGGGAAAAGTACTCTGAGATCGCGGCTAAATGCAAGGTGGGACCGACAAGACTAGTATTAATAACCTATGCAGTGTAATTGTAATCAGTTATATCATGTAAACCCTATGAAGGCAATGCTGGAAGTGATGTGTGGGAAACAGAGCCAAGCTTGATTGTCAGAATGACTTTGCACCAGTGGCAATCAGAGAAATAATATTTTTACTGGTAAACTAAGGGTATGTCTTCACTACTGCGGGTAGCTTTTGATCTTTTAGCGATCAATTTCTCGTGTCTTCTAAAGACGCGAGAAATCGATTGCCAGCGCTGCTCCCGTCGACTCCGTAACTCCAGCTTGACCGGAGGCGTAAGCTGGAGTCGACGGGGGAGTGCGCTGCCGACTGCCGCCGCCGTGACGACGGCAGGTAAAATCAGCTGCAGATACGCAACTTCAGCTACGTGATTCACGTAGCTGAAGTTACGTATCTGCAGTCGATTCCCACCCCCCTCCAGTGAAGACCAGCCCTGTCTACACTTGTTATGAAAACTCAAGTGATGACAAACGTGGACCCATGCTTTGGTTTGATTTGCTGTCATTATTCAGAGTAGAACCACGCTTAACCTTTTCAATAAACCAGCTTCTATTAAATGGATTGCTTTGCCACCTCCCGATTCTATGAAAAACTTAATTTCATATGAAATTATTTGTTTGAATAGTAGAGCACATTTAAACTAAAGTTTGTTCAGGATAGTATCTGTCATCTGAAGAAGTATGAACAATCAGACTAGGATGCTTCAGAAACTTTATAGAAAATTGATGCTGTGAATAAATGTGCTGGACTTCACATAAAAGTTTGGGCAGTAACATTTAAGTAGTTTCATTGACACCTAAATATATTTTTATTCTTGTTCAGGAGAGGAGTTTGATTTATATGGAGTGGATTTCTAGATACTGAGACTCTTCAGCACCTTGGCTTTGACTCTGTGCTTATTGTCTTATACTAGGCCTTTTATTGCAGCTTGACATCTAACCAAGGAGGATGGCAATGTTTTTTTCCTTTTTGAAGCCTATTTGTGCTGCTCATGAGTGCTGGCTATAAGGATTTGCTATGAAGCAGTTTAGAGATTCTCTCTCTCTCTCTCTACTATACAATTGACTGTACAGCATTCATAATAATTCCAGACTCTGTTAAAAGTTTGAACTCATGTCTCTTGTATAATAATGGAGTGCTCTGTTTAAGAATTTTGTTGCATTATGTATTATAAACTAAACTTTTTTAATAAAGTGAATTTTAGCACTAACTTCCTGAGTTAATATTTCCTAAGGAATATTTAAAATTAGATTAGTAACATGAAACCATTAAACTAAGTTTCTTGTGAAAACCCATATTGTTTGCAGTGATGATGTAGCTGGTTGGTCCCAGGATTTCAGAGGCACGTGGTGAGTGAGGTAAGTTGGTCCAATAAAAGATATTACCTCACCCATCTTGTCTTTGAAAAACCCTACTTGTTTTAAAACACCTTGCAGAATATTCTTGCTAAGTTTCTCATCCTGCTTCCGTTGAGGACAATGGCAAAACTCCTTTTGACTTCAGTTGTGCTGGATTGGGCAAAATAAGTGTGTCTTGTAGGGAACAACTTTGCAGAGATGCCTTTTATTCTTCAGTAGAGGAAAGTTAATAGTTTTAAAAATATTTTTGAAGTACTACTATTTTGTATAGGTAATTTTTATGCCAATATATAAAACTACTCTTCTAGCTGCTACCTTCTGCCAGGTGCAGTTCTTTTGCATTCAAGAATGCTGTTCTTAATGGAATTTTGTTCGTTACTTTAAGAAATAAGTAGAGCCTGGTAAATCCTTTGTGAATAAAAGGGCCTAAGCCATTAACTTCTGCAGAGTTCAAGCTTTAATTTGAAAAGAAAATCCCTGTTATCACAATAGCCATAGAAAACATTCTAAATGTGAATCCAATATAAACTAATGCACTGTTGTCTGTTCTTGAATTCAGGAAGGTTACTCCACATAGTTTACCCATAAAGTAAAAGTGGGACATAAATAAAACATTGGTACTCTGGAAATAGTGGATTATCAGGAATCAGGCAGTTTAATTCAGGTACTGCTTGGAAGAGCTTTGAGCAAAAGGGGACTTCAGTAGTAGTAGTCCCATCTTTTGTGTGTTGTAGCTGAAAGGTGAAGTATTCTATTTTCGTATGTTATTGCCAGGACTCAAAGATCTCTGCCTAGAGTGTGACATATGGAGCCCTAATCTAGGGTCTGCAAATACCCCACATTTTACTGTATTTCTTGAATTCTTTTGCATAACCAGAGAGACCTTGAAGTATTCTCGTTTCCAGTATTGATCTTTTAGCAGCAAGAAAAAAAAAATATTTTGACAATACTTCATCATAGTGAACTGTTCTGTCCTCCTTGTAATAATGACTTTTTAATTATTACGTATTTGACACTATATAGAAACTTGACTAATGAGCTCTCTATTTCAGCTATACAGAATTATGCTGACATAATCTTTTCATTTTATGATTAAATTGTTTACTAAGGTGGAAAAACCCACAAACTTTATAATTTTACTTGGTGCCTTTGAAACACAAAACAGATGAAATCTGTCCATGGAAATTTAGAAACACTATTGTGGATATTAATGCAATAGATGATGAAAATTGTAAAGAAAACTGATTAGCTGAAAATAAGGGTGCCATGCATTATTTTTTTTTAAAAAAAAAGTGCATTTCCTTGTTCCTTGGTGTATTCCCTTGTTCCTATCAAGATCTACATTCAGACACCTTCTTCTAAATATATGATTTTACCATAATAGAGAAAATAGAGGCACTCTCTAATCTTTAACCAATTTTCATTATTTTCAGTATCATAAAATGCCATGGGGTAAGAGATAATATAAAAGCACTGTATGATGTAAACAGTTAACTGACATCTGATAAAATTTTCTTGAACTTTAGAGAGTGCTTGAAAACAAGTACTTGTTAACCTCATTTTAGAAAATATTTTATATTAGAATGAGTTTGATCTGTGCAAAAACAAAATAAACTCAAAGCTTGGTATTTTCACGTGTCACATTTCAGACTCTGCATAGTTCAGGAGGGCAGCTGCAAAGGTGATTTTTAGCTACTTTGGTGGCAGATTGGGGAAGCACAAGTACAATTCTTAGTGTAAACTAGAGCAGTCTGCGGATTTTGTTAATTTATGCTAGTGACCAATAGTCCTAAAGGGATGTTTCAGGAAAGACTAATTGTGGTGCCTTGTGGGTCATTCCCTCTGCTCTAGTAGCCAGGAGTGGGTGGTATAAGAGATTTTGTAGCTTCTCTAGACCACCTCAGAACAACTCTGCCTATGGAGAGGGAATCTTCTAATTGCTGGATAAGGCCAAACTGCTCTACTGTAATGACAGGATCTATCCATGAAGAGCTTTAGTTATTACTCACTGAGGTTTGAGTCACTATAATGACTCACTTAAAAATGTGTGATATCTTATTGAGTTACAGTTAGTATTGAGAAGAACAATTCACTTAACATGAAAAAAATATAATTGTGTGAATATTAAATTGATTAGTTTTCAGTTAATTTTGTTCAGGCTATTTGCATAATATACCATCTTTCCTAGCACCTGTGAACATTAGGCAGGTTTGAATTAGTGTATATATAAGGTGACAATTCCGACTTCTTTATACATATGGCTATGTAACAAGCTCTTCAGCTGTTTAATATAAAAATGTAAAGCACCTGAAGTCAGTCACATGATAAAACCCCCCTGCTTCAATCAGAAAGGGGAAGGAGTTGAAGCAGAGAGCAGTTTGGAGGAGTGAGAGCAGAGTGATTTGGTGTTGGAATAGAAAGCAGTTTGAAGGAGTTGAAGCAGAGCGGATTAGTATTGGAGTGGAAAGCAGTTGGAAAGAGTTGAAGCAGAGTGGATTGGTGATGGAGCAGAGAGCAATTTGGAGGAAAGCAGAGGAGAGTTTGGAGTGAACTAAGAAGACCCAGACCTTAGGTAAAGGGACACCTGGCTTGTGCAGAGAGAGGGCAGGAAGCCCCACAATCTGAAGGGTAGGAGAGGGAGGTAGCACAGGGGAAGGAATAGCTAGCTCAAGTGGTTTACCGCTATCCTCAGGGCCCCTGGGCTGGGACCCAGAGTAGAGGGCGGATCCGGCTCCCTCCCTCTCCACTTCCCCTCCTCTAGGATACTAGTGGGGCAGTTAATACACTGTTCAGGGGCAAGAAATGGCTCCCTGAACCCCCCACAAGAAGAGAAAGTGCGGGACCCATCATAATAGTGCCAGCAGTTTGCCACAATACCTTGAATCAGATAATGTCTAACTATGGAAAGCATGGAGTAAATTTTTTTAATATAAATGAGTTATGCAGTCCACAGATCTGTCACTTGATTACGTGCAGCCTTGGAAGTGGACCAAATCTAGCAGTAAGGGAGGTATGGCTCCACCACAGAGGATCCACCCGATTTTGTGTTCCTCTTTAGGGTATGTCTACATTGCAGTTAAAAACTTGTAGTTGGCTTGTGTCAGCTGAGTTGAGCCTGCAGGGCTTGGACTAAGAGGCTGTTGAACTGAGGTGTAGATGTTTGGGCTCAAGCTTGCAGCCTGGGCAGGGGCAGAGGGTCTCAGAGCTTGGGTTCTGAGCCTGAACATCTGCACCACAATTAAACAGCCCCTTAGTCTGAGACCGAATCAACTGGCATGGACCAGCCCCAGGGTTTTAATTGCAGTGTAGACATACCCTTAAACTGCAGGTAGACAGACCCGCTACAGAACATATATAAAGAAGTGGGGGTGAGGGAAGAGAAGGTTGAAGTTCTTGAGGCTCTGCTTTTATCAGCAGAGGTGATCCCCCTTTCTGTTCCTCTTCTGCTTGCTCATCCGTGTGGAATGCATCATGGGTAAGAAGCAAGAGAACGCTGGACACTGTCTCCTGCACCTCCTTCTGCTAGTTGAGTGCCTGCATGGTCTTCTGTGGTGATGCAGGCCTTTCTCAAGGGCTCAGGTTGAGACAGCATTTCCTGCAGCCTTCCTCCTAGCTTCAGGAAACATGTGCAGCACCTCACCATAACATTACTCACGCAGAGGCCCCAGGATTGTATTAAGTGGCAACTCCCTACCACGTGAGGGTGTGTAAGGTGGGGCACAATAGCGGAAGGCCAGGGGAGCCTCCTGTCTAGTCGCTGGAGCCCAGGCTCACAGTCCTGAATGTTGGCCTGGAGCCCTGCCCAGCCTCTTCCTGACAACTGCTGCAGTAGCAGGGATTTACTGATAGAGACCGAGAGAGCAGACAGAAAAAGGAGAGTCTCTTAAGGGACTCTCAGGCCCATCTGCTCCTAGTGTTCTGCAGCATGCTCGTCTGTCCAGCCCTGCAGTGGCTTAGCATTACAGCCTGCCAGTAACGTTATCCCAATTCTATCTAGCAGGTACAGCATGTTGGTTAAGGATTCTGTTTGAATCACGGGAGTTGCAACCTTCTGCCCCCTGGAGTTGACTCAAGCTGCGTCTATGAATCTTTCTCCAAAACGAGATGTGGGATTTGGGAAAGCCACCTTCTGCTTCCAGTGCAGCACAACCTTTCAGTTTGAACCCCTCTTTCTAAGGCAAGAAATCTGCATAAGAGCATAACCACAAGGTTCCATGGCCCTCCAGGATACCCTCAATCTGAAATTTATCTTGCTAAGGAGGAGCATCAAGGGAGGCATAAGAAAAAAAGGGGTCTCAGATGTTCAGACCGCTCTGTTCATCCCATTATGAAGCTTGAAGGGAAGAAAAAGGGCCTCGCAATCCTTCTCAGTCTTATGAAGAGTCGGATTCAGGTCATTTCTCTAGGAGGCACTTCACTGGCTTGTCAACAAGGGGCTTTGCTTTGTGACAAACCAGTGTGTGACTCTGTAGAGTAGTAGCTTACCATGCAGTAACATTCCATGTGGATGCTGCTACAGCACATTAAGAGTTGCGTAGTACACTGTAGCATTATCCACATAGGCAAAGTCCCATGTAGACAAGCCCTTAAGAGGTACAAAATGAAATGTTTCCCTCAAGCTACATAAATCTGTGGAATGCAGCAGGGCAGATATTCCTCAGCACCGGCCTCCTGTGCTCACCTTCCTGAAGTGCAGCATAAGAATCAGTGCAGAAAACAGCAGGTCATAGCCATGAACTGTTTCCTCAAAGTGCATAGTTGAAACCCTGCAGAAGGAAATTCTCCCTACTTATGGAAGAAAGACCACAACTCCAAATCAGAGTTAGAGAATCAAAGTTAAATAAAATACCCCTTCCCCCCCAGCTAAACTCTCATGGAAGAGTATACTGAGTATTCTAAATCATGATTATAAGGTCTGCAGATGCCCTAGACAAGCTATCGGTATATCTCTCTATATACCCTCCCAGGGTGCATAAAGAGAGATACAATAGTGAGATAAGGATTTCCTGCCACACCTAAAAGAGTAGGAAAGTATGGGACAGTCATCTGACAGTGCTGCTGTGAGTTGTTGCCCTAATATCCTGGGTGTTACTATCAGCCTCTGTTGCAGTTTGCTGTGCCTTGCCTTCACCTTCTTACCCAAGCAGATGGCTGTGTAGTCATGATAGGGGCAGCAGCTCAGATGTGGAAGAATCAGCAAGGAATAAGGGGCATGTTGGCCCACATGATAGATATTGCATGAAACTTTGTTAAATCCTGTTAGAAAAAGAACACGTGTGTGTGTGTGTGTGTGTGTACAACACAGGCCATAAAATTTCACTCTGACACCCTGTGTTGACCCCAAAGACTTGTTTGGCTAAAACATATCTGCCTGATTTGAAGATATTAAGTAATGGAGAATCCACAACATCTCTGTGTAACTCTTCCTGAAACAAAAAGATGTGCCTTATTTTAATTTGAATTTGTCTAACTTTAATTTCCAGCCATTGGCTCTTGTTGTTTTTCCTCCTCACGATTAAAGATCCTGTTAGTACCTAGTATTTTCTGCCTTTGAAAGCACTTACGCACTGTAATCAAATCACCTCTCAATCATTCTGATAAACCAAACAAATTGAGCAGTTTAAGTCTTTTGCTGGAAGCCATTTTCTCCACCCCCTCTAATCATTTTTGTTCTTTTTGGCACCTTCTCTAGTTTTTCCACATACTTTTTAATGTGTGGTCACCAGAGCTGTATGCATTATTCCAGTATCTGTATCACCAACACTCCATAGAGAGATCAAATCACCTCATTACTCCTACTCCCCACTCCTACGCAGCAGTACTGGTGGTGGTTTCATTTTGTAGATCAGAACAGCTACTTCAGCAAAACATGTTGAGAAAATGGGACAAACTTGCAGTATAATGGTAGTCTGTTAGATAAAATATAGAGGAAGACAGGTCTTTCATTTCAGGACACATCACAAGATCATTTTACATGACAATGTAGATTTTATATTCTGCCACATACCCTAATAAAGGCCAGTTCTCAAAGTCCTATTTACTGAAATATTATTGACCTGCCTGCCTGGAGTCTTCTGTATCAGCCTAAGGGTGGTAAATGTCAGAAATTTCCAAGTCCAATCCCCAGCTGCTAATAGCAAGAGGAGCATGCATACTTTTCTCCAGGCCCCTTGTCCCTCTCAAGTGGCTGGTGGGAGGGTTTCTGGTACTACTCTGCTGCAGTCTTGTGGCTGCTGCTAGGGAGCAGTGTCATTGATACCTACTTTTTTGTTAGCTTTCTGCACTTAGCCTAGTTTCTGTTGGGATCCTTCTCCCAAATAAATATCTCCAGTTTGTCTGCTTCTCATAATTTCTGTGAGCAGCGGAAAAGTGTAAATGACCTGATTCTTAGTTCTTATAGTTGCCTGTTAGTGAAAACTGACACCAGTCTGGTCAACTTTCACTCTGTGGTAGCAAAGCTTAGTACAGCAGCCAAGGAATTGGGGCTTTCTGTCTAGACTTAAGAAAATAACTTTCCCTTCATAGCTGAAGGTTTAATGATCTCTGCAATCATAAGCTCTGTAAAAGCTATCTGAGCGTTTAGCTAGCAGAAGCTTCTGATCTTACCATTTCTGAGGGAAAATGCTGTTTCCTTCAACTACTTTGAATGCTATGGCCTCCTTTTGGGGGATAAAGAAAAAGGGCAAAATGTGAATTTTAATGTGATTACATGGATTAAAATACATTTTTTACTTCTCAAACATAGAATTATTATACTACACACAACAAAACTACACTTGGAATCCTGTTCTCATGCTAGAATCCCGCTGTTAGAAAGCAGGTTGAAAAAGGCCTGGCTTTTTTAACTGAGAAGGAAGAGAAAATACTTTATTTTTTTTAAAGCAGAATTTCCTTTACACCTATACAAAAAAATGGAGTCTAAACTAAAAGAAATGGGTGTCGAGTCCTTTTTGGAACTCTCCTTCACTAAGGAAGGGGAACTTTCAGACCCTGGGTCATAATCGTCCAAGACTGATTGTCTTATGAATGTTTTCAAACAATGATTAAGTGATTAAAACCCTTGGCAATCAGTCAGTAGGGGAAGAAGTTCAAGTGGGGGACACTTCAAGGGAAATATTTTCTGTGTGGATCCAACCAGCAGCTTGCTAACGTACTTTACGGGATGCAATTAAAGCAGAATGGGAAATTCTCAGTAACAACAGGAGGCTTAATGTATGCTATATGAACATCTAGGGATTTGAAAAGGAAAAGTCAGATCTGTAAAGTACATATTGCCATGCTTTCATTACCTAAGGAAACAATGATACTTTGGAGCATTTGTTTCTGAGGTCAAATAGATAAGTCTCGGGAGAAATTGCCAGCAGTGGTCAGACATTAGTTTACACTTCTTTGCCAGCTCTGTTATAACGTTCTCATTAGACCTAGAAGACAGCATACTGTGACAAAGCTCCAAGTCTGTACTTGTGGGTCCTGTGCTTCCTGGCAGATTTAGGGGCCTCAGAAACTCATCTAGGCCCCAGAGTGACCTCCCTTTCTCAGTATAATTGGCAAGAGTCACCACCTAGTGAGTTACCTTCATCACAGGCCAGTATGGAAGATGGAAAAGGGGGGAGCCCGGGCCTGCCCTCTACTCCGGACTCCAGCCCAGGGACCCTAATAGTATCAGCTAAGATGGCTGACCTTTTAGGCACAAAACACAATACAATTCCCTGGGCTACTTCCCCACAGCAGTCCCTGCTTCTTCAAATTCCACTTCACCCTTACCTCAGGGCCTCCTTCCTTCAGTATGATATGTTGTCCAACACTCAGTCTCACCAACAGCATAACTTCCTTCCACAGCTCCTGACACCCACAGCCCACCTGACTAACTGGGAGGTTTTTATCTGGATTCAGCCAGTCCCTGATTGGCTTCAGGTGTCCCAATTAGGCTAGCTGTTTCTACTCCTTTCTAGAAGGTTCTTAATTGGCCCCAGGTGTCTTGATTGGTCTGGAGTAGCCTTTGTTTGGCTATCCAGGGAACAAGGACCTGCACATCCTAAGGCTGATATACCTGCTTTCCAGCACTCTCCTATACCCTTCTGGTCTGACTCCGTCACAATACCTAGGAAATTTAAAGTTGTCATAATAGACTTCCTTAACCTCTTTTTTTCTATTGGATATATTCATGGATACCCTGAGGTTTTTAACTTGAACTATAATACCTATATGCAGATATCAGACTTCATCTTTCCTTGAGATCATGGAAGACTGATATCCAGGTGAAACAGTTGTTAGCTTTGAAAAAATTCTTATGAGGAAAGGTGGGAAGCTTTTTGCTGAGAGTTCTTGTCAGTGGTGGCTGGATTAGTAGAAAATTGATCATTGCCATCATCCAGACTTTAAGAAAGATTTCAAGACTTATTTAATTAATTCAGTTTGTTCAGAAATCCAAATAAAATATTCTGGATATAAGAATAAAACAATAAATAAACACTAGTCTGGTCCATCTGTGGTCTTAAATAAATTTTTCTTTGAATTATTTTCATGGAAAACACTAAAAACTGTAAATAGCTACCAATGTGTCTGAACAAATGGAATTCAAAGATGAGTGAGTGAATAGGAGAATTACTACACCAGTGGCCTTTCCATGGCAGAAAATTTCTTATCGGTTAACTTTCTTTTCTCCTAAATAGCATGTCATCTAATCTGTCATTCAGTAACATTCCTACACATAAAAAATGTTTGCTAAGGTTTCCTTAAAGGAAATGGCCACTCTCACAGATCCTTAAAATGAAAGAAATGTCAATCATGGTATTCTATTTTAGCCTACCATAACCCGTATAAATCACACCTCTTTCACTAACAGACTCATCGTCTCTGTGAATACCATCTCCAGCATGTTCAGTAACAGTGCAAACACCTCATTCCTCAGAATCTCACTGTCTTGTGAAACCTTAATTCTGACATCTGCAAAACGTAAATATCTATTGGAAATCAGTGCATTGTTGAAGTGTATGATGTGGTGTTTTAGCATGGAGAAGTATATGATTAGAGATAATGTTTTGAGGTGACATTTATGGTGACATTATTTTTTGAAAACTAATCTTGTGCTAAAATAAAAAAATGGCCACCTTTGAAAATATTGGTTTAAATGACTTGCTCAGCATCATATAAGAAATCTGTGGTAGAGCTGGGACTGGAACACAGTTCTCTAAGGTCATAGATTAGTGGTTCTTAACCTGCTGCTCACAAACTGCTTGCGGCCCAATCTGCACAGAGCTGTGGCCCATGTGACATCCTCAGGGCCATACGCGTAGTATTCGATGTGGCCCACAATGGAGAAACACTGTCCTAAACCCCCTCTAAAGGGACAAGGGGAAAAGCATGGAATCATGTAATTAAAGATTCACTGTATGTCTTGCAGTGTCTTACAGAGGTGGAAATGCAGGAGTAGCCCATTTAAAAAACAGTATAGCCAAGTATGAAGACTTATACTGTCTCTCAGTAAGATTAGACTGGCCAAATAGATGAAATTTCTGTTCCCAGCTGTGCCAGAAGTGATCTTGGGAATCTTTCAGATCTTCACACATTTCCTTTGTGAAAATATTTTGAATGACACTTGTGTACCTCCTGAGGTCTTGCTTAATAAGAAGAGTAGTGAAGCACACCCCTAGTATGCGGATGAAATAAGATTTGAACTCCTCATATCCTGGATGCCAGTGCACATTTCCATAGGAGAATTTCTCATATGCTGATCTGGCACTTTCTTACTTAAGGAACCACATGGTAATTCTGTGGCTTTACTTTGGCGTTTTTTTGTTTTTACTTAAGTAGAAATTGCTAGTACTATGGAAAAGATCCAAGTATCAATCTGTGCCATTATTGGAAAGCTGAGGTCTCTGGGATTCCTGATTAGCTAAAATCCTAATCATGTTCCCCAAAGACAACTGGAGTACATAAGAGGTCTGATACACATTTTGCAAGTCTTAGATTTTTATTACTCCTGGCACCTGCAGTACACCTGTACAAACAGCAACTGTGGTCTGTATTGGACACAGTTCTTAAATTTATATTATACTTAAGACTGATATTCTTTTTGCTATATAGGAAATGAAACTAATCTTGGAAGTATGCCATGTGTCTTGTGACTGCCTCCTTTTTATGACTTTAAAACATGATTCTTCTGAAGCTGTAAAAGGAAGCTGCACCCTGTTTTGCACAATACAGTGTTTTGCAAATATGTACTTTAAGAAAAATGTCTTGCCCTTTATAAGTTGTGAAACAGTATACCATCTTAATCTGAGGACTTCAAAACTTTTTAAAAGAGTGAAATTTTGTTTTTCTGGACTCTCAGATACAGTACATACCAGTTAAAATGAAGCTTGTTCTTCCTTCCCAGTAATGTAGTGTACAGAATCGTGAAAGATTTTTTCCATGACATGTGTTCAAGAAAAGCAGTGACATTCATGATTTAACAAAAACCTTAAATAATTAAAGTTTTCTTTATGTGGTTTGTAGAAGACAATGTCATAATTTTCCAGGCTTCCTTTTGTAAAGATCAAGGAGAATGGAGTAAATTCAGACTATTTCAGGTTTCTCTCTAACTTTGAATGCTTGCATATCGCATTTATTTTTATTTTGAGTTGAGCCTCCAGTGCTCCTTGGATGAATGAATAATGTTTGTACTGAGTGGTGTTGTCTCATTTTCTGTGTTCCTAAGGATTAGCAACAACAACAGATGAATTGTTAAAGATCCTAGATTAATGCAGATGCCTTTAGTAAGCAAGCAAACTGGGAGAAATAGAAATTCAGCAGAGTTCCTTCTGTAAATCAGTAGTATTCAGTTTCCTTCCGGGCAGCTATCTTAAACCATTTGTACTGCTTATAAATTTAGTATTGCTAACCACAGGTGATGGAAAAATCATGTCAGTTCCTCCAAAATCATGATTATTTTAAATCCTGAGATTTTTAAAATTTTTTTTTTTTTTTTTGTCTTCTGGGCTTTGAGCCTTTAGGGTTTGTGCTTTCAAGCTTTTTTTCTGGAACCCTGAGACTGGAACATTCTCCCCTCCTCCCCCTGCACAGTCCCATTTGGAAACTGAGCTACTTACTCAATTTCGTTAATCTAAAAGCTAAGGCCTATAACATGAGACAATTGTAGGAGTTGCTAAAATTGGAATTTAATGCCTTTCATGAGCTATACTCTTAAGTTTAAAAGAAGTCAAGTCTTTGAATCAGCTCTGCCTCTAAAGAGAAGAGTTCAGGGTTACTGCTTTCCTAGCTGCCTTGTACCACTACACCTGTAGCCCAACCTATGAGCTGGCAATTATGTAGTGGATGCTGTCCCTTTCTTCTGCAGCAGCTCCCCACTGACCACGCTCTGTGTTACAGGGGAGGAAAGAGAGTTATCTCCAGCTGCTCTCCCACATATTTCCTGCCCTACTATGGAACACCCTGGGAGAGCAGGACAGGAACTTGAATGGCTCTGTCTGAAGCGAGGAGAGTACTTGGTGAAGTATGGCTCACCTTCTCCAGAGATCCATGCAGATCATAAAAAGGTGCCGGGAAGAGAGCAGAAACTGAGAACCCTCAATCAGTTATGTTCTCTGAGTCTCTGCCCCAGAGCAGGTTAGAGCAGCCTGGGATCTATGAAGTTTAGTTGTCAGATCTTGTTTTAGATATTATCTGGAAAGGATATTAAATTCCATTTCAGTCTCTGCCACCCTATCCCTTTTCAGGGACCCCTTACCACAACAGCCTGTTGTGTTTGGGGAGAAACTCTTTTTCAGTGGTGTGCCTTCAGAGTTCTACTTCAAGGGGTTCTATTTTCCCCATACATCTTCATTCCAAAAAAGAAAGATTGACATCTAATATTATATCTGACATCTCAATGAATTCATTTGTTGCTTCAAATTTCAGATGGCTACCCTTTCTTCAGTAATCCTTTCCAATAAGCCTGTGAATTAGTTTTTGACACTTGACTTACAAAAGCTTATTTCCATGTGGCAGTTCATTTGGCTCATAGGAAGTATCTATTTTATGGTCAGTGGACTTTATTACTAGTTCAGAAGCCTACCTTGTGGTCTCTCGACAGCTTCAAGCATGTTTAGCAAATGGCTCTCTGAGGTGATAGCATATCTGAGGGGACGTGGCCTTCAAGTGTGCCCCTTTCTTGATAATTGGTTGATTCAGTGGAACACTTCCTAAAAGAGGTTCACCTAGTTCTTCAGCTGTTTTCCCATATAGGTCTCACAATCAATTGCAACAAATTTATTCCCACTCCTACTCAGAGGAACAAGGTTGGACTCAGTGTTATCTAAAGTGTACTTTCCTCAAGAGAGGTTTTGTACAACAAAACATTTTATTTCAAACTTCTACAGTCAGCCAAAAACATGCATGAGAATCTGTCTCACCTTACTAGATTTCAGGGGCATGTCCATAGGACTCTATATTCAAGACTCCACCTTCATCCTATCCAGGGGGGCTGATGTTAGTTTATCAACCAATCAGGTGAAGCATGGACTACTGGTAGAAGTACCAAGAGTGCTGCCATCTCCCTGTTGGTGGACAGACCTTCAGATCTGTCAAGGTGTTCTATTCCACCCACTTGCCCCCTTAGATTCATTGTGACAGATGTGTTCAAGCAGGATTGAGGTGCACAGTTGGACAACCTCCAAATACAAGAGGTCTGAGGTTTTGGAGGCAGTCTCAGTGATACAAATAAATTAGAAGTCAGAACTCTTTGTCTAGTCTGCAAGACTTCCCTACCCCTTCTTCGGTGCACCACTGTTCAGGTCCCAACAGACAGTCCAGCTACGATGCACTATATAAACAGCAAGGAGAGGGGGAAGCATCTGCCCCACTGTGATGGTTCTTTTTTTGGCATGATGAGTGTTTTTTTTCCCATGGAGTCAGCCTGATATCCCTTCATTTGCTGGGTGCTGAAAACAATTTGGCAGATTATCTCAGCAGGAGAGGCTTAATCACCCAGGAGTGGGAGTTGAAAGATTTGGTTCTGCAGCAAGTATTTCTGAAATAGTGGGTCTCCTCAATAGATTTATTTGGTTTTTAAAATATTTTAGGGATCAAACTTGTAAAATGTGCAAAAGTGCATCTGAGTTATTTATGCATCATTAAAGGCATGCTAGCAAAGGTTTAATTAGTGTTTCTAGATTGCCTTTAATGTAGTCTTGCTGCCGTAGACGGTTGACTTATGGAATAGATGGCTATAAAACATTTGAAGTATTCTGGGATAACTATAATCTGAGCACTCCTTTGAATAAATATAACTTCTGTTTTTCTGCATTACCACCTATTTTTTGAATAATATGCAGGCAATTATTTAACAAAGTTTGTAAAATCTTGTCAACAAAAGATTGCAAGGTTCTGTACAAATATTATGTTCTGTAAGACCCTGGAGAATAGATTACCCATCTGTGAAGTGGGAAAAGTAAGTTAACTCAGTATTGTGTAAAACAATTTCTGATCACAATCTATGACAACTCTTTGTATCTAAAACTCACACTCCATACAGTGTGTATGAATAAACCCATATAGCCATATTAATTCAAATGGTGTCTTTTGAAGGGTTAATGAAACTACTGTTTAAATACTTGGGAGCAGCATGTTTGCAGCATGCATTTTGAATGGAAATGGAGAATGTGTTCTGTTACGTTTGTGACTCGAAGGATGTTGCATCTACTGGGTGACCTCTGTCAAACCCCAGCTTTTTCTTAATGTCTGATGGTATACTGTTAGCAAGTTTTTTCATAGAATAGGTTAGCAGTATCTCTCTCCTGTCATTGCTACTTTGAAATCAGCAAAAGTGATGTGGAGTACCTCTTTGGAGTATTTTATCACAACAGTAATTTATCAGTGTTGTACCTTGTCACAGGATATTGTATTATAAATAATTTTACTAGATGATAGGAGACTTCCAATGTCACTAAGGATTTGCCATCTTGGATGCATCCTGTTTACCAGTTCCTTGATAACAATTGAATATTTAAATACTGTTTTTGATTTTAACAACTCTTAACTTCAAATGAATGATTTACTTGATGTACATTATGGAACACTTCTCATGCATGTATAATTTTTCCAAAAGTATGAACTGAACAAACAAAGGTACAATTATGGATATAATTTTTCCAATGTCCCAAACTGAAATTTTGAAATGTTCTAAAACCATATTCCATTTCATATATTCAGTTAATTTAAATTGAGTTTGCTTATTTACAGTATACAGTAGAACTTCAGAGTTATGAACACCTTGGGAATGGAGATTGTTTGTAACTGTGAACCAAATGTTATGGTGGTTTTTTCAAAAGTTTGCAGCTGAACATTGACTTAATACAGCTTTGCAGAATATGCAGAAGAAAAGTGCTGCTTTCCCTTTATTTTTTAGTAGTTTTCATTTAACACAGTACAGTATTGTATTTGTGTGGGGTTTTGTGTTTTTTTTGGTTTGTTTTTGTCTCTTCTGCTGCCCGATTGCGTGCTTCTGGTTCCAAATGAGGAGTGTGGTTGACTGGTCAAGTTATACCGAGGTTCTACTGTAGCAGTGGTTCTCACACTTCTGTACTGGTGACCCCTTTCACGCAGCAAGTCTCTGAGTGTGACCTCCCTTATAAATTAAAAACCCTTCTAAATATATTTAACACTATTATAAATGCTGGAGGCAAAGTGGGGTTTGTGGTAGAGGCTGGCAGCTCATGGCCCACCATGTAATAACCTTACGGCACCCTGAGGGGTCCCGACCCCCAGTTGGAGAACCCCTGTACCGTAGCTTTCTTAAAGCAGTGCAGCCTTCTCTTAAGTACCTCTATTTTTAACACCCCTGCCTCCCCAAAATGAAGCCCAGTCTTAAACTCAAGGATCTCTTATCCTTATCCGCTGCCTTTGCTTATTAAAATAAATGTTTGCCATTTTTTTTAGTCCTTTCCATTAACTTTGATGGGCTTTGGATCCAGTTTGGGGGTAGATTCTGTTCTGGCTCATGCATCAGCAGAATTACTAACTTAGTTTCGATTGCAACATTTTTAATTGTTAATATGTGAACTTGGCAAGAACCTAGCTAGAGTTTCACTTCTCCAGATAAGTTTAGAGAGGTGGAAATTAAAAAAAAACAAAAAACATGTTTTTACTAGTAAACTGAGCAGAGTTGATCTAGAACTGTCAGATAAATATGGAACCACACTTATTTTTTTTTTAAGTCACTTAGAGAAGAAGCATGCTATTTCCATAGTCAATTATTTTATTCTGCTGCCTTGCATAGTTGCAGTTGGGGAGAAAAAAAGTTTGATTCAATTTCAGGTAAAATGTTGGTCTGCTGTAACAAAATAAGCAACAAGTGTTTGTACAGTAGCTGATATAACTGTCATTTTGCAGATAGATTTTGGAAGATGAGTGATTTTCTGTACCTCCTAGAAGAGAGCCAGTAATTAAAAATACAGTCTAAACTTTTAGTCTGTGCATGATCACTATAGGCCAGAGGTGGGCAAACTACGGCCCGCGGGCCATATGTGGCCCGCCGGCCATTTTTATCTGGCCCACGAAGGGCCGGGGAGTGGGGCCAGTGGCCTGGTGAGTGCCATGAGCTGCGGGCCTACAGGCCCGCGCTCCCAGGTGGGGGGGTTGAGCCGAGCGCAGCGAGGCCCCACACTCCCCGCCCCAAGCAGCGGGGAGCTGCGGGACCCGCGCTCCCTGCCCCGGATGCCGGGCCGAGCAGCGGGGAGCTGCGGGGCCCCACACTCCCTGCTCCAGGGCCGAGCCGAGCAGCGGGGAGCCGTGGGGCTCCGCACCCTGGGGGCTGGCCAAGCAGCGGGGAGCCACGGGGCCGTTTCCGCCCAGGGGACAGCCCAGCGCTGGGACCCGCCTGGCCAAGCAGGGTAAGCAAGAACTAGGGGTGGGGTGGGGTGGCTTAGATGGTGGGATCCTGGGGTTGGTGGTTAGGGTGAGTGGGTCTCAGGAGGGGCAGTAAGGGAACAAAGAGCAGGAGGGCTTAAACACGGGATGGAGCCCTGGGGGGCAGTTAGAATGGGGGGGTTTCTGGAGGGGCCGATCGTGGACAAGGGGGGTGCATTGGGAGTTCTGAGGGGGGCAGTCGGGAGGGGGGGAAGTGGTTGGGGGTCAGATAGGGGGCGGGGCCAGGCTCTTTAGGGCGGCACAGCTTTCTCTTCCCGGCCCTCCTCACAATTTTGCACCCCAATGTGGCCCTCGGGCCAAAAAGTTTGCCCATCCCTGCTATAGGCTATGTTCTGGTTCTTTAGAAAGTAAGACTTTTCTTCTTTCTATTGTTACTTTCCACAAACAAACAAACAAACAAGAAGTATCATATGATTAGGTGAAAGATTTTAGCAAGAATTACTTGTAAAAATCTAGGTAGCATTACTACAGGGGAGGAGTAGCTGTCAATGGAAAGTAATGTTATGATGTAATGACAGTAATAATAATTTAAACATTTATATTATGGTGGCAAACTAGGTCATGGTCCCATTGTGCTAGGTACAGTATGGACTTGCAAAAAATAACAAAAAACTTGCAGTCTAACAAATAAGAGAATAAGGCTTTATTTACACTACAGAGTTTTGTTGGCAAAAGCTGACCAAAGAGAGGAGGTGTACACACAACAAAGCTACTTTTGGCGGCAAAACTCTGCTGTTTTGCCGACAAAATAAAGCCACTTCAACGAGAGCCATAAATTTTTTTCCGGCAAAGTCAAAGTGACACAGCATCCGTGTAGACATTGCTGGCTGTTTTGTCAACATAACTGGCTTACACCAGTATCCATGCCTGTGGTGACATCCCTGCTCAGTTTTGATCTCTGCTGCCTTGCAACATGCACCTCTCCCTTTTCAAAGATCAGGGAAGTATCTGACAGCTGAGTGTGCTGCTCAATTTTGGGGAACAAAGAGCAATTCATTAACCAAATCATGCTCCTATTCTGCCCTGCAAGAAGAACACAGTGACAGCAGACTGCTGCTGTGGTTGTGCGGAGGCAGAGGGGAAACACAGCAGGAAGAGAGAAGAGACAGACTGCTGTGCTGATTTGACATTCCTCAGCAAGGAGAGATCACAATGCTGCTCAGGATGCAGCTCGGAGCAGCTGAGGAGGCTGTTGGAGAACTTGGAGGGAATCACAGAACCGCAGGCAGAGTGGGTTGCTTCAGGAGAGACTGCTGTGCCAAGCAGAGCCGGGGGCTGACATGGGCCCCCTGCCTTAGAATAGGTTGGTCAGACTACTGTCTCCCCTACATCAGACACACCACTATCCTCTCCTTCCCTTCCTTCCTCTCACCCCCAACCCCTTGAATTGAAAAACTAGGATGCCCCTGAAAAAATGAGATTGAGAAACCTGCATCATGTGATGCTGTACTTGCCCCAGGAGGCATGGCAAACCCTTCCCAAAGCACCCCGTGACCTATTGCACAGTGGGATAGCTACTCCAGTGCACTGCTCTCTGTGTCGATGCAAGAGCTGTTAGTGTGGATGCACTTTACTGACACAAAGAGCTAGTATGGACATGCAACAGCAGTTCTAATTAAAGTAGCACAACTTTTTCCAGCAAAAGTTTGTAGTATAGACAAGGCCTAAGCGGACAGACAAAGGAAAAAAATAACCAACTGCCTAGCTTGATTATAAGAGAGACCAAAAGCAAAAAGTAATGAGACTTGAATATTAAAATCTGATGCAAACTTCCAAAACAGAGTTGGTTGGGTGTGATGGGAATACTATGTGAAAAGTGCCCAAAATGTTTTAAACTCTGTCTCTACTCTCAAGAACCTACATCCTTACTCAGAGCTGTCTCTTGGGTAGGGCGAATCAGGGTGACCGCTCTGAGCTCTGCACTTTGGGTGGCCCAGTGGGCCTGTGTGATTGGCCAGCGCTGTCAATCCCAGAAGAGATGAATCGGTCACTTCCATCTCGGGCCTCACACCAATTTAGGCATGGCCCTGCCCTTACTGTGTTACAGTATTATAATTGTATTGCATATCTTCATAATGTTATAACTTTGTATGATGCTTAATTGATTAAAAAGACATGGTCCTGCCAAGCAGTACCTGTACTGTGAAGAGAACAGAAAAGCAGATAGAGAAAGGGGGTAGGAAAGAGAGACAAGGGGTAAAATAAATGGATCCATATTGTAAGGAAGTGATATAAGCTCTGACACTTAAGTTAAAACTGAGTCTAGGGCAAGAGGAGAAATAGTAAACAGCACTAGCATCTAAAGCCCTTATGCAGCAAAGCACTTAAGCATGTGTGCAAATTTAGAACTACTTAGGTGCTTTAATTATGTGATTTAGTTCTGTTGACTTTAATAAAGTTGCACACATGCTCATGTGTTTTGCTGGATCAGGGCCTAACTTGTTAGTGGAAAGTAAACGTTTTTGAAGTTGGCTTTAAAAGAAAAATTGCGGGCATTTGAGACCTGATTGAAAGCCCATTGAAATCAGTGGAAGCAAGTTCCTTGGGATTTGGGGAGTGGGGATTTATCACTGGAGTTAGTCAATCAACAGGAGTTGAGTTGAAGGAGAGGAAGAACAGACTCACTCAACATGTTTGGAGAGAAAGGGAATGAGGGAGAGATTGTATTGGTAAGGAAACAAACAAGTGAGGCTTCCTTTATGATAGGGAAAGAAGTATGCAATGATTTTGTAGCACCAACATGCTGGAACTCCTTTTTATGGAGATTTAGTACATCATGGAAGCAGCTAATGTTTCTGTAAATCAGAGAGCAATGTTCTACTCCCCTCAGTCTGCGCTGTAGGCTTTAGCTAACTTTATTAGAACTGTTTTGTATACTGTTTAAAATGGTATTTGAAATATGAGATTTGAGTGTTGCTAAATCATTTTCATGGAGTATATATTTATGGCTTATGATTCTAATACAATCTTTTTTTGTTGTTGTTTTTTCCAGTATCCCCTTATGTATGGTCTGATTCTTGCAATCTGTTGGTGTTCTCTGGTTTGTTTTAGTCGAATTTACATGGGAATGCACTCAATTTTGGTAAGAGAAACACCACACATTAAATCTATTATTTTACATAATGATGACACCATATAACTGCTTTCATATGCTTCTGTAATATTCAGATATTTAAACTACAGTAAAGTATCCTGTGTACTGTGGTAATCTGAGGCGCTTTTTTCAGCTTATGGTTACTATATGTGGATCCAGTACTCTGTTGTTAAATTAAATTTAAATGAAATAAATCATTTATCATTATATAATTTATTAGAAAATTGAAAAACTATAGTCTGCAGAGATTTTACTTAGTAAATTTATGTGTGTGCAGAAAAGGCAGCTGTCTAGAACCTTAGATGCTTTTGACATTTTTAAAAATAATTAACTAAAACTAGCAAAATGTGTGCCTCTTATTAAGAGATAATAGTTTATTGCTGATTAGGTTTGTAACTAAAGACATTTTCACCACACATGCTTAAAAACAAAATAAATTGTATAAAGCATTTTTCACATAGTAATACTGGGTGAAGGACCAATATTACGGTTAAAAATTCTGTCTCAAGCTTATTAACTTATATAAGTTAGTTACACAATTAAAATTAATTGGCACTCTTGTTTGCAGTTTCAGTGCAGAAGTCAAAGACTAATAGGCAAAGGGACAAAATTGTCCTCTCCCTCTCTGATAGTTCATTCAGAGAGTGTTGAAGTACTCTCTGTTAGGGCATGAGGAAAGTTTTTCATGCTCCCTCAGCTTTCACTTGGCACTTTGCAAAAGCGTCAAGTTAAATCTTATCTAAAGGAAGAAGACTTTCACGCTACAGCACCACTGGGAAGAGAATGTACTTGGTCAGTAATTTTTGTGTTGCCTTGATATTCTGGAAGATATCTGCGTGGTCAAAGGGCTTCTCCCCCCAGCTCCACTGCTGTTTTTCTTCTAGTTACAGTGAAATCATAATCCTATTTTTGTGACATCATAATCCTATTTTTTTGTCTTTGTATGGATTAGACTAATACTATGCTGCTTCTGCCTTTGTATTAACAGTAATGCAGCATGATGATGGCTTTATAGAACCAAAAAAGACAAATGTTGATGAAGTAACCCTTTTTCAAACACACAACTTTGGTAATTCACAAATGTGGTAAACACTGTGAAACACATCTGGCAGGTCAATTTGTTTTAGTCATGATATATCAAAAATTACGCAAGTACAGTAGGGCAGTCTCCTTTTAAAAAAAATTACAAAATACTTTATGGAAGCTTTTTTTTAAAAAAGCATATTCAATACAAGTATAACAATATGTCTGGGACACTGCGGAATCATTTGAATTACTAACTACAGTAGTATTCAAATAAATGGATTCTTCCTAACATATGTTGCAGCTGTGTATCTCTACATACTGTAAAGGGCAGAGATATCAGTACTTTGTTGTAGCAAGTGCACTCTGGGATTGCAAAGGAATTCTGTTGTAGGCCTAGTGGCCATTAGTAATATCTAACTGTGACACTATCTACTAGTTTTTTAAAAGTTATCAAACTTTGTTGCCATATATCCCATTCCTAGGCTGGCAATCTTTCACAGTGGCTTTCACCTTTCTCTCATTCTTAGAAGTGCAGATACCAGAAGTTGGCAGCTTCAGATGGGGCTTAGGACTACTTGTTTGATGATTAGTCCCAGAAACCATCTCTGCTGAATCTTAGGCTCTTTGTACATTACATTAGAAAAGGAGCAAGTACAATTCCTTCCCCTATTATTAGAACAAAGCTAGATGCATTGTGAAAGGTTAAATGTAAGACAAAGGAGATTTCATACATGTGGAAACATCTCTACCTACAAAACAACTAAACTATTCTCCATGCTAATTGCAATCTTAAATGAATTATTGAAAGTTATTTCAAAGTTGAATACGAGAGAAATCCTAGTAAAAATAAAGTATATCATACTAAATGATCGTATCTTTTATCTCCTCTCAACAGGATGTTATTGCTGGAGTTCTGTATGCTATTCTCATCTTGGTTGTCTTCCATCCAGCTCTGGATCTGATTGATAACTTCAATTTAACTTTCAAGCATGCACCATTAATTATCATCAGTCTTCATTTAGCTTTGGGGATTTTCTCTTTCACTCTTGACACCTGGAGCACATCACGTGGAGATACAGCTCAGATTTTGGGTAGTGGTGCTGGAGTTGCTTGTGGATCTCATTTTAATTACATGTTGGGTCTAATGCAAGATCCTTCCCCAGATACATTGCCTTTAATTCCTCCCTCTATCACTGTAACTTTATTTGGAAAAGCCATATTGCGATTATTGATTGGAGTAGTACTACTGTTGTTGACAAGAATAGCGATGAAGAAAATCACCATCCCACTAGCCTGTAAAATGTTCTCTATACCATGTGATGATATACGACAAGCAAGGCAGCGCATGGAGGTTGAACTTCCCTATCGCTATATTACATATGGAATGGTTGGGTTTTCTCTCATGGTTTGGGTTCCTTGTCTGTTTGTTTTTATCGGTCTTTCTTGATGTAGACTCCCTTGCTTAATAAGGGAAGAAGGGAAGTAGTTGCCCAATGTTAAGAAAAGGTGCACTGGTTTGCTATTGACAGATTTGTGAGCTTTGCTTTAGCAAGGACTTTAACAGCAATACATGACAGGCACTGCATTTAAAGGAAATTGCACATCTTAGGTATGGTGTTGGGCCAAAAGCCAAGAATTACTCTCCTGAGAAGTGCTATACTCTATAAATGCCATGTCTATTTTTATTGCTGTAATATGTGTGTATACACGTACGTAGTGAAACATATATCACACTGTACCTGTATACTTTCGCATATTGACAAAGGTGTCTGACAGCTGATCAGAAAGTTCCATTTGTGTTCAATTTAAATTACAAATTATTGAACAACAAACAGCTATAATGGAATAGCTTATGTGTTTTCCTCCATTCTTCCCCAACCTCGGTTGTTTATATATATGGCATTTCTAATGGACCAAACTTGCAGTGAAATCAGTCGTAAAAACTGAAGTTATTTCCTTCAATCCCTTCCACAAAATAAAATGTCTAGGTTGACATTGGTTTTGGATATAAATAAAACTGCTAGATTCAGGGACTGTATTTTATGGCTTAATAATTGTGCCTTTCTGTTGCTAAATTAAGAAATGCCATATACTGTGATGTAAAAATATGACAGCTAATTTTATTTTAAGTCGTACAAAATTAGGCTGATATTTTTAAATGTGGCTGTCCACATACTAGAATGGTTAAATTTAACTATGCTGATCACAATTTAGCCTATACGTAAAATTATATAGATGGAATGAGCTGAACAGTGATTCACTAAGCTCAACAGGTTGTGAATGGACAATAATTCCCTTTTTGTAGATATTTTTTATGTGCATTGTCAGTTACTGGTAGAGGATATATTTTTCTGCAAATTGTCTTAATAGTTTATATACTGGACAGGCATGTCCAATAGTAAGAAATTATAAACAATAACAATGCACACCCTAGATATAAATGGCCTCGTTTGTTTTGTTACTCCAAACTGATTTTAAAAGGGCCACTATTTTTAAAGGTGTACTTAAAAGATCCTCTTACCGTGGCTTTAGAAAAAAAATATAAATTTTTATGCACAAATTGCATATATTGTAGTTCAAGATGTCTTACCACTTTTACCCACGCCTAGACAAAATATATAAAGGTCAAAGCAAACTTAATTGTGATCATTCTATAATAAAAATTAAACTAAGTGTTTGAAGCAAAGACAACACCATTGTGAATGCATAAACTATTTGTGCATAACGGAGTTGTTTTGAATGGCTTTTAATAGTGCACTTTTCAGCTTTATAGCACCCTTTTTTTTTCTGATAAGTAGGATGCAATCCTTGGAATATTTAATTTTACACGAGCCTGTGATTTGAATTTCATTTTGTCCATATGATTGTTTAGGTTCACATGTTGCCTAAGCGATATGTCAGGAGTTGTTATTGCAATGCTGCAGTATTCTGACAAGACAACTTGTGTTGTGTATCCATATTATATGTTTAGGAAGATCCTTAAAGTGCTTAAAAGCTTTCTGTTCTAGCTTAGCTATTCTCTTTAACATATAGTTTTGCAGAAGATAACTTGGAATTGGAACTTTTGGTTTGGAGATGTGAACTCTACACTCTATTAATAATATATATATTAACAAAACTTAGTGAAGGCACTGACTGACTTCTTATCTCTTTCTTATTAGACCAGTCAGTAGATCTTCTTATGGTACGCTGACATCTGAAGTTGTGAAAATTGAACTTTTCAGATGTGCATTTAGAATGCACTGTTGATTATGAATGTATTCCACTAAGTTCATGTTAAACCACTAACTTTTTTTAACAGTTGAAGAGGTTTTTAGCTTGCAAAAAAAACTTGGTTTGTTTGTTTCATTACTTATTTGTGTATTTATGATTTTTTGTCTGTTCCTTTATCACAGTTTTGTGCTTAATGTGCAGTAGAAGTTAAATCCCATTTCCAAGGTGTTGAGAGAGGGAATTTTGTACTGGTATGATTCTGTATTTACACTTGGATGTTCTGAGCAAATAACTCAGGAGAATATATAAAAAGGTGTTCTTAAAGCCCTGAACAGATAATTTGTAGCTTATGTAATATTAAATTGACCCTGCCAGAGGTAGAAATAATATTTGTAGAATGGGTTTCCTTTTCTTTAAGTAGCGTGGCTTTACTCTTCTAAAGAATGTTTAAATAGTAGTACAAAGGGGCAGTTATACAAGAACTAATTGTTCCAAGTAAAAAATTGCACTCATGGTTTATGGGAACTTGAAATTGAAAGCATGGGATTGTTCTTAAGGCTAAGTTTATAGCTGTACTGTACTGTTACACCATGAATGCAAAAGAAATCTCTGTTGGTGAGAAATCTTTGTTGCTGAGAGAGTTCATTGTGTAGTAGATATAAAATCACATTCAGTCATGGTTTCCAGAAGATTAGGAAAAATTGCACTGTAGGTTGTTCTAGTGTTACTCTATATATTTTTATATTTTGTACATTGTATTTGGTAGTTTTAAAATGTCCTTTCTCATGCACAGAGTAGTTTATTCTACAGGAAAAATGTACATCCAAATGTCAATTTATATAGCACTTTTACAATTCTGTCCTTAGATCATTGCTGCTTACTCGAGTTTACATGAAAATGGGATATTAAACCTTTCTTTCATGTTTTATAAGGGTGTTGGATCATGTGGATAGTATAACAGAAGATGCCATGCAATGCGGAAAGCAAGGGAAAGAGGTAGAAATGCAAACATTTAACAAAGTTGAACTTTAAAGAAAGTTCATAGGAACAGTTGATTGAAAGTCTAATTTTTTGTTTTGTGGTGTTGTTTTCCAAACCGATTCCTCCAAATCTCTAACACTTGACAGTTGATATAACTTGAACATTTTCATTGGCCTAAACCAGGGGTGGGCAAACTACGGCCCGCGGGCCACATCCGGCCCGTGAGACCATCCCATCCGGCTCGCGGCCGGGGAGGCTTCCCCTGGCCCCTCCCCCGGAGCCGCGCAGCTCGGGCACTTTGCGGGGACGCGGACCCCCGTCCTCCCCCGGAACCGTGCCTGTGGGAAGCGCCCCGGGGGCCGGGGATGCATACTTCCCCCCTGCCCCCGAAGCTGCGCCGCAGAGGCAGCGCTCCAGGGGGCTGGGGCTGCGCGCTGGCCCCTCCACCGGAGCCGCGCCGCGTGGGCAGCGCTCCAGGGGGCCGGGGCTGCGTGGTGGCCCGTCACCCGGAGCCATGCCGCATGGGCAGCGCTCCAGGGGGCCGGGGCTGCGTGGTGGCCCGTCACCCGGAGCCATGCCGCATGGGCAGCGCTCCAGGGGGCCGGGGCTGCGCGCTGGCCCCTCCCCCAAAGCCGGACTGCGCGGGGAGTGCTCTGGGGGCTAGGGCTGTGCACTCCCCCCCCACCCCAGCAGCTATGGTAAGAGGGGGAGGGGGGGGCTTTGGAGCGGGCAGTCAGGGAGCAGAGTGGGTTGGATGATGGTGGGGTTCTGGGGTGGTGGTTAGGGGAAGGGAAGGTGGATAGGGGTTGGGCCAGTTGGGACAGGGAGCAGGGGAATTGGGTAGGGGGTGAGATCCTGAGGGGTGGTTAGGGGTCTATGGAAGGGGTAGTTAGGGGAGAAGGGGGGGTTTAATGGGTCAGGGATTCTCAGGGGATACAAAGTGGGAGGGGGTAGTCAAGGAGTGGGAAGTGGGAGGGGGCTAGATTGGGGGCGAGGCCTTCCCTACCTGGCCCTCGATATAATTTTGCAAACCTGATGTGGCCCTCGGGCCAAAAAGTTTGTCCACCCCTGGCCTAAACAGGTATTCTAGCCCTTTATCATTGCAGTTGAACATGCAAAACGAAATCTTATAGTTGAAACATCAGCTTGTACCAAAATAAAAAAATTATATATGCTTTAAAATGATGGTAGTTAGCAGTCTTTTCGGAGTGGGAATACACTTGAAAGAACTTGAGGAACTTTTATGAGGTAGCGGGAGAAGTTAATTCAAATATACCTATGCTAGAGAACTTCCTCAATTCTAGATACTATTTCAACTTTTAGGAATATCCTGTTTCTTTAAAGAGGTAGGTCTACATCTATTACTGAAAATATTAAAATACTACGTTTGAGTTGGCTTTTTTTGGTTACTATATGCAATTTAAATACAATGGAAAATAATGTTAATATAGGGCCTAATTTAGTAAAGAATTTTCCACAAGGCCAAAGAGGCTCTAAAATATTGACTTGTAAGTCTGCCTTAAGTATGGAAGCAAGATGAATTTTTTTCTGACCTGGCGCTTAAATAAGACTAATATATGTATTATACTGTCTTTAAAAAATGTACCCAATCTATTACTTTTTAATGTTTACAGTATAACTACGACTTTTGCTTCCTAAACTTACGTTGATGTTGAGCTGGTTTGTTTTATGCAGTTGTGTACAAGGCTCTTAAGTGTTTTATCACATTTACCTTATGACTTAACTTGCTAATAACATACCTTTTTTTTTAAAAAAAAAAAAATTTTAAAGGTAAATTGGCAAAGCAAAAGTTACTTTTGGTTTGCCAATTTACCTTTAAAGTTTACTTGGATTTTTCTTTTTAGGTAGAGCTTTTTCTGAAAGCTAGAAAGATGTATTTTAAAAATCACATCTCTAAATGTACTTTTTTTAACCACAACAGTGTTAATTGTCCAGATTTTAAAAATTGTCATTTTTTTCTTTTTTGCTGTTATATTTTAAATGTGCTTCTGTATTTTTGTTACTTATTTCCTGGTTTTGTGTCCCAGAGATGGTCCTATACTATTTGTAAGCAAATGCAAACATTCTGTTACCTATGTAAAGATTTTGTCATTTTGAACTTGTAAATATTTAAGGGCTGTTAGTGACTCAAGTTCATGAGAACAAGCCATGCATGCTGTAAGTAAATTTATCTGTTGTGCTAAAATTGGTTTTATCTCAGTATTTGCTTTCTAAATATGAAAGACAGGCGAGATTTTTAATGCAAATATTTTGAGGTATTAGTAATCAATACATGGGAGGACACAAACGTCCAGCTTCCATTAACTTTGTTGGGAGTTTTAAATCCAAGTCCATGCATCCTCAGCGGAAAATTTACCTTTAAAGGCTTGACCTTGCTGTAGTATGCAGACATGCATCACTGTGCATTTGGAGTAGCTAGCCTTATAAAATAAAAATATAACATACTCATTTTTTGAGAACTGGGTGATTTATTATTTATAGAATAACATATAGGACTCAGTCCAATTTCACAGCTGTCTTCTTTTTTCATTTTGTTTTCTTTATCTGGAACTAGTACCACATTTGCAAAAGTGGATTAAAGCGTTCCCCTTTGTATTATAATCATAATGGTGAAGGACAAGATCCCAGAGTAATACAGAAAGCCGGAGAATTAATATACTGGGAAACTTCAACATGTTGAGGGTTATGCACTCTATTCAGTTCTTTTAATGGCAGAGTGTTTTACCTTGTGACCTTCACTGATATATTTTAAAGTGACTTCGACCAATTTTATTTCAATTGCTTCATTCTTATGGCCTTGCATTCCTGTCAAGAAGGCTCCTTGAATGATTTGCATCACTTCTTTATTCAAAAACAGCTGACAGAAGCTTAATTGGTCAAAGCATTTTTGAGACAAATAGCTGATCCTGTTCAGAAGTTATTCTGGATGTATTTATGATTATATAATTTCAGATAATTTACACTGGTTACTTTTATACAATACTTCCTTCTGAATCAAAAAGAGGAAAAACACCTTAACTTGGAAAATAAAATCAGATTAGGCAAAGTAGCACTTAGTACTGGTGAAATATAGGGTATGTCTTCACTACCCGCCAGATTGGCGGGTAGCAATCAATCTTTTGGTGATCGATTTATCGTGTCTCATTAAGATGCGATGAATTGATCGCCAGTGGCGCTCCTGTCGACTCTGGAACTCCAGCTCGCTGAGAGGCGCAATCTGGAGTCGATAGGGGAGCGCATCACCACCGACATGAGGACAGCAGGTAAATTGGCCAAAGATACGCCAACTTCAGCTACGTTATTCACATAGCTAAAGTTGTATATCTTCGGTCGATTTCCTCCCCCCCCCCCACACACACACATTGTAGACCAGCCGTCCATCTTTAATTTGCAAATATGACGTGCTAGAGCCAATGCCAATTTGGAAACTATTTTGGAAATTATTTGCAGCTACTGACCAATGAAGACTGATTTTATAAAATCAATCATTCAGTAATAATGGTTACAAAATATAAATTTGGCTCTTTCAGTAGCCACTGTAAAATTTCATAGGTGTACTGGTGGGCCACCAGTAACATGGAAGAATTTAAAACACACAGATTGGCATTTAAAAACTTTTCTTTGGTACGGTTAATTTTGATCTGGAAATAAACTAGATGTGCATGGGAGAACTCACCAAAACAAATTGATAGCAAATTTGTGTTAACAATGTATAGGCAGCCTAATTAACAGTTACTTCTTGCAAGATCCATGAAGAACAGAACATATTTAAAATGTAAATGAGAAAATTTACTTTAAAGCTATTTATTTTTCATTGCAAATAAGGGCTTTACTAACTTAGAGGTTTTTAGTAGTACTTGATTTTTCTGTTTCATTTTATAGTTACTTTTCTTTTGGTTTTGAAAGTCTAATGAATATTAAGGTTAGTATTACTGAAATAGATACCAGTTTTCATGACTTGATTCAAATCACCCCAAAACAGCATAACTGAAATTAGGTAACTTAAAAAACAAAGAAGCTCAAACCAAAACAAAAAAATCCTTACCTTACAAACAAAAACACAAACAAACAAACAAACTTCTAGGCAGATTTTGGACCAAATTTTGGAGTACATGAATGTGATGTCAGAACTTGGCCTATACTTCAGTTTATGGGATCTGTACTATACTGCAGCTGAAATAGGAATTTCGCAGAATAAGATGCGTATAAGAGTGTAATCATTTTATGTTGTTTTTCTCCCATTAATTTTGTTGTGTTCATTAATGAAAGCAAATATTCAATATAAAATATTTTATAGACTTCCTGCATTTTGTGAGGCTGCCTGCACACTCTTTCAGTAAACAATATATTTTTTTAAACTGTTGCCAGCCTCCCAACATCTTGGAGAGAACTAAACAATCCTCTCCCCCCCCACACCCCCAAACTTGCTAGCATAAATCCTGAATTATTTGCAAGATCACATAATGGTTACTGAATGATAAAAAGAACTGTTCCAATATTTCTTACATTATGGTTAATGCTTTTGCACTCATTGAAAACTCTCCACAGTTGTCAGAATTAATATTTAATCTTTAACTGATAACAGAAACAATATTTGTAACTCCATGTGCAATGATTGGATAATAAACTATTGTTGGAATCAAATGTTTGGTCATTTCTGCTTCCCATATTAGAAGAGTTACGTGGTTGGATGCCTAATGTAAGGGTAAATTGTTGGCTTGAGAAAACCTACATATATTTAGCTCTTCATATAATAAAAGTCATTAGGAAGACATTGTGTGGCATTTTCACATTTAACTTTTGAATCCTTCTGAAAACAAAATATTGACAAGATTTTTACTGTCTGTTACAGTAATGTGATATTTGTCAGTGTCTCATACCCTAAATAGGAAGCTAAACATTGATCAAATTAGATAAAATATTTTATTGCTGAGAACTTTAGGTTCTACCTTCTTTACCACCTTCCCCATTCCTCACCCTTTTTGTTCACAGAAGCATGCTCCTGCTCCACAGCATCTGATAGAAACTTGCTTTCTAGAAAATGAATCAAAGCATGCACACAAAGAAGCAAAATATCTGATACAACCCACTGGTTTGAAGTTTGTGTTTATTATTTTACTAATGTAGCACCTAGGAGCCTTAGTCATAGACCAGAACCCCACTGTGCAAGATGTGTTATAAATACAGAGATGGTCCCTGTCCCAGAGAGCTTACAGTCCAAGTATAAGACAAAACAATAGATGAATACAGACAGATGGTAGAGTATACAAAAACAATTTGCCAATGTTGGTCAGCATGATAGGTGTTAGTTCTCCTAGAACTCCAAAATGTCAAGTGAGAAAGTTTAAACAATCAGTGCATTATGGTATGATCTACCTTAAGAAGTATGTCCCAGTTCAGAAACTTCAGAAAGAAGCAGGAAACAGCTTCCTCCCATTGATATCAAATCCCCTATAAACAGATTAGAAGTCGTCCATGCTTTGCTAATTGCAAAGACTTGCATGGTAGCTGGCACATAGACTCTTCCTTCTATTCCAGTGTAAAATTATTTTAAAAATCACAAATTTCAGAGTTTCAGATATTTAAACATCTTGAAAACATGGGCTGTCTGAAATATAGAAAATCAAACCTCCCAGTAACAAGAACCCTTTATCACTTTTCAGAACACAGTCTGTTGTGGACTTCTCCTTGTACCATGTCTGCTTTACACAGACATCTACAAAAATCCGACTTTACCAAAAAATGTTTTAAGCCCTGCTCTAAACTAAATTGAAATGAAAAATCTCAGACTTCTATTAGAGTGGACTTCAATGTTGTGGCGCACAAGTGTATACATCAGGATCTATTACAGTTTTGGATTTTCAGTATGGGTGCAAGTTGGGTGTCAAATTTGGGGTTAGCTGCACCTGTGTCCCTTTTGGTCTCTGAGGACACACACTTCAGGTCTTAAGCAGGGTGGGTGCGAGATCAGCTCCTGAAGTCTTTTTCCACAGGTCACCATTAGATGTCAGGGGAGAGCTCATTCAAAATGTGGTTATATTTTACATATATATCTCCATATATATAAAATAACTGATAATTCCATAAGAGAGGCAGAATAATTTCTAAGCAGATAAGATGTCAACTCTGTGTGTGTGTGTGATGGAATTAGAGCTGCTCTGTCTTCTTTGTAGCATATGTGTAATGTGACTCAAGAGGCATGTGACCAGTATTCATCACCAAATTTGGACCATTGGTTGAATCACTAGCTTCCCTGGCCTGGGCCAGGGAGTGTGATGTGAATGCTGATCCAGCTGCTCTGTAATAACTTATGAATAATGCATGACCTAGTTATTGGGAATATTTATTGTATGACTATGTTGGCTTTGTAATGGGGGGGTTTGTCAGGACAAACAAGCAGGAAGGAGAACAACAACTCAAGATAAGCCATTCCTCGGTCACCATAAATGGATTGTTAAAGAAACAACGCTGGATAGGAAAAGACCCAGCAACAAAAGATGATCAGAAGGACTAGTGCAGTTAAAAAAAGGACTCTTGGGAGAGAGATGGTACTTGCTGGGGAAGCTGTGCTGGGAAACCAAATTGACATGCAGACACCCTGCCTGTTTTATCATCAGATGGGAAGCCTTCAAAAAAAAAAGATGTGTGCAGACTACTTGTTTTTTAAAATCCTTTTTCTCTTAGGCTTTGTTCCTATGGTGGGAATAACAAATACTTCAGTTTTAAGACAGATGGATAGCCAGTCTATGTAACACTGGTCACATATTGTTGAATGGAAGAACTGTAGATGCCAAATCCAGTTAGACTTGCTGGATAGGCTTGGTTGATATATGAGGTACTGTAGCCCACCAGATCCCAGTATAAGAATGGGAGAATTGTGGAATTCCACCCAAAATGCACGAGACCTAACATCTGAGGAGGTGCACTCAGAGAGACCAAAATGGGGGCAGAGGCGCAGGAGCCTGATCACTGAGACAATGTGCACAATTTACACATGCGTTCTGTTAGTAATATTTATTTGTATTACTGTAGTGCCTAGAGGCCCCGCCACAAGAGGTTCCCATTGTGCTAGGTACTGGGTAGATGTATAGTAAAAGAGACACACTGCCTTAAAGACCTTTTTCTTACAGGTTACAACAGGTGAGTGAAATAATCCTTGAGAGAGGGAAGATATTGGTGTACAAGATGGGCTAACCATTATTAGGTGGTAGTGATCTGTAGGCCTTGTGGCAAAGTGAACTGTAAGGACTGATCAGATGGAGTACATGGCTTTGTAGAATTTTTTTAAAATTATTTTTAGGGGAGCTTTCCCCATGTGTAAGATACAGCATGGGAGAAAGTACAACAGTACTTGTAGAAAAAGTGGGCAAATGGCTGAGGATTAGTGCTATAGTTGGTAGAGCAAAGGTAAGGAATAACTGCATGATAAGATCAGAAGATTTGAAAGGTAGGACAGTCCTTGAAGATGAAGACAAGAATCTTATGTTTTGAGGCAGTGTTGAGTGGAGGGACTCATGCTGATTTCTTTCATTATAATATCCAATTATTTAATTACTATCACAGAATGGCCCAAGGTCTCTAGTATTGAGGTACATATAGTCCTATATAGGAAATGAGAAATTCAAATATCAAAGTGCTAAAATTGCTTAAGGAATTCAAAGGAGAGCAAGCAATCATGTTTACTCAACTAAGTGCTATAACTATTTTTAAAGTCAGATAAAATTCAGTTAACACTTTCTTCACTTATGGATGAGGACTGCAATGGAGAAGGATTGTTTAGTGCTATAGATGTAGAATATACTTTACCAAATATTGAAGATTTGGTTCTTCCCCAGAATTTATTACATATTTTTATGTTGGCAATAATACTTTGAACTTCTACAGTGCCATCTATTCAAGGATTTCAAGTGCTTTAACATTAACTAAGCCTCAGACAACCCTTGTGCAGCAGGTAATGTTGAAACAACAAACCAGACTTCTACATAGAGTGCTTCTATCAATGTGCACGGGCTGAAATTGTGGAAAAGCAGCATCACTTGCCCCATAACCTCAGCCACACAGAACACAAAACCATCCACAGCCTCAGGAACAACTCTGACATAGTAATCAAAAAAACTGACCAAGGAGGTGCTATCATCATCCTGAATAGGTTGGAATATGAACGAGAGGCTGCTAGGCAGCTCTCTAACACCACATTCTACAGGCCATTACCCTCTGATCCCACTGAGGAGTACCAAAATAAACTACACCATCTGTTCAAGAAACTCCCCGAAAAAGCACAGGAACAAATCTGCGCGCGCACACACACACACACACACACACACACACACACACACCTCTAGAATCCCAACCAGGGGTATTCTATCACCTACCCAAGATCCATAAACCTGGAAATCCTGGATGCCCCATCATCTCAGGCACCGGCACTCTAACAACAGGATTGACTGGCTATGTAGACTGTCCCCTCAGGCCCTATGCTACTAGCACTCCCAGCTATTTTTGAGACATCACTGACTTCCTGAGGAAACTACAATCCATTGGTGACCTTCCAGAAAACACTATTCTGGCTACTATGAATGTAGAAGCTCTCTACACCAACATTCCACACAAAGATGGACTACAAGCCATCAGGAACAGTATCCCTGATAATGTCACGGCAAACGTGGTGGCTGAACTTTGTGACTTTGTTCTCACCCACAACTATTTCACATTTGGGGACAATATATACCTTCAAGTCAGCGGCACTGCTATGGGTACCTTCATGGCCCCACAGTATGCCAACATTTTTATGGCTGACTTAGAACAAAGCTTTCTTAGCTCTCATCCTCTAACACTCTTACTCTACTTGCATTACGTTGATGACATCATCATCATCTGGACCCATGGAAAAGAAGCCCTTGAGAAATTCCACTATGATTTCAACAATTTCCATCCAACTATCAACCTCAGCCTGGACCAATCCACACAAGTGATCCATTTCATGGTGTCAGGATTGCCTCCCCACTCTGAACTCTAGGGTACAGATGTGGGGACCTGCATGAAAAAAGAAATACTCCCCAAGCTTATTTTACCAGTTTAGATTAAAACTTCCGCCCCAGACTTCTCTTGTATCTGGACCTGGTATGCTGCCACCACCAAACCAAAGCTAGTGTAGTTTGGAACCCTTCTTTCCCTTTCCACTAAACCCCCAAACTTCTTCCTTCCCTGGGAAACTTGAGAGAAAAAAAACAAACCTCACCTGATCCTGCGAGACGTGCCTGATCCAAAACCAGGATCTTACAGAATGGGAAAGAAGCAGTCAAATTCTTAAAAGAAGGATTTTAATTAAAGAAAAAAGAGAGGAATAAATCCCTTATAGAAAATCAGTAGAACAGCACTACAATAATCAATAAAGAGTTAAAGACAACCCTCTCCCCGAATTTCTCCTCCTGCTGAAGCTTTCCAGTATTAGAGAAACACAGAGATAAATTTCCACCCACTGGGGAATTTTCCAAGTGATAAAAAGAAAGTAAACTTACTGATTACCTTACTGATAGAAAGCTTATAGTTACAGTGAAAGAAATAGCTGTGATTCATCCCTTAGCCAAGTTGAACAGAGAGAGACCCAGAGAGAAACTGAAACTCAAAATCCTTTGTCTCCTGAGGAATTTCTCATTGGTCAATTGTCCACCTCTCAGGTTACCTTTAGCTTAACCCCTTACAGGTAAACAGTAATTCTAGGCTACTTTATAGTTATGACACATGGACACTACAGTGCTAATAAGCGATAGTCACATAAACACCGCCCTATCCCGGAAACCCACAGACTGCTATACTTACCTACATGCCTCCAGCTTCTACCCAGGACACATCAATCAAGCCACTGTCCATAGCCAAGCTCTGAGATACAACTGCATTTGCTCCAATCCCTCAGACCAAGACAAACACTTACAAAATCTCTATCAAGTGTTCTTAAAACTACACCTGCTGAATCATGGAATCATAGAATGTCAGGGCTGGAAGAGACCTCAGGAGATCATCTAATCCAGTGGTCTTCAAAGTGGTGTGCGTGAGACCTCGGCGGTGCTGCTGATCCCGCCGAACTCGGCAGCAGTTTATTTTTGTACCGCCAAAATGCTGCTGCAGAAAGTGGAAGCTTTTCTGTTTGGCGGTATTTTGGCGGACATACCTTGGGGGCCGCGAGTGGACACCGCACTGCGGAAAGGGGCTGCAGTCAAAAACTTTGAGGACCACTGATCTAGTCCAACGCCCTACTCAAACAGGACGAATCCCCAAGTAAATCATCTGAAGTGAAGAAACAGATTGACAGAGCCAGAAGACTACCCAGAAGTCACCTACTACAGCACAGGCCCAACAAAGAAAGTAACAGAACGCCACTAGCTGTCACCTTCAGCCCCCAGCTAAAACCTCTCCAGCACATCATCAAAGATTTACAACCTATCCTGAAAGACAATCCCACACTCTCAGATCTTGGGAGACAGGCCAGTCCTCACTTACAGACAGACCGCCCCCCCACCAACTGGAAGCAAATACTCACCAGCAACCACACACCACACAGCAAAAACGCTAACCCATGAATCTATCCTTGCAACAAAGCCCAGTGCCAACTCTGTCCACATATCTATTCAAGGGACACCATCATAGGACCTAATCACATCAGCCACGCCATCAAGGGATCGTTCACCTGCATGTCTACCAATGTGATGTATGTCATCATGTGCCAGCAATGCCTCTGACATGTATATTGGCCAAACTGGACAGTCTCTAAGCAAAAGAATAAATGGACACACATCTGAGATAAGGAATCATAACATTCAAAAGCCAGTAAGAGAACACTTCAGTCTCTCTGGTCACTCAGTAAAAGACCTAAAAGTGGCAATTCTTCAACAAAAAAACTTCAAAAACAGACTCCAACAAGAAACTGCTGAACTGGAATTTATTTGCAAACTGGATACCATTAAATTAGGCTTGAATAAAGACTGGGAGGGGCTGGGTTACTTTTACTCACACCTTCTTGTCAACTGTTTGAAATGGGCCATCCTGATTATCACTATAAAAAGGTTTTTTTTCCCCTTCTGTTGATAATAGCTCACTTTAATTGATTAGTCTCTTAAGAGTTGGTATGGCAACCCTCATCTTTTCATGTTCTCTGTGTGGCATGTATTAAAGTCTTCAAAATTGTCATCCAGCAATCTATACATAGATTTTAGCGTATTTTGCCAGTTTTGCCACAGATTTCAGTGCAGCCAGGATTTCACTCAGTCTTCTAGTTGCTGCAAAATTACTTAGGCCCTGATCCTGCAATCAGAGTCAGGTGGGCATTCTTGCACCTGTGCAGCGTCCTATTGACTTCAGTAAGTGTTCACCCACCTAGATTTGATTTGCAGGCTCTTAGACAATTTGTCTGTTTCCATAGTATTTTTACATTAGTCTGGACAAATTCCTCTTGCCCATTCACCTGAATTTAGTAAAACATCATTAACATTTCATGATCAATCGTAGTCAAAGGCAGCAGAGTACATTTTGTATTTGAGCATGTACGTTTTCATAGCAATTTTGAAAAGCTGTTATATCACTGCAGAACTAAGCATGTGATTTATATCTTTATCATGGCTGTACTGTGTTTATACATTCTATACAATTCGACTTTAAATGCGCAACTCAGAAAAAATCAGATCCATGAAACAATTGTTACAGGACAAAAAATACAAGGAAAAAAACCACCACCCTGAATTACTCTGTCTTCTGTGTCACTATTAATAGCAATGTCTGCATGGATAGCAGGCTTCTTCACTCAAGTAAGCTATTTGTCTGTAACTTGTCATGAATGAAGAAAGCTATACCAAATACACTACACTAATAAGAAACCATTTTGAAATATTTATCTCTCTTGAAATCTAGGTTCACAGAAGATCAACATCATTGTGAATTACAAAGAAAGTTTGTTTTTTCTCATAATATTATAGGATGTTCCTAGATAAGAATGCACTCTAGTAGTAATTAAAACAAATTATAATGCTGCCGGAGTAACCAAATAACAAAGTCACTGCACTGTACTGTCAGATGGGTAGAATTATGGTCATACTGCAGCATGAATAAAAGTTTGCATTTATTAACATTAAGGATTCCCACCTCTAGCTTCTCAGGGTACATAAAAATTAAGCTTTGCTTTACAGTGTCAGATAATTGAAATGTCAGTACTCTGGCCTTCTGATATCAACTTCTGCTTACCCTCTGTGACCTGGGGTTGTTAAAAAAACGCATCTTCTCATGACACTGAAGAACAAGTCATGTGTTTCCTGTGTGTGGTTCTACAGTTATTACCCATCTCATTTGATCACATTATCAGCTTTAGCTAAAGTCCTTGTTTAATGTCAGAAAAACATTAAAACTTAGCTCATATGTGATTCAAAAGTTTTGGGTGTGTGCATATGTTTAAAAAAATGGCAGTGGCAACTAAACTAATGGAAATATTTCTATACTGTTTTAAAAAATCCTCCTGCAGACATGTTTATTTTAAAAATAATTTTTTGCTTGCAATATTTGTGACCCATATTTAACACCATTCCATTATTGCAAAAGAACATGAAACTGACTAATCATAAAATCAAAGGTTAGTCATTTCCACTAATCTGTGGGGGTCTTTTTTGGGAGGAGGGACAAAATGTAAACTAAAAACTTTAGTGCTAAAAGGTAAATTTGATTTTAAAAATTGTTTCAATTTCTATAAGCTGAGGTATTTGTAAAATAAATAAGGAGAATTGCTTACATATACAAATTATATTAGTGTAATTAAGGCTGTTTTTGCTTTTCTGGCTTTTCTGAGCTTTAAATTAGTTTATCTTTTCTACTTTTTTATTATTGGAATATTTATACTGTATTTAATCCTGCCTCCTATTTGGAAAAATGTAATAACAAAAAGTTGTTAAGAAAAACTGATTAACGGCTGTTTGATTTTTTTTTTTCTGGTTAATGAGAGTCTCAGGCTATCCTTAAGCTTAGACTGACTACCTTCTCTCGATCTGCCATGTACTCTGTTTTTCCTTCTGCTCCTACCTTTTTACTTGGATTTCCTAAGTAATATCCCTGTGATTTCTCAAGCCTGCACTGTTCAATGTATCATATGGTAGATGCTGATCCTATATAAGCTCTTCTACAGCTCTGGACCTTGAAATCTCTTATAATCCCACTGATTTTAAATTTCCAGGCTCACTATTGACATATTGTCAAGAATCAGAGGGGTAGCTGTGTTAGTCTGGAATTGCAGAAGTAACAGAGAGTCCTGTGGCACCTTAAAGACTAACTAAAGTATTAGAGCATAAGCTTTCGTGGGCTAATACCCACTTCCTTGGATGCATGCAGTGGAAGTATCCAGGGGCAGGTATAAATAGGTAGGCAAGAACCAGGTTAAAGATAACAGGGTTAGTCCAATGAGGCTGAACCAGCTTGTTATCGCTAGTCAGGGAGGGTGAAGTATTCCTCTAGCACAGAGATGGGCAAACTACGGCCCACGGGCCACATCCGGCCCGCGAGAACGTGCCATCCGGCCTGCGGCTGGAGGCTGTGCCCCCCTCCCAAGCTGCGCCGCAGGGGCAGCGCTCTGGGGCCTCGGGGCTGCGCACTGGCCCCTCCCCTGGAGCTGCGCGGGAAGCGCTCTGGGGCCCCGGGCCGGCCCCTCCCCTAGAGCCACGCGGGGAGCGCTCTGGGGGCCGGGGCTGCGTGCCCGCCCCTCCCCCGGAGCCGCACCGCAGGGGCAGCGCTCTGGGGGCTGGGGCTGCCCACTGGCCCCTCTCCCGGAGCCACGCCGCACAGGCAGAGCTCTGCGAGCCAGGGCTGTGCACTCCCCCGGAGCCACCCTGGGTGGGCAGAGCTCTGGGGGCCAGGGCTGCATGCTGTCCCCGCTCCCTGCACAGCAGCTATGGTAAGGGGGAATGGGGGGGTTCCAGGGTGGTGGTGGGGGCTTTGGAGGGGGTAGTCAGGGAGTAGGGTGGGTTGGTTGGGGTGGGATTCTGGGGTGGTTGGGGGTGGAAAGGTGGATAGGAGTTGTGGCAGTCGGGACAGGGAGCAGGGGAATTGGATGGGGAGTGGGTTCCTGGGGTGGTGGTTAGAGGTATGTAGAAAGGGCAGTCAGGGGACAAGGTGGGGGGGTTGGATGGGTCAGGGATTCTCAGGGGGCGGGAAGTGGGCAGGGGCTGGATTGGGAGTGGGGCCTTTCCTACTCGGCCCTCGATATAATTTCGCAAACCCAATAGGGCCCTCAGGCCGAAAAGTTTGCCCACCCCTGCTCTAGCAGCTGAACTGGAGGTGTGAACAGCAAGAGAAGAGAAACTGTTCTTGTAGTTAGCTAGCCATTCATAATCCCTATTCAGTCCTGAGTTGATTGTATCAAATTTGCAAATGAATTGCAGCTCTGCAATTTCTCTTTGCAGTCTGGTCTTCAGAGTTTTTTTGCTGCAATACAGTGACGTTTAAATCTGTAATTGTGTGTGCAGGGAGATTGAAGTGTTCTCCTACAGGTTTTTGTATATTGCCATTCCTGATATCTGATTTGTGTCCCTGTTATCTCCAACCTGGTTCTTGCCTACCTATTTATACCTGCCCCTGGATACTTCCACTGCATGCATCCGACGAAGTGGGTATTAGCCACGAATGTTTATGCTCTAATACTTTAGTTAATCTTTAAGGTGCCACAGGACTCTTTGTTACTATTGGCATATTATGATTTTTATTGACAGTGACTATTGCCTCAATCCCATACATCCATAAAGGAAAACTTAGTTCCCACTTAAAATCTAGATCAGAAACAAATGAAGCAGTGCAAATTCAAAGGCACCACTATTTTTAAAATTCTTAATTTAATGCAGAGATTCCCTGCCCTACTCTGTAAATGTTGCTATATTATCAACTACAACCAATGAAAAAATGGCAGCCCTCCCTACTTCCACACTCCCAAAAGTAATGGGAGTGGTTTAGAAATCATGTGTTTTTTTAAAATATGTATTTTGGACTATTTTGATTTGTTTTCTGGTATTAGAGCAGCAGGGTCCCCCCCCAGCCTTATTGTCTACATTTCCTAGAAGGCAGAGTCAGTGCTCGGAGCAGGGGCCGCCTTAGCCCTGCAGGGCCCTGAGTGGACTTTTAACAGACCGGTTGGCAGTGTTGACTGCCAGGGAAAACTGGACGCCTGGCACCCCTCAAGGTGCCCCTCGGTTGTCGGTGTGGCCTGTCACTGTCGCAGCCCAGCACCACTCCCCGGTCTGTACAGCCCTGGGTGGGCTTTGGGCCCACTGCTGTTCATGGCAATGTCCATCTGGGGGGTCCCGTGACTGACCCCCACCCCGGGGGTGTAGGGGTGGGGCAGTGGCCTGGGACTGTTCATAGCACCGCCCCCCAGGGGCCTCTACTGGGCAGCTCTGCTTCTCCCGGACCCCCTCCGAGCCAGGGAGCAGGTTTATCAGGGCCAAGCCCCCCCCCGCCCATCGGGGTGACCCCTACGTTCCGGGGCCCCCGCTATGGGGGAGGGGATGGGGTGACCCCCTACGTGCCAGGCCGCCCCGCCCACAGCCCAGTGAATACCTCCCCCTCCTCCTCCTTCCCCCACACCAGCCTCCTTCCGGACCAATCCCACCGCCCGCGTTTCCAGCTGATACCCAATCGTCAAAGCCAAGCTGGCCGGAAACTCCGCGCAGAAGCAGCGAATCGCAGGCAGGGTGGGGCGGGATTGAGGGCAGCAGCCGGGTAGGGTGAGCGGCAGATGAGGACGGGGTTAGGATGAGGCGTGCAGCGTGTGCGTGTCGAGCCGGAGCCAGCGGGAGGGGCTGGCGGCGAAAGGTGACGTCATTGTCCCGCGCCGTGCC
>ML677332.1:82799566-82833331 GCA_007922305.1 Dermatemys mawii
AACATGGCTACCCCTCTGATTCTTTACCAAGGTTATCTCACATCACTGCTATCTTGAGAGGTCATTATGTTGAGGAGTTTCAGTACCAAACACATTTATTATTATAATTAATTTTTACATAAGAATGGCCATACTGGGTCAGACCTATGGTCTATATAGCTCAGTATCTTGTCTTCCAGCAGTGGTCAAGGCCAGGTGCTTCAGTGGGAATAAAAAGAACAGGTAATCATGAAGTGATCCATCTCCTGTTGCCCATTCCAGCTTCTGGCAAACAGACTAGGGACACTCAGAGATAGTGTTGCATCCCTCCCTACTTTGGCTAATAGCCACTGATGGACCTATTCTCCAGGAATGTATCTAGTTCTTTTTTTAATTCTGTTATAGTTTTGGTCTTTACAGCATCCCCTGGCAAAGAGTTCTACGGGTTGACTTTGATGTGTGAAGAAGTACTTTATTTTGTTTTTTTTTAAAAAACCTGCTGCCCATTAATTTCGCTGGGTGACTGCTAGTTCTTGTGTTATGTGAAGGATTAAATAACATTTATTTATTCTCTTTCTTCACACCAATCAAGATTTTATAGACCCCTGTCATATCCCCCTTCAATTGTCTCTTTTTTTTAAGCTGAAAATTCCAGTCATTTTAATCTCTCCTCTTGTTTCGTATCCCTAATCATTTTTGTTGCCCATCTCTGTCCCTTTTCCAATTCCGATGTATCTTTTTTGGGATGGGGTGACCAGATCTGCATACAGTATTCAAGGTGTGCACGTACCATGGATGTATATAGAGGCAATATGATATTTTATGTCGTCTTATCTATCCCTTTCTTAATGATTCCCAACATTCTGTTTGCTTTGTTGACTGCCGTTGCACATTGAATGGATGTTTTCAGGGAGCCATCCACAATGACTCCAACATCTTTCTGGAGTGTTAACAGCTAATTTAGACCTCATCATTTTGTATATATAGTTGAGATTGTTTTCCAGTGTGCATACTTTGCATTTATCAACACTGAACTTAATCTGCCATTGTATTGTCCAGTCACCGAGTTTTGCGAGATCCCTTTGTAATTCTTCACAGTCTCCTTTGAACTTAACTATCTTGAATACTTTTGTATCATCTGCAAATTTTGCCACCTCACTGTTTACCCAGTTTTCCAGGTCATTTATGAATATGTTGAACAGTAATGGTCCTGGTACCGACCCCTCAGGGATACCACTATTTGTCTCTCTCCATTCTGAAACTTGATAACTTATTCCTACCCTTTGTTTCCCATCTTTTAACCAGTTACTGATCCATGAGAGGACTTCCCTCTTATCCCATGATGGTTTACTTTTCAAAAGTCAGTTTAAATGAAATCCTTTTTTAATTTTTTTTTAGAAATCTAGAATTGTTATGTATTGTGGTGTATTTTGCATTATCCTTATGTTAAATTTGCATTATCCTAACAAAACATTTAATTTATTCATATCTCTCTTATATGTTCAGATCGAAGTGAAAATGAAAAGACAAAAAGCAGTACAACAATTTTTACACTTAAAGGCTTCAAAAACTAACCAAGGTGAAGGACACATCAAGAACCAAGACTATACCAACGTGTCATCTGAAGGATTAAGTGGTGTATCTACATCCAACCAGCCCGAAGCACAAATACAGCTACATACTGAAGAAACAGTGTCTCCAAAATCTAAAGGCAGTTCCCGATGTTTGTCGGTCAAAGTGTTCCCATTTATTGAAGTTACAGAAGATGGCTACTGGTGCAGCTCTTGAAAAAAGCTTATAAAGAGAGCTTTCCAGTGCTATAATTGGCAATAACAGAGGAGTTTGGTTTGTCAGACCGATCAGCATAGCCAATGCTGACAAACTACATGAAAAGGCAGCAAAACACCAGGCCTCTGGACTGCATCAACATGACGAAAGCTTTATAAGCCCACTTTCAAAGCCAATTTAAGAAGTACTTAATGAGGCTGTTAAGAATGCTGGAGACAACACAGTTCACACAAACAAACATGGCTGTGGCATCAGACTTTCTATTTAAGCAAGAGATACCACACACTACAAACTGGAGGCCAGTGCTAAATGCATTGTCACTTGTTCATCCTGAAATTGAACACTGGTGCCGAACAAGACCAGCGAATGCTCACTATCTTTCTGCAAGAAACTCAGCTGACTGGCTAGAAGCATGTGGTGCAACAGTGAAAGACTCCAGTTGAAAAAGGGAAGAGCTCTCTCACCACATTTGAAAAATTTGCGTACATGGCTGATGAATACACTGATGCAAATGGACATCAAGTATAAAGTCATTGTGTATGTTATCTTGATGTCAGTGGTAGGCCAGTAGATGCATTTCTAGATGTTAAAGTTATAGAAGACACATCGGCTGCATCTGTGACAACCCACATCTTAGAAGAGTTAAATGCTTGTCAATTGGACCCTAAACATATGGCTGCTTGTGCACTTAATGGAGCTGCAAGCTTCTCTGGAAGACATGGTGGAGTACAGGCTTTGCTTAGAGAAAAGTGCAATCCTGATCTCTCCTATACACACTGCAGAGGCCATCTACTCCAACTAGCACTAGTATGAGCTGCAGAATCTTCAAAAGACATTAAAAAAAGCTATACATTTAGTGTCTTTATTATATTCTTTTTTCAGCAAGAGTCCAAAAAGACTGAATATCTTGGAAAATATAGAAAATACATTGGGACTGAGGTTCAGATTAATCCAACCTGGGAAAACCCTCTGGCTTTCTCATGAACAATCCTTGGCGGCTGTTTTAAAATTACTCCAGCCATTATTACTGGCTTTGGAAAGTATCTATCAAGATGGGATGGATCTAAGTAGTGAGGCTGGTGGATTACTTTTGCTACTACATTCGGAGAAGACTATTGACATTCTCTCTCTCGTAAATCTACTGTTGAAACCACTTGGGTCATTAAATAATGCCATCCAGGCATCTGTGACATTAGTAGATTTTTATCCAGCAATAGAAGCTACCTTTGGATCAATCAGAGAGTTATCTATTGAAAGAGTACTGGAAGAAGCAAAGACTTCAGTCCAGAAGTTGACTAATGAAGGCTTTTATATCGAATCCTTAAGTGAAGAAGACACGAAGTGTTTTTTAAGACAACTGAAAAAATACACAAACTTGATTCTTAAAAATCTACAACAGCAATTTCTTGGTTCTACTGAGCCTCTACGTAAATTTTACAGATGCCTGTCTTATAAAACACCAACAGTTGAGTGGAGTGAGGCACTACCTGCAATGGGGCTGCCATGTGCTCAGGACAGAATAGAGAATTGAACACAGAATGAAATATCATACGACGAATGAATGAAGATTTGACTTCAACTTCTTTTCTGTCCTCACTAGTGTCTTGACTTGATCTTTGTGCTATGTTTCCTGGGATGAAAGAAGTAGGAATTCATCTCTTGCTACTCCCAATCACAACAGCTACAGTTGAACGTTCTTTTTCATCATTGAATAGAATTTTGTGTTCTGAAAGAAGTCGCCTTCTGCCTGATCATGTGAATGAACTAATGAGCATATCAATTGAAGGAATGGAAGTACCGGACACACGAGACGCCACCAAAGACGAAGACATTGCATTCAAGAAGTTCATTAACAGAGTTGTGCAAAATTATAATAAGAAACCAAGAAGGATGTAGACGTAGTGCTTTCTAGAAGGCTTGAGTAGCCAACTGTAATGTGTGTGCTAATTTTAAAACGAGTTAAATCTAATAAAATGGTCATGAAACATTTTTCAGTTTGTACTGTGGTGCCATGTAGTCTACCTTCACTCTCACGGTCTCACCCCTCCTCAGTCCTGACACTCCCCTCCAGTAAATTTGAAAAAAAACCCACCTTTTCAATTCCTGGGGAAAACACTTAGGGGGAGTGGTTCTGGGACAGGGTCTGTATGTGTGGGGATGGAGGGGTTCTGGAGCTGGGTCTGTGGGGGAGGGAGAGGAGAGAAGTGGGGGTGGTTTTACAGTGTGTTTTATGACCCTAACAGTAAAAGATTGTGCTGAGTGGCTGCACGCTGGATGGTGCCCAGCTTGTGCTGACATCTTGGCTTATGATGAATAGTCCTTGGTGGTTCCATTCTCTCATTAGATGTAAATTACTGATATTACACATCTCTGTGTATGTCATACACTTTTTAATGTTGCTTAGAACGCCCCATGAGAAAAAATCTTGATTGCAACATGTACAAATTGGAGCTCAACATTTTCTCACATATGTATAGATACCTAAAGGTTGGCCAGTATCTTCCGTATCCTGTTTGGTACAAGAGTATGATAGCAGTTTTATGAGATTTTATTCCTGGCAGGTATTGGGAAATACATTTAGTCTCAGAGCTGTCTTGCTGAGGCTGCTCCTTGGGGGGGAAAAAAAAGAAAACCCCCCCAATACTGATACGCATCTTTTCAACGTCTTGTTTTTCTACCAAACTAAGTTGAAATGCTTCTCATTTCTTTGGTTGTGATAGCATCCATGTTGCTGATAACACACCAGTAAAAATGTGCTTCCTTTTATTCTCTCAGATCTTCAAGATCCCTATATATTGAAGTGGGAGAAAGCCATAATTTAACTCTGCAGTACCATCAGCATCAAAACTTTCTTGTGCAATGTTCTGTTCAAAATTTCAGAATTGGCACAAAATAGAAATACCTTGAGCACTGGTGAACTTTTAGTTTCTAAATGAATGTACAAGAAGTAGCCCCTACTGCTGTTAATGTGGTTTTAAGAATTTTTTTAAAATTGTGGTTGTGGTTTAGCTCTACATACATATGTATCATATGTCAATAGGTAGCAAAGACAGAATTGGCCTTAAATATGCTCTTCTATGTATGAATGTAGGCTTTGGTATATTTTATTCCTTTCTTATTATTTCTGTAATTTCTTCATTTAAGAGTTTGTCCCTGTTCAATCTGAGTGTAGCAGTGCATCAAATGAGATGGCCCAAAAGATTCTGGGGCACCATCAGTTTCTAGATGGTAAACTGTCTTCAGAGAAAGAACTGTCTTTTTGTTTAAGTGTACTAGATGCGTAAGGCACTACAGAAATATTAAACCTAGAACGCTATGAGGAGGATATGTTCTACTAGATCAGGGATTGGCAACCTTTCAGAAGTGGTGTGCCGAGTCTTCATTTATTCACTCTAATTTAAGGTTTCGCGTGCCAATAATACATTTTAACATTTTTAGAAGGTCTCTTTCTAGAAGTCCATAATATATAAATAAAATATTGCTGTACGTAAAGTAAATAAGATTTTAAAAATGTTTAAGAAGCTTCATTTAAAATTCAATTAAAATGCAGAGCCCCCAGACCGTTGGCCAGAATCCAGGCAGCGTGAGCGCCACTGAAAATCAGCTTGCGTGCCGCCTCGGGCACGCATGCCATAAGTTGCCTACCCCTGTTCTAGATCTATACTTGAGATGTGAGACTTGCAGTTGAATTCAGATGCATGCTACTCAGTCCAACCTTCCATCAGTTCATGCTATACTTAATACCTAGTAGGCTACATCTAGACCAGTAAAGGTCCTGATGTCCTCTTGGTATCTTCTGCTACAACTCTGTTATCAATACACTGTATTTTAAACATTTTAATAACTTGGTTGAAATTTCAAGAGGCCGGGGTGAGCAGTAACAGTACGGTCCAGCTGTAGAATATTCCAACCATGTCAATAGTGCGTAGCTAGAAAGAATAGGGTTGAATGGCTAGTGGCTTTTCCTTCAGCAGTACTGATTAGTTAAAATTCCCCATAAGAAGTTGTGACTTACGGCAAGATAAACTCTCATTCTGCATCAAACCATTGTGTCCCTAGCCTCTGTTTGTTAGAGGGTGGGTGATGGATGGTAGAGAGATCACTTGATTATTATCTGTTAGGTTCACTCACTCTGCGGCAACTGGCATTGGCCACTGTTGGTAGACAGGATACTGGGCTGGGTGGACCTTTGGTCTGACGCAGTATGGCTATTCTTATGCTCTTATGATGAGAACACTTGAGCCATTTTCTGTTACAAATGGGCAACAATTGTTAGAAGGTGATAGGTCTCTGAAGACACCTATATAATAATGCATTCTGTTCTTTATAATTGTTCGGCTGTTAGATAAAATCACATGCAGTAGCATATCGTGCTACATACTGCACAAATCCTCTGGCAGCACATGCTTCCTTAAAATATGAAACTAAGTGATCTATGACTCTACCACGAGACTGGAATATGAGACTTTAAAAAAAAAAAAAGCCATATCAGCCTCTCATCTCTGACCAGTATGTAATATTTTTCCATAGAACCCCTGCCTCATTCAGTGCACAGAAGGGATGGTAATCACTGATGCCTGGCCTACATTTGGGGGGAATGGGGGATCAATTTAAGTTACACAACTTCAGCTAGGTGAATAACGTAGCTGAAGTTGACGTACCTAGATCTACTTACCGTGGTGTCTTCACTGCGGTAAGTCGACTGCTGACACTCCCTCGTTGACTCCACCTGCACTTCTTGCTCCAGTGGAGTACTGAAGTAGACGGGAGATCTCTTGTTGGTTAATTTACCGCATCTTCACTAGACGCGATAAATCGACCCCTGCTGGATCGATCACTCTGGAGGTAAGTGTAGACATGCCCTAAGAGAGCAGCTATTTAATATTTCTTTTTATCCTAATCAATAAGTGTATAATCCCATGCCTTATTTTCTGCAACATTCAAATCTTGAACTGGGTATAGCATTATTAAATCTCCTCATGGGCTTTTCCATGGGGCTCATCACTGGAGTAGCTGACAATGCTTCACAAACATGAGTTAATTTCTTCACAATATCCATGTGACGTAAGGGGGTATGTTTTTATTATCCCCATTTTACACATGGAGAGTGAAGTTCAAAATTGTCAAGGGTGATAAATGTTCAGACCACAGGTCCAGTTGAGTTGCAACTGAGAATGCTAAGCACTTCTGAAAATGAATCCCCAGGTTTGGCATATTAGGTACGCAGAAAATGAGGAACACAGTTAATGGCCCCCTGTGAAAATTTTGGTTTGTGACTTGCCCAGAATTTCACAGCTCACAGGAACTCCATGATAGAGGCAGAGATAATCACCACTCGGGAGAAATGGATTCTAAGGCAGCTGAAAAAACACCTTAATTTTTCTTTTTTAACCTGCTGCCTCATTTGCTGCATAACTTTCCACTTCTGCAATAGATGAGGTAGGGGTCCTACAGATAAGTCTCCTTCATTATACAGTCCTGGTTCATTTCCTGAGTACTGTCCATCCTGTGCATTGAATGAGATGGGGTCTGTCACACCACTTCAGTTATCTTTCACCAGCATTGTGTTTTGCTGTGGTGGTCTAGCAGGCCACCACCTGTAGTATTATTTACCATCCCCCAGCCATCTCTCCCACTTGTTTCTGGGGATGGGAACCGGACTAGCAACAGCAATTTGACTATCTCTGTCTTCCTTGGGCCCTCTGCTCTCCCCAGAGCTTTCTTCCTCTCAATTTATGTACTCCCAGCTGCTGGGGTTGCTTCCCTCTAAAATTATCTCCTCAGCCATAGCTCTACTCAGTTAATTCATCTCAATAAACTTATATTCGTGGGGATTTGAGTCTCAGGCATAGTCAGCTCCTGACTCAGTACATACTTTTACAGAGTCCTTTGGAAAGTATGATCATGTAATTAAAGACTGTCATAATGCCTAAGCAAAGGGGGGGCCAAATTAACTTTGTGCAGGCAACCTTAATTCTGGCATTTCCTCACTTTTGAGTGTTCAATTTTGCAATCTTAACATTCTTTTAATATATATAGTACAAATTTCTAAGTTTTAAAGAAAGCAAGCTGAAAAAAACAGAAACCATATTGACCACTACATGGGTCATGAGTAGAATTGGAATCTTTAGGACCCCCTCAGCATGGACCTCTTGCCACTTGAGCTAACTGTAGCAGTAGTAGGCTGTTGTCCTCTGTGACCTGGCCAGTAGAGGTTGATGAAAGACACAGCTATTTTCTACGCATAAGGAGGAATGATGATTCTCAAGAATTCTGAGTGCAGTTCAAAGTTCAGGAAGTGTGTGTTCTCTGGTGGTTATTTGATCTTTTTTATATCCTGTGCTCCCAGTGTCAAAAACCCAGGTGAGGCTGAATTAAGCTAATCATTTACTGTTTCCACGTGTCCGATGTAGAGAAAGTAAAACCCATGAATCTTCAGAGTAAGAGGGTGTTAGGTTATAAAATGACAAGATAATGCTTATCAGCAATTTCTTTAAGAATTTAGTTTTAAGCTTGGATTTTTACTTTGTCATTTGACTTTTAACATATAGCACTTGCAGTTAATTTTTGTGGCCCATATTCAAGAAACATCCCTATCCACAAAATCACTTAAGTGCCTGCTTAATTTGAACTCAGTAGAGCTCAAACACAGGTGCTTTCATGAACTGGGTCCTATAATGTAACATATACATTATATTGCCACAGAAATATGGAAGCTAGTTAAGTGACATGGCATTTTAATGCACTAGGCTTTCATTTTTTTAGACATTAGTTTGACCACTAGGAAAACCAATTCTTCAGGGACAGTTTTCCACATCACTGAACATAACTTGAAATCTTATCAAAATAGATGAATACTGGAATTGTTTTGACAGCACCATAGTGCATCCAAGCTATGTGGCCCACATCCTCAAAGGTATTTGAGGATCTCGGCTCATGTAAAATTTTGTTGAGGAACTGCATGTGCTTAGTTCTAGCCAATGCTGTCAGTATTTCTGTCAGTGACACTAAAATGCACTAAACGAAACAATCTCATGCAGTGTCTGGTTATTACCATGCCGTCATTGTTTGAACAATTGTATTATAGTTTAGAGTTTGGGGTTCAGTTATTATTTGGAATAAACTCTTATTTGTAAATATTTGGGGGAGATCTATATTTTATTTTTGTTTTACTTAGATTGTGTTTTACTGTAATCTGCTGTTGCTTCTGCTCGGTTCTGTAGTGAAATACTATAGGATTTCAATTACTCAAACACTAGAATTATTCATATAATTGGGAGTCAGTTTAAAGAAAAATACTGTAACAAAATGTTCAATGAAGGTTCCTCTTCTCCATCATTTGCTGAAACCATTTTATGGTTTATTTTTATTTGGCCTCAGCAGCACTTTCCATTGACCTGCAAGTCTTAAAGTTTTCTTTTATAATTTATACTTCTGTAGTGTCTGTGATTGTGAACACCCACCTTCTTCCCCCATACAGCCAGAACTATCACACTCTTCTTGTTTCCAGATCTGTCCATTATTGCCAAAATCCCTTGCACAGCTTTTCAACAAGAATTAATAAATACAAATGAATAAGAATCAGAGGAGTAGCCGTGTTAGTGTGGAATTGCAGAAGTGACCAAGAGTCCTGTGGCACCTTAAAGACTAACTAAAGTATTAGAGCATAAGCTTTCGTGGGCTAATACCCACTTGTCGGATGCATCCAACGAAGTGGGTATTAGCCCATGAAAGCTTATGCTCTAATACTTTAGTTAGTCTTTAAGGTGCCACAGGACTCTGTCACTTCTACAAATGAATAAGTGCCTTATAATTGGTAAGCAATTAACAAATTAGCAAAGTGACCTCATAAAGTCATAGATTCTAAGGCTACAAAGGAACATTACGATTATTCACTCTGACCTTCTGTATAACATAGGTTGTAGAGCTTCCCTAAAATAATTTAGTGTATATCTTTTTAGAAAACCATCCATCTTGATATAAAAATTGGTAGTGATGAAGAATCTGCCACAACCCTTTGGAAACTGTTCTGATGGTTAATTACTCTCTCACCCATAAACATTTATATCTTATTTCCAGTCTGAATTTGTCTAGCTCAGGGGTAGGCAAACTACGGCCCGCGGGCCAGATCCGGCCCACGAGACCGTCTGGACCGGCCCACCTGAGCTCCGGCGAGGGAGGCTGCTCCTGGCCCGCCCCCTGCCTTCCCCACTCTTCTGGAGCTCAGTGCGGTTGAACTCCAGCAAAGGAGGCTGCTTCCGGCCCCTCTTCTCTCCTTAAGCTCAGTTCCTGAGCTCCCGGCAGGGGAGGCTGCTGCTGGCCCCTCCCCTGCTCTCCCGAGCTCAGCACGCCGCACAGGGCTGCCTGCTCCTCCGGGAGAGCAGTGCAGCATGTGTAACGCCGGCAGGGCCGCCAGCGTGGTAAGGTCTGTGCAGCGGGGGGTGTGTGTGTATGTTAAGGGACAGGGAGTCGAGGGGGCTGTTGGATGGGATGGAGGTTCTGGGTGGGGAGCAGTCAGGGGAAGGGGGTGGTGGTGGATAGGGCATGGGAGTCCTGGGATGGGGGATCTGTCAGGAGGCAGCAGTGTGGGTAGGGGTCAGGGCAGACAGGGAGCAGAGGGAGTTGAGAATGGGGTGGGGTTCTGGGGAGGCAGTTAGTGTGTGCGGTCTCTTTAGGGGGCAGTCAGGGGATAAGGAGCAGAGGGGCTTAGATAGGGGGTTGGGTCCTGGGGGTGGTGGTTAGGGTGGGGAGTCTCGGGAGGGTGCAATCAGGGGACAAGGGGGGTTGAATGGGATTCTAAGGGGGGGCAGTCTGGGGGTGAGAAGTGGGAGGGGGTCAGATGGGGGCGGGGCCGGGCTGTTTGCAGAGACATAGCCTTCCCTGACCTGGCCCTCCATACACATTTTAAACCCCGATGTGGCCCTCGGGCCAAAAAGTTTGCCCACTCCTGGTCTAGCTTCAACTTCCAGCCATTGGATTGTGTTATAATGTTGCCTCCTAGGTCGAAGAGCCCATTATTAAAATTTTTTTCATCATGTAAATGTTTTCAGATTTTAATCAAGTCATCCCTCAACCTTTTCTTCGTTAGACTCAAGGAGCTGAATCTTTTTAGTTTATCTGTATAAGGTATGTTTTCTAATCTATTAATCATTCTTGTAGCTCTTCTCTGAACCCTCTCCAATTTATAAACATTCTTTTTGAATTGAATGCACTAGACTGAACACAGTTTAACAGCAGGGTCTCACCAGTGCCAGCTGCAGAGGTAAAATAACCTCTCTACTCCTACTCAGAATTCCCCTGTTTATGCATCCCAGGATTGCATTAGCTCTTTTGGCCATAGTGTCACAGTTGGAGCTGATGTTCAGCTGATTATCCATCACAACCCCCAAATCTTTATTCTGGTAAGCAATGACTCAGAAAGAGTTCCCCCTCCTGTAAGTATGGCTTACTTTGTTTCTAGATGTATGCATTTACCCTGTTAAGACACACGTTTGCTTGTGTCCAGTTTGCCAAGCAATCCAGATCACTCTATACCAATCACTTGGCGTCTTCATTATTTACCACTCCCCCTAATAAACTAAAATTGGCAAATTGTTTGCTAGACAGGGAAATGTGTTGGCTGTTCCTCAAATAGGCAGGTTCAGCTACTGGTGATTTTGGATAATTGGGGAGCCTACTCTAATAAGCATGTCTATTGCTATGGAAGTGATGGAGATCGTAATGTTAATTTCTACTATTTTTTTACAGTATCCGAGAGGACAAGTAGATGGGTTATGAAAGCACTAACACTTGTTCAAAAAAACACACATCTATTAATAGCAAACCTGATAAAAATTCTGCAAAACTTGTATTAGGTAAGTGGATTTGTTTTAGTTTGTGGTTTCCACAGTTAGTGTACTGTATGCATTAACCCCAGAAGGAGAATCATGGATTTAAGATAAAATTAGTTGAGCAGCTGAACAGAAGGAGCATGTTACATAACTGCATCATGCTTTGGGAACTCTGTTGGGGCCCAAAATGCTAGTACTATATTAATTTGAGAAGGGGTAGCATGTCAGCATGATATCTGTTGTGGAGTGTGGTGTGGACTTTGACATTTGCTGGATGTTTGAAGAGCAAACACAGGTATGTGTTGTGACAAGTGACTTGACTTCTGTGTTTGGAGACAGCAACACCCGTTCTCAGATTTGGAATCATTGTCTTGATAGTGTTAACCCTAAATGTTCACAAATCTTGATTCAGGCTCTCCAAAAAAGTATGAGGTTATCTTAAAAATCATGAGACATTTTTTTAAAAAAATGTTGGGCTGTTTGTTTACATTCCAATTTCTGAACTCTTAGGTATACTGGTGTCATGTTTTCCAGCTTTGTGTCACAACTGTGAGGGCCAGAAACTTTTATAATGAAAGCTCAGATTCTGTGTAATCACTTGATTCTAAGTACTGAGCTTCTAAGAAAAACAATAAATATGGTGAGATTCATGATGAAATTGTGAGAGTTGGCAACACTGTTGCCAGAAATGTTTGACTTCATTTAAGTCGTCTTCATTATGCCAAAAACAGAAGATAATTTTTCTCATACTAGATACAGTAATGTGTGCTGGTAAGATAGTGAGGGGATTAGAATTGCATGATTATCCAAAGGTAGTTCTTCGCATGTTCTTGTAATGCTTAGATAATTCTGTATTTACTTCTATAAAATTACTGTATTAAACTTCTTTAAAAGCTTTTGATTCTCGAGTTTCATGAAGATGGAGTTTCAAATATTCATTGACTGATGGTCAGTTAGTGACACCAAGTGGATTTATTAGGGAATAACATGTTTCATTGATGAAACATGCTGAGACATCTGTTTGTGCATGTAATGAAGGCATCAGTGGGAACTCCAGTTAAGGCTGAATTGAGATGTACACTTAGTTCAGGACTAAAATCCTTCTGTTTCACAGTTCAGTGAGTAAAAATAGTTTCCAAATTTGGCAGAGGACAGTTGAATTTTCTATGTAGAAAGAATTTTCTTTGCAGAAGAGATATTTAATCATGCTCTCTTTTTTTCAAATTTTGCCCTGACAATCTTGAAGGCTTTTGAGGGTGAGGGAGGCATCATTTAGGGAGAGCAGGAGGGGCATCTTCCCCCCCTATTTCATACCACATTATAATTTTACGAACAGTGCACATCTGAACGTGAAGTTTGTGCAGTCACATTCTTTTTGCTGATTTTCCCAGCCTGTTCCTACAAATTCCATAATCCATGGCCACCATCTCATGGCACTCTTCACTTCAGCAGGAAATTTATTAGCTCATGGTGCCAATTCTTGTGTTGAAACAGTCCAGTGTCTACATACACACTGGTGGAGGTTGGAAGAATTCTGCTTTTTAGACATGATCTGTCCTTTCTGGTAAGCATGTTTTTTAAAACAATGTGTCATTTGCTCTCTTTGATTAAAAAAATAATCAATTTAAGTTGCTTACATCATATCGCATTTACAATGACACCTGTACCACCACTTTAGAGGAATATTTTATCATCTTTTTTTAAAGAAAGGCCCCTGACTGTGAAAACTAGGACAGTGAAGAACCATCCTTTAGGAAGCATTTGCTCAGATCATTTTCAAGTAACTTTGTCCTGCACTCAACACAGAAAAACAAACAGGATAATGATCCTTGTGCCATCAATGGCCACCAACTACACATGTAAGGATGTCCTGCGTGCCCAGACATCACCAGCAGAGGCAAAAAGTTTTAAGAGTTTACCTGTTCGTGATACAAAAAACATCTCCACAGCTTATTTCATTGCACAAAAAGGAACCACCAGTACAGCCTAAGGTGGATTCATATCCTACAAATGGTGGATGTTTCAACTTTAATTGGTTTTCTTTGTACCCCTTTATTGAATACTCAGTTGTAGAGGATTCTGTTTTTTGTTTTCCGTGCCATCACTTTGTTGCTCAAAGCACAATTGGACTAGGAGAACAATTCAACAACAGAACATTCATTGAGCGTAGCTTTAAGAAATGGGAAGATTTTCACAGTTTGTTAAAACGACATGCATTCAGTTACAGGCCTAAGGCAGTTTTCATTTCATGGTAAAACTAAGTGAAACTTAGGATCAGCAGTTCGAAAAGTATTGCAGATCAACTTGTTTCCAGTCATCAGGCTGCCATAGCTAAAAATTGCCAGTATATGAAAACACTTTTAAAGGTATCCATGCTCTGCATGGTATTGCTTTTCCAGGGCACGATGAAATACATAACTCTAGCAAACAAGGGAATTGCATGGAAATTCTTGAGCTGGTAGCTGCCACTCAGCCCCGCCTTTTGAATCGTATGGACATTGTGATCCACTGTGTCTGGGACAACCCTTACTGGAAATGACAAGCTCAGGGCAGGCTGCAACAGGGAGAGCAGATACTTCCAAGACTAGTGGGCAATCCTGAAGTCACACTCCCCAACCAGTCACAAATTGTTCTCCTGATCCCCCACACTGGTTACTAAGAAGCTGAAAAAGGATATCACATCCCCTTTATTGCATTCCAGTTCTCTGGCTCCAAGTCAGCACATAGGTACAGTACAGTGAGAAATTATTTAAACTCTGCTCACATATACAAAATGTTCTTCTGACCCCAAAGGGTCAGCCACATTACCAGGTCAATATCGGTTTGGATCTTACTCAAAATACCATGCTGCCAGCCAATCCTTTAGTATCTAAAACTAAAGGTTTATTATAAAGAAAAAAGGAACAAGAGATGTTAAATGGTAAAGCAGTCACATACATGGACTTTGAATCTTCGTATATGTCAGGTTCCTAGCTGTATTGGTGAGTTTACTGGCTTGAAAGTCCCTATTGAAAGTCCCCACAGCTTGGGTGGATCATTCAGTGCTTTGTTCAGTGCTTCATTTGTAGAAAGGTTACTCCAGAGGTAAGAAGCAGGACTGAATACAAAATGGAGAAGATGCAGCTGCCTTTTATGGTCTTTTGCCATGTGGCGTGTGCTTCCTTTGTTCCAAACACAAGCTGCCCAGCACATGGCCTGGAAGCCTTAGAATTCTATCCATATGCATGCCCCTGCATGCCTTGCTGAGTCATAAGATGTATCCTTTGATCCTTTCAATGGGTTAACTGTACAGCTGATGATCCACCATGTGCCATCAAGCAGGCTAGGCAGTGCTGATGCCAAACTGGGGGTGTCACCCAGAAGCATAGCACAAGTTTGAAATACAGACGAACATATCTATAACTACACTGTTCTACAGCCAAAATGCTTCTGAAATAAATGTAGTCAAACTTTACTAATTCTGGGTCACTGAGAACGAAAATGATGCTTAAAATTGTTCATTGGCTCTAGTTTTCAAGATATGCTATTGGGTCAGTATATACGACCCTTGACATGGGAATGGCGGAGGATAAGTGAGTTATAAAGGGAAGGGATCTCAATTTAGACCAGAAATGACTAAAATACATCTTTGACTGGATCTATGAATAAATCTATGACTGGGTTTGGACAGTATTTGCTTTTTAGGCAAAACAATGAATGATGCAATCTGAAGCTGGTATTGCGTCATATATGATATGAATTGCATCATGTTATTCTTAGAAGTCATGGAGGATGCAATCATAACGAAGCTTACATCACTCTGCTGAACAAATTGCCCTGTATCAGCTCTAGAAATCATACAGTGTTGTGCTCTCTTATTTGTCAGTGTTTGATTTTGCAAAGGGACGCGTTTCTGTTTAGCCAAAGTGAGCAGTGATGCCTCGTACTTGTGTGAACAGTGCAGATAACTTCTGCTATGTTTGTGGTGAAGTGACTTTTGCATCACAAAAGCGCAGTCTAACCACTATGGTTAAGAAAGACTATCACCTTTATTTTGACTGCAAAATTGGAGATCAGGACAAGAGGTGGGCCCCACACATGTGCAACAAATCTTCGCCAGTGGTTGAACAGGAAAAGGAAATCTATGCCTATTGCAGTGCCAATGATTTGGAGAGAGCCAACAGATCGTACCAGCAATTGTTACTTCTGCATGGTGCCTCCAGTTGGGAAAGGTGTGTCAAAGAAGAAAAAGTGGACTGTGCATTATCCAAACATTCCATCAGCTATACGCCCAATACCCCACAGAGAAGGACTGCCGGTTCCTGATGCACCAGAATCATTCTCACTTGAGTCAGATGAGGAAGAGGATGAAACTTCTGGTCCTGAACCATCAATGTCACAGGACCCACATTTTTTTCCCATCCTCCTCCTCTGAACCACACCTCATAACACAAGCTGAACTGAATGACCTTGTCAGGGATTTGGAACTACTCAAGAGTAAGGCAGAGCTGTTGGGCTCCAGACTACAGCAGTGGAATCTCCTGGCAGGTGATGTTAGGGTTTCCATGTTCCGTGATCGTCAAAAGGATCTTGTCCCATTCTTCTTCATGGAAGGTGATCTTGTAGCCTGCAACAATATTGATGGTGTGATGGCAGCCCTCAACATCGTTCACGATCCACATGAGTGGAGACTCTTCATTGATTCATCGAAGACGAGTCTTAAAGCTGTTTTGCTGCATAATGGCAATGTTTTGCCATCAATTCCAGTTGGTCATGCAGTCCATATGAAGGAAAGCTATGACAACATGAAACAACTTTTGAGGTGCATAAACTATGACCAACATCAGTGGCAGCTTTGTGGCGATTTGAAGGTTGTTGCTCTCTTGCTTGGTCTGCAGACTGGATACACAAAGTACTGCTGTTTTCTCTGCGAATGGGATAGTCGTGCAAGAGATTCCCACTACATCAAGAAAGATTGGCCACTCCGACAGTCATGGGAGCCTGGTAGGAAAAGTGTTCAGCATCCACCACTTGTTGAATCAAGGAAGATTTTGTTACCACGCTTACACATCAAGCTGGGTCTGATGAAGAACTTTGTCAAGGCCATTGACAAAACACAAGCAGCTTTCAAGTACTTCCGTGGAAAATTTCCAAGGTTAAGTGAAGCTAAGATAAAGGAAGGTGTCTTTGTTGGTCCTCAGATTCGTGAACTTCTTCGAGATGATGCATTTGACCATGCACTGCGTGGCAAGGAAAAGACGGCACGGAAAGCCTTCCAGTCAGTGGCAATACATTTTCTCGGAAACAACAAGGCAGACAACTACAGGTTGTTGGTGGAAAACCTCCTCAAGGCATACAAAAGCCTTGGTTGCAACATGTCACTAAAGATACATTTTTTTGCACTCTCATCTAGATTTTTTTTTTTCCACCGAACAGCGGAACAGTGAGCGACGAGCACGGAGAGCGATTTCACCAGGACATAGCGTTTCTCCATTGTTGCAGTCAGGGCAAATGGAGTCCATCAATGCTTGCAGACTATTGCTGGACAGTGACAAGAGATGCTCCATTTGATGAATACAAGAGACAAGCCAAGAAGCGCCAAGTAGACACTGAATAGGACTAAACTATGTACATAATAGTTTTTTGCCTTTTGTTTCATAATACATTTTATTTATATAACCCTTTTGCTGATTTTTAAAGTGTTACATAAACAGGACAGGAGAAATATTATCATGTAAAGCAACCCTAAACACATGAAAAGACCTAGGTTTACAATTTATGATTAAAACTCTACTATCTACACAATCTACATAGACATAAAATGTAAAAACTTAAATATCTTAAACAGTAGCCAATCAGTTGTTTTAATTGTCATATTTGAATTCAGCACATCAAAATACATAATAAATATCACATTTTATCTCTGAAGCAGACGACTTCTAAAAAATTGTAGACCAGTGCTATAATACAAAGGTCATAAAAATATATAAAGAAGATTATACTTGGCTAATTATAACATTTCTGCAGATATCTTACGTGGCATACTCATTGCAATTTTACAATGTTGTTGTTCATAATATTCTAAAGTGTTCCACAAATTCCATACAGCATCACAGACACTGTACCTCTCACCAATACCAGAATGCAGCAGAAGCCCTGAGAGAAAGCATTGTTGAAGCGGTTGGAGAAGTCAAGTATTTTTCTGTCCTTGCTGATGAAACTAAAAATGCATCAGAAAAAAGAACTCTCTCTCCTTTTATTCTATCGAAAAGGAATCATTCAGGAAAGAGTTCTGGGCTGCTTCCATGTGGAAAATCTAAATGCTGAATCTGCTTAAAAATGACTATTGAAGAACTACAGCATTTGAAGCTTGATATTAATTACATTGTTGCTCAGTGCTATGATGGAGCTTCTATCTGGACGGGCATTTAGCAGGAGTACAAGCTCAAGTTCAGGAAAGAAGTATGCCTACCATTTATGTGCACTGCCATGCTCACAGGCTTAGTCTTGTCATTGCAGATACATATTCAAGCATTACCCAGTATCAGGAAGTCTGTGCATTTGCCAAGGAACTGCACATCTTCTTTAGTAGTAGTTACAAGCACCATGAACTCCTTAGGCACAGCTAGGCCAGAAGGTACTTGAGCTAGGCACAGTATGTGAAACTTGCTGGTTGTATCAGCATGACTCGCTATGAAAACTGCATGCAAATTATGGCTGGAAGCCATTTCAATTCAGAGAGCTGATGGACCATAAGTTAGCTCTGCAAAGGACTTGATGGTAAGGCTACAGAACTATCCCTTTCTATTGAAGCTCTTGGTTTTGGAATTAATATTCAAAATTTTGAATAGTGGTTTAGAGGAACTGCAGAATAAAAAACTGAATTTATGATGTGCCATGGAATTAGTAGCAAGCAATGCTGCTATTCGTTAAGAAATGAGAACATCTGAAAGCAAATGGAAAGAACTATGTGATGAAGCTGAGATCATTGCCAAGGAACTTTGAAACTACGAGTCCGGGTCAGGCAGTTGGAACTGAACAGGACAGCAACACAAAAAATGGCAAGAAGACTTACCATAGTATCCTCCAAGCTGTCCTTTTTTTTTGTTTCCAGTACACTGAATCAGTCATTGACACATGATTTTCCCAAGAGCACTCAAAATCTACAGAATCTGATTTTTACTTTCCTGTTCTAGACAGAATTATTGTTGAGCTTGATAGAGGATTCACCTTCAACTCCAATTTGCTTTCTGCACTAACTGCTTGTTACCCAAAAAGTGAAAAGATTCTTGATTATGAGAAATAGAAAATACTTGCAGATCAGTATGGATCAACAGGCACCAATTTTTGTGATCTGGATGCTGAAATCAAAGTTGCCAAGAAGCACATTGCACCAAAAAAAATTGACTTCAATTTCTGAATTCTGGAATGTTCTCAATGACACACCAAGGGGTTACCAGCGTTTGCTGTCTATTGTAGATATTGTGTTGAGCCTTCCAGTCTCCACTAGACCTTTATTCATTTTTGTTGCTCTCCTCCTGGACTTTTTCCAATTTGTCCACATCTTTCTCAAAGTGTTGTACTCCGCACTGGACATAATACTCAAGTTGAGGCTTTATCAGTGCTCACTAGAGTGGAAGAATTACTTCTCGTGTTTTGCTTGTAACCTGCCTGCTAATACATCGAAGAATGATGTTGCAAAACAAGTGAACAGTATCACAGTGTTGACTCACTTAGTTGTGATCCACTATCTATAACCTTCCAGATCCTCCTCCTGCAGACTCCTTCCTAGGGAATCATTTCCCATTTTGTATTTGTGCAGTTGATTGTTTCTTCCTAAGTCTAGTACTTTGCATTTGTCCTTATTAAATTTTATCCTTTTATTCCGACTATTTCTCCGGTTAGTCCAGATCATTTTGAATTTTAATCCTGTCCTCTGAAGCAGTTGCAACCCCTCCCAGCTTGATATCATCTGAAAACTTTAACTACACTTTCTTTGTTATTATCCAAATCATTTATGAAGATATTGAATAGAACTAGACCCAAGACAGATCTTTGTGGGACCCCACTTAATATGCCTTTCAGCTTGTTTGTGAACCATTGATAACTACTTTCCAAGTACGCTTTTCCAACCAGTTGTGCAGCCACCTTTATAGGAGGTTCATCTGATTCTAAGATGTATTTCCCTAGTTTGCATAAGAAGTCATGTGAAATAGAATCAAAAGCCTTACTAAAGTCAAGATATATTATGTCTACTGCTTCCCCTCTATCCATGAGGCTTGTTACCCTGTCAAAAAAGGATATTAGGTTGGGTTGACACATGTTCTTGACTGTTATTTATTATCTTATTTTTGTCTAGGTACTTAGATTGTTTGCTCCTTTATCTTTCCAGGTATCAAAATTAAACTGCCTTGTCTGATTCCATTGGTTGTCCTTATTCACCTTTTTCTTGATAGGTACTATAGTTGCCCATTTCCGGTTCTCTTGGATCTCTTCTGTTCTCCACATGTTCTCAAAGATAATCGCTAATGGCTCATAGATCTCTTCTGCTGGTTCCTTAAGTATTCTAGGATGTATTTCATCAGGCCAGCTGATATGAAGACATCAAACTTGTCTAAGTAATTCTTAACTTGTTCTTTTCCTATTTTAGCCTTAGATCCTATCCTGTTTACACTGTTGTTCATTATGCTGCCCAATCACTGCTAATTTTTTGGGTGAAAACTAAAGCAAAAAGGCATTTAACACTTTGGCCATTGTTGCATTTTCTGTAATTGTCTTTATTAGAATTTTCTGTTGCATAGTCCTCTGGAGTCAGGTGCACAGCTGGCACTCTACTTAATAGCAATGTCATTCTTTAAATATTTAAAGTTTTCTGAATTAAAACTTCCTTTGTTTATTTAAGCATTATTGCAATCACTTAATATTTTTTGCAGAGTGGATCTGGCCTAATTGTCTGAATTTTGTTCTGTGTGTGTCTCTCATGTAGTCTTATTATGGAGAGCCGTCCTTTCCTGTGCTGCTTTGTGATCCCATTTGCTGCTATTAACTCTCCTTTTCTAGTTCATGTTTTTATATCAGTAGGTCTCCAACTTGTGCTTCACCTTCTATCCAGTTTACCCTTCCCTGTACTTCTACTCTGCTAATTTTCCTGCTCAGCTATAACGTAAATAGAGATGGCCAGAATTAGAATGATGAATTTGGGCCAGGCTATATATCTGAATTTTCTTTATCCATGCCTATACGTACAATTTTTGTTTCACATCAAATCCAAAACTAGAAGGGGATATGTACCCCAGACTGGATGCAACCAAAATTCAAATGAACTGACTTTCTAAAACTTCCATTTTCTTTGGAGCAAAGTTGCACAATATTTAGTTGGTGCTGACTAACCTGAAACTTAATCTAAACTTAATCCAGATGCAAACACCATTTTCTTGGTCCATTTCTGTGAATCCTGCATAGTAAAGAAGAAACAACTTCATATTCTGTATTGATGGGAATGTTTCTAAGCAAAAAGATTAGGGTACAAAACTGTTCTCATTCCCTTCTTATACAGACTCGTAGACTTTAAGGTCAGAAGGGACCATCGTGATCATCTTGTCTGACCTCTTGCACCTTGCAGGTCACAGATCCTCATCCACCCACTCCTGTAGTAGAGCTATAACCTCTGGCTGAGTTACTGAAGTCCTCAAATCATAATTTAAAGACTTCAAGTGAACAGAGAATCCACTATTTACAATAGTTTAAACTTGCAAGTGCCCCCTGCTGCAGAGGTAGTTTTCTTTCCCCCCGGTTCTCATTGAGCCTCTAGTTCAGGGTTTTTCACCTAGTGGGTTGGGACCCAAATTTGGGTTGCCAGAATGTTTTAAAGGGTTGTGTGGCAGCTCTTGTGGCTCCTATCTCATGCTCCAGGCACTGCAACCTGTGGGGTCCCAGTGCCGCCACTCAGGTTTGCCCCAGTCATCATGATGTCAGGAGTCCAGGTAGACCAAATTTGAGTGAGTGTCACTGCAACACTGTGAGCCAGGTCGTAATGCCACTCAAAGAAATTTGGTCCAATCAGGGGGCTAAGGCCAAATCTGAGTGGCACTGCAACCCCAGAGGCTGCAATCCCTGTGGCAGAGAGCCAAGTCTAGACAGCCCCACAACACAGGAACTGCCACTGTGGGGTGAGTGCCAGACAGGATCCAGCCACTCGGGGGCAGGATCCAATCAGAACCACCCCAGGACTGCTACCCCCAGACTATGGCTTGTCATGACCAAGAAAATAAACATTTACAAATGGGTCCTGAACCCAAAAAGGTTGAGAACCAGTACCTGTACCAAGCCTATTTGACTTTCTCCTTGATGCTCTGCTGGTTGTCTGATTTACAGTTTTCCTCTTACTGCCTCTGGTACCTAAGCCTACTTCCCTGCTCCTTTTTCCTATCCCATAAGAATGGCTGTACTGGATCAGACTGAAGTAACCTGTCTACCGACAGTGGCCAATGCCAGGTACCCCGGAGTGAGTGAACCTAACGGGTAATGGTCAAGTGATCTCTGTCCTGCCATCCATCACCCCACTCCAACAAACAGAGGCCAAGGACACCATTCCTTACCCATCCTGGCTAATAGCCATTAATGGACTTAATCTCCATGAATTTATCCAGTTCTCTTTTAAACCCTGCTATATTCCTAGCCTTCAAAATCTCCTCAGGCAAGGAGTTCCACAGGTTGGCTGTGTGAAGAAAAACTTCCTTTTATTTGTTTTAAACCTGCTGCCCATTAATTTTATTTGGTGGCCCATAGTTCTTATATTATGAGAACAAGTAAATAACTTTTCCTTATTCACTTTCTCCACTCATAATTGTATATACCTCTATCATATCCCCCCTCAGTCTCCTCTTTTCCAAGCTGAAAAGTCCTAGCGTCTTTACTCTCTCCTCATATGAGAACTGTTCCAAACCCCTAATCGTTTTAGTTGCCCTTCTCTGAACCTTTTCTAATGCCAGTATATCCTTTTTTGAGATGAGGAAACCCCATCTATATGCAGTATTCAAGGTGTGGATTTATATAAGGGCAATACGATATTCTCCTTCTTATTCTCTATCCCCTTTTTAATGATTTCTAACATCCTGTTTGCTTTTTTTGATTGCTGCTGCACGCTGCGTGGATATCTTTAGAGAATTATCCACGATGACTCCAAGATCTTTTTCCTGATTAGCTGTGGTTAAATTAGCCCCCATCATATTATATGCATAGTAGGGGTTATTTTTTCCAATGTGCATTACTTTACATTTATCCACATTAAATTTCATTTGCCATTTTGTTGCCCAATCATTTAGTTTTGTGAGATCTTTCTGAAGTACTCCACAGTCTGCTTTGGTCTTAACTATCGTGAGCAGTTTAGTATCTTCAGCAAACTTTGCCACCTCACTGTTTATCCCTTCCTCCAAATAATTTATGAATAAGTTGAATAGAATTGGTCCTAGAACTTACCCTTGGGGAACACCACTAGTTATCCTTCTCCATTCTGAAAAATTTACCATTTCTACCCTTTGTTCCCTGTCTTTTAACCAGTTCTCAGTCCATGAAAAGATCTTCTCTCTTATCCCACAACAACTTAATTTATGTAAGAGCCTTTGGTGAGGGACCTTGTCAAAGGCTTTCTGGAAATCTAAGTACACTCTGTCCACTGGATCTCCCTTGTCCATGTGTGTGTTGACCCCTTCAAAGAACCATAATAGATTGGTAAGACATAATTTCCCTTCATAGAAACCATGTTGACTTTTGCCCAGCAATTTTGTTCTTCCATGTGCCTGACAATTTTATTCTTTACTATTGTTTCAACTAATTTGCCTGGTATGGATGTTAGACTTACCAGTCTGTAATTGCTGGGATCATCTCTAGAGTCCTTTTTAAATATTGGTGTTACATTAGCGATTTTCCAGTCTTTGGGTACAGAAGCTGATTTAAAGGACAGGTGACAAACCATACTTAATAGTTCCACAATTTCACATAGGTGAATGGCATCTGGTCCCTAGGACTTGCTACAGATAAGTTTATCAATTAATTCCAAAACTTCCTCTAGTGACACTTCAATCTCTGACAATTCCTCAGATTTGTTGCCAAAAGATGGCTCAGGTTCGGGAATCTCCCTAACATCCTCAGCTGTGAAGACCGAAGCAAAGAATTCATTTAGTTTCTCTGCAATGACTTTATTGGGTTTATCTCTTAGCCTTTACTGCTGTTTGGCTGGATCACACTCTGAAGACATGTTGTGAGGAAGTAGAGATGGAACTGGACTTGCTGAATGACAAATATTTATGTTTTCTCCTCCACCCCCACATTATTTGTCTGTTCCTCCCTTCTGCCCCTTAGGAGTGGTAATTTTTTCTCTTATACAGGTACAAAATCTCCCTCTAGATTCATTTTTACTGCCTTTGACATGCTACTTGAAACTTAGACCCAGCTGATTTGTTTGGAAGGATGAAACAAATGTCTCTACTGCATTCACCATTGTGATTCCCTGTTGTTGCACAAACCATACAATTAACTGTCTCTTGCATGTTCTCAGTCTCATCTTTGCACTTTCCACAAAGCCCCCTATGCCTGAAATTCCCTCCCTGCCTGATATGCCATGCCTCTATCCTCTTCACCTTCAAGTCTCTCCTTAAAACATATTTCCAGTAAACCTACCTCTCTGTAGTTCTCACCTCAGTAAGATTAACAAAATCAATTGCAGTATTTACAAATAGCACAAAATCATTGAAATTCTCAAAGCATATACTTATATTTACCTCTGCTCCTTTTTTCTTTCTTTTTTTTTTTTTTTTTTTTTTGCATCTTATCCCCATCCTAAATTTTTTGTTGTCTGTTTAATTTGTAAGTTTGGAGCTGGAACTCTTTCTCCAGTTGTTCGTAAAGTATGCTGGCACCCCTTTCCGTACAAGGAATTGTAATATACTGAGTAACTGTCTACTTGTGCTTCCTTTTACTGATTAGTAGACTTGGCTGATTCACCTTGTTTTCCCACTAGTGCTGATGACATGGGAAGTTCCAGAAAGCATTATGCTGTGAGTAAAAGTGGAGCATATTGTGCAAATGCTAATGTGTTCTCCTAAACCAATGCTGTGCTTGGTGTTTTCATTGTAAAATGCAAACCACACATTTGTTGCAGCTGTGTGGACCTCTTGACATTGGCCAGTGATTGCTTGTTTAGTTTTCATTTTCACTTTTTTTTCTTCTAATAATTGTGAAAGTGAGGGAATAAGGATTTGTTTACATTGCTGACAGTGGGAAAGAATTGAGCATGGTTCCACATACAGTTGTTCAAACTGCCTGCTGTGTTTGGGTTTTGACCCGCAGTGAGCTGGCTGCCAAATCTATAGTTGTTTTCATTTTTAATAAATGCTTCTATTCGCCTATTGATAAGTTACTCTTACATACTTTCTAAGATAAACAGCTCATTTCTCTCATTTTCCACTATGTATTTTGGAGAGGAGGTGTGATTTTATTTGTATACATTGTTGTACTGACATTCCTTTTTGGGAACAAGGGAAGAGTAACAGAATCGCACAATTCCCACGAGCCATTCTAATAAGAGAAGGAATCTACTTTATGAATAACTGGGTTATTTTTTGAAAATCTTGGTGGATTAAAATGACTGATCTGTTTACTTTAGCTGGGGAAATGCTGTTTATAACTATCATGCCAAGCACAGAACATTACAATGTAAGTTTTGATAATACTACATATTAGCCCTGCAAAATAGACAAATATTTATTTTATTTCTTTAGAATTCTAATGTACCTATCCCAGACACTTTGGTACCTTTGACACTTAAAAAATGTAAGGGAAAACCAGAAGCAAACTCCACACACCAGAAATATACTACTATTCTATACATCAAAAAGATATCACCTTCCCCTCCCCACTCCCCTTCTTTCAGTATTCCCCTTCAGGGGACCATTCCATCCTCCCTCTACTCTCCCCTGCCCCCAAAAGACAGTAAAAAGATGAGCTTTGCAGAATACCCTGAAAGTCCACAGACTTAGGCTGTTTCAGATTGGTAGGTGTAAAAGCTTGAAAGTGAAAAGGTATTTTCACAGAAAATGCCCTGCAAGAAGCTTCTACTCTCTCAACCAAGGAAGCGGAAGCTTGAATGCCTCTGCTGATCTCAACTGTTGCAGTACAGCATAGGGGCGTGGGTTTCTCAGGTAAGCAGGCCCCAGGCCCTTTAATAGGTCTTTATAGGTCAAAATTCATATGTTAAAGTGCTCCCAGAAACCAAAAGGTGAAGATAATGAAACACTGGTGAAATGTACTTGATGTGAGAGAGACTCCTTAAAACGTAGACTCTTGGTTCTGTACTCGCTTTAGCTTCTGAGTGGATTTAATAGTTAACTAGTTAAGTGGGGAACACATTGTAATAGTTTGATAGGGAGTTGGCAAAGCCATAGATAAGAGGCCAAGTCCACATCCAAAATACAAGGTCATAACTTCTTGGTTAGCCACAAGTAAAAGAGAGCTGTGCAGCCACTGCTGTAACTCGATCATCCAACAATAACTGAGACTCCCATCAGATTCCGAGGTAGCAAATACAAGTTACAAATGATGGCCAAATCCATTCAGTCACATCTTCCATTTGCTTTCCCCAGTTAACCAGCATGACCTGTGTCTTTACTAAATGTTGTTGTTCCACCTTACCCTGGCACTAGAAAAGGCATTCATCTGCACCACATGAGTTGGAAGAGAGAGAAACATAAAGCTGGGTTTCATCCTGAAGGCACCACAACCAGTGCTTCCTTATTCTGTTTCTAATGGCCTTGTATTCAATCCAGAACCCTGCACCAGAGTACATGGAGTGAAGAGGAGTAATTGCCTAAGACTACCTCTAAGATTTCACTGGAGATAGAAACAAAGCTGTACAAGCGCAGCCTTGGCTGCTCCATGCAGTTTGCACTTTGTAATGAACTGTATTAGACAGTTCACTTTATAATACTGCTATGGACACTTTTTTCTCATTGATCACCACAGGTAGTCATTATGCATACCCATATTCACAGAGGTCAAGGAACTCTGAGGCAACTAGATAGTGTGAGGGCTGTTATAACACAACCTTTCAATAATCTTAACCATAAACTAAAAGGAAGATTAGATACAGAGCAGTGATGAGCCATATTGTCAAGGTCAGAACATGGCTTTCTGAACATAGCGCATACTCATGTTTTCTGAAGAGAACCTGGCAGCTGCCCTCTTTAAGGGAGGCATTGTTGTATTAATTTAGATGGAATAAACGGGCCAGAGATGTTAACATAACCCAGTTAGTGTCCAACATTAAAGTGTTAAACATGGTTAGGTACACAGAGACCTCAGGCTGCTTTGCACCTTGGCAAACACCATTTAAAATCCTTTAACCTTGTATTGAGACACAGAAAAGAAGAAAACACAGTGAAAGCATTTGAAATGTAAAATATTAAGTAAGGCTTTCATTTTAACAACATCCCGTTCCTGTTAGCCTGAGAGAGTTTTTTTGAAGGAACCTCTCCTTCCCAACCCCCTTGTTTGACAGTCTCTTAGGTGGTGTCAAAGATGGTAATAACTGTCCTATCTGGAAAAAGAGAAGAAATTAGCAGAGATGGCCTGGAGCTGCTGTTGTTGCTGCTGCTGTTAGTAAAGTTTGGTCCTGTTTCATCCCAGGTGGTGGTTTGGATTCAGCAGAGCCAGTAGAAGTGGTGATGTTATCTAGGTACCTCTCTCTGACCCAGTCTGATCAGGACGTCACTTAGCATTAGACAGAAGATCTAGGGTCTTAGGAAGGCTCCAAAGTCTTCAAGTATCGAAAAAGGGAGTGCTTAGAAGAAGAGCCCACACCCCATTATTTTGTCCATCAGGAAGGCCTAACAACCGACACACCAATTTTGGTCAATTCATTTCTGATTCCACATCCTTTTTTTAAAAACCAAGTATGATTTCAACACAGTCCTTGAAGTATCACTGTGGCCTATTATGTTTGGACTAATTTAGTGTCTTTGTCTGGTTCTCATGCACCTGTTTATAACATTCTTTACTGAAAGCAATTCTTACAACTGAGCTTACAGTTAGGGTAAAGTTGTTAGCCCAGATATTACAACAACACTTACAATCAATGTTCTTACTGCTTCCCTGCTAACCTTCACCTGCCAAGAAGGACATAGATCTGATGCATAGGTTGTGTCATGAGCTTTCGTTAGTACCTTAGAGAGGTCTACGGTTAAAATTCAAGTAGTGATGATATAGCATTTGTTGTCCCCAAGATATTGTCCTGCTTCCCCAGAAGTGAAAAATTTGGTCCAGATCTTAATGTATAGGGAATATTTTTTTCTACTTGGTGTTCTCAGTACAAGATGAGGCTTACATATATATATGTGTTGTATGCTAGAGATAGATGATGAAGGTGTAAATCAGGACTTAATACATTAGTCTTTCTCCTTTACTTAATTGGAGAAGCTTTAAGCATTATGAATAAAAATGAAGCCACCTGTCCCATATTTCTTTGTAATGATTGTGAGTTGTGTTCAGGATTCTTGTAGATTTGGGGAGTGAGCAACCAAATTAAACAATAAGACTCATCCACCCAGTATGTTGCTGTGTGCTCTTGTGGGGTTGGTCAGCCAGCTGCATATTTTGAAAACTCTAATGGTGCCAGTAAAGATACGAACAAAGTGGTGAGAGTCCAGAGGAGAACAACAAAAATGATAAAAGGTTTAGAAAACATGACCTATGAGGAAAGATTGAAATAATTGGGCATGTTTAGTCTAGAGAAGAGAAGGTTGGCCCGGTGTTTTTGGGGGGGAGGGAGGGCGCAGACGAGGACACACGCCAGAGCCTTGAAATATGTAAAAGCCTGTTTTAAACAGGGCTGTGGTCATTTGTTCTCCATGTCCACTAAGGATGCGGCACGAATTAATCATCTTAGTTTGCAGCCAGGGAGACTAGGTTACATATTAGGAAAAATGTTCTAACCATAAAGATAGTTAAGCATTGGAACGGGTTACCAAGGGAGGTTGTGGAATCCCTATCATTGGAGGTTTTTAAGAACCGATTGGACAAACACCTGCCAGAGATGGTCTAGGTTTACTTGATCCTGCCTTAGTGCAGGGGGGATGGACTAGATGACCTTTTGAGGTCCCTTCCAGCCCTACATTTCTATGATTCAAATAAAAAACACTTTATAAAATTAAAAAAATATACAAATTACAACATCTGGAAATTTCCTTTGAGGTTAATTTTAAACCTAATTTACAAACTCTGCACCCTCTTTTCCAAGGATAGCACCTGGTTGCTAATCTCATCCATGCTTTACTGTATCTAAGATCAAAATATTCGGAGACCTGTTGAAACAGTAGCAAAGTTGCAGGCTTGGCAGATGGAGGGTGTGGTAACACGCTGCATCACAGACTACATTCTTGAGTGCATAGCATCATTTTCCTTATATATTATTGTAAATGGCAGCATTCCAACAGTTATCTTCTGTTGTGCTTGGAAGATCATTATTTCCTATTTATCTCATAAATTTAGCACACGTCCTATTCCTCCTATTTAAACTCTCCCACCAAAATACAACAGTGACTTCCCCTTCTGCAAAGGAAGGGCTGGGAGCTACACCCTGAAGTCAGCATGAATTGTTTATATAACCTTCAGTTCTTAATAGACTAAAGTATTTTTCACCAGTTGCATATTAGTATAACAGATTTTAATGAGACATGTTAGCTGTCAAGGACTGTATAAACCCCTTTCAGCCATTTCATTGAAAATAGAATTGAAAGACCATATCCCCTCACCTTCCAGTATATATAAACTATATCTCTCTGGAAAACATGAAAACCTTTCCCCCCAGTATTTCAGAGCAACTAAAACTGTAAAATTTGGAGTGAACAACTAGAAGAGGTTCCAAACCATTCTGTTTTCTAGAGAGCCCCAATATGTTAAGTTGAAGTAGACTGTGCACACTGTGGAGTATAATTTGACATTCCCTGTGCTAGTAAAATTTTTGACACACAAGATGAGTGTTGCAGAACTTGCACATGGAATAATATCTTTTGTCAAAGTCAGTAGTATTAAACAATCACAAGTTACTTTCCAAATGGCTGACATTTGTCAGGAGAATGTCTGTCTAAGTTTACTTGACTGTTCTGGTCTAAAAAAGTTTGATTATTTTGAGGTAGAAATTTAAGTCAATATGGAAAATTACCTTTTTCTTACAAACAGAATCTGGCTGGGACACACTGTATACATATTCTGCCACAGGCACAGATGTGGAAGTACTCTTTTAAAACATAAGTTTCTGTTATAATTCTTCAGTGATCTTGATTAAATATGCCATGTTTATATATAGAGAGAGATACCTATCTTATAGAACTGGAAAGGTCATTGAGTCCAGTCCCCTGCCTACACTAGCAGGACCAAGTACTTTCTCCTGACAGATTTTTCGCCCCTGATTACTAAATGGCCCTCTCAAGGATTGAGCTCTCAACCCTGGGTTTAGCAGGCCAATGCTCAAACCACTGAGCTATCCCTTCTGTCTCTCTCCCCTCATTTTGCCCCCCCCCCCGAAGTAGTTCTACTTCTACTTTCTAATACTAATAAAATTGTTTTCCCCTTAATTTTTAAATAAAGAAGATCACAGATTTATCTGAGCATTGTTAGATAATTAACCCACTTTTTTTCTCTCAAAACTATAGTTTGTGTCTTTTGTCTTTTTTATCCATTGCCTCATCTTTGAAGTACTGTCAAAACTATTTGGTGAATATTTTTCACCCCATTAATATATCAAGGAAAAGTAAGGACATAATTATTTTTGACAAAAGCATTATATAGGTAGGTAGAGTTTAAAGAACCCACAGTATGTTTCAGTCCCTGCTCTGAAGAGCTTACAGTCTACTGAACAGTGCTTATGAACTGGCTGGTGTTTATGTAATTGCATTGCTGAATGCTTGCCTAAGCTGGAAGACCTATCCAGAAAGGTTTGGAAGAAGTAAACTGTGATGATTAAGCTCTGCACACGTTTGTGCCAGACAGAATATTGTATTTTCTCTCTGGAGAGAAGGAGACTTTCTACAGGACGTCTGCATGTTGTGGCAAAAATGCACTTGCAGATGTGTTCTGTAGAGTTGCTTTGATGTGGAATATTAACCTTTGGACCTTATTGTCACAGGATATTACTGAAGCAAAGTTTTGTGAGATTATTTGTGACTTGGGAATTAAGTTTTTGTGAGTGTGTGTACTTAAACTGATGTTTGATGCGAATTTGGTCCTGATTGTTTCATCATAAGATCATTATTTTACACATTATGAACACTTCCCCTCCCCCTCAAAAACTATTTCCAGACACTACAGACAAACACATAACAATATAAAATTCCAGATATATTATAGAACATTCTATGGTAACCGATGGTAGCTGATTTTTTTTTCATGGACATTTTAAAAGGTTTAACTAAAATAGCCGTCCCTTACTGTTCCCTGTAATCCATCCACACACTTCCCTCCTGATAGTCATTCCCTTTTCTCTGCACAAATCCTATACCCAGGCAAAATGGTCAGTTGACACAAGTAGTTGCAGTTTTTTGGGTCTGCCTAAGCTGCCAGTGAAGTCTGTGGGAGTTATTTAATAATGTTTTACACTCAGTTTACAATGGCATAAGTATCTATACAAGATGAAGGGCACTGGAGGGAAAATTAGGGCCATGTTGCTGATTTCTATTTAAAAAGAAAAAATCTGTCCATCCTGTAAATTTTGCCAGCCACATGGTCTGACTTCTGTTAAGTTTTCATAACCAAATGAAATTTCAGAAACTTCTGCTCTTTTATAGTGACCAAAGTCTGTAAACGTACAGAAACTTAGAAATTGGCCATCATGGCAAATAATCTTAATTTAAAGGCTGTGCTGAGTTCTGATACACTAAAGGGCTGATGCCAATTCTGAATTTGCACAAGTTGCAGACAGATGACTTAAAATACCTTAAAACATATTTTACCAAAAGGGTTTCCTGATGGAGCAGGCTGCTACATTCATACTTACTTCCTCTTTATCCTCTTGTGTATATATCAAATGACAGTAGCTGTAGTGTAGGAATAATTTCAACCTACTTTTATGCATGAGATCTGTTGTGAAAGATGCTGTTTCAGAGATTTTTAAGAGCTGGAATTTCTGTATAATTGAAACTTGTTTAATTCAAATAATATATTTTGGGATTTGATGTATTGCAGATTCCTACAAGCTTTGGGTACAGTCTTTCTGACAACTGCTATGGAGAAGATTGAAGAACAGTTTGCTAATCTGCGCATAGCAAAACGTTGTGCACTTACTGAAGACCGCACTTACTTACTGGATATAGATGTTTCAAAACCTGTTCAAGTAGAAAGCAACCACTTAGTTGCTGTTTCATGTTCCAATAAATCAATTAAAGTATATAATAAAGAAACGTTACACTTGCTAAGGGAGTATAGTGGCCAACCTGGGTTACTTAATGGAGTCAGATTTGCTCACAGAAGTGAGAATTTGTTGTTTTCAGCATGCAGTGATGGCACAATAAAATGTTGGGATACTCGCTTAGCTACTCAGGAAACTGTACAATTATTCAGTGGTTATCCTTCAAATGTTTTCATCAGCTTTGATATTAATTGCAGTGATCTTATAGTTTGTGCTGGGACAGAAAAAGTTGGAGAGGACACATTCATGGTGTTTTGGGATGCAAGAAGTAATACAAACTATACATGTGCAGCTAAAGAGCCCTTAGGAGCCTATTCAGAGACTCACAATGATGATATCACTAAAATATGTTTCCATCCTATCAAACCCAATTTGGTAGTCTCCGGATCAACTGATGGATTGGTTAATGTGTTTGATATTAACAAGGAAAATGAAGATGATGCTTTGATTGCAACTTGTAATTCAAATTCATCAGTAAGTTTTATTGGTTGGTCTGGGAAAGATTATAAACAGGTATATTGCATGACACATACAGAAGGATTTTGTTGGTGGGATCTTACTCAAATAGATACTGAGGAACCAATGACATTGTTGCAGATTCTGGATGTCAGAGAAGAAGTCTTCATTGAACATAGCAACTTAAACTATATGATAGGTGGCTTGTACCACGAAAAGGCAGACAAATTGTTTGTTGTTGGTGGAACAGCTATGGGAAACATTCACCTAATAAACTGTGGCATTGATGGACTGAGTCTTGTGGGCACCCTTCATGGAGGGCACTCTGCTACAGTTCGTTCATTCTACTGGAACATGACAGATGATTCTTTGTTGACTGGTGGAGAGGATGCACAGCTGTTGCTATGGAAACCTGGAGCTGTGGAAAGGTCCCTTGTAAAGAAGGCTTCTATGAAAATTGCTTCCTCTGTTCAGAAGCGAGTGAGAGTTCACAGCCACTCTCTCAAAAGCAAGAAAAAGTAAAATTACGAAAATGAGACTATTTAATCTGTAGAGTTCATTGTTCTGAGCAATATATTTGGAGTGGTGATTTATTTGCACTATGTGGCAAATATAATATAGTATGTAAATTTTACCTAGAAATTACCCTCACTTTATCACGTGAATAACTTTTTAAAAAAGCATCTGATACTTATTAAAAGGGTAAACATTTACTTTGTATTCATTGAGCAACCTATGTCTTACAATATTGTATCTTTTTATATCAAATTGATTATATCAAATAAAAAATATTGGCACAAAGATCTTGGATTGGAATAAAAGCCTGCAACTTGTATACTTTATATTACTGCCCGCAGTGAAATGTTTTGGACATATTTTAAAAGATTTCAGATTTGTAGCCATCTTTTTCTTACTTGTCTTACAGATAATTTAATGAATGAAATTGCTATATATGTTAGACTTAGTGATACTTACTAATTCTTAGAGAAATTACTTATTGATGAAATAGAGAAAGGGTATTGTTTTGCACTATTATCTCACTATTTAATGACAAGTATATAAACTGGTTCACAGAACACATTTTATAGCAGAAGTATTTGTTCTACAAAAAAGTGATACTATATCCAGGTTTAAAATTAGCAGCTGTGTTAGTCTGCATCTTTAAATAAGATGAGGAAGACTTTGTAGCACCTTAGAGACTAACCAGTTTATTTCAGCATAAGCTTTCGTGGGCTATAGCCCACTTCATCGGATGCATCCGATGAAGTGGGCTATAGC
>ML677332.1:82833731-83034024 GCA_007922305.1 Dermatemys mawii
GCTATAGCCCACTTCATCGGATGCATCCGATGAAGTGGGCTATAGCCCACGAAAGCTTATGCTGAAATAAACTGGTTAGTCTCTAAGGTGCTACAAAGTCTTCCTCGTCTTATTTATTATATCCAAAGTACCTGTAGTATTTTTTATGCTTATTAAAAGTGTTATAAGTGACAATACTCGGAGATATTTTTTCCAATCAAAACACCCTATTTATGAAAATTGCAAGCTGTCCCACACTATCCCAGCAATGGATCTCAGTACTGACCTGGAAGAACCAACTATAAACATTGAGGAGGCAGATCAGTTTCAGCGGGTCATAGGAATTGATGTATATGATCTCCCCAATGCACCATCCAGTCCACTACCTGTTTTTGACATGCCAGCCCACATGCCTCAGGAAGATACAGAAAAACGTTCAGAATGTAGTTATGGAATAACCTGCCTATAGAGAGTTTCTTTTTAGCCCCCTTAGCCCTGCAATATATGCACAGTAAGTAACTAGGCTGTTTACAGCACAAATACTACTCTCTGTGGACACCTCTCTAGGAGCAGTGATATTTCACTAATCTCACCAAACAGCCATTGGGTGGTGTAAAAATTGCCTTGTACTTCCTAAATTGTTGATTGTCTCATTCTGCTCCACTGGCACTTTTTAATCTCTGTGCCTCTGACTCAGTACCCTAAAAGTTGCCTTTATTGTATTCTGCCCTCCCTAAAATTGTACTAACATTTGTATCAAATGTATGTCAGTAATTACCCTATATTTAACAGATAAGTACTATGCTTTAGTGAAGCTTAAACAAATATAAGACTTGGTATTTTACAGACTAGAGAGAGCATGGAAATCAAAAGGATTGTAAGTTTAATACACACACAAGATATTTATAGACTGCATCTAAACTTTAAAATACCCTGTAGTTTGAAGTAAAAATAGTGTTTAATTCACTGTGCATCAAGGGTAATTTATTTTCAGCTATCCCACAAGTATGGTTAATACTATATGTTATAAACATACCTGGATTAATCTCCTGTGGAAATGAGTCCTTTCCAAATACACATGCATTGCTTCCTTCTGATATTTATACTAAACAATGTTTTGGTTTTTTTAATATTGCGAGAAGATATTTAGCATTATGCTCACTTCATACCTATCTTTTGGTCATGATGGTGTGATTACATTGCATTTATTAGCACTAAAGGTTCCTTTAAAGCACACTTTCAACATCAATATTCTGCTTCTCTGAATAGTTATCTGCTATTACAAATTACACCTATAATTAATATAATTGAAAGATTAGAGAAAAATTGTTCTGTATCTTGAGTTTACTTTGTGCACTGACACCTTTTTTTTTCTGGTTGGTGTCTCAGTTACAGGGCTGAACACACCGTGTTCTCAAGCCTTTCGCTTTCTCCTGTCTCAGGGTGGAATCATATAACTGCCTGTTTCAGAGTGGGCCTTCGGCTGCAGACCAACTGCCACGTGAGCACTAGCTAACACCTCTTTCAGCAGGACGGCGCTACAAGCAGTGGCCCTGTAATAGTATTGCCTTTTTAGCAACCTTCATGGGAGGAGATTCCTTTTCTTACTCATTCTATTTGACTTTCTCCTTCTCCCTCTCTGCGTCTGTTTCACTGCTTGCTACTTCCCAGATGTAATAGAATTATGGGAGAGACTGGGATGCAGAATGGAATATTTCTAACCAGATACTTTCCTTTCTGCTAGTAGTCTCCCCCACAATTCTACCCACCCTGGATGGCTCGTTAGTGAAGGGGTCAGCTTTTTATTTGGAGAGTTACTGTGCAGACAGTTGCTTACAGTACATAGTTCATGAGTTGGCATTTGTTGTTAATATGTTTCTATGAGTTTTACACAGCTTCAGAATGACTTATCTGGTGGTAAGTGGGGGGAGGAGGCAAGGCCAGCACACACTGTGTTACAGCTTTGAACCGCCTTTGGACACAGCCAAAATGGAGGGAGCAGTCCAGACATAACAGAATTGTAAAATTTCTTACCTGATCATTTCCTATATGTGTGCCTAAATGTAGGTTTCTAAAAAAAAGTTACCAGAACACCTGTTTTCCCATTTAACAGACATTTCCCCATTCCAGTGGCTCCCTACTGATATATACTTTTTGAAACTAATTATCATTCGTATCAGTTTGTTACTTAATATATCCACTGGTTTTTAGAAATATATTTTGTGCTTTATTTAAATAGCTTTCTTCTGCTACGTTCCTTAATATGAATTTTATTGATAATTCTTACAAGATACCAATAATTCAAATTTCAGAAGAAATCAAAATAGTATACTTTAAAAAGGGATACAAATACTTTCAGAATAGTTCTTGGAATGAGGTTAATGTTAATCAACTAACCTGTGCTCTATTTATTGGCTAGTCCAGTCTGTAAGAGTAGAGTAAAGTAGTTCAGAGTCATTTCCCCACCCCACGTTGCTTAAGAACAATAGTTAACTTGAGAATATTTTCAGAGTCTAGAAAATGTTGCTCATCAGAATTGGAACTATTTTAAAGCAAGTCAAAAGTTAAGGCTGGATTGCTTGACGTTGGTTGTTTTAGCTTATGCAGAAGCCCTAGCATTAATCTAGCTTCTTATTTTGATTATTTTTCTGGTTCCAAAAAAAGACAGTAAAAGCAATGGTTTACTCAACTGTAATCATAAACACTTGAGAAAGCTCTGTGGCGTTGACAAAATTATGCAATTAGAAGTAGCAGTGGAAGTGAATATATTTCACCTTAGCTCTGTACTACACATGATAGTCCTGCATTAAAAAAAAAAAGTCTGTGTATTGTATGATATAAATCTCAAAAAATCATTTTATTTTCAAAATTCCACTGAAATATTTCGAATTTTCTTACAGTTATCAGTTACTGAGAAAATATGCTATTTCTAGAGTTAAAACTTCCCACTGGGTAAAGCTAAATTAAATATTGCTAATATTTTCATGATAATAAGGATTTTTGAACAAATGGTTCTTGAGCCTCATTTTGTGTTATCTGACTGAACAGGATGTGATTTCCCTTTAGGTGGCACTGGAACCCCCAGAGGGCTCTCTCAACTCTAGGAGACTGATGCTGTGGTTCCTCTCCCCGGGACTCTGAACTTCTTATGCAGTTTAGGGTCCTGGCATCGATTTGTGAGAAGCAGAAGGTCTGGAAGGCATATGTGGGGGTGGGGAGGTTGTGGATGTTTCCTGTGACTATCCACCATCTTAGGGAGTAGCGCACCAGATTAGGGACCAGCACCTGATCTTTCATGCGTTATGGGGAGCAGGAAAACCTGGAGATATCTGATGTGTGATCTTGCCCATGGAATGATCCTTATGCACACATTAGGAGGCCCAGAAGCTGAAAACACTGAGCGATGGTTGGCTTCATGCACTCTTGTCTTGGGAAAGTGAGATCCTGGTTCTTCTGGAATCTTTCAAGTGGTGGATAGATTTTTGCCAACGAAGTGTCTATTGTCCACTTGTATGTGAGATATCCTTGTCAAGGGACTCAAGGAAATGTTCTTGATGTTTATTACAAAGCTGTGTACTTGAAAGAGATCCAGCATCCTAATCATGGTTGTGTGCACTGCAGTCTGGGTCAGAGCTCAGATCAGGATATCCTCTAGAAAGGGTAACCCTGCTAGGCTATCATTATCACTAGCATCTCTGTAAAGACTGTGGGGGCTCACGAGAGACCAAATGGAAGAGTTCAGTACACAGTGGTCTGTGCTGTTAAGCAAACCTCAGAAACTTGTACTCGTATGGGCATATGTGAATATGGAGATACATGCCTCTGCCAGATTCACTAAAGTTAGGAGCTCCCCAGTGTGATCGGGATGATACCATCAAAGTTGGAATCTCCATCTGGAATTTTGTCAGCTTTCATCCACTTGTTGAGTCTTTTCTGGTTGAGGATGGCTCTCACTCCCCCAGTGCACTTCTGAACAATAAATAGGTGGAGTAGAATCCTGAGAACCTAAGGGAACTCCTTCCATTGCTCCTATGCTCCTACCAGGAAGTAGGGGGGTCCCCTGCTGCCCCTGGCTGTAGGGAGTTGAGAGGGGTCCCCACCACCACCAGAATACCCCTGGTGGCAAGAAGCTGTGGGGTTCCACCAGAGGTAGCTGGGGTACCCTATAGCTTCCTGACACAGCAGGTAACGGGGGACCCTGCAGCTCCTCACTACTGCAGCTTTAAGTCAGAGGCCACTGGAAGTCACAGATTCCGTGACTTCTATGATCTCCATGACTAAATCGCAGCCTTACTTATCACTTTATTATCTTCTAGGTGTTTGCAAACTGATTGCTTGATTATTTGCTCATTATCTTTCTATGTACTGAAGTTAAGATGACTAGTCTTTAATTCCCTGGGTTGTCTTTATTTCTCTTTTTATAGATTGGCTCTCTATATTTACCCTTTTACATCTTCCATCAACTTTTCCCTCTTCCATGAGTTTTGAAGATAATCGCTAATGGCTCAGATATCTCCTCAGTCAGTTCCTTGAGTATTCTAGGATGTTTTTGATCAGGCCCTGGTGACGTGAAGACATCTAACTTGTCTAAGTAATTTGTAACTTGTTCTTTCCCTATTTTAGCCTCAGATCCTACCTCAGTTTCACTGGCATTCGCTATATTAGACTTCCAATCACTTCTAAATTTTTTGGTGAAAACTGAAACGAAAAAGAAGTTTAGCATTTCTGCCATTTCCACAATTTCTGTTACTATCTTTCTCCCTTCCCTATCCTGTCCTTGGTCTTCCTCTTAATGTATTTGTATATTTTCTTGTTACCCTTAACATCTCTAGCTAGTTTAATTTTGTTTTTACACACTTGTGTTATTTGTTAGTATTCATCATTTGTAATTTGACTAGTTTCCACTTTTTGTAGGACTCTTTTTTAAGTTTCAGAGCATTGAAGATCTCCTGGTTAAACCAGCGTGGCCTTTTACCATACTTCCCAACTTTCTTGGGACAGTTTGCTGGGCTCTTTGGGGCTGTGGGACCACCGCTGGGCTTTCTGCTCAAGCCTCAGTTCCAAGACTTGCCTTTGGTGTATCTAGGGGAGGCATAGCTCAGTGGTTTGAGCATTGGCCTACTAAACCTAGGGTTGTGAGTTAAATTCTTGAGGGGGGCATTTAGGAATCTGGGGCAAAAAATCTGTCAGGGGATAGTACTTGGTCCTACTAGTGTAGGCAGGGGATTGGACACAATGACTCTCAAGGGGGGGAGGGAGAGCTCAGTGGTTTGAGCATTGGCCTGCTAAACCCAGGGTTGTGAATTCAATTCTTGAGGGGGCTATTTAGGGATCTGGGGGAAAAAAACTGTCAGGGGACAGTAGTTAGTCCTGCTACTATAGGCAGGGGACTGGACTTGATGACCTTTCCAGCTCTATGAGAGAGGCATATCTCTGTATATTTTAGTACTTTTTCTCTGGTACTTCTGTGAAAAGGATGGGTGAAAGGAGTGTGTGCCAGAAAGTGGGCTTATACTCCCTTCTTGGACCACTCTGAAGATATGGGAGGGCCTGTTTTCATTTTGCAACATTTTCTGCCACTGTCTTATCTAGCTTTTCTCCAAATCCTGTGAGTTAGAGGAGCACAGACTTGCTTGGAATGAGTGTCTATCTTCTGGGAGCAGAGCCATGTATCATATATGCCTCCCAGCTGCTGAGCTGGATGCCATAGCCCCAGGTGAGAATCTTATTGCATCCACTATGGCATCAGCCACACATGCCATATTAGTATATATATATATAAAAATAATCAAGCAATCAGTTTGCAAACACCTAGAAGATAACAAAGTGATAAATTTAGGGAAATTTTCCTAAGTATGCAGCTGATGTCTGGGTGGTCTCTGTCCTTCAGGGCCCTAAAGGCCTCCATTCAGGAAAGCATAGTCCTTACAAAGTATGTAGCTGGGAGGGACACACTGAGGGTGGCTGAGGAAGGTCTGAAATCCCTTCTGAGGATGGCTTCCCCTTCCCTAAGGACCTAACAGAGAGGGAATAATTTCTCTTCTGAAGGAATAACCATATCCTTAACCAAGGAGGTTACTATGGCATCAACCTTTGGGACCTCAGTAAGAGTATTCTTTGTTTCTTGTATCTATGGTTGTGCTTGTTAATATGTTTACCTCTTACCAGGTTTTTCCAGTTCCTCTCCGATCACATCCTCAAAGGACTACTGAGGAATCACTGCCTTTGGGGAAGATTTTGAGGAAAGGTGTTTGTTTGGGGTCTTATCCTCAAGAGCCTGCTCAGGTTGAATCTGAATTGTGACCACAATCTTTTTGCAGATGATGTCAAACTCTCAGGGAGAATAAAACATTGATCAGATTTTGAGCCTGGAAGTTCTCCTTTCTCAGTAGAAGAGGTGGAGTCTGAGTCAGAGGACAAGTACTTTCTGGATTGTTTTGTACTTTTTCTTCTTTTTGGGCTTGGGCTTTGGTTTTTTTTGTTTTTTTTTTTTGACTTGACTTTTTGGCATGCTTTGCAGTTGTTATTGCCTGGATGTGGCCAGAGCACAGTCTTTTGTGGCTTGCCTTGTGCAGAGCTTGGAACCCTCTAGAAACTTCTCCTCCTGAGTCCTCCCCTTCAGGGTCCCACTGCTCTTGAGTGGGGACAGGGTCTTATTATCAGAGTTCCCTGACTTGAATTGGGATGGAGGGGAGCTGGATATGAGCCCTGGAGAGGAAAGCTTCTACAATTCATTGCAAAGATGACTCTTGTGGAAGGACTCAACAAGGTTGGACTGAGGATGAAGGTCTCATGAATTCTCCAGAGAATGAGTGAGATAGTTCCTTGCTATAAGTACACTATTTTTCCCAAAACTTTCATTTCTGGAGATGTGTTTTTGCCAAGCAGAGTGTGATAGGTATTTATACAAACACACTCGCATCTGTTGTGCCTGCAAATATTGTACTACCACATGCAAATCTGATCAGTTATGTGAGCAAGTGAGCTCAAATGAGGTCTGAAGCAGTTACATGTGGATGGGTCTTGTGAAAATCAGAGAGGCTTAAAATACTCACTGGATGTTTTTAAAACGTATGGGTGGGGAGAGAGCTTTGTCCTGAGTTCTTTGATTCTTGGGTAATGACAGATTGAAGTGCTCTCCTGCACTAAATTCCAGAGAATTGAGGTGGTAATCTTGAGAATGCAGTGACCTGAGGGGATCAGACTATGTAACCCTTATTGGTACAATGAATTTTTTCACATCAGAAACCATGAAACCTTAGATAGTCAGTAAGTTGCTTGCAAATGGCCAGTTGCTATGGACATATACTGTGTGTTTGTTACAAATTATGTTTTAGAATCTCTAGGAAACACCCTGCTCAACAGGACACTGAAAATAAAATTACTCTATAGTCAGATAGTCTGAGATTTGATTTGTTCAAGTTAAACAGAGATTTCTATTTCAAAATAGGGCCTGAGCCAAATCTGATGTCATGTTAAATTGCTGCTTTTATTTATTAGCTGAAAGAACAATAAACCCCTGTCCTATGACACTGAATGGTCCATAGTCATTTTAAAATAAGATTCTTCAGTGATCTCAACAGGCTATTAGCAATTATATGGCCAGATCTTACAAACCTTATGGGAATATTCATTGCTCATTAAAACAGTCCTATTGAAGTCAAAGATACATTGCTTTAATTGGGACTACTTGTGAGAGTAAGAATTGCTCATGTAAAAGCTGCTGATCAGGCCCTTGATATGTGCAGTATCGAATGCTATAGCTAAAGATGGGAAGAGATTTCCATTCTAAACCTCTTCAATTGCTCATGAATCTTAGAGCAGGTCTATGGTATGCGGTTAAGTTGACCTAAGTTATGCAACTCCAGCTATGTAAATAACGTAGTTGGAATTGACGTACCTTAGGTTGACTTGTTGTGGTGTCTACAGTGCATTGAGTTGACAGGAGAAACTCTCCCATCAACTTACCTTATACTTCTTGTTCTAGTGGAATACCAGAGTCAACGGGGGAGAAATCAACAGTTGATTTAGTGGGTCATCACTAGACCCACTAAATTGACCCCCAGCTGATCGATCACTGCAGTATTGATCTCTCAGTAAGTGGAGACAAGCCCTTAGTAACTAAAATCTGGTTGGACCTAATTGACCAACTACCAGACTGTTTATTGACCACAAAAGCCAGTGGAAAATACTTGCTTGAATTCAGCTTTCTTTTGTTAGATGATCATAGAATGGTCGTTATGAGGGAATACTTTTTGATAGTACACCAATAACGAGGGAGTAGTGAATCTCTTAAGATTGACAGTCTGCCCGTGAGTATATTGAATTAAACTGATCACTATATTAAATATAATTTGAATTAATTCTTACTGTTAACGTGTCTAAAATGAATTTGGCCTAATTGCTGAAGGGAGTACAAAGAGTATTATGGCAATAAAGGAATGGTGGTGGTGTTCCTGTAATTAAAATATTTTTGAAAGCTTAGGCCATTATGTATTTTTTTGGTTTTGTTTGAGCATTTATTTCGCCAGAGTGCCTGCATCCTGTTACCGAGCCATAATTTTGTGGTCAATCATCAGCTATAAACCCTTCCACACTTGTTTGTGTGATGATAGTATGGCTATTCTTCATAGACCTCCTCTACTGACACCACAATCTGGGACAGTTCCTCAGATTTGCAACTTAAAAAGAATGACTCAGGTTTGGGAATCTACCTCGCATCCTCAGTTGTGAAGGCTGATGCAAAGAATTAATCTAGCTTCTCCACAATGGCCGTCTTCCTTGAATGCTCCTTTAGCAACTCAATCAGCCTGTAGTTCCACTGATGGTTTGGCAGGCTTCCTGCTTCTAATGTATTTTTAAATTGTTTTGCTGTTTTTGTGTTTTTTGCTAGTTGCTATTCTTTTTTGACCTGCCTAATTATACTTTCACACTTAAATTGTCAGAGGTTATTCTCCTATTTTCCTCAGTAGGATCTGATGTCCAATTTTTAAAGGGTGTCTGTTTGCCTCTGTTGTGGTTGTTCTGGTTTAGGTGACAATGCAGACCAGTGAGGGGTTGTCACTGCTTGTTCTGCAACCCTGGGTGCCTCACAATGCCTTGCTTCTGAAGCTCCCAGTCTAGGTTGCTCACGGTCAGTTAGAAGCATGCAAGTCACACCCTGAGTGTCTGTGTTCTTGACAGCCCATGTTTAGCAGCTCTGACCCCAGGAGTAGGGTTGCCAACCCTCCTGGTTTTGCCAGGAGTCTCCTGGAATCATACTCTGTCTCCTGGAGGCTACTTCAGCCACATGAGGAGATTTTTGGGAGCTACATCCAGCAAGGAACATAGGTATTTTCTTGCATTTTATCTTTAAAAAGGGGAACCAAAAGGATCTGAGGAATTAGAGACCAGAATTATAGATATTTAATTTTTTAAAGATAAAAACCCCCCACAGAAACATCAAAATGTTTTGTAAAGGAAAGTTCCACACTTGCAGCATGTGGTTCATAATCATAATAGCTATATAGATAAAATAAACTTCCTCGGACTGAGGACTATTGAAAACTTACTTCTGTGATTCTACTGGGATGATCTGTGTCTTATAAATGTTAGCATTAAAAATGACTATGACATACTAAAAGTATGGAGAGTTAACAGAAGTAAAATCTTTTCACCCTTTTCGCTAGTAAAGCGTAAGAATGCTCAAATCCTTACAACTGTGTTCACAGCTCAGACACTAAAACTACTATGGAAGATTATTCTGACCCCTCCACTATGCCCCTTCCAAATCTCTCTCTCTCTCTCTGCTACTACCAGCGGTAGCTTTTGAAGTTCAGTTTATCCAACCCATATATACAATACAGCATAGGCGCCGACTCTGTGGGTGCTCCGGGGCTGGAGTACCCACGGGGAAAACTGGTGGATGCAGAGCACCCACCGGCAGCTCCCTGCCCCCCTCCCCTGAGCAAGCTGCTGCATCCTGCTTCTACTCCCCCTCCAGTGTTTGTGCCACAGCAAGCCTAGGAGGGAGGGGGAACCCAGCATGCTGGGGGAAGGAGGCAGGCCAGGGTCCGGGGAGGGATCCGATAGGGGAAGGGAGGGACAGAGTTTGGGCACAGCTGGAGTCAGGGTGGGGGTGGTGCGAGCACCCACCAGCAAAAGTTGGCGCCTGTGCAATACAGCACATGAATTTTTGGCCTGTAAGCATTGCACAGGAAACAAGTTTGGGTAGATGACCTATAGAGAGCATGGAACCATGAGCTGGGAAAGGAAGATATGGAAAAAGCATGCCCCCCGCCCTTTTTTTTGCACCTGCAACTTCTAGTGTGTCCAGCATCTTGCAGGCTTAGGTCCTATCTCAGAAAATGAGGCTTCCAGTTGGGAAATAGCAGTAAAATGAGTGTTCTTTGCAATTAGGGCCATTCACAGTTAATCCTGCTTCAGGGTGGGTGCACTCTTGTATGTGAGAAGACCTCTTGAGGTCCTTTACAGATCCTACAGTTCGATGATTCTGTGTAGAAATTACAAGGATGATTGGGTTTTTTTGAAAAGTTTTGAAAATTCACCTTGTATGCACTTGTACTTATCAATTGGTCTACCAATCACTTTAGTGTGACATTGAGCATTTTCCTTTAGTAAAATCATGTCTCCACAGTAAATTGAAATATCCCTTTTTTCATTGAATGCTTGATTATAGAGGAAAGAAATTCCTCCTGGCCCTTATGGCAGACACATTGACTGCAGCTTGGCTGCTACAAACCTAATAACTTGCTGTATAGATTCATTAAATATTTTTGAATTTCTAAATATGTTAATACCATTCACACTTGGAGTAAGTGAGTGAGAAAATGCAGATGAAGGTACACAGAAGAAATAAGACCATGCTTGTTGCTATTGTAAGCTATGTACAAAGAAGCAGAGGTAAGATGACAGGTTCATGTTTCATTTTATTGAAGCTTGACAAAACCATGGAAACCCTCCGCCCCAGGTCAGGTTAGGTCAAGAGGAGTTTAACTATGTTTTATTTCATGCATGAAAAGCAATGGCAACCCTTGAAAAATATTCCTCTTAGAAACAATGGACTGGTCCTGAGAGGCTGGGATGGCCTATGACACCCATTAAAGGCAGTCTGGAGAGAGATTCTGCAGTAGATATTAATGGCAGTGAGGAAAACCTAAAGTTCCTACATATGAAAACATATGGGGTTCTCTATTTTAACAAAACTTTTTTAAAACTCCTGAAACATAAGCAAAATATTGAGTACTCCTGCTACTTCCAAAAACTCTGATAAATAAATGTCTGAGTCCTGCACAGTGACAAGGGTGATAGCAGCAGAGAAAATACTTATTTTAGGGGGCAGTTGTTGTGAGAGAATCTGTACATCATCAGAGATCTTAATGTGTAGGACTCTGACATCATTTGGAGGACTATTGCTCTTACAATTTCCTGTCAGCTTGCTGTTGTGTAAAACTGTCCCTGAATTTTGTTCTGAAATAAAATATTTCTGGTGATATTTTTGTGGTAGGTGCACCAGCCTTTGAAAGGTTGGCCTGGGTAAAATCTGTGAGCTTGACCCACCAGCACACCACCATTACCCCCCACCCACCCACCAGGACAGCTGTGCCCAAGGGGGATTCATCTGTAGGGGCAGGTGGTGGTGTTCCTAAGCACACTGTAGAATTCCTCTGTCCCACTACCACACACCAATTTTGAACTTTGCTTATGTTCAATGCCCGCTGAAGTATTTTTTCAGTCATAACCTTAGTAACAAAGGGGGCTTCCTAGAAGTAAAAGGGGTTCAGGAAGAGTGTCAAAGATTGAAGACTCCCACAATGACACACAAGAACCCATTACTCACCTGAGATACTAAAACAATTAAAAGTTCTTCTACAGCAAATTTGGAACATTATAATATTCTATACTTTTACTGAACCTAAGTGAAATAGCTAATGAGTGGACCTTTCCTTTAAACTGGGGACTGAAGAAAAAAAACTCCCCCAAATCAACTATAACTAGATTTGAGGTTTACCCATAATTGACAATTACACAATTTATTTCTTTCATTTACATTAGCTTTCTCTAGGTTTGTGCTGTAGACTAGGACACAGCACCAGAAGACACAATCTATAAGTATATTAACACTGCCAAATGGTTAGGCATACAATTCTTCCTTTCATCTTTATTTTACAATTGTTATTTCATTCCTCTTTCTTTAAGTGTTTGAGTTCATTTTCTAGGGACGGAAACAAACAATAACAGCTGATAACACTAAACTGCTGCAACCTGTAAATTCCTACTTACCATGAGATCTGCACATAGCAACATAGAGTCTGTATTAGTTGCCTAGAACTTTGCACAACAAACCCAACCTTACAGCTAACTCAGTGTCATTTTGCTACATATTTTAATGTGCTTTAATATGTCCCATATAAAGATTAAGTTGATATTCTGAATTCCTGAATTTCACTGTAACGGATGTTTAGACACAGATTTTAATAATCTAATATTTAACAAGGGTTTCTGTAGAACACCACTAGATACCAACATTCCTGGTAAAATGGCAAAAGTTCATTTTAGGCACCCAATCCTGCCACCCTTACTCAGACAAATAGTCCTGCTGTGTTTGGTGACAGAAGAACTACTCCTATGAGCAACATCCCATAATTATCCTTTTTTCCTTACACAGGTCACAAATGTTGTGAAAAATAGGCTTCATTAAGTATTAGAGCATAGAAGCATTTTGCATTTACATATGCCCATGTACTATGGAATGAAATACTTGTAGAACTGTTTTATTTGGATTTTTATTTTTAATTATACATATTTCAATAGGCTGAGGCTGCTCTAATTTAGGCCAGAGCTGACATTGACCCCTGGGCAGTCTCAGGAATAAAGGAGATGGAAAGGGGTCATAATACCACCTTTGCCCCCTACCTTTCAGAAGGGCTGAATTTAGGCTAGGTACATTTGAAGTTTGAGTCCTAAATGTGTAATTTCTGAATACAAAATCAACAGCTTGAGCCTTCCTTCAGACTGTGACAGGGCTGTGTGCACAGCCAGTTGCCAGTATTCCAAGTACTAAAGAAACGAATGCCACCATTTCAGAGAGAACACTGTTCTTCAGTTATAAAACAATCACAGAAAATTCAAAGTCCAAAATACTTCTATGAGTCACTAAACTTCGAAGTGTTTGATCAACCTTTCCTATTCACTTATAAGCTTTAGAAAACCCAATCCAAATACAGCTAACTGAAAACATCAAGAAATGTGGAGTGTTTGCTGCACAAATGGAGTGATTTGGACAGCATCCATTTACTGCTTCTCCCATGGGTTGGCAAAACCAATAATACTCAGCAACTGGCATGTTCAAAGCACTACAAACATCAGCTACTGAATTCTAACAGCAGTTCTGAGGCACACTCGTACTGTAATCCCTGTGTTAGAGGGGAAAGTAAGCAGAGAGATAACGAACTTTCTCAAGGTCACACAATAGGTTGGTGGTGAATGAGGATTAGAAATTAAGAGTGAAATCCTGGCCCCACTGAAGTCAATAGGACTTTTGCTACTGGGGCCCAGGTTTTACCCAAACACTTCTCAACTCTAAACCCTCCCCTCATTTCCCCAGCCATGTTGCTATTCCTAAATTAAAATATTATATAAAATACATGCAACTTTTAAAAGTTTAACATGATTACTTGATTTGGCACCAATGCTCAGTGTGGAACCCCATGATGCATCTAATCCAAAGTGGCAGAAATCCATCATCACATGAAAATACTAACATAAAGAGGGGATTTTTCTTTAAAAGAGTGAGAAAGAAGGGAGAACAGTTTCTTAGGTGGATGTTAGTTCACTTGCCTGTTGCCAGTCCAGTTCCACAGATTTTTTACCTGTCTCTTCTAAGAGAGCACTTCAAGGCCATTAGCATTCCAGAAAGTTTCAAATCTTCCCAGAGCAATGAAAAATAGTAACTTCTACAGTAATACCATGTCTACATCGCATATAGCCACTGAGGTCTATCCATCGCTTGTGCACATGCATATTAGTCTCCTTGTGCCAGTGGGGCACATACTCACCAGGAGTGCTTGTATTGAAGCAGAGTGCAGCGCACAATGGACAGTACGCAACTCATCATCATCCAGCGCTCTGTCTTTTGAGAAGTTTTGGCAATGCATGATGAGGCTGAAATGAGTTGTAGAGAGTTGACTAGGAGCATGCAGTCAACTTCCCAGTTTGCAACTGTCTCCTTCCAGAATGTCATCTATATCCCATAATTTTCATAACTTTTTTCCAAAATCCCAAACCTGCATGGTCCTCCTTACTGTCCATCGTCCCTGACAGAAGCAGGGAGCCTTCACAGCTCTGCACTATTGGCATAAGTGTTACAAGGACAAAGCACATGATCCTGGAGTATGTGCACAGGACTGGGGACCATGATGATTCCTTGGAGGATAGCTTGCTGAGTGATATAGTGAAAACCAGTTCTAAGTTGCTGGTGGAATTCATTAAGCAGTTGCAGATGGTGGAACACCATTTCTGGGCCTGAGAATCAACCACTGACTGGTGGAATTGAATCATCATGCAGGTTTGAGATGAAGTGCAATGCCTGTAGAACTTTTGGATGCACAAGGTCACGTTCCTGGATATGTGTGCCGACCTCACCATAGACCTCCAGCTCAGAGATACCCAAATGAAAGGTTCACTGACAAATTATTGACAATAGCACTATCAAAAATCTGCAGTGCCAAAGAATCCATTTGGAATTGGGAAATCCATCACAGGGACCATTAATCGCCTCCTGTTATGCAGAATTTTAACTCTTGGCAATGGGCAGGACATAGTGGATGGATTTGCAGCCATGGGGGTTTCTGAACTGCGGGGAGAGTGACAGATGCCAAAACATGGACATGCATGCCATCAGCCCACTTGCCACAGACCACATCAACAGAAAAGACTACTTTTCTGTGGTTATGCAAGTGCTGGTGGGTCACCAGGGATACTTCATCAACATCTGTACAGGCAGGTCAGGGAAGGTGCATGACACTCACATCTTTAAAAACACAGGACTGTTCAGAAAACTGCAAGCAGGGACTTTCTTTCCTGAGTGGCATATTACCATTGGCAATGTTGAAATGCCAGTACTGATCCCAAGGGACCAAGTCTATCCCTTGCTCATGAAGCTGTACACTGGCCACCTCAACAGCACCAAGAAGTGTGTCAACTACCGGCTCAGAAGGTGCAGAGTAACAGTTAAATGTGCCTTTGGTCATTTGAAGGGACAGTGGCAGTTTACTCATAAGATTGGACTCAATGACAAAAATTCTCAGTGATTAGAGCTGCCAGTTGTGTCCTGCATATCTGTGAAGCAAAGGGGGAAAAGTTTCCACTGGGTTGGAGTGGCTGTCTGCTCAATTTGAACAACCGGATACAAGGGCTATTAGAAGATCTCAGTGCAGAGCTATATGGCTGAGGAAGGCTTTGAAAGATCACTTTAACAGAATCAGAGTGGCGTGTGATGTTGCAGTAGGCTCTATCTGGCCTTGCTCTTTTGCAGCCTGGTATAAATCATGTGGTGATTTCTGTACATACTGGGATACAACATTGTCATTGCACCTATTAATTTTGTTTGTGAATGATCTTGTGTTGTGTGACACTGTGCAGTAACAGGTAAATGGTCACTTTCAGAACTGTTGAGCACCAGCCAGCATATGGTGTGAAATGACAAAGATTAATTATATTTCAAATATATTTCCCCCCATTTAAAAACAAATGAATTAAATGTAATAAATTCGGAGAACAGACCTTATAAAGGGGAAAGAACATTCCTGTCCATTTCAGCTATTATTAATTATATATATACACACACATATATACACATTATATACATATATACACACACGTATGTACATACACCCCTGTAAACTAGGCCAAAATGAATAACAGTCATTTATAAACTCAATTTCTTACATCTACTTTGCGACTCTCTAAAACTGTGCATCTGAGACTCTCAAAGTGCCTTTCAAACATTAAGGCTTGCGTTCCACCCCTTTGATCCTTTGTCACTCACCTTTCTCAATCCTTTCCAGTTTTGCTACGTCCTTTCTATACATTGATGACCAAAACTGGACACAGTACCCCAGCTGAGGCCTAACCAGCACTGAACAGAGTGGTGCTGTGTCCAGTTTTGGTCATCAGTGTATAGAAAGGACGTAGCGAAACTGGAAAGGACTGAGAAAGGTGAGTGACAAAGGGATGGAATGCAAGCCTCTGTTTTCTTTTTAAAGATGCGTACTACACACTAACCCTTCTCCACTCTTCTGGAACCTCTCCTGTCATCCAGGAGTTTGAAAATATGACTGCTAGTGGCACTGAGATTTCTTCAGTTAATTCCTTCTGCATGCTGGGGTGAACAGTATCAGCCCTACCCCACACTTGAATTCATTCAAATTTGTCAGAAGATCTTGGACAATTTACTTATCTTGATTGGCATCCCTTCCTTTAATATCTATGGTGACTTCACTAGTCATTCAGCCACGTTATTTTCTGTGTGAAGACTAAAGCAAAGCAGGCACTGAGGAGCTCTGCCTTCGTATCATCTTCTGTTACCAGCTCACCTTGTGTGGATCCACTGCTCAATGGACCATCCCCAATCTTTCTTTTTTGTCTGGCATATTTGTAGAACTTTTTTTTTCCCTCTAACATTTCTTGTCAGCTGTAACTCAAGAATTGTAATCCCTAAACTGCTGTTGGGGAAATCTGAAGAATTCCACAAGGAGTTGCCTATGAAAAGAGATGAAAAAGGTACATAAGCAAATGCTGAAATAAATGTGCACAGGAAAAATGCTCCTCTGAAAAAGGTGTCACTCCTATGATACAGCCACAGAAAAATTCCTCAAAATCCGACCTACTGCAATGCTCAGGTACTAGCCTGAATAAGATCCTTGCTGAGCGAGATCCCTCCGCACTAGCTTTGCATTTCAGAATGGAGCAAGCCACTTTCACCAACTCTACACAGGTACCTTGATGGTACAGATTTTTGCTAGACCAGTCTCTTTCGGCTTAGTCACCTCCCTTTCTTTTCAGTTTACAAGCAGGCAAACATAACTGCAGCTGCTTGCACGCTCCCACATCTGAGAATAAACTTCCTAAAGTCCTGAGATAAAGAAAAAACAAAGAAAGGTAGAGTTCTTCAAACTGGGTCGTCTTTTCTCCTCTCAGAATTCTCATGAATGGGACACAAACTGACTAGATACTGGTCTCTGGAAAAGCAAGCATATCTAACAAAAATCTTGTCATAGCAGGGACACGGGATGGGGTCTTTTTCTCTCCACTGCTGTTTCAAGTGATGACAGAACAATTTGGCTGATATCACTTCAAACAGTAGCAGAGTCTGGATCTGGTCATCAGGAGGATTAGTGGCTGTGTGAAAAGCAGATGGAAAGGACAAAGGAGGAAATTGAAGGAAGTGTAACAAGAACAGCAGGTTATTCAGGGCTAAAAGTTAATAGAAAGTGGGATAAAGCGTGCAAGAAGAACAAGAACATTAAGGGAGTGAAAATGAGCTAGAGCAAGAAAGAAGAAGGGAACTAACAAAACAAACAACCCACAGAATCAAGGAAACAGTGAAAGACAACAGAGACTGTGAAATTCAGCTGTTTAAGTAAGTGAGCTTGTGGTTCTTTCTCAGTACCTTGTAGATATTTAATGGTTTATTTCATAATGTGATATTTTTGTTTGAACATATCTCCCTCCATTAAAAACATTACTAACTGGAGGGAAGTAGTTAGTTCTAGTTAGGGGTAGAGGATCAGGGATGTTATATTACTAGTACCAGGTTATTTATGTCAGTTTGTGTGAGGATTTGGGGGTGCCATTCACAACCATCAGAATATTGGACACTGATCTGCTAACATTTTGACATAGCAGCATAGTAAATAATTCCAAGACCAAAAGGGAAAAATTTGAGTACAGAGAACCTAAACTTTATTCCAAGATGATATTCCTATGGGGAACTGAAGTCTTTAGTATGTCAATGTTTGCAGGCATCTATGTGTGAGAAAGGGAGGGAAGAAGTTACAACAAATAATAAACCAGATTTTCAGACAGGCACACATGTATATAATTGCATGTGTCTAATTTGTGTTCAGGTATTTGCATACATACATGACCATTTAGATACTTTGCTGACCTTGCAAATGCACGCTCATTTGCTGCACATACATCAGATGTTCATGCACGTAAGTGTGCATGATTTGGTGTATGCCTAAATTTTGAAAATCTAGCTGAGACATATGAAATGTAAAAATGCACATAATGGAGTTAGGATGATGTACTGACAGGATAAAGAGGGATACAATACCACCACCAACCACTCACAGGTAAGAATGGCTTGGGAACAAGAGAGACCAGAATCAGACAAATCTTAGAAACGTGAGTACAACAGTTATTTAATCAGAACAAGGGAACATTCAATTATCTAGTTCACTCAGTAACCACATGTATATAACTGACAGAAGGACAACTTCCTGAAATGCATTCAGCATTGTCTGTGCAGGCAGGCAGACTTATTTACTTTGATGGAGCCCCAATTTTAGGGGGATGAATGGGCAAAGCAAACCACCACTCTGGCTAGAGAAAAACAGAATAGGTTTGAGGTTGGGCAATAACATTGTTTCTCTCTTGGCAGCAACTCACCAAGTCTTCTAGCAAAAAGTAGAGGCTACAGCCTCTTGAGACATCTCAGTTCAAGACAGTATTGTGGATGGCATTTTATTAGGGGTTTTTGGTTTACAGTGAATTTCCTAGAGATCTTTTGCTCCTCCCCTTAATTTAACTAATTCTCATCTGCAAATTCTATTTTTAATTAATTCTCTCTCAATATGTTCCTTTTGTAACTGCTTCTTTTTGAACCTGTCAATGCAAACTTGTGTGCCATATAGAGGTAACTCTTTTAATCAAAGCATGGGGACTTGATAAAGTTGACAGTTATGCACTAAGAGCATGCCCGTAGTATTGACTACGATCCCCCAAATTTTCTTCCAACATGAACCAGAGCTAGTAGAAAACCTGGTGTTGCTTTTTAAAGTTGACATTACTAGATTTTTATTTCCCTAAGTGCCTGAAAGGCAGGTTAGCAGCAACTAAGTGGTTAACGGCCCAGTTGTGCATTACATAGGTAATATATATCACCATGAAAAATCATGTGTGTGCAACAGTTGTCTGCAACATGCAAGGGGATGCTTTGTGAGCGTTCTTGGATCTGCCAGGGACAAAGACTATCTTGCCACAGAAACACAGTGTATTACATCAGGATACCATCCTAAGGACAGTCTTAAGGGCTGGCTTCTTCACATGTAAGGAGGAACAGGAACATGTACTCTGCATTTTCAAGAAAAGTTGGGAACAAAGAAAGCAAGATGTTGCAAGCTTGGGAGATCCAGATAAAATGGTGAGTAATTAATTACTCGTCTAAGGGAACAAAGCTCTTTTAGACATGGTGAAAATATGCTTGTTGGTGTAGTGGCTGCTGGGTGGTTTTCTGTTTTGTTTTTTGTTTTTGAGATGAGGATAAAGGCAGGTAGGTCATTTGAGAAGCTTCAGACAGGAAATGAGGCCACTAATCTCAAGAGAATGGTTTTGTCTGAGGAGTGTAGCAACCAAAGACTGCACTCCGTTGGTAAACGATGTATTAATTTTGGAGCTGAAAGAGAGACTTAACATGAGAGAGAGAAGAAATCAACAAGATGAGATCTCATCTTGTTTCATTTGCAACAGAGACACAACCACAGTGATAATGTAAGGGAGAATGTAACATGTGACGGCAATCTTCTCCCATACTGCTTTTCACCCACTGAGCAGAACCATTTGGGTGGTGTCCTTAACACAGGAGAAGGGATGGAATGTTTGAACTGGAGGTTCAGGGGCAGTTCGGGAATGACAGTTGGAGAGAAGTGGGCCGGATGAAAGAGCAGCATACCCCTAAGAGGACAGAGAAAACAGGCAGGCGATGTAACAGGAAGTGGTAATTCACATGAGAACCAGCGTGTCGGGGCAGGAAAGCAAATTTGAAATAAAAAAGGGATTGGGCAAAAGAAGAAACCAACTGAATCAGAGGGAAAGCAAGAGCAGAGAAAGTGTTAGTGAAAGACAGACCTCTACCCAAAAAAGTGAGTGAGTGTCTGCCTATCACATTGCATTGACTGTAGGAATAGACTTCTAAGGATCCATAGACAGAGGGATCTATATACAGAGAATTTAGGGATTGGCTCCCATTCTGTTAGCGATGACTCTGACTTTCAAATTCCCATACCATCTTCATAGCTGGGATCACATTTTTTGAGAGCACTGCTGAAGTTACCTCCTGGTTCTCCATTATCTCACTGCTGGCTCAGGTATGGATGCTCTATACAGAACCCAAACAAGCATAAGACTCACCTTTAAAGTGTGTCAACATGCAAACAAGGTGATGCAATTATAAATATTAAAGCAGAAGTTAGATGTGCCATTCACCAAAACAAAACGAACAAAGTCAGAAGCAAAAGCCATCCTGGCTGTAAGCAGATTAAATATAATGATCTTGCGCCAGGGCTGAATTTGGTTCAAGAGGACTTATCCTAAAATAACACTCCTAGACACTGGTGTACTTCATTTATTTTAGAGTAGTTTAGTTATTTTGAAGCACTATTTCATTAATTGTTCACTTTTGACAATTTCTGTGGCCTGATAGAAGAGCTTGGTTTTCATGCTGATTGGTCTGTTCAGATGGCATTATTTGTTCCTGAAAAACATTTTCTGGTCTTCTTCCTGTTGGGCTGAATAATTAGTTGTCTGGGGACATAAGGTCTTTCCAGTTCCAATATTAGTAAGCAGGAGAATGTCTGAACAATTCCCATGGCACTAATGAGAATATTCTCCTCAATATATACATGATTTTTAGCAGTGGTTCTCAACCCTTTCAAATTATTGTATCCCTTTAAGGTGTCAAATTTATGTTGTACACCCCAAGTTTCAACTCAGGTAAAATTGACTTGCTTACAAAATCAAACAAAAATACAAAAGTGTCACAGCCTAAGTTCCCTCTAAGCTGTGCGGCTGCTTATAAAGCCCCAGCACCAACCTGCCCCAGACTTGCTGAAGCCAGCAGGGGAGAGGAGCCCCTCCCTTGGCCCAGCCCCACAGAAGCTGCCACCTGCATGGAGAGGTGCCTCTCTCCTGGCCTCGAGCTGCTGTGATAAGAAAGGGTGAGGGGATTCCTCTCTCCCCACTGCAATCCCCCTCCCCGGGAGACTGCACCCCAAGCTCCTCATCCCCAGCCCAAAGCCCACCCGCCACCCCAACCCTCTGCCCCAACCCAGAGCCTTTTCTGCACCCTGAATCCCTCCTAAGCCCCACCCCGAAGCCCACACCCACAGCCAGAGCCCTCATCCCCTACACACCCCCAATCTGCCCCCACCCACATGCCGAACCTTTCAGTCTCACCCCCACCACATGAATTTTGTTATGTGCACCAATATGAAGGTGATGTATCACACATCACTTCCCACTGGTGCACATAACAAAATTCATTCTGCACATGGACATAAAAAATTAGAGTGAACACTGGTCACAGCACACTATTACTGAAATTGCTTACTTTCTCATTTTGTCTGTATGAAATTTTAGTTTGTACTGACTTGGCTTGTGCTTTTTATGTAGCCTGTTGTAAAATCAAATATCTAGATGAGTTGATGTACTCCTGTGAAGACCTCTGTGTATCCCCAGGAGTAAAGGTACCCCTGGTTGAGAACCACTGTTTTATAGAGCATTATATAACTCTCACTATGGACACACAGACCAGATGAAGTAGCTAAATAAAACTGTTTACTACCAAACAGAGCAAGGCTTCCACAACCTTATCCATTCAGTGACCTTGTCTTTGGTAAAGTTTACCTAAAAACCTTTACAGAGTTCTTCCCTTGTGCCAATCCGGAAAGGTAGCATTGGGCTGTGTGGCCTCCCTTTTCTCATACAGAATATGAATTAAATATCACAGACAGGTCCATAAACCCTAGACAGTGGATATTTGGTCATATTTTGGCACTCCTAGGCAGCCCAAATCTGGGAGTAATTGGTATAGAGTAGGATCTGCCCACCAGTACTGTTTTGGCACTATAGATATTGAGCTGGACAGACCATTCTCCACAGAGCATTAGTGTCTTTTAATGCCTATTCTTAAAAATAAAACAAGCTACCTTTGAGAATTTCTTTTAAAATCTGTTTTAAAGGCTCATTGTTGAACTTTCCTGAAAAAAAAAAAATTTAATTGGGCTCACATTGTGCAGCATGAATTGAGCAGTACAGTTGTAGAGAACATCTCTCACACACATAATGACTGGGATGTTTGAGGTGACAGTCCTGCAACTTGTTCACTCAGGCTAGGGATATATCCATGGAGGAGTGCTACGATCCAAGAGTGCTTTATCCACCCCTAAACCTTTAGGGTACGTTGAAAGGCTTATATATGAACACAGGCTTTTCCTTGAACATGTTGGGGGGTCTGAGCTTTACTTGCCGCTTCTTGTGTGGTAGCTTTTATTCTTGCTAATTATACATTTGTGAATTTTTAGGATTTTATATATTGCTGGCTAGATGCCAGACTATGTAATTTCTTGGAAATATAGATTTCACAAAATGTAAATGAAGCATTAAATGAAAAAAAAAAGTTGCTGTGTCCCTTTAACATGACAACAGCTTTTCATTAGGGTACAGACAAATCTCCCTTCCCATCTGAGGAAAAGATTGGTATTTCTCTTAAAGGAATACAAGAACTCATGGGACATGACCAGGAAAGAAAAGAAAAACCAATCTGCAAGAAAAGGAAAGAAGAGTTGTGGAAAATTTGCTGGCCAGAAGATAAAGAAAAAGTAAGTCTCATTTATGCATTGTTAGGTCTCATGGTTTTGAGATGCTCATCACCACAACAAACAATATAAACATGCCTGTAGGAGTCAAAATGGAAATAGCAAGTCCCTGTACTCATTTTTTTTAATTATATGGACTACATAATTTAAATATGATTTATTCATTTTCCCAATATAAGTTTATGTAACCTAATAATATTTAACAACTCATATAAAACAGTCTCATGACCTCCCTGTCTTGCTATCTGCAGATATGTTGATTGCAGTAGTCTGACTACTATTCCTTCTATCCCTAGGAATTTATTTTAAGAATAACCTCTTATATACCGCTTTTCATCTGTAGATATCAAAATGCTTTACACAAAGGAGATAAATATTATCCCCATTTTACAGATGAGAAAATAAAGCAGAGAGACAGGTTCAATAACTTGCCTGTGGTCCCAAGTAGGTTAGCAGCCAAGATCTCCTGAGCCTCACTCCAGTGCTTTATAAGTGATCCAAATGGCATGGAGGACACTGAATTTGGCTAATCTGGAGAATTTTAATTAATAGACATGGAGGGACATAACTATATGAAACTCTCTGTTAATTGAAACGGTGAAGTCCTTGTCTCTATTAGACACTTGCACTGGTGTAACAAAAAGTGATCTAGTTACACTGGTGCAAACCGCTACAATAGATTCACTTCAGCCAATTTAGCTTACTGTAGTAATTTATGGTATTAAGCTAAATTGGATTTAAAGTGGATTTAAAGTGATTTAGGTATATCTATATTCGGGGTTTGCTCCTCTGTAACTAAGTGTTTTTAGTTCCATCAATACAAGTTTTCTGTTGTAGAAAAAAGCTAAGTCTCTATTGTCTTTTTTTTTTCCCCCCCCAAATACAAGTTTTCTGGGGACATGACAAGCTAGATTCAGTAGTTTACTACTTTTTTGTCCCATTACAGGACATGACAATATGTTTGCAGTTTATACTCAGTCATATGGAATTGTTTTAAACACTTGTTCCGATTGCTTGGCTGTCCATCTGTATAGCAATGAGAAGAGTAATGCTTTTAATCTTTCATGGCTCTCACACTAAGGGCTTGTCTTCACTAGAGCCGGGAGAGATCGATCTTATGGCGATCGATTTATCACGTCTCGTCTAGACGCGATAAATTGATCGCCAGCGGTGCCCCCGTTGACTCCGTAACTCCAGTTCACCAAAAGGCGCAAGCTGGAGTCGACGGGGGAGCGCGCCGCCAACCGCCGCTGCGAGGACAGCAGGTAAGTCGGCTGTAGCTACGCCGATTTCAGCTACGTTATTAACGTAGCTGAAATTGCGTATCTACAGTCGATCCCCTGTGCTAGTGAAGACCAGCCCTAAGTCAGTTTCCTAGCAAGGAAACTGGCAATCAGCTCAACTCTTCCTGCATTTAATGTGGCACTACTGTATGCTCCTTGACTACTACGGAAACAATTATAAAAAACAAATGGGATGAGGGAAGACATACAGTAGACTCTCCATTATCCAGGATGATAGGGAAAAAATTAATCCTGGTTAATAAAATCCTGGATAATCACTATCAATAGGAAATATGGGGAGGCGGGGGTTGGTTCACCAGCCACCCTGGGCCGAGGGACGGGGGTGTTGGTTCACTGGCTGCCCTGTGCCCTGGTGGGGTGTTTTTTTTTTGTGTGTGCTTGGGGTGGCAACAAAGCCAGAGCTGACCCTACAAGTTACGCGTATTTTTTTTTGACATCCTGGTTAACCCAATCCTGGATAATCAAGAGTCTACTGTAGAAGGAAAATGAGACAAAGACCATTTATGTGGTTTTAATACTAGTAGCAACCATGATTTTCAGTATGTTACCCATGCTTATGAACTACCAATGTATTTTTAGTAGCTCACGTAAAAAAAATTAATTCCCTCCTCTTAAATAGTTCAAAGAGCATCTTTTTCTAAAAAACACCTGTTAGAGGGGCAAATGAATGTGACAGAGGGAGGATGAATACCTGTATTAAGTTTTTATAGCATTATACTCCCAGCTACTTCTTTGTGAAATCACTACCCTTTGGCCTTAGTCAAAACTATGAGGGAAATATTGCATTATATTTATAATGCAGGAGCCATATATATATTTAACCATAATGTGAAAGTTATTAACTATTATTAAAAATACTCACTTTGTTGCACACATATACCTGGAAAACACCAAGCTGCCAGTGCTGGGAAACCCAGGTGCCCTGTACCATAAGATATGGAGGGCTGGCATAAATCTTATAACTGGGAGAATTCAGCATCTTCCTCATTTTTATTTTTACATTGCAGGGGGGAGCAAAGGTTGTTAATCTTTTAAGAGAAGTTTTATTTCTTCAATTACAGGATGTAAATTCACATTTATTCAGCATCTTTCCCCCTATTCTTTGTCACATACACGGGTATGGTGTGGTACTACACAGACCCACCCCACCACCACACACGCTCCAGGGGGAGTGGAGGGAAGGAGGCAGAATAGATTTATCCCGGCGGGGAACCGGCCGGACAACACGGTTCATGGCCCTCCCCTTCAGAAGGCCTGTGGAGCGCCCCGGCGGGCATACGGGGCAACGACGGGGCGGGCTCGGCTTTACCTTGGCAGGCATCCCCTCCTCGCTCGGCTGCTGCGGGGGGCAGCGGGCCCTGCCCTTTCTACGCGGGGTCTCGTTTCGGGGCGAGCCTTCCAGCGCAGAGCCGCGGGCACGGGTCTCCCCGAGCCGCAGGGCGCTACCCGATCCGAGGCCTTGTTGGCGGCCTGCTCGCTGCGCAGGGGCAGTGGCCGAGGAGCCCAGTGCAACACCGCCAGACCCGGGCCGGACTCCCTGCAGTACCGGCCCCGGGGCGGGGAGGGAGAGTCCAGCTCCTCGCCTGTCTAGGCGCCGCCAGGCTCAGCTGCCACCCCCGTCCCGTCCGGCCCCGTACCTCTGCCGTCTGCTCGCTCCGGCGGCGGCGGCGTTCCCACTTCCCGGCGGCGGGCGCCAATGAGGCGGCGCGTCCCGGCGGCGGCAGGCTGAGTGGGCGTGTGCGGGGGGCGGGCTGTGGGCGGCGGCAGCACGTTCGGTTGTGTGTGTGCCATGGCCGGAGCCCAGTGAGGGTGGCTGACAATAGGAGCGAGCCAGCCCGAGCGCGACCCCGAGACAGCCGGGACCCCTCGCTCCCCCAGCCAGCTACCGGCAGAGGAGACCATCAGCGCCCGCCGCAGCGCCGCGCCGCGCCCGGCCGCCCGCCCGCCCTACCGCGGCTCCTCTCAGCTCGGCCCGCGCTCGGCCGCCCCTCCGCAGGCCCCTCCGCAGGGCTCCGCCGGGAATGTGAGTGAGGCAGCAGCCATCGCAGGCAGGGGGCCGCGCCGAGCGCACGGGACTGAGCGGAGCCCGAGCAGCTGCCCGCTCCTGCACCCGCCGCCAACGCCGCCCTGCGCTGAGGAGGCCGCCGCCGCCGAGGCCTACAGGCTCCTGCAGCTGCAGGGACAGAGCCCGGCGCGCACAACGCTCCGGCCGCCGCCAGGGATCGGCCGCGCTCCGCCAAGCCCAGCTCACTCCGCCTTCTCCTCCTCGGCTCCCAGTTCTCTGCCAGGAGGGTCAAGGTAACTTCACCCCCAGCCCCGAGAGGGCAGCGGCGCGGGGGGCGGGAGGATCGGGGAGCGCTAGAGAAGATGGGGATCACGGGGCGGGGGTGGGAAAGGACAGAGTCCAGCGTCCAGCTGTGTTACTTATCCCCTGGTGGATGGAAATGACATCCAGTAACACCCGTCACAATGCAGCTAATTACACCCCTGCTTTCACTGAGTGCTTAGTGGAGGCGCTTGCTCCTACCTAGCCGCTTGCAGTGACATCCATCGGTATTTTTACATTCACTCGCGTTTCCGCGTATTGTTGTCCCCAGCGGTGACCGTCTCGAGTGTGTGTCGCTGTGCATTTACCAAATACTTAAAATTTCCCCCCGTTATAAATAAACACTTTCGTGTTGAGAAAGCTATTGCTGTAAATGCAATTATCCGCCACTTGTGCTGCGCTCAGTAAATAACCTCATTTCCCCCCCTCCCATGGAAATAGTGTTTTTCAGTGCATTTAAATGATTATTTAGAAATGTGAAAGTGATCAGTGTTTACTGTAATGTTAAAGCTGTTTGAATTATAATTTAATAATTTATAAATCTGGCAAGAGAAACTGTTAATAAATTTGCAGCAGAGAAGTGTGGGTAAAGCATCTTGCTGACAGAATGATCCTGAAGTTTGAGTGATGTGCTCTAGTCTTTGTCCGTTAATGTTATTAGCAATCCCATTTTGAAACTCTCTGTACAAATATTTCTGGATAAGTGGTTAGATTTTTTTTTAATAGTTACATGTGACAAGAAAATGAAATTTTTTTTTAATGAGGTGAAATAGGAATAACAAATCTAGAGTATGTGTCATTTTTTTGTTGATATTTCCAGAGTCCTGCTGACATAACAGGTAACTTTTTGTGTTTGTATATTTTGGGGGACTCTTCTTTTCCCATACTTAGAAATCATGAATTGGTTTGTTGAAGTGAAAGTATATAACTATTTCTCCATATAGTTTGTCTGACTTTCCCACGAATCTTTCATGGCGCCTTGATGCCATGGTGATGTTGGCATCTGTTTCAAGTATAGAAGTGTGTTGCTCATAGTCTATTAAATGTAGGATGTATTATTTGTTATGATAATGAAGCCACACTTGAGGAAAAATTAAGTTGATGAAATAAAAATTGTTTTTAGATGATGACAGCTTCACTGTCCAATATCAAGGGATTTCTCTTGCTCCCTTGAAGAGTTATGTATTTTATATTTTCAGTAGACTTTGTGTGTGCGATAATTTTCCACATATTAAAGTTGAGAAGGTTTCATTTAATAACCCTCATCTTTCTAAACATACATAATTAAAAAAAATACTTATTTTTAAGTATTTTGCGTAATAAGAAAAATCCAAATAATGATTTAAATTATTTATGAATCAGATCAATCCCCAAATATTTTAACAAAATGAGGACTTCATGATGCACTGCAGGTTGCAAAATCAACTCTAATTAGCAATAGTAGACCTTTAGATGATTGAAATCAATGGACATGGAGTGCTCTCAGTACCTTCCAAAAACATGCTCTTAAGGCCCTGATGCAGCAAACATTTACACACATTTAACTTGACTAACATGAGTAGCCCCACTGATTAACGTTGAACATGTGTAAGTATTTGCTGGATTTGGGGCTAACTCTTTTTTCTTATATCTGTTTTTTCCACTTCACTGAGAAAATGTGGTATAACTTTTTTGACAGAGAAGGTAAGCCTGTACAAATCAAGAATTTGGTTGTTCAGTTAACTATTTTAGTGTTTTCTTTTAATTTTCCAGAAGTGGCTTGGAATATGCTCCAGAAATATTAGAATGTAAAAAAAGGAATGAGCTGAGATTTGCAATATGAAAACTGGATATTTCTAGAATAGAGCAGATAGGCTACAGGCTTATCTACACTCAAGAGGTGGCAATGGCGCAGCTGCATCATTACAGCATACACTGTAGTACTTCAGTGAAGATGATACCTACACTGATGGGAGGGCATCTCCCATCTGAGTAGGTACTCCACCTTCCTGAGAGGTGGTAGCTATGTTAACAGGTAAGCCGAGCCTCTCCCTTTGACACATTGCTGTAACACAGGAACATAAGAAAAGCCGTACTGGGTCAGACCAAAGGTCCATCTAGCCCAGTATCCTGTCTACCGACAGTGGCCAATGCCAGGTGCCCCGGAGTGAGTGAACCTAACAGGTAAAGATCAAGTGATCTCTCTCCTGCCATCCATCACCCCCCTCTGACAAACAGGCTAGGGACACCATTCCTTACCCAGCCTGGCTAATAGCCATTAATGGACTTAGCCTCCATGAATTTATCCAGTTCTCTTTTAAACCCTGTTATAGTCCTAGCCTTCACAACCTCCTCAGGCAAGGAGTTCCACAGGTTGACTGTGCGCTGTGTGAAGAAGAACTTCCTTTCATTTGTCTACATGGGAGTTAGATCAGTATAACTACATTGCTCATAGAGGTGGATTTTCCGCACCCCGAGTGACATAGTTACACTAACATAACTTGCTCGTGTAGACCAAACCTAAGTCTGTCAATTATAGTGAGCTTTCTTTGGTTTTAAAGCACAGCAGTATATTTTAGTAAACTTGATGTTTCCACAAAATATTAAAATTCATTATTATTTTTGAACTCCTAGAAGTGTGCATGATGCTTTGTGAAAACAAGTAAAAGAGATTTTTTGACCCAAAAAGCTTATGATCTAAGGCTTTTATCCTGCAGACAGGTCTGCACAGGCATATACCTGGACCTCTGTCAAGTTCCATAGACATCAGCTGATCTTGATGGATACACAGGTGTCTACATGTGTGGATCTTACTGTGGAATCAATGCCTAAATTCAGACATAGACAAAATAGGGGAGAGGATGGACAATAATTACAATAGGACCATGAAGCTACTTCATAAGGCCTATATGTAAATTGATGGACCATCTCTCTTTGATATCAGAAGTAGGTTTTTAGGAGGGATGTTTATGAGGAGAAGGAGGAGGGGTCTTGACAAACTCATTTAATTTTTACCTGTTTTCATCCACTGGGAATGTATTTATAATGTGTGTTTCCCTTCAGTAGGGATATGTCCTCAGCACCAACCACTCCTCCGTCAGTGGATAAAGTAGACGGATTTTCTCGGAAGTCCGTCAGGAAAGCCAGACAGAAGAGGTCACAAAGCTCCTCACAATTTAGGTCTCAGGGCAAGCCTATTGAATTAACTCCTCTGCCTCTTCTAAAAGGTAAGGCTCAAGATCAATGGTATGATTAAAAGAAATTTATTTTACAGCAGACAATCTAAACTGTGCTAAAAAGTATTATTCTAACAGAAATTTGAGGGGGAATTTGGCCTGTGAGTGAGAAACATTGTTCATGCCATACAAGTATTTATTAAGCTAAAAAAAACCTGTTATCAGTTAATATATTTAAAATGAAAACTTGCATCTATGAATGGATGTGTGTTCACGGTTTGCAATACTTGTGGAAGTTCTGAACGCTAATACTAACAAAACCATTGCTGGCAGTCTGAAGGCACACAAGCTTTTTGCACATATTTTAGGTTATCAAGCCTTAACATTTAATCTAATGTGGCAATAGTTTTTAAATGAGATGATGATTCATTAGCAGGTGTGAAAAATATTCATTTAGCATTGAATTCTGTGATTTGCCAAGCACTTTCTGCAGGGAGCTAAGTGCTCTCAACTCCCACTGATTTTTAGTACAAGTCTGGGCGGGGGCAGAGCAGCTCTTAGAATCATGTCCTTTTCCCTGCAAGGACCTAGGTATTTTTCATTTTCTCATTCATTCAGGCTTCCAAAACAGTTTTTGAAGAGGCTTATGTGGTGAAATGCAGATTTCTAGGTTTTATCATTCTCCTTTTTGTTTACAAGCGAAGAAAATAAATACAGTTAACTAAAGTTAATATCAGAGTAGATCATGGTGGTAGTTGATATTGGAGTTCATAATTCTGGACATTGTCAAGGGCTAGTAGGTTTAGGCCTATCACCTTTATTTGTTTGGCAGATATGTACATTTCCCACATCCCTTCTCTCTACTTGTCTGATACTTTTTTGTTTAGTCAGAGTATTTAAATATGTAAAGGACCTGCTCTGACCAGAATCCTGACACCCTGCTTGCTGGCAAGAATGGAGTAGACACATGGAAAAATACGCACATGTGTATGCGTTTATCAGTTGAGAGAAAACTAGATTGCCTGAATTTTTGTTAATGGATTATTCAATGGAGTTGTTATTTTTGTAACATGTCTGAGAACTTTTTTTGTGGTGCTACTAGAGTTTTTAACGCCAGGATCCAAATAACTGTTTAAAAATAGTATTTTAATGATAGGTTAAATTTTTGGCCTGTCAGCCTTGACACTTTCCTTTTGAAATACTTGAGGCTCTGGCTCATAAATAGGGACAATTTACCCATTAGTTTAAATGGCTAAATTTTAGAAATTAAATAGATTTACATTTTATATAAAAACGAGCAAACTGTTGCTACAACTGTTATTATTTATTTATATTGCAGTGATTCCTAGTGATTCATTCAAGGAATAGACTAGGCACTTTATGCGCATATTACAAAAATTTGGTCCCTATTATCTAAGGCCCCAGCCCTGCAAACACTTACACACACTCTTAACTTAACTACCATGAGTATACTCATTGAAATCAATAAGGTTGCTCATGCTTGTCAAGTTAAGAATGTGTGTAAGTGTTTGCCGGGTTGGGGCTTACCTGTTACTGCAAGAGACAATGTGTGAATACAACAAACGTGGAGCACTAAATATCAATGAGAGAATTACGATCAGATTACAGTGCCCTGGCTTACAAACTGAAGATTTGATTTTGTAAGTTATTTCACATTGATTTCATGGCGAGGCCTTTATGCTGACACAAGGGTCCACCTGTGATGATTCATTTGTGGGATGTGGGCCTAATACTGCTGCTTCAGATAGGTTATATCTATTGAAAGGACACCATCAACTAAAATTCACACTTTTGCTAGAGTATACTTTACCTATTATTGTTACCAGTAATACCCAATATTACTAAAGCTGAAAGGAGTGAAAAATATGAATATATTTTTAACTTTTTAACTTTTACTTACCATGTGCATTGCCAACCCTTTGTGTATAATCAGTTTCACTGTTTCCCTTGAATAGTTTAAGGTCCCAATCCTGCAAACTGTTTGACTTGTCTTTAACTTGAAACACAAGGATAATTCCATGGACTTCAATAAATTTCCTGATGACTTAATAATTCCCCCTATTGTTTGTATGGTTCTCTCAGATAGGAATAAGAACATTAATAAGAGCATGTGATTCAAGATATTGGTAAATTTTATGGATTCCTTTACGGCAGGGGTGGCCAAACTTTCTAACCCTCTGAGCCACATATGACGGTCTTTAGAAGTTCGAGAACTGAGGCACGCCTGCTGGGGCATCAGCCCTGAGCCCTGGCAGGTGGGAGACCTCTCTCCTTCCTGCCGCCAGAGGCGATGTGTGGGGGAAGGCACAAGGGGGTATGTGTCATTCTCCCACTCCTCCCCGAATGTTGCCAGGGTTTTTTGGTCCCATAGTACCATCAGGCTCCCTCCTTGCAAGGCAGCTGCTGGTGCAGTGGGGAGAGGCAATGGCAAACAGCTGGGAGGTGCTGCTTTTTCTGTTGTCTTTCCACACAGAGCTAATACCTGGGAGCTGCAAGGAGGGGCCACTGAGGGCATAGGTTCTGACTCCGTGGGTGCCCTGGGGCTGGAGCACCCATGAGGAAAAAATGATGAGTGCTCAGCACCCACCGGCAGCCCCGTGGATAAGCTGTGCTCCCTCCTTCCCCTCTCCCCCCAGAGCCTGTTGGCAGCCCCACAGGTCAGCACCTTCCTTCCCTCCCAACACCTCCTGAAGGGGTGTGATTCAAGCTTTTGTGGGGTGTGGAACACAACCTTTAAATTGTGTCCCCCATATTTTCAGCAGGCACCAGTCATCTGTGCAGAAGCCACTAGCCCCACCAGCCTGCCATAGGGCAGAAGCCCAAGCTCCCCCACTCCTCCAGTCTGATAGGTGGAGAATTGAGGGATGTTGGGGACTTTGCGAGCCGCACTAACTGTAGAAGAGTTATAAGCCACAGTTTGATCACCCCGATGGTATAGTGTGGGTTCTGACTACCTTAGAGGTCGCCTATTTGCCTTTTAAAGGGACTGTTGAGATTGTCAGAGTTGACAGTCCTCCAAGATTTGGGAGCTTTTGAGAGAGCAGTCTCAATGGATAGGCCTCATCTCTGGAATTTATATTCCCATCTCAGTCCAGTAGACCAACAACACAGTTTTGCCTTGTTGACCTTCAAGTTTTGTCTGTTTACTCGTGAAATAATTGGTTTTGCCTGTGTGGTGTGTGAGTTTTGCTGTTTGTGTGGTTTTTGTTTGGAGGTTACTTTGTTTTAATTAACATTGGTTTGCCTCACACACTGTGTTAGTTGTGTTATAGACATATCTAGCTGTTGATCAATGTGGGTGCAAGCTGCAGAGGAGAAGTTGATGAGAAGGAGGTAAAAAATACTGTAGATATATGTTCAATATCGAGCACCAAAACCTAACCAAAATGCTGCTAGACTTTCCAGACTCCTTCCAGTGCTGCCTTATACTTGTATGTGCGAGTAAGGATGTGCCAAGTGGTGTGCACTGAAATTGGATAGGAAAAGAATGTACTGCACGCTGTTTTTTTCCCCTGTCATTAAAAATATGTCTAGTTTCATCAAATAAAGCAGTTGATTTCTCAGGGAAGATGAGGTACTTGACAAGTGTGAAGTTTGAAATTCAAACTATTTTGTATTATCAGGACACATAGAATCATAGAAACTCAGAGTTGGAAGGGACTTCAGGAAATAATCTAGTCTAACCCGCTGCTCAGTTCCATTTTTGGTCCATATCCCTAAATGGCCCGATCAAGGATTGAACTCACAACCCTGGGTTTAGCAGGCCAATCCTCAAACCACATGTAAAGTACCTCAGGAATAAACATTCCCCCTCCCATCCTTTTCCATATTCTTTGATACCTTATTATAATTCTGTTTGCCTGTTCTTTATTTTTTCCAAGGGCTTAAAATAGCAGTTCTCAAATTTTTGAGAACTGCGACTCTTTTTTGCCTTCCTGAGCGGTGCGGTGGACCCTTGTATGTCTGCTGAAAAGCTGCCAAATGAATTACTTCCGAATTCAGGGGCTGTTTTCGGCGGACCATGCCGAGCACTCCCAAAACAGCTCAGCATGTCCGCCGAAAAGCCGCGACCCCCGGTTTGAGAAACCCTGGCTTAAAATGTTGCGGTGGCACAGCTGTAGTGCTTCGGGGAAGATGCTTCTCCTATTGGCGTAGTTAATCCACCTCTGTGAGAGGCAGTAGCTGTGTCAGTGGGAGAGGCCCTTCTATTGACATAGCACTGTCTACGCATGGATTAGGTCAGTATAACTGCATCACCTGGGGTGTGGATTTTTCACACCCCTGAGGGACATAGTTATACCGATATAAGTTTATAATGAAGGCTTGGCCTAAAACTATTTCACTTTTAAGCTCACAAGAAATTTCAGATCAAAGGTTAATTTTCATTTTGGAAATGTTTTTTACTTTGCACAAAAAAGAGGAAAGTCCTCCTTCACCAATCGCAACAGCTTTGCTACTGTAATATTATGAAATTTATTGAGGTTCTAATACATTTATCACATTGTTTAATACCATGGAAACTATTTCTGTAACAGCAAAAAGGAAGCACTGTATACTGAAAAGGGAACATTTTGTTACACGTTCTGTTATATATATGATTTATTGTATTATTTTCTGTATAGGTCAAGTTTTATTAGGCTTCTGTAAGATCATACCTTTAGACTAGTAGTTAGTAGTTCTGTTGATTTCATTGGGAATGGATTATTTTGCATTTATATGGTACTTTTCACTTCAGTTACTTGGAATGCTTTACAAATGTCAATGCCATTAATAAGAACCTAAGCTAGATAATTATTTCTAATGTACGGGTGGAAAAACTGGGGACACAGTAATTGTTACTTTCTCACAGTACGGTATTGGCACAGTTGGGAATAGAGCCGAGAACTCCTGACTTACAGTCCTGTGATCTCTCCATTAGACAACCTTCTTACATAATCATAAATACCTGGGATTTAGTTGTGCTTTTCATCTTCAAATGCTAACTAAGATATTGGTCCTGCTATTGGATCTGCACAGGTGGAACCTTTCGACCCTTTCAGAGACTCAATGACTTTAATAGCCTCCTTGTGGGCAGAAGGGTCCATCTACATGCATAGAATTCAGGATTGTGGCCATACTCCTTGTTTTACCCCTGTGAGGGAGGCAGGTATTAGCCAATGTCTTAAACTTTTATAGTTTTATTTTAAATAGTTGTAAACATTACTTCATGGCTTTCTCCAAATCTATGGTGAAACTCTATCCATTTTCTTCCATTTTCCTGCACTTTTGTTATTGCATATGGATTGTTTAAATTGAATTTTTACATTTGTATATCTGATTGTTATGGAGTGTCTTTTAAAAAGTGTCTTTAGCTGTCTCCAAAATTTGTGTGCTTTTGGAACATTTCATAAGTGAACTAAATTCTCTTTTTTTGAAACATTTAATATTTGTCTGTTGAGTGGGTGTGCTTGTTGCTCTCAGAGGCACTATAGTTCATATCACCCTAAAAATAAAACTTTGAGGCTGCTTCTATTTTAATATTATTTTTTTTTTGCTTTCATGATGTCTTGGAAAAACATCAGGTGAAAGGCTAGAAATGGAAGTTAATTGTGAGTGATATGAAGAAATGAACATCCACAGAAATGATGTAATTTTCTTCTGTATCTCTGGTAACATTAAATAAGTGTGTAATATTTTTCCTTTGTTTATTTCATTTTCCATTATGTGTTCACAGGTAAATAGGTATAATATAATGGGATACTCCATATATTCACTGGATTCAGTTGCTGTGTAGTGAGGAGATCTCCCATTCTGTTTTCTTCATTAGAAATTGTATTCTTTTTGAGAAGATGCTAAGGTCGATTACATCTTTCCTTAGGTTTTATTTTCTTTTTTAAAGTCTTTTTAAAATAAAGATAAAAGGCAACTCTCATTCACCCAGTCTCTTCCCTCAAATCTTTGTTCTTTCTTGGGCCCATTCCTTCAAAGACTTAGATGTGTATAACTGCATGTGTGAGTAGTTCGGTTGACTTCAATGGAATGTTAATAGGAGTGTTTAAAGGATGGGTCTTGGTGAGTGACAGGTTAATATTGATAAGCTTAATATAAGCAAATGTCCACACTTATTTCATCTTTGTTTTGGGGGAAGCCCTGTCCTCTTAAAACAAAGATACAAGAGAACTCTATGATTGGTCAGAGGGAATAACCTCTAACCTAGTCTATAGAGCAATGCTTGATGATTCCAGATATAGAAGAGGGGGCAGCATTTGCCTCTTTGTAAATTGCCTATAACTAAGTATTAAGTAGGTGGGGTAGCAAAGGTGTATAGTCTCCCCCCCACCCCGCCCCCAGTGCTTTTATAAATATCAGCTCCTGATAGGTTTTGGCCCAATGGCCTTTTCTAGTGTGTATACAATTTTACAAATTTGTATATTTTCATATTTAGTTGTTTAATGAAGCAGCAAGTTTTTCAGCCTTACATAGGCTGTCTTTACATATGAATCTCTGTCTTTTTATGGTATTCTTTGTACTATGTCAATGATTAACTTTCGGTTATGTTTGCATTGCTTGAAAAGTAATTATGATTTAATAACCCTGTTTTTAAGAAGCCTTTTTACTTTTTTGTGCTACATTCTTAATTATACTGGTATGTCTTACTATTTTTAAGTCACTATTGATTTTGTGAAAATATTGGGCAAAATTCTCCTCTCCAATCCGTGTGGTGGGTCTTAACTGTGATGTTCTTAGAATATCAAGTGTGTACATATGGAACACTCTTACTAATGTCAGTTTTGTGCATATAAGGAGCACAGTTTACTTGTGTTGGGATCTTCCTGGAGAATGGGAAAGGAGAGATGCTTTCCAAATGTTTTCCAGCAATTTTAAAACAAAAGGTAGAAGTAACAGGTGTGGCTGTACAGCATTATTGTTTGTATTCCTTGCTTCTTTGTGCTAGTGAGGAGCTTGCAGTGTAATTTAACATAAGAAAGGCTATGTTTATGTCATGGAGGTAATGGAAGTCACAGAACCCATGACTTCCAGAGACCTCCATGCCACTCTCTGCTTCAGCCCAAGGTGCTGCTGGATTCTGGAGCTGGCAGGCAGCAGGCCCCTAGCAGGGTTCCAGTGATCGGTGACAGCCTTGTGGGGTGGATGGGGCTGGGGGAGAGAACACTTTGGGCTAGTGGCTTTCGGTGTCCCGTTTTCTCGTTGGGAAATATGGTCTCTCTGCAGCTCCCAGTCGCTGTGGGTGGAGGAGGCCCCCCCCTGAAGCTTCCAGCTGCCACTGGTAGAGGGGAAACCCCATAGCTCCCAGCCACCACAGTGGTGGAGGAAACCATGTAGATGCAGCAGCAAAAGTTACAGACAGGTCATGACTTCCATGAATATTTTGTTTATTGCCCATGACATGTCTATGACTTTTACTAAAAATAACCATGACAAAATCTTAGCCTTAAACATAAGACATGGTCAGTGAGAGTGATGATTAGTAGAGAGGAGGAAGTAACAACAATAGGATAATTTAGTAATTATAATTTAGCTTTGTGGATTGTTTGAATAATCTCAGTCTTTAAAAGTATTGAGTTGTTGTAGTTTTAAAAAAAGTATTTTGTCTCAGACCTAGCTGTCATCACTAGTTGATTGATATTTTGAAAGAAGCGGGGATTGAGGGATGATGGGAAAGTGTAAGATCAATATATTCCCAATGTTAAAATATTCACTTTCAGGATTGATCTCCCAATTAGGGAATGTAATTAAACATTCTAATACAAAATTGTTTTCAGAAAAAATGTCTGCTGCTAACTGTGTGTGATCAAAAATAATTAGAAGTTTTATATTAGCTAGAGAATTGGTTTGTTTTCAGATTTTGATTAAAACAGCGAAATGTATGTAACATTTGCATTCTTAATCCCTTGTCTATTTTATGCTGTTTGTTGTAAACAGTAGTTAGATATAAATGTCATAGTTTTGTTAAGCTGTGGCAGGGAAACATAATTCTTAAATTACTCTTTTTCCATATGCTGAGGAACATCTCACAGAAGAAATCATACCTCTTGCCTTGCAATGTACTTAAAACTAGACTTAAACCAGTGCAGGAAGTGTAGGGCATGGCTACACTTGCAGATGTAGAGGGCCTTAGGTTAAACCAGCCTTTGGAGAGCACATTTGGGAAAACGCTGCAGTCTGTCCACACTAACAGCTGCAAGCACACTGACGTGGCCACTTTTGTGGCACTTAAAGCGGCATTGGGAGCAGTGCATTATGGGCAGCTCTCCCACAGAGCACCTCTTCCCATTCTAGTGCTGTGGATTGTGGGAAGGAGGTGTAGGATATGGGGCTTTTTGGGTCCTGTCCCAACGCCCCAGTATGTATTGATTTGCATCCCAGCAATTCTTGTGCTTCTGTCCACAATATGCAGCATCTTTCAGTGGTTTTTGTGCAGTGCTTCCTTTTTGGGCTGCGGGAATGGAGCCCGAACTGCCAAGGAACATGCTGACGAGTCTTGCCAGCACGTCATGTTTGGCAGTCTAGTTACTCCTTAATATCCAAACTGACACCAAGGACTCGGATGATATCAACTTAAGTAGTGCATATTATACGAGATTGCTTGTGGCAGTCACGGACATGCTCACCACTGTGAAACACCTTTTTTGGGCCCGGGAAACAAGCACTGAGTGGTGGGATCACATCGTCGTGCAAGTCTGGGATGATGAGCAGTGGCTGCAGAACTTTCGAATGAGAAAAGTCACTTTCATGGGACTCTGAGAAGCTTGCCCCCACCCTGCAGCGCAAGGACACGAGATTGAGAGCTGCTGTGACGGTGGAGAAACAAGTGGCTATTGCAGTCGGTTGCTAACCAGTTTGGAGTGGGAAAGTCGACTGTTGGGAATCATGTTGGTACAAGTTTGCAGAGCCATTAATCGCATCCTGCTCAGAAGAACTATGACTCTGGGTAATGTACATGATATTGTGGCTGGTTTTGCACAGATAGGTTTCCCTAACTGCAGAGGGGCGATAGATGAGACGCATATTCCAGTTCTGGCACTAGACTACCTAGTCTCCAAGTACGTTAATTGGAAGAGGTATTTCTCTATGGTACTCCAGGCATTTGAGGATCATCGTGGGTGTTTCATTGATATTAATGCAGGCTGGCCCAGAAGGGTGCAGACTGCATGCATCTTTTGGAACACCGGCCTGTTCAGGAAGCTGCAAGCAGGGACTTTTTTCCCAGACCAGAAGATCACCGTGGGAGAAGTTGAAATTCGTATTGTGATCCTTGGAGATCCTACTTACCCTTTAGTGCAGTGACTCATGAAACCCTACACAGGGAGGCTTGGCAGTAGCAAGGAGCGGTTCGACAACAGGCTGAGCCGGTGCTGAATGACTGTGGAGTGTGCTTTTGGCCGTTTCAAGAGCCGCTGGCGCTCTCTGTATGGGAAGCTGGACTTGGCCAATGACAGCATCCCTGCAGTTATATCCACGTGCTGTACCCTTCGTCATAATTGTGAAGGGAAGGGTGAAAGCTTCACTCGGACATGTTACTTGGAGGTTCAACACCTGGAGACTGAATTTGAGCAGTCCGAGAGCAGAGCTATTAGAGGGGCCCAGCATGGGGCTGCAAGAATTAGGAATGCCTTGAGGGAGCAATTTGAGGCTGAAAGCCACCAGTAATGTCTGGTGCTCTGAACAGTAGTGAAGTGCAGTGGTTCCAATGTTAGCATGAATCTGTGTTTGCTACAGTGACTTGCAGTGCCTTTTACTTTCCTGGGCTAAGATATCTTTTACTTTATGCACTAATAAATAATAAAATAAAAAATCAATTTATTGAAAAAATACACAACTGCTTGAGATACAGAAAGGGCAAGGGGTTGTGGTGGGGAACGGTTCACTCACAGACTTGTGTATGTCCTGTTATCATACTCTGGAATCCTCTCTGGGGTGCTGTGCACTAAGTACTGCACTTCAGGATGGCAATAAGGCATGGCCATGGGGGCTGAGTGTAGTGGATAAGGGTCGTAGTTTTCATGGGTGGGTGATGAAGCTACAGGTGTTGGAGGTAGCTGAGGGTTGTAAGAACCCAGATTTTGAGGAAAGTGGGTTGGAGGTGACATGGGGGCACAAGGGAAAGAGTTTTGGGACAAAGGCTGCGAGGTGGGGGGGCTGAACGTGGTAGTTCTCCGCCTGCATGGCGACGAGCCTCTTGATAGACTCCACTTAGAGCTCCATTATGCTGATCAGCTGATCCATGCTTTGCTGCTGGTGATCCTCATTCTTCTGGCGGATCTCCCTTTCACTCTCCCTCCACTCCTGTGTCTTTAGATTCTCATTTAGAGACTGCTGCATTACTTCATGCAGCATGTTGTCTTTGCTTTTACGCGGCTTCTTCCTGAGTCTTCGCAGTCTCTCGGCCGGTAATAAGATGGGTGGCTGAGATCGCAAGGTTGCATCTGTAAAGACAAAATGCAACTTAGCAGAGGCAACGTTGTTCACACTAGACAAAGCAGTGATTTCCCTGTACTTAGGGAGAACAGGCACAGTCTACACAATAACATAATTTGCCCATCCCAAAGTGAGCACACACAACCCACGGGAGCCCCAAAATGATAAGCACAGGGTCAAGGGGGACTATTTGTTTCATGGCTGTACTGTACTATGGGCTTCTGTGCTTTGGGGAGAGCCAACAGCTGCAGGGGGCACCTACACTGAACACTATTCCAACATTTTCCACGGGAGTTCATCCTGAAAGATATCTCACTGCTGAGGGTGACCGGGGAAGTAAGGGAGGATCTTCTACTACAATGCGACTTCCGCCCTGGCCCATATGCAGCTTGTCTTTGTGCAGCAATGGTTCCCGCACCCCTCACGGCACGGTGGCATGGACATGTTAGCCCGATTGGGGCAAGGACCACAGTAGAATTCCCGAGAAACCTGCACAAGCGCATTGCCCACATTCTGGATGAGATCTTTGAAGAGATCACTGAGGTTGATGACCGCGATGTGATAGAGCACATCAATGCCCTATTCAGCATTTAGGCATGCATGCAACCCAAACCCTCGTTGCTCCAAGAGCCCACACTGAAAAACTTCCTTCCTGAAAAAAAGCTGCTTACCGGGAACCTTTTCTGGTGTTTATCCTTCCCCCAGCACCGGCTGCTGCACCTGGCTACCTTCCTGGCTCAAGAAGAGCTCCTGGCTGCATGCCTCGAGGGATTCCAGGATGTCTTCCCCCACCTCAGCACCCCCTCTTCCGCTTTCCTCCTTCTCCTCCTGCCTTGTTGGACTAGGCTCTTAAGTTTTCATGGTGGTCTTTGGAGTGGAGGTGGGGTTGCCACTAAGTATTGCATCCAGCTCTTTGTAGAATTGGCAGGCAGGTAATGAGGGCAGGACTAGAGTGGCTGTTTGCCTCATGGGCTTTGCAGTAGGCATGCTGCAGCTCCTTCACTTTAACCCTTCACTGCACTGCGTCCCGGTCATGGCTCTTTTCCATCATGTTCCTTGATATCTGCCCTTAGGTATCGTAATTCCTGCAGCTGGAGTGCAGCTGGGAGTGGACAGCTTCCTCCTCCCAAACACATGATTGCTTCATGCCAGGGATTGCCTGGCATGTGGAGGCATGGTCACCTGGAAAGATTCACTGAGAGCACTCCACACCTGGCTTAGCAAACAGGAAGGGAATTTAAAGGTGGTTCTGACGGTTGGTCACCTAAGGGCAGGCAGTAGAGTTCAAACTGATGACCACAGTGACTAGAACAGGCATTGTGGGATACTTCTGGAGGATGATCAGAGTGCATTAGGCATCCACACTGGCGCCATGGTGCTCCAGCAGGGGTGCATCAAAAGTTATTCTTCTCGTCGAGGTGGATTACCAGGAGCACTCTAGGTGCAGAGACAGAGCTCTCTACGTGCCTTGCCAGTGTGGATGGGCAGTGAGGTAGAGCTCACTAGGTGGCTTTATTGCCTCTAACTTGCAAGTGTAGCCCAGACCTAAGGCATATTCTTCTATGCTACTGAAGCCCATTTTGCCTGGGGTACGGGAACAATTTTAAAGGTGTTGTAAAGCTTGTGGGCAAGGGTGATAAAGTACACTATATCAGTTCTCCCCCATGGAGAGATGTAAATAGTGGGGTTTCTCGAGGATCTGTACTGGGACCAGAGCTGTTCAACACATTCATAAATTATCTGGAAAATGGGTAAATAGTGAGGTGGCTGGAACCACCTTTTGTGGACGATAAAAAAATATTCAAGATAGTTAAGTTCAAAGCTGACTGCAATTTACAAAGGGTTCACACTAAACGGTGACTGGGAGACGAGATGGCAGATGAAATTCAATTTTGGTAAATGCAAAATAATGCATGTTGAAAAAAATAATCCCAGGTTTACATACAAAATGATGGCTTCTAAATTCACTGTTACCACTCAAGAATGAGATATTGGAGTCACTGGATAGTTCTCGGGAAAACATGTGCTCAGTGTCCGGTGGTAGTGTGGTAGTCAAGCAAGCTAACGGACTGTTAGGAACCATTAAGAAAGGTGTAGATAATTAAACAGAAAATTCAATAATACCCCTATATAAATCCATGGTATGTGCACACCTTGAATATTGCATGCTGTAATGATTGCCCCATCGTTAAAAAGATACACTAGAATTGGAAAAGGTAGAGAGAAGGGCAACAAAAGTGATTAGGAGTGTGGAACAGTTTTCGTATGAGGAGAAATTAAAAAGACTGGGACTTTTCAGCTTGGAAAAGAGAAAATGAAGGGGGATGTGATACAGATCTATACAATCATGAATTGTTTGGAGAAAGTGAATGGGAAACTGTTATTTACCCCTTCATATAACACAATAAGGGGGGTGTGTGCGTAACAGTAGGGGGAAATTAGGTTTAATTTTGTAATGACCCAACGACCATCAAATAAGGCCTGAATAAAGACTGGAAGTGACTGGGTCATTGCAAAACCTAAACCTAATTTCCTCCATACTAATTTTCCCCTACTGCTACTCTCACCTTCTTGTCAGCTGTTTGAAATGGGCCATTCTCATTACCACTACAAAAGTAATTTTTCCTCCCTTGATATTGTACTGTTAATTGAGTTGTCCCGTTAGACCTACCTCACACTTGGTAAGGCAACTCCTATCTTTTCATGTGCTATGTATTTATACCTGCTCCTGTATTTTCCACTCCATGCATCTGATGAAGTGGGTTCTAGCCCATGAAAGTTTATGTCCAAATAAATTTGTTAGTCTCTAAGGTGCCACAAGGACTCCTCTTTGTTCTAACTGCTTTGTGTCGCTCCATCCTGGCTCTTTTTCCGTCATTAGGGACCTCTGCTTGATTTGCAGTGTCATAGGTCAAGTTTAACCCTGATTTGATTTCTTTTTTCTTGCTGTATATGCGGATACCAGAACTGTTGTATTTTCAGGTTTTAAAATGCTGGTGGCAATCTGGTTCTGTATGTGTGTTGCTTTCAGGGTTTTTTAAGTATTGTTTTTTTAGGTTATATTGTATTAGAAAGGTTACTATGGGTTGGATATACAGCACTGTAATCAACTGGTATTTGGAATAGCTTGGAAATTGGGTCAGAAATTATTCCTGGTCAGGGAGATGTAATATTTCTACTTTCCTTTTATGTAGAAGCTCTAAGCATCAAATGAGAATATGTAAACTTCTATTTAGTTTTCTCTAGAAATTGTTTAGATTCTCTTCACTCAGGATCGTTTTAAAATTTCTGCGGTATGGCTTAGATATGTTTGAATAATCTTTTTTGTAAAGAGACTGATCTCTCCAAGAAGTATTGTACAGTTTTAATTTTGAACAGTTAACTCCTGTGGTTAATATGGTAGCTTATATTTTCCATATGTTCAGTTTCGTTTGTTTCCAGTTACAAGTTTGAAAAACCTGTTCCAACCAGACAAAATTTAGCCAGTGCAGCAAATGTAGTTTAATTATTGGATGTTTTGAGGGCTACATGCTATCGATGTGAGGCTTATTGTTAGACATATTTCCAAATGGTATTTTAGGGTTAGGCTAGTCTTTGAGGAGCAGACTTACGTTTTCAATTAGACTAGCTGGTCTATGTGGAAAACACTCCTAAATTGGAGGATTAAGTCAGTTATCTTTCCCTTCTTCAATTTTACTTGTCAGGTCCTTCCCCCCTCATTTCTTTTTATCACTTTTCTCCTCACCTTCCTCCATTTTTTTTCCCCCACCACTTTTCCTGTTCTCTGTGGGCTGCAATGTTTTTGCAGCCACTAGAGGGCATGTGAACAATAACATTCCATTCTGTGAATGCTTCGAATGGATTCGTGGGGTTCTCAAAACTTCGTTGCATTGCAATCCACTTCCGACAACAAAAATTACTATACGACCCTGTATTACTCTAGATTTTTCAGCCTAGAATTAGGGCCGATGTTAGGGGACGATAAGCTGGGCAATTACTCATGGCCCCATTCCGGAGGGGGACAAGTGATGCTAAGTTGCTTGTGTGTTGGCTTCAGTCCCACGTGGTGGGGCTCGGGCTTCAGCTTCTGCCCCTGGTGGCAGGGTGTCTAACAGCAGCTCTGGTGACTTCATTAAAATAAACTCACGACCCAGTTTGGATTTGATCCACAGTTTGAGAACTGCTGGGTTAGAGTGATTCTTCCAATCACAGTCAATAAAATTAGCTATTTGAGTAAGACAGAATAATCTGTTCTTCATCTTACTGAGGTCCACAGATCTGTGTCTTTCAGTCTGCTTGCAACTACTTTGGATGCTGGACCAGATCTATCAGAATCTTTCAGGAAGGGGTTTGTCTATCCCTCTGAAGAGCACACTGGTTTCATTCTGCCTTCATAGCTTCGGTTAGGCAGTTCTGAAATTTTCCATGGCAGAGCTTCTTCCCCCTTTCCTTTTTAATAGACTAATTTACACACTCATTTCTTGAGATTGTTTATTGGCAGAGGGAATAGATGCCTGCTTTCCCTAGTCCTGGGACACTGAAGTGGCTGAAGCCCCTGCTTATCCACATGAAGTGCAGAATGGTGAAAAAGCACGGAAGGCGGAAATGCAAAAACGTGCCTTTCTACTACTTTCCTAACAGAGTGCCTGTGTCCACTGTTGGCAGAAACCATCCCCTTCACAGGCAATTCATTCTGGGCAGGGATCACTCCATTTACTTCCACAGGGCAAAGAAAGGCCTAGGTGGCTGCAGAGGAGAAGTTGCAGCTGAGGAAGTGGTTGCTAGTTCCCGCTGAGGGGAGCAGTGCCAGGAGTGTCCCTTATTTTTGTTTGTACTAAACCAGATGGAGTTTCCCTTGCAGCAGGCTGTTCCAAGATACCCACTAAACCTGCTGGGTTTGACATAGTTCTTAGCAGGGAAAACAAACTGCAGTGAACCCCTTAATTTTAGAGTAATGAGCACATGCGATCTTTTCTCTGGGTCAGGCCTAATCTAGGGCCCTTCTGCTGTCAGGAGAAGATTTGGATGCTTGGTTCTATCTCAGAAATAGCCCAAGGGAGTCCTGGCAAGAGAAGGCCTCACAGAAGAAAAGAGAAGTGAAACCACTGATCATCAGTTGGAGTGCAGAGGGAATTTTGTCTGTATCCTCCAGACTTGGAAGAAACTAAAAATGCCTCAGGAAAACAACCTCTGAATGTGCATCCAAATTCTCAGGTTTTCCCCACTTTCAGAAAAAGTGCTGAAAATTGGAAGCATACATACACAGATGTGGTCGTGTGTCCCACCCCACCCCACCACTCCTGACCGCTTCTTGTTCTCTGTAAGTCTTGGAGTGTGATTGTCCCAAGTATATCAGGTCCATCAAAAATACAGACGTGCCAAAGAAACAGAGGCATGGTGCAGCTCACTCCTTTATCTAAGAGAAGAGCTTTAGGAAATAAAATCTCAAGGCAAACTATTCCAGACAATATACTTTAGAACATTTTTTAAAACAGGCTAATAGCCCCCTCCTTTCTTTCTCTCTAGGCGAGCCCCTGAAAAGAGATCGGAAGTTCAAGAGAGAGTGGAATGAAACAATATGAAAGTATTAACCTTCATGTTGCAAATTGTACATCCCTTTAAATACAACTATCATGAATGCTGGGAATACATAGGGAAACAAGGCTAAGCAGATTAATAAAGGGGTTTTGTAATAGCTGTCAGTCTACCTATCTATGCTGCTTTTTCCTCTCAAAGGATAAAGACATTTTCTTTGCAGAAGCTTTCCTAATCAAGGATTCTACAGATCGGAGGGTTGCTGTGACCTAAGGTGACCAGATGTCCCGATTTTATAGGGACAGTTCCGATTTTTGGGTTGTCTTCTTATGTAGGCTTCTATTACCCCCCACCCCATCCCGATTTTTCATATTTGCTGTCTGGTCATCCTACTGTGACCCCTCAGAAGAAATTACAAGGTGATCTCAGTTGACCTCAGAGCACCGCTGTTCTTATGAACAGGTATGCTTTCTAATTTAGGTACTTACATGGCTCCCATCACTGTAGCATTTGATTGTCTGATAACTTATACCCTATATATATCGTCACAACATGCCTGTCAAGTAGGGTAGTGCTGTCATCCTCTATTTATCTCTCTATCTAATCTATCTATCATTATTATTTTTATTTTATTTTGTTATTATATAATATATATATTTTTCCAGATGAGGAACTAAGGCACGAGAGACTAAGTGACTTGCCGAAGGTCACACATACGAAGTTTGTGATGAAATAGGAAACTGACCTGATTCTCCATACAAATTTCAGAAACACTGAAATTCAGGACAGGCTTTGAAGGCAGCTATGTGCAGAGCTAACTTTTCTATGTTTGTGGATTTGAAGAGGCTTGTTTATCTGTACATCCTATTCTCTAAACCTTTAACTAGTTCCTCTATTTTGCCTTTGTATGGCATTGTTTCCAATAAAAATCTTGCCCTTTGGAGTAGTCACAGTTCCCAGGGTGTTCGTAAAGGTGCTTGTGGTCTTCAGACAGGAAGAAGGCCACATATACTCTACCTGAATGAATTGCTAAACTGAACCCAGGCCAGAAACAAAACGTTACAGACAACCAGTATGCAGCTTAGATCCTGGCGGATAACTCTTCATGATAAATTTAGAGAAGAGCTAGATAATTTATGCCAGCTGATTTTTTTACTTCGAATTAGAGTTAGGCATCCTACATTTTAGGGAAGTGGCAGGAGGGCTCTTATAGGAAATCAATGACAGAGAGATCTCAGTACAGTCTCTTCGGTTTGTCTTAGAGACTGATTCCAGATGGCAGCATGGGGATATGGCTTACTCTCTGACTGTTTCCCTGCACTCCCATTTGGCGGGGAAAGTTGGTGTTCCTTAACATGTTTTTTGGGTTCCCACTCTAATTGAGCAGGTTAAGAGCATTTCTGATCCACTTTCCCCAAGCACACAACTCCTCCACTCGGAACATCCATTTAAACCCGAGAGAGGTGCTTTTTTATACTTCATGTCCCTCAGGGCAGCCTTAGTGGCAGTCACATTCATTAAAAGTGTCATGTCGCTAACATCAAACACGAACTATTCATCTTTGCATTTAAGGCCTTTCATAACATATTCTCACTGTACCGCCTATCTTTCATATTCTATCAAGGTTTTGACTCCCACTTCTGCTATGTCAGTGATGCTAGCCTTCATCACTCGTATGTTAAAATTTCAAACAAACACCTTTTGCTTTCTGTCATGCCACCTCCTCTGCATAGGAAGAGATCTCTGTAAACATATGTAAAGTCATCTCATTGTCTTTTCAATTCCCTATTTAAAACTCTCCTCTGCTGTGGTGCCTGCAAAAACTTGACATTACTTAAGCAGCTTGTGTGCTGTGACTGCTTCTTACTATGCTAGCTAGGATTGTTTCATTATTTCTTTATGCTCCCCTGTTTCTTTGTGTCTATCTGCAGTCCCTTATTTTTGGGCTAGCCTACACTAGAAGCGCTACAGCAGCACAGCAGAGCGTCTAGTGAAGACTGTCTGTGCTGATGGGAGAGAACTCTCTTGTCAGCATAATAAAACAACATCCTTGAGAGATGGTAGCTCTTCTGCCAACAAAGTGATGTCCATCCTGGCCGTTGGGTCAATGTAACGTACGTCGCTTGTGGTGTGGCATATTCACACCCCTGAGTGACATAAGTTATACCAACATAAACTGTAGTGTAGAAAAGACCTTATACTTGGATGGAAAGCTCTTTTGGGCAGGAGCAGTTTGTTGCTTATGTGTTTGTACAATGTCTAGCATGGTGGGACTCTTATCCATGATTTATGTCCCAAGGTGCTACAGTACTACACAACCTTATAAAAAAGTGTGTTGGAGTTGAATCTGTAGAGATTCAATGCCATCCTTTCCTGAGGCAATTCTCAGACTCTGTCAAGTTGCAGAAATGTCTAGTTTGATACAGAAAGGGGGAAAGAACCCCGTCATTTTGAGCAGAAGCTCCTTAATGTATTTTAAGAGTCACTGCAGGATTAAAGCCTCCTCTATAAAGCTCTCATTTCCTTGTGCTGTTTAAGAAACAAAATGCATAACATAAAATAAACCAACAAAAAGTATATGTGGTTTGAAGTTTCCTCTTGAAGGAATGGAGAGCAGTTTTTCCTCTGCCAATCTTCAGTTCTTCAATCCAGCTCTCCTCTTTTATATAAATTTCAGTAAATTAGCTGCAGCTGCCCTACCCTCATCCGTCAAGCTCATGAGAGGATTCTTCTGTATATAAGCTTCTTTCTTCTAGACAGATGTCTCCTCATTTTAGGAGAGAAACCTTGGTGGGGGTTCAAAGGGAAAGGTGATGAAGTTTTCTCTCTAAGGGCTGGTCCTCACTAGGGCAGGGGATCGGCTGTAGATACGCAATTTCAGCTATGTTAATAACGTAGCTGAAATCGGCGTATCTACAGCCAACTTACCTGCCGTCCTCACGCTCCCCCGTCGACTCCAGCTTGCGCCTTTTGGCGAGCTGGAGTTACATAGTCGACGGGGGCGCCGCTGGTGATCGATTCATTGCGTCTTGATGAGACGCGATAAATCGATCGCCGTAAGATCTATCTCTCCCCGCGTTAGTGAAGACAAGCCCTATGGCTTATGGCATCTTTACTGCCAGTCACAAGTTAGCCCCCAAAGCTGATTCTGTTTTTCATGAGGTCCGCATCATCTTTCTCAGAAGCAGGAGATTGTTATAGTATTTCCAATCCAAACCATTGTGTTGTCCAAAGGTGAAGCTATGTCATGTTTTGGATTTACACAGAGCTCTCAGGATGTACATGAGAGCATAAACTGTTCTGTAAATCTAACTCCTCAGTGCTTTATCGTCCTTCACATTGTTTAGAGTTATTTCAGTAATGGTCAAATGTGCTGACCCTTCTTGGTAGTAGTAAGCAGAGGTGAATGCATTTTCTTGGTTTTCAAATAAATATTACGTTTGAGGATTTTTAAAAATTAATTTAAACCAGATTTATAGAAAAATCCCATGAGTATGTTGTGATGGGTTTCCCCCAGAGTGCCACCTGGAACTGGGGGACCGCTGAGCCCTTTGACCCACCAGCCTTGGCTCCCTCTCACAGTGTGCTGCTGTGACAAGCTGCAGACTCACTCCTGATCCTATACTTCTTCCAATATTTACACAGGTAGGGGCACACCCATTGTATGAACCAACAATAGAGAGACTATAGCCAAAATAACCACCAGCTTCACATCTTAGGACCCCCACACACTCTGGAGTATAAACCCCAAATTATACCATCTTGCATTGCACAAGGAACTATACAGCATAATCTCATAGAGTTCACCCTTTCCTCAATGTGGAGAGGAATGCAACATCCCCCTGAACTAAGATTCTGAAGCACTTCACTCCAAACTTACTGATTTATATTAAAACACAAGTTTATTACCTACAAAAGGTAGATTTTAAGTGATAGCAAACAGATCAAAGCAGATTACGTAGTAAATAAACAAAAACGCAAACTAAATTTAACATACTAGAGAGATAGGATTTGAATTAAGTCTCTCACCCTGACTGATGATACAAACAGGCTGCAGATTTTTAAGGTATAAGCTACACTTGCTTTGCTACTTGGAATCCTCTCATGAGCTTGAGAGATATGGGTAGGGCAGCTGCAGCTAATTCTGTACATACACAGGCTAGAAATGTCTTTAGCCTGGGTCTAGCACTTCCCCCAGTTCAGTCTTTGTTCCTCAGGTGCTTTCAGGAGTCCCTTTGTGTGGAGAGGGAAGAACAAATTATGTCACACCCTGCCTTATACAGCTTTAGTACATAACAGGAACCCCTTTTTCCCCAACTCAGTTTGTGGAAAAACACTGACATCCCAAGATGGAGTCCAGAGTCATGTGGCCTGGTTACATGCCCTTGCATACCATGCTGAGTTATAGCAGCCGTTATTTGCAGGTTGTCTGGAACATTCACAGGAAGGTTAAGTTCTTCCAGGGTCCATTGTCTTTGCTGATGCACCATCAGTAGTGTTTGGCTTCTTCATTGTTGTACTAGAAAGGCTGGTTGTGGGTGTCACCCAGAGTAAGCTCGACTGAAATACTTATTCCTAACGTTAGATACAAAAATGATACATGCATACGAACAGGATAATCCTATTCAGCAAATCATAACTTTTCCAGTTACGCTTCACATGACTGATGCTGTACAAAATAATAATAATATGCCATAATCATATCATATATATCTATATCTATCTATATCTATATATACTATCACTGTGAAGAATATAGGGTGCAGTGTCACAGTTGTAATATAGAATAATAATACCTATGTCATTTCCCCATCCCCCTCAAAGATGGGGATTGTTTTTCTTTTTAGAAGTTGCAGTTTGACATTGGGGAGACATTAAGGCTCCAACTCAGTGAAGTATTTCGTTACATTTCACAAAGTGTAAACATTAGTGTTTTGTCAAGCCTAATTTTAAATGTCACAAGCTTATCTCATATCCCTAGTGAAACTATTCCATAGCCTAATAAAGCACTTTAGCTGTTATCCTAACAGATAAAGCACAAGATGGGATACTGGTTGGTGTCTGCTATAGATCACCAAATCCCACTAGTGAATATGATGACCGTCTCCTTAAGCACTTATCTATAATGTATAAGAAGAAAAGCTAAGTGATCTTGGGGAACAATTGGAGTAAACATATGCTTAGGTCTCATGGTATCATACTAAAACATCCTCAGAATTTCTACAGGTTATATATGACAATTTCCTAACGCAAAAAGTGTTTCATACAACGTGGGGATATTTTATACTAAATCTTGTCTGAGCTTGGGGAAGCAAGAAGTTAGTTGAGATGGGCTGGAGCTGTTGTTGTTAAAGTCCAAGCCTGTTTCCTAGAAAACGAAACAAGACTATCTCTCTTTGACTCTCACTGCTGGAAAAACACAGGCACAGCACACAATCTTATCAGCCACTCCAAGACCTGACCACTTGTACCAGCATCAGGCTGTGTTAGGCATTGCTGTTAGCTGCCTTTCTGGTAACGGGCTTACAGCAGTGTTGCCAAATGTGTAGTCTTTTCAGACTAAGCCAGACTCTTATTGCGAGAAGGAAAAAGGAGAGGGATAAGAAAGACAAGAAATAAATTGGGGATGGAAAAGGATACGTTGCAGTGAGGTGAAACAAAATCTCACATCCCAGGTTGATGATCAGGATTTAGCTGGAGCCAGTGGAAATGCTGGTGTCATCTAGGTCCTTCTCTTTAGCCCAGTCTGCTCAGGACATCTCCCAGGATTAGGATGAAGAAGGCTCAGTGGTGTCTTGTTGGATCCTGAGTTCCTAGGGGACTGTGTGTGGGAATGAGGGGTGGTAGTGGTAGTAGCCATGATGGAGAAGCTTGCTCTTTCCTGTTCTCATAGAATCATAGAAATGTAGGGCTGGAAGGGACCTTGAGAAACCATCAGGTTTGGGCCCCTGCTCACAGTCATTTGTCGGTTAGCTAGTGATTTTCACCTCAAAAGGCTAGTCTTTTATGGACTTAAAATGGGAGTGCTGGGCGGAATAGCCCATCATCTCTCTATTTTGTCCACCAATTAGGCCTAATTTCTAACTCCCCAAATTTGGTTAATTATTTTCCTACACTACTCTTGTTTATGAGACATGATCTTAAAGCAGTCCTTGAGTTATAACAGTGGGCCTTTTTGTTTGGGCTGATTCAATCTTTCTGTCTCTCCTTTGCCCCATCCCATCTATATTCACATGTTCTATGTGATTGGAACATTTCCTAAGCTTTTTCCACATTCCCACAGTTGAGCTCACAATTAAGGTAAATTTGTAGGGTCAGTTATGACAACAGGACAAGAAATAATTGGCTTAATCTGCAGCAAGAGAGACTTAGGTTAGGCATTAGGAAAAATGTTTTAACTATAAGGATAGTTAAGCACTGGAATAGGGTTTCACGTGAGGTTGTGAAATCCCTGTCACTGGAGGTTTTTAAGAAGAGGTTAGACAAACACCTTTTAGGATGGTATAGGTATATTGGGCCAGCCTCAGAGCACGGGACTGGAGTACATGACCTCTTGAGGTCCCTTCCAGCCCTACATTTCCATGGGTCTGTGATTCTATTTAAGGAAGCAATGACTGTGAAAAAGACTTGCATGTCATGGTGGATAATCAGCAGAACGTGTGATCCCACTCCTAACTGTGGCCAAAAGAGCAAATGTGGTGCTTGGATGCATACAAAGAGGAATCTCAATTAGGAGTAGAGAGTTTTACATCTATCTGGCACTAGTGTGATTTGCTACTGGAACACTATGTTCAATTCTGGTGTCCACAATTCAAGAAGGATATTGGTAAATAGGAGAGGGTTCAGAGAAGAACCCTGAGAATAATTAAAGGATTGGAAAACATGCCTTATAGTGGTAGACAAAAGGAGCTCAAACTAGTTAGCTTAACAAAGAAATGATTAAGGGGTGACTTGATCACAGTCTATAAGTTTTTACTTGGGGAATAAATATTTGATAATGGGCTCTTCATTGAAGGGGAAAAAGTTACAATATGATCCAATGGTTGGAGGCTGAAGCTAGCCATTTCAGATCAGAAATAATGCATTCATTTTTAACTGTGAGGGTAATTAACAAATTATGGAGGGTTATGCTGGGTTCTCCATCACTGGTAATTTTTAAGTCAAGATTGGATTTATTTTTTAAAAGAGATGCTCTAGTTAAAAATTAATTATTTCGGGTAAATTCTATGGCCTGTATTATATAGGTAAGATTAGATGAACATAATGGTCCCTTCTAGCCTTGGAATCTATGAAAGTTTGATATGAGAACATGTTTCTGATATTCAGTCTAAATTGTCTTTCTTAATTTTATTCCATTGTTGTTAGTTATAGCCCATTGTACTAGAGTAATTTTTCTCTTTCCTTGGTGTTTATGCTCCTGAAATATTTGTAGTGTTTTGGCATGGCAGTACTCTCCCTCACAACCCAGTTGTCTCCTTGTCAAGTGTATGTAATGTGCCTGTATCTGTATATTTCCCTTTTAATTTTTGTTTTCTTAACTTGCTTCAGTTTGTCTGTATCTTTCTGACAAAAATCCCTTAAATGAGCACTGTTTAAGGTGTGGTCATACTACATCCTTACAGAAAAGAACTGTTCATCTCTCTTCTTGTGATGCTTCTTTGTATGTGGTCCCAAATTGCGTTGGGATTTTTTGCTTCCATATTACATTGCCAGTTCATGTCTCATTCGGTATTCACATTTTTTTTTCTGCATTATTGCTTTTCAGATTTTTCTCTCCTACTGAATACCTGTGCTTGGAATTTATTTTTTTCTTCCATGTATTTGTGGTCGTTTTCCAAAATGATTCTCACTTTATTTTCTGTCCATGCAAGGAATTTGCGTAGATTATCTTGTGTTATTTCTGGACTCTCTGCTGCTCAAAATTCCTCCCAGTTAAACAGCATCTAGAGACGTCAATAATATGCTGTTTTACTATTTTTAAATCATTGAGGATATTAATGAATGGGTCTAATGTTGGTCCCTGAAGTACCTAACTAATCACCTCTTTCCAGTCTGATACATTGCCATTTATTTTTACACTTTGTTGTAGTCTTTCAGCTAGTATTCAGTTTCAGGGCCTCTACCTGACCAAAACAATTCAAATTAATTTTAAATGTAGGATTTTGATGGCAGATTCAGTGGGATTTTATTTCTAATGCTGGAATGGAAGAAATTGTCTTGATGCAATGAGAATATAAATTGAAACTTTGTCATATTAGTTGTCTGTAAAATTTATTTTGGTTTTGAAGTACTGCTTTTGCACTTTGATTCTTAGTATTATATTTAAACAATACAGTTGTCCAAAGTAAAATATGTACTAGTAGACTGCAGTTTTATCTTTATATATCATCATGAGAACAAAATGTCCTGTCTTTTTGTAGGGTCAGCTATTTGAATCACATGCTTTTGTTTTTAACTCTATAATCTATAATCCTCAATATGTTTTAATCTTCTTCATATTTACTGAACTACAGCTTGGGGGTAGGGGAGAATATGTTATGATAGGTATAATTTAAAGGAATAAAGGTTCTGAAGATCAGAAATGGAATTAGTCAGTATCAGTGTAACTTCGTTAATTTCAAACAGAAGAAATAAAGGGACAGGTCAAGCACTTAAACATTGGTGATGTTTTAGTTACTGTGGAAGAGATTTAAATACAAATCAGGTTTTTTTCACCATTTTGCATCTGATAAATTGAAGTAACCTTTGACTCAACCTGTTAATTTTAAACATTTAACTATTGTTATTTAAATTAGTGTGTTACACCTATCATATTCTCTTGGAGAATAGAATTAAGGAAAGGTGGCTGATTTGCTTTTAGTTAGAGTGTATAAAGTGGAAGTAGAGTTGTGATAGTTTACCTAAAAAGGGCAAAACTGTGCTCTTCTCTGGTAGTGAACTCTTACTAAACAGTTTGACCTGTGGTAGGTATCACCATAAAATGAAATAAGAATTTCTTCATAGTGAGTATTTATGATTAAATTAAATTTGTGTACTAGCTTGGAACTGATGTTTAGAAGAGCAGCTTCAGCAGATTTGAATGTCTGGTTTCTCTAATGTGGAGTCTATCCATAACAGAGTGTGTCTGGTTTTGCCTGTTTGCTTTATTGACTTACTGAAAGAATGAGAGGAAAATCTGTATTTTTATTTAAATAAAAATTGTGCGTAGTCTATATAGCAGTGGTGGGCAACCTTCGACCCATGAGGGTAATCTGATTGTAGGCTGAGAAACATTTTGTTGACGTTGACCGTCCGCAGGCATGGCTCCCTGCAGCTCCCAGTGGTGATGGTTTGCTGTCCTCACTTTTCGCAGCTCCTATTGGCTGTGAAGGGTGAACCACGGCCACTGAGAGCTGCAGGGAGCTGTGCCCGCAGATGGTCAACGTGAATGAAATGTCTCACAGCCCACAATCAGGTTACTCTGAGGGGCCGCAGGTTGCCCACCACTGCTATATAGGGTCACTTATCCATAAAAGTTGGCCAAAATTGATAGTGCCACCATGATGATGCATTCCTAGGAATTTAGTACCTTATTAACTTTGTTGATAGGAGAAAATTGAGAGCACCAGTCATAGAGAATCAACACTAAAAATTTCAGAATAAGATATTTTAAAAATATATTTGTTTTATTTTAAACTAAAATTTCTGTAGGACAGTTTCAGGTAAATTACTTTATACTTTTATGACTAGCTGATTAATTACTTTCTGAAAAGTCAAAGTATTAATACTTCATAGATTCTTTACAAAAATGTAGCACTTGTTTTCACATGTTTTGGTAAGTGACAGAAACTCCAGACTGTTGTGAAATAAAGTAAATTTATAAAATATGTTGCTAAGCTTTAGGCAAGTTTCATTGTTCATCTGATATCTCAAGATAGTCAATACTGTTTGGTATTGGAAATTGATTAGTGATCTGTTAATACACTTTGCCAAGTAGCAAACTGACAGATACTACATTTCTTAGGATTTTCATATGCTTAATTCAAACTACAAACTGATGTTCAATGTACAGATTTCTGACTGAAGACCACTAGTAGCACAGCATAATTGTTAAGGAGACCTGGCTTCTAAAAACTTATTTTGGGGGGCATAGTTCATGTGCTAGCCACAGGTGTTTTCTAGTTCGTCTTACAGCAGAACTTAAAGATCAGAAATTCTAAGGGAAGCTGAGGTATACTGTTCTAAAAACGTTTACTATTCATGCAACTAGTGAAATCTTAAATACAAATAAAAGAGAGATTTTTAAAATGCTAGCTCTGTATTATAAAATTCAGGAGAGAAAATAATTCTGCACAGATTTCAGTAGATGTTACACATTTGTGTAGTAATATACTTTTCAAAATTCTGCAAAGAGATGTAAATTGAAATAAAGCTTTTTTACACAGTTATGTAATTAAAAAAATTCTACATACTCTGCAGGATACATTTCCTTATAAAACTTTTTTTAATGTAATTTCTAGATGAGGAAATAACTGAGAGTTCATACTATTCCTTAAAGGACATCCAAAAGTAGTCTTCCAAGGTATTAGCTTCACTGCTTAAATTCACACTGTGCTTTCTGTATTCCTAAGCCATGTGCTATGAAGCAGTAATTGCATGGAGGTAATGATACTCAACTGTCATTATAAAGTTGCAGCCGTGTTAGTATCCGCAGAAAGAACGAGGAGTAATTGTGGCGCCTTAGATACTAACAAATTTATTTAGGTAAAAGCTTTTGTGGGCTAGAACCCACTTCATGAGATGGATAGAATGGAACATATAGTAAGAAGATATATATATATACACACACACAGAAAACATGAAAAGGTGGAGCTTGCCATACCAACTTTAAGTGGCTTATCAATTAAGCTGAGCTATTATCAGCAGGAGAAAAAAAACCACATTTGTACTGATAATCAGGTTGGCCCATTTCAAATACTTGACAAGAAGGTGTGTGTAACAGTAGGGGGAAATTAGTATGGGGGAAATTAGGTTTAGGTTTTGTAATGACCCAACCACTCCCAGTCTTTATTCAGGCCTAATGTTATGGTGTCCAATTTGCATATTAATTCCAGTTCAGCAGTTTCTTGTTGGAGTCTTGTTTTGAAGTTTTGAAGTTTGTTGAAGAATTGCTACTCTTAAATCTGTTATTGAGTGACCAGGGAGATTGAAGTGTTCTCCTGCGTTTTGAATATTATGATTCCTGATGTCAGATTTGTGTCCATTTATTCTTTTCCGTAGAGACTGTCCAGTTTGGCCAATGTAGATGGCAGAGGGGCATTGCTGGCACATGATGGTATATATCACATTGGTAGATGTGCAGGTGAGCGAGTGGGCTCTAGCCCACGAAAGCTTACGCCCAAATAAATTTGTTAGTCTCTTAGGTGCCACAAGTACTCCTCGTTCTTTTTGTCATTATAAAGTGTCTGTGGAAAAGTCTGCTAGTCTACATTTGTGGGTGGACACTAAATGTAGCTTATAGGTTGGCAGATGCTATCTGGACCAAAATGGATTGGAAATACTAAGCAGCTGTGTTCCTAAGACCTTTTAATAACTGGAAGAAATGGAGGAAAAAAGTAATAAAACAAGTTATTTTGATTTTTAAATATGTACTGAGAAACATTTTGCTGGCTGGGATTTGATTTTCATGTCGTGTTATATATTTTACATATAAATTTCTAATTTTTTCCCTCTCGAGCTGAAGAAAAATCACTCACCTGTGTTGAATTGTACTGGATAAACACTATCAGCTTCTGCAGAATTTAAGCTTTCATTAAAAAAGTTTCTACTCCTTAGGGCTGTAAAAATAACCTTCCAAACTGATGTCTGCAGGAAGATAGTCCAGTGCATCTGGGCTACTCGTAACTTTCTCAAGATACAAAAGAATGAAAATTGATCTGCAGACTTGTCAGTTTTCAGTTCTGCTATTGGCAGTGCTATGAGTAGCAGTCAGACTGACAAGAATTTGATCCATTTCACAATATTATATGTGAGAGCACTATAAGTAGTAGAGTTGGGTATTGGAATTGTTCACTAAGGACTGGACCCCAAATTTATGCTTGCGTTGATGCCAAGACTGAGGGAGGAGACATGCATCCCACCTTCCCTATCCGTATATTAGTTTAGTCTCTGGTGAAGATTAGAGTGGCAGTGGGAGATGCTCTAATTTATTTCCTTTTTCCAAAGCCAGTGTGTTTGTAGCCAAGGGGTAGGCAACCTATGGCACAGGTGCCAAAGGCGTCACGCAAGCTGCTTTTCAGTGGCACTCACACTGCCCGGGTCCTGGCCACCAGTCCAGGGGGCTCTGCATTTTACTTTAATTTTAAATGAAGGCTCTTAAACACTTTAAAAACCTCGTTTACTTTACACACAACAGTAGTTTAGTTCTATATTATAGGCTTATAGAAAGAGACCTACTAAAAATGTTAAAATGTATTACTGGCACACAAAACCTTAAATTAGAGTGAATAAATGAAGACTCGGCACACCACTTCTGAAAAGTTGCCGACCCCTGTTGTAGACATTCTCTAGCCCCATTGTTCCGGTTCTCAGAATTCCTCATGCACTGTGGGCTGCAGGAGGGATGCATAGAATGAGCTACACCTCAACTGTTTTTGTTTTCTTTCAAGGTGCATTAGGGCCATTTTACAGTCCATTTGTTCTGGCACAGCTGGAAATAGAGGAAAAGAATTAAGAAGCCCCTTTCCTCACAGAGGACAAGTGCAAGAGGTACTATAGCAGTTCCTAATAGTACTTCAGGCAGAAACCATGGACCTGCATTTATTTCTAGGTCTAGTTCCCTTTATGGCAGTTTTATAGGAAGAGACTGTCTCTGTGTCAGGACCTTATCCTCATTGTTGAGATCTACCGTGATGCTGAAGATAACAGTCCATGGATTTGTACATGTGTGGGGCTGAGCATTTTCAGTGGAGGGTCCTTGACATTTGAACTAGCTCATTTTCAGGTTGGTTGGAGTTTTTGTTAGGGGGTCTCATATATTTTTTTTATGTTGTGCATCTGGAGTCTGCTACGTGCTATATAAACTGAAAAATAAAACTTTCTTTATGTGCCGTCTATTCTTCACTCCAAGCCAGAGCTATAATACTGACAGGCAAGAGTCCATCAGTAGAATCCACATTAAAACTATTCTTGTCCTTGTCCCACCTACTCACAAAGGTCAATTGCATCAACATTTCATTACGGTTGATTGCCAGTGAAGCTAAGAACTTTAATCCCATAGAGATATTTTAGCATAATGAAGCAAATATTTTTCTAATGCAATCATAGAAATAACAAACGAGTCTCTGAAGCATGTTATGCTATATCCTAGAGTCGAGATGTGACTATAGGCCGAGTTGGCAGCACTGCCTATTATTAAGATTTCTTGACACTTCCCATTATAAGACCCTGTTTTCAGTTGCTTATAACTTTGCCAAACCTCAGCAGTTTGGGCTGAAATACTCTATGTAGCAGTTTGTCTGCCTTAGGCTGATTTTTTTGGAAAATAGCCAAAATGGTTTAGCAGTTTCCAAGACTAGGGAAAAATAAATTATTTTGGACATGTTAAAAAAATAATCTTTTGACCTTTTCTTTGAAATGCTCCCAGGCTTTGGAGTAAGGACTTTAAATTTGGGATAGGTGGCTTTTTGTCAGAATGTACCTTTTGCTGTCTTTGCAAAAATCCTCCCAATTTTGCTTGAGTTATAAACCTTTGAAAAATTTCATTTTACAGGTTATCAGAGACTTGTTAGAGTTTAACAGCTAAAATCTTAGATGATTCTGTCATCTCTGATCATACCTGAGTTTCTCAGAACTCCTTATGCTGACTAGACTGCATGTACCATCCCCACAGAATGACTGAGCATGCTCCATCCCCACACATGTACAAGTGACAGGACCACATATGGGGTATTCCTATAGAGCAGTGGTTCCCAAACTGGGGTTCACGAATTGTTACAGAGGTTCTTGGGAAAATATTCCCTAATGGTGGACAGAGCTGTCCCTAGGAACCTGGGCAACACGGGGCCAGCAGCCCGGAGCCCCTGGACTTCCAAGAGCGGAGCAGATAAAAGCAAGCATATCTGTCACACTGAGGAGATTTCAACTTCAAGTCTCCTTATAAGAAATGGAAAGGGAGGTGGATATTTTTTGCTGTTTTTAAAATTAAATAAGCAGCTAGAATTGTTTTTAAAATTATTATGGAAAACAAACTTAAGCTTTGTTGTAACGTGCATAGTTTGCCTGGACTGCTCAAGACCTGAATGCTTGTGTAGGAGGAACTCTCTAAGTTGGCTTCTTAAATACCGTCATGCTGTTTCACATTTGATACTCCCTTGATGAAATACGGGAGCCTTGTCATAGAACAGGCTTATTCAAAGTGATACAAGCTATGAAAGTGAGATCTTGGAAGAGTGTTGCTGTTTTCAAAATGTAATAAAAATACTGTAATGATTAATAATAAATAGTGTGTAATAAGCATGTCATAAAAACAAACTTTATATTCCCAAGATCACTGCTTTTATAATTTATGCTCAGATAAAGGAGAAAATCCCTGGAAATATTCATTGTGAGGAGAGGGTTCACAAGACTTGACATTTTAGTGAAAGGTGTTCATAGATCGTTAAAGTTTGAGAACCACTTCTGTAGAGCAACTGGGCATGCTCCATTCCCTCGCAGCTCCTAGATAGGGAGGTGATTTTACTGCTGTATACAACATTAGTGAGATCAGTACCGTGCACAGTTATGGTATCCAGATTTTTAAAAGGATGTTTAAAAGTTGGAGCTGATGCAGAGAAGAATCTCAGAAAATGATCTGAGAGCTGGAGAAAATGCCTAACAGTGAAAGATGTAAAAAGAACCATCTGTTCAGTTTACCAAAAAGAAGACTGAGAGGTGACCTGATTACAGTGTATATCTACCTTCATAAGGAAAAAAAATCAGATAATATAAGGGTCTTTAACCTAATGAATAGAGGTGTAACAAGAACCAATGTCTGGAATCTGAAGCTAGACAAATTCAGATTAGAAATTAGCACAATTTTTTAACGGTGAGGATGATTAACCATTGGAACAAATTGTCAAGGGGAGTGGTGGATTCTCTGTATCTTGATGTCTTCGTATCAAGAATTGGATACTTTTCTGGTAGGCATGCTTCAGTCAAACACAAGTTGTTAAGCCAGGGGTGGGCAAACTACAGTCTGTGGGCACATCTGGCCCGCTGGCTAATTCTCTCTGGCCCTGTGAGCTCCCGGCTGGGGAGGCTAGCTCCTCGCCCCCCGCCTCCGTAGCCTCAGAGAGCAGTGTGGTAAAGGGTTGGGGCCGGGCCAGATCTGGGGGGTTAGATAAGGGCCAGAGGGTCTCGGGGGATGGTCAGGGGACAGGGAATGGGGGGTTGGATAGGGTGTGGGAGTCCCAGGGGGCCTGTCAGGGGCCCAGGGTGTGGCTAGGGGGTCAGGGCAGTCAGGACACAGAGAGCAGGGAGACTGGATAGGGGGTGGGGTCCTGGGGGGTGATTAGGGAGAGGGGCGGTCAGGGGACAAGGAACAGGGGGGCTTAGGATGTGGGGTCTTGGTGAGGGTTGTTGGGGCGGGTGTCACTGGAGGGAATAGTCAGAGGACAAGAAGTGGGTGGGTTGGATGGGTTGGGGATTCTGAGGGGGGCAGTCAGGGGGGAGGTAGGAGAGGGTCAGATAGGGAGCAGGGCTAGACTGTTTTGGGAGGCACAGCCTTCTGTACCCTGCCCTCCATACAATTTTGAACCCCATTGTGGCCTTCGGGCCAAAAAGTTAGTCCACCCTTGTTTTAAGCTCAATACAAGGGTAACTGAATTAAATGTAATGATCTGTGATATAGGGCTTGTCTTCACTAGCGTGGGGAGAGATTGATCTTATGTCGATCGATTTATCGTGTCTCGTCAAGACGCGATAAATCGATCGCAAGCGGCGCCCCCGTCGACTCTATAACTCCAGCTCGCCAAAAGGCGCAAGCTGGAGTCGACGGGGGAGTGCGCCACCGCCTGCCGCCGCCGTGAGGACAGCAGGTAAGTCGGCTGTAGATACGCCGATTTCAGCTACGTTATTATATTGCGTATCTACAGTCCATCCCCTGCCCTAGTGAGGACCAGCCCATACAGGCAGTCAGATTAGGTGATATTAGTCCCTTCTGACCTTAAACTGTATGAATCTGTAGCATCAGGCCTGATTTGTTGCAGAAGTTGGAAGGTATGTAGTGAATGAGGCAGGTGACTGCAGGAAGAGAAAGAAGGTTTCTCATGGTTAAGTCAGTTGAATGTTGCCCTGGAGAATTGAATTCTCTCCTTGCATTGGCCACAGAATTCCTGTGATGCTAATCAAGTCACTTAAAGTAAACTTTTCAGATGTGGTCACTAATTGTGTGTTCTTCATTTATTTGATGCCCAACTTGATAAGTTGGGGCCTGATTTGTAGAAGAGCTGAGCTCTCTCAACTGCAATTGAAGTCAGTGGGAACTGTGCCAGAATATATAAATAGCCATATAGTGCTGAGTTCTCTGAAAAATTAGTCCTAGGCATCTCAAATTGGACAGCCAAACTTAGCGGACACTTTTGACCTTAATATCTCTCTGTCTCCTTTCCGTACCTGTAAAATGGGGATAATACTACTGCCTCACCTCACAGTGATTTTTATAAAGACTGTCAATGTTTGTGAAGCTCACTTGTAGTATAGTGATGAGTGCCACATAAAAGCTCAGAAAATTAATAATTTTGTCTTCGTAGTAATGTTTGAATGGAGGGAAATGAATATGAAATGGGACCACATATTGAATAGAGTAATGATGAAATAATGGAATTTGCATTTTCTCAAAATCACAACAATCCCAAGAACAGTAACTAGATAGCTTTTAAGAATCAGAGGGCTAGCCGTGTTAGTCTGGAATTGCAGAAGTGACAAAGAGTCCTGTGGCACCTTAAAGACTAACTAAAGTTTTAGAGCATAAGCTTTCGTGGGCTAATACCCACTTCGTCGGACGCATGCAGTGGAAGATAGTTTTTAAAGCTCTCGGTTAATATGTTGAGAGCACTTAGTGAAAGTCGGGTTTCTGGCCTTCTGTATATAGGACCATGTATTCCAATGGTTTGTCTGCTGCACAGCAAAGAAAATTTTTGCAATTAACTATATGTTTAGCCTAAAAAGCCAAGGTTTAGCCAAAAGCTTTCTACTGTAGGTAGGTTTGATGAAACACCAGATTACCACAGAAGGAAAGGTGCAGTATGTAGAAAGATGGAGAAGAGTAATGAAAAAGCCTTAAATTGGATTATAGTTACAAAAAGCAAGTAATGAAATATACACTAAATTAGTACTGCTCCGGAAAGTAGATTATACCAAGGTAGTACATAATGTAAACATGGTTTTCCATGCAGATAAGGCACCAAACCTTGTGGAGATATGGTTTTCATTGCAGACTGAAAGTGACTTAAAAACTATACATCCAGTTACAAATGTGGAGGATGGTAGTGGTATTCAGCTTCCCAAATCTATTAAGTGCCATTTCGCACAGCCAGGACGTGTAGATATGTGCCAAACTATCTGTGCTTTGCTACAGCATGGTTTTCCCGCTGACCCTGTGTTAAAATATGTAGTCACTGTGGTAATGTTTGATACCGCTTTTCATTAATTGCTGCCCAGTCAGTTTCTGTGATTTTATTTTTTCTGACAAAGTGTCTTAAAACTGTAACAAACCAAGCAAAGGATCACCAGAAGGTAAGTAAACAAGCCACCCTCACAAAAGTGAAAACATAATCTTACAGGCACTGATGAGATGTCAAAAAGTTAATGTCATATAATTCTGCTAGGTACAAATACCTTAAGTGTTTCTTTCTAATTTTGACATACATTTGTACTAACTGGGAGATGTGATCAGCAACGTGCTACCAAATCCTGACCTCGTAGAGACTTCAACTACACTTTAATGTGAATAATGAATTGCTTAGAGGAAGCTTGTTGGCATGTCTTGGGACAGGGCAGGCCTGCACAACATGTGGCCCAGGGGCCACATGCGGCCCACACGGGCTCACTGTGCGGCCCGCGGTGGGCGAGTAGGGGTGGGGCAAGCCAAGTGGTGGGGTGGGGGGAAGCGGATGGGGGCTGGGCTTTTCGGCCCGCAACTGGTTTTTTTGCAGTAATATGGCCCTCGCTGCTTTCCGAGTTGTGCAGGCCTGGGACAGGGTCTCTCATCTACTGAAAATGCAGAATTGTAACTCAATTCTGTCTTTCTAAAAGAAAACTTTGAAGTTTTCTGCTTTAAAAACATAGTCAGTCAAAGCAAAGGAAAAACAGAATTGCTCAACAAGTAAATGCCTTTTATGTAAACAATACTCTATTTTAAAAGGTTGTCAGAGGATAAAGATGCTCATTCATGCTTGGTTGCTATTGGTTGCATGAAGCCGTCAGCCTTGTGGCTAACAGTACAAAGGCATTAATTAGTTAACATCACAATTCATGTCCTATCATGTTTTATTGCTTAATCAGCTTGTTGAGCACTGCCCATGTATAAATCAATGTATATGTAATTTAGGAATTAAATTTTACATTGTTCACAAGTGTTACTGTGCAGTAATCAGGTGGGTTGGGGTTACACACACAATGAAAAGCATCTATGTTTATTGTATATTTACATCCTAAACACCTGAGTGAAGTTGGAGGTGGGAGTTTAACATGCCAGAGAGCAACCTTCTACTTAGGACATGGTTGTGTTTCTTCTTTTGCTTGAAGTGTAGGGGACTAGTGGAGGTGGGCAGAAATATAAATCTGTTTGAGTCTATGTATGAGCATCTGAATAAAGATGAGCAGTGCCATTTTTAAACTTCCAAAGTACAAAACCTGTCTATATGTAAATATATTTATTAGAATTATTTTCTTATAATAATACTGTCATTGTTCAAATGTGGTATTTCAAATAGAATGCAAATGTTTTATTGTAAAATATGTTATTTATAGCTGTTTGATTTTTCAGAAATCCAAGCAAGTTGGAAAGGCAGATAAGATACAATATGAACTAAAAAGGAAAGAAAATATCATCATTTTGGGATTTCCCCCCAAGTCTTTGCCTTTACTACACAAAAAATTATGTTTAAGAATTTATTATAAATCTGTGAAGTTTGAGAATGTTTTCTGAACTGCTAGGGCACTACTTGTGTAAATTATTTGTGACTTAGGCATCTCAGCTTTCTTCTTTCTAGTGTGACAGTTTTGGCTTTTTTTTCTTTGGGCAACCATGTGGTGAAATATTGGCGAAAGCATGAATATCAATAAAAAAGAGAGAGGAAAAAAAAAATATCTGAAAGAATGACAAAAGGAAATGGATTGCATTTACTGAAGAAATAGTCTTTCCATTTCCTTGTGTGCATTCAATGTGTCATCTCTCTAGAACGTTGACTGGGGTGAGCAAACTATGGCCTGTGGGCCACATATGGCCTGTGGGACCATCCTGACTGTCCTGCCTGAGCTCCCTAGCCACACTGCCGCCCCCCTGAGCGCCTGGCGGTGGAGGCTGCTCCTGGCCCCTTCCCCGCTCTTCCGGAGCCTCAGCGTGCCTGAGTTCCCAGCAGGGAGGCTGCTTCCAGCCCCGGCCCTGCTCTCCCCGAGCCTTAGCCCGCCTGAGTTCCCGGCAGGGAGGCTGCTCCTGGCCCCTTACCTGCTCTCCTGGAGCCTCAGTGCACCTGAGCTCCCAGTGCGGCAGGCTGCTCTCGGCCCCTTCCCCACTTCGTGAGCAGCGCTCTTGGAGGTGGGTCTGCGCACTCCTCCAGGAGAGCAGTGCAGTGTGTCTGGCTCCAGCCGGGCCGTCAGCAGCATGGTAAGGGGGCTTGTTGGAGGGTTGGATAAGGGGCAGGGAGTCTGGGCAGGGGCAGTCTCAGGGGGTTGTTGGATGGGGAGGAGGTTTGTGGGGGGATGGGGAATGGTGGGGAGGTTGGATAGGGCATGGGAGTTCCAGAGGTCTGTCAGGGGGGCAGATGGATACGGGGTGGGACAGTCAGGGGACAGGGAGCAGGGTGGGTGGGAAGAGGGTGGGTTTGGGGGGGTAGTTATGGTGAGAGGGTCTCTGAAAGGTGCAGTCGGGACAAGGAGCAGAGGGGCTTAGATGGGGGTGGCATCCTGGAGGGGTGATTAGGGGCAGGGGGTCTCTGGAGGGGGTGATAGAGGGGACAAGGAGCAGGGGAGTTGGATGGGTCGGGGATTCTGAGGGGGGCAGTCAGGGCGGGAAGTGGAAGGGGGTTGGATAGGGGGCAGGCCAGGCTGTTTGGGAAGGCATATAGCCTTCCCTGACCTGGCCTTCCATACAAGTTTTCAACCCTGATGTGGCCCTCCCGTTTGCCCACTCCTGGCGTAGACCCTTTGAGGCATGAACTGTTGATACCATACTCCTGTCACTATATGCATAATAAGTAATAATGTAAATAAAATGGGTGGGGAGGAAGATGAGGCTGAATACGACTACAAGTATGAAAAATTTTAACTTTAATGATTGCTTAATTGAAAGGAATTATTTGCTATGCTGTTTGTGTGAGCAGAAATTGTTTTTGCTTTAGTCACCATTGAATTATGAATGTAAATCAACGTGTGTGTCTTACTATTATATCCACCTCCTCCTAATGCTCACATTCCCAGGAAGTGCAGTTCACACAAACATTGGTATATTATTTACTGCGGTACCTTAATAAACTGAGACTGGGACAGTACACATGCTGCTGATGCAAGGAATGTGAATTTCCTTAAAGAGAGGAGGTGGGAAGCAGTATATGAACACTTCTTACACATTTAACTGTAGCTTTTCTGCCCAACCTTGTTTCCCAGTTTCATACTGGCCAGGACATATACTTACCTGTGTTCTTTCCAAACCTCATACGCCAGATGAAGAATGCAGGCTGCATGTTCTGGATGTCAGGAGGATGTTGGCCTTTTACGTACACAGGACAAAGCTGTTCTGTAAGTTGACACAGCTGTTCGTTGCAGTGACAGACATATGAAGGTCATCTAGTGTCCGCCCAAAGAATTTTGTCACTGTCTGCATCTACTATTGCGATGAGCTGGCAAATGTCCCTCTGCCCGTAATCCTGAGAGCGCACTTGACCAGGGCACAGGCATCATCAGTGGCCTTCCTGGCACAAGTTCCAGTCCAAGAAATCTGTAGAGCCAATACCTGGTCGTCTGTCCACATGTTCACGTCTCATTATACACTTACTCAGCAAGCTTGAGACAATGCTGGTTTTGGCAGAGCAGTGCTGCAAGTTGCATGACCGTGAACTCTGAGCCCACCTCCATGGACACTACTTGTGAATCACATTGAATGGAATTGACATGAACAAGCACTTGAAGAAGAAAAATGGTTACCCACTTTTTCGTAACTGTTCTTCGAGATGTGTTGCTCGTGTCCATTCCATTACTTACCCTCCTGTCCCTCTGTCAGAGTTGCCGGCAAGAAGGAACTGAGAGAGCATAGAGCCGGTGGCGCCTGATATCTGATGTATGAGCGTGGCACTCAAGGGGGCATATAAGCGTGCGGTGACTCACCCTGCGGCGCCTCCTGCTGGTCATCCAGGGAATTAGCTCACCAGCCTCCGGAGCGCCCTCTGCACGCCGATGTCCTGCTTGCCACTGGCCCGTGTCCTTCCCTGGACCCTGGTGCCCTCTTACCTGTGGTGCTGCACCCCTGCAGTACCACCACAGTCTCACTGGGTCTCCCCTCACCGGGGAATCCCCACCCACAATCCCCACCTGCCTCAGCCTACGGGCTACTGCCCGTCACCATCAAGCCCCCGTTCACTGGGGCTGACTGCAGTCTGTATAAGCCAGTCATCATTGGCGAGGAGGGTTGGCCTGCTGCCTCTGCCTACTTGTGGGCTGCCCCCTGCAACCCCAGTACCCCTTTCTGGCTGTCTCCTAGGCCCTGCAGCCTGCGGGGTTTCTACGCTGGAGCTCCCCCAGCTCCTCTAGCCTTCCCGCAGCCCTGCTCCACTCCAGGTACCCTGTTTAGTCTCCCCAGCAGCCAGGCCTGTCTGCCTCTATAGCCAGAGGAGACACTCTTGGCCCACTGCCCTCTTATAAGGGCCAGCTGGGCCCCAGTTGACCCAGCCACAGCTGTGGCTGCTGTGCCTAATCAACCTGGGAACTGCTTGCCCCCAGCCACAGCCCTGTTTACCCAGGAGTGGGGCAGCTGCCCCACTGCAGGGCACAACAGCTGACCCTTTGGATACTGCTAAGGCAGAAATCTGTGACCCTGCTCATGGGCACATGCACACACACAATAGAATTGACATGAGCAACACATCTCAACGAACAACAGTTACAAAAAGTGAGGGTTGGGTTTTTTTTGACGGTTCCTTTTAACCCTATGGGTCTATAATTCTGTGTTTTCATTGTTGACTGATGTTGCCTAATAAATGTGGTAAAGAAGTAGATCTTAAGAAGATTTGGGCAATGGGTAGGGTGGCTTTGTTTTTTTAAGTAATTGTTGGATTTTGAGTAATTTTTAATTGTTTACATTATAACTGAAAGTTTTTGTGCTGTACACAGAAGCCTGACATAAGGAGCTAGGCTCATGCAGCCTGACTGGGGGGTAGAGAAAGGCATGTGGAATGTGGAGGGAGCTAGGTGCACACGTGCCTGATTGATGGAGGATGGGCAGATGCAAGATTGATTGTGCTCGAGTATCTATAAAACCTTCTCTCAGGAGTCACACCTTTCTGTCTGATTTTATCTTTCAGTAGAGGAGGGTTCATGTGCAGCTGCTGACACACAATGATCGTCTCACACAAGGAAGCCAGCCTCCTACTGTTGGCTTTAACCTCCCTTTTATACACAACCTTTTTACCAAATTACCCTCTTGCAGCACAACCAACTTCTACATCAGACATCTACAACTCCTAGCATTGGGGTGAAAAATAATCTGGTAAATGGCTGTAGTGGAATGGCAAAAGAGGAGAAGAGTTAGTATTGGGATGCATGTCTGTGATATTCAGTAATTGTGGTACTGATAAGGTGTGTACTTGAGAGTAGAGGCCTTCGATATGTGTGACGTGTGATTTGTGTAGCAACGTGTGTGAGAATTTTTATTGGTTTGTTTCGCTGTCATTGTAATTTTAATTTTTCGTTGGTGGCCCTGATCCTGAAATATTTTGCCTATGTGAACTTCTGCTTGTGCACAAACACACAGGCACTGAAGATCTACCCTAATCCAAACAAATATTGTTTCTGAACTGTAAAAACCCTTTGTTTTTCAAATTTGGTGGTTCACTAAATCTGCTGTGCTAAAATATAAAAGTACGGTATGTTATTGAAAATAAGCCAGTACTTCCTACAGCATGGATTAGTATTTGTTTGGAAGTGCTTCCCCCTTCCCCCATTGTTAACAATGCTGCATTCTACTCTCCTCTTGCAACCTTATTTTCATAATGTAGAATTTTCCAGTTGTGTTTTGTGAATTAAACTGATCATTTAACATGTTCAGTTACTGTTATTTCTTTTTATATTATCTGAAGAATTCAAGCAAGAGGAGGGAAAGTTGATTTAAATTAAGGGCCTGATCCTACATTTTATTGTGCACTCAAAATTTCTGCCACTTTGGGAGTTGTAGGTTCTCAAGAAATATAGGATCAGACCCAAATGTAACTGTTTGGGTTGAGCTGGAAATTAAGTCCCAGTTCTGTGGTCCTTGCTCATGGACATTTTATTCGGATGTGAGTTTTGATTGATGATGGATTGGACCCAGCATTTTTAAGATTGGTATTAATTAATATAAATAATTATTAATTGCACATTGACCTTTTTTTTTCTGTTGTTAATTCTGGTTACAGATTTATTTATTTATTTATTTATTTATTTTAGTATGTAGTAATATTAAATGGCAAGAGCTGTATTCTGCTCTAGGGGTTTCAGAGGAAGCTGCATGTTACCATGGACAAAATTTGGACCTAAAACATGCATCAGAAAGTGAGCAGTGTTGGTATTGCATTTATTTCTCTCTGTTCTAGGAAGGAAAAATAAATGCTATTAATATTAATTTTCTCCCAATAAACTTTTTGTTGAAATTTTGGGGCAGATTTTGAGGTCTCTGTTACCATGCCATGGAGTCTCTCAGCTCCTCCAAAACTCAGAGATGGAGTAATCTCAAAAGGATTCCAGCAGATGATAATTTTCATTGGTAAAACAGGAGAGAGTTGGTTTTAAAGGCAGTGTAAATTTTTTTTTCCAAACCTTTGATTCCAAAATTCTAAATCTGGAAGCTTTCCTAGTATTCGTCTGTTTTAAATATACTTTCTCTTTATGAAAATGTTTATTGTTTAGATAAAAATACACTTCTGCTGTTAAAGAAGAAAGAATGGCCATACTGGGTCAGATGAAAGGTCCATCTAGCCCAGTATTCTGTCTTCCCACAGTGGCCAAGTTTTGGACCCATACAACAGTGTTGGGAGAATAAGGGCTTGATAAACAAGAAGCTTGGTGTCTGTTCGAATGTCATGATCTTCAAAGTTCCTTTGCCATAAGCAAGAAAAAGATACATTGGCACAGCTCAAGCGATGTTGAATTTCTGCATCAATATCTGCCTGGGATGAAAGATAACTTCTGAGGTAGAGGAAATGATTGACATTCTCCAGTGCCACTCCATTGATTTTAATAGATGGAGCATGTAATACCTCATTTGGAGAGGGCTGATAGAGCGCTTGAGTCTTCTTGATATTAAGAGTGAGTCATAGACATGCATAAGCATCACAACACATTCAAGATTGTTTGAAGATCTTTCTCAGAGTGGGCAAAGATTGCGTTGTCATCAGCATACTGAAGTTCCACAATAGATGTTGTGGAAATGTTATTCTTGGCTTTTAATGTGCTAAGCCTGAAGAGCTTTCCATCCATTCTGTAAGTGATTTCAATGCCAGCTATAAACTTCCCAGCAATTAGGTAAAGAATGATGGTGATAAAAACTGCAAACATGATTGGAATGATGTTACAGCCCTAACTGACTCCTGTTGGTAATTTGAAAGGTTCACTATGGGATCCAGTGCTGCTCAGAACAGTCGCTTTCATGTTATCATGAAGCAATTTTAGGACCTTGGATGTCCTGATAAATGCACCAGGCTTAGAAAGTACAGTCCAGAGGGCATGGTGATTCACTGAGTCAAAAGCTTTAGTTAGATCAATGAAAACCACGTACAGTGGTCAGTTTTGCTCCTGGCACTTTTCTTGCAGCTGCCGTGCTGTGAAGATCATACCCGCAGTTCCACGACATGGTCCGAAACCACTCTGTGATTCTGGCAAAATTTCTTCTGATGGGGCAGAAGGTGGGTTGCAAGGGTCCACACCAGAACTTTGCCTGCAGTGGCTACGAGGGAGATACCATGATAATTTCCACAATCTTCTTTCACCCCTTTCTTGAAGAGGGTGACAATCAAGGCATCCATCATTTCAATGGGTATCTCCTCCTTTATCTAGATTTTAAGGATAAGCAGGCAAAGCTGCCGAATAAGCTCTGGTCCACCGTTTTTTAAAGATTTCAATGGCGATCCCATCTAGACCTGCTGCCTTGTTGTTGTTCATCTGCAAGGTGGCATTGTGTAACTTATACAAATTGGGAGAGTCTCCGAGCTCATCCCTAAATAGTCGTTTAGTGACTTGCTCAAGGACTTCATCTACAACCATAGAATTACAGTTAAGGAAGTCTTCAAAATGTTCTTTCCAGCGACAATTGATGGCTTCGTTGTCCTTCAGAAGTGTGATTTCGTCCTTAGAGCGAAGAGGATTCATATCATGACAAATTGGCCTATAAACAGCCATGAATGGCACTAAAGAAACCACATATATTGTTGGTGTCTGCGAGGTGTTGGAGTTCTTGCGCTTTCTCAGTCCACCATTTGTTCTTAAGTTCTCTGGTTTTACATTGTACTTCCGCCCTCGCCTTGACACGGGCTTCTCTCTTTATATTACAAGTTATGTCATTATGCCAGGCACAAAATGCCATTCATTTCTCATTGATGAGTTGCTCAATTTCAGCATCATACTTATCAAACCAGTCCTGATGTTTTCTGGTTTGGTAGCCTATGGTTTCCTCACAGGCATTGATGATTACTGCTTTCAATTGCCTCAGGTGTTCCTCAGTTTCTTCTGGAGACTCTGAGGGGAACTTTTCTTCTAAGACTGCTTGGAGGTGGTCATGCTTAAGAGGGTCCTTCAAATCTTGAAACTTCAGCTTGCGCCTGACCTGCCTCTTTTGCAGCCTCCATGTGGGAGCAATCTTAATTTTCATTGTGGATCGAAGGAGGCAATGATAAGTCCAACAGTCATCAGCACGTCATTGTTCTTGTGAGAAGAACATCACTTTGATCTTGGGCACGAGCTATGAAGTAGTCGAGGAGATGCCAGTGCTTTGACTGTGGGTTTCTCCAAGATGTTTTGAACTTTTCCTTTTGTCAGAGAAGGGTGTTCATAATAATAAGTTCATGTTCAGCACACTTGGTGAGGAGCAGAATTCCATTTGAATTGCTTTTGCCAACTCTTCCTTTCCCGATTGTTCCTTTCCATAGGTCTGAGTCTCGTCCAATATGTGCACTGAAATCCCCCAGGCGGATGACCCTGTCTTCTGTAGAGATCTCTGATAAAATGGTTTCCAACAGAGAATAAAAATCTTCCTTTACATTCTCATCAGCGTTCAGTGTTGGTGCATAGTCACTCACAATAGTTGCCTTTTGTTTTCTGGTGAGCCTCACTCGGAGTGTCATAAACTGCTTAATGATGCTAACTGGTACTTCAGAGAGGCACCTTACGGGCTTGTTCTTTATAGAAAGGCACACTCCATGCAATCGGGGTGCATCTATAGATTTTTCCCTTCCAGAAGTAGGTGTATCTTCCTTTCTCCTCCCTCACCTGTCTTTCGTCAGCGCTTCTACTTTTGGACAAAGCAGCAATATCGATGTTAAACCAGCTCAATTCATGAGCAATAATGGCTGTACGTCGCTCTGGTCAGTTGCTGTTTGAATTGTTTATCAGGGTACGTACATTCCAAGTTCCAAAGTTAAAAGGTTTCTTACATTTTCGACCGCTGAGGTAGTAATCCTGCTGGATGCAGCTATCCAACCAGGAAAAACAGAGGAAAGACTATTTTTAGGGTACCTTTTCTAATCCCCTCCCCATGTAGGGTGAGCAGAGTGGACCCTAAAAAGGACTGCTCAGTCATGGGTGCAGCTGCTGAGATCCTCAACCCGCTTCAGTCCTCAAGCAAGATGACTATCACACACACACCATCTGTGTGTCTGTCTGTGACTAAGAACTTCGGGATTTCACTGTCCTGTTTCCGTCGCCACTTGCCAACGCACCGGACTTTTGACTTGTGCAAATGTTATTCCCAACTGGAAGCGGCTTGTGTGGGACTTTTTTTTAAAGTGAGGACATTGGTGCACAACTATCACCTCACTATCCTTGCCAGATAGAGGACTTGAAACCAGTGGCATGGACACCATGACGATTGGAAATCCTATATTTGCTGCAGTCTTCATCCACCTTCACAGCTGTTGCAACATTACACAACAGTTTCATCTCCATTATGCAGTTATCCTCCGTCTGCTCTGCTGTTAGGGACATCTTGGACCACACTTTGTCTGGAACCTCGCCCTTGACCATTCTGCCATGGGTGACCCTAATGGAGTACATGACTCCAGGCAGCGTCGCTCTTGGGGTCATTGAAACATGCAAGCCTTTCCACCACTACAAGGTGGTGATCCATGGAGAGGAGTTTTTTAGTCCTCTGTTTAAAACAAGTTTTAAACTATTCTTTGCTTGGTTTTACATAATTTTTGCACCAGGTTGGAAAAAGTACTTGTCTTGACTCCCTGTACATTTGGGAAGGTAAAACAACTACAAAAAACACTCATCGCCCCCAAAACAACAACAAAATAAAAAGCAAAAAACATTTGTCCACAGTTTTGTGTTCTGTGAAGGAGCAGGATGTAGTATTTCAGTTGGTGTCTTTCATTCCTGTTTCTTGTGGCCACAGCTGTACAGAACTATATAAAGAGCTATGTCTAAAGTTATTTATATATTTTAAAATTAAATAAATAAATATATGGAGATATACCTATCTCATAGAACTGGAAAGACCTTGAAAGGTCATTGAGTCCAGTCCCCTGCCTACACTAGCAGGACCAAGTACTGTCCCCTGGCAGATTTTTTGCCGCAGATCCCTAAATGGCCCCCTCAAGGATTGAGCTCACAACCCTGGGTTTAGCAGGCCAATGCTTAAACCACTGTGCTGTCCCTCCTCCAAAATAAGAAAATAAATGTCTTGCTAACTTCAAATTTAAGTGTGTGTGTTTGTGTGTGTGAGAGAGTGAGTGACGGGGGGAGGGGCGGTATGGGAAGGACTGGGAATGGTATAGATTAGGGATAGGGGACTGAATGGGATGGAATTGTGCCACCCAGCCCTGGGTGGGGAAAATAAAAGTGCTTCATATTTAGCAGCCACATTAGAGCAGCATTTCTCCTTTTGGATAAAGAGAAAAACAAAGGGATTCCCTTTTCAGCAGTGTAGCAAAACAGACCAACAGAAAAATGCCTGGCTCCTTAGCTTCAGAGTAATTGGTTCCAAGTTCTTTTTAGTCCACATGAGAAAGTGCGGTTCCTTCTTACCGGATGCAATGTTCTCCTACATAAATCCCATTCTTATTATGGCTGCCCCTTAATGATCCAGAGCTGAAGCTCCTTCCCTCCAGATCTGGCAGCTTGTGCAGTCTGTTTATGGGATGGAACATGATCTCTTCTTTCTCTCCAGTGAAGAATTTTACTCTCTCCACTACTTAACTGGATTCAAGGTAAATATTCTGTCAAAGAGCTCTTCCTTTAATTTTAAGAAATATTTAGAACCTCTTTTAGCTATAGTCAGAAAAAAATGCTTAGGAACAGCACCTGTGTTGGTAAATGTATAGACAATAATGCTCTAAAAGAGATTATTATTTAAGAAAAGGTTCATATTTTTAATGAACTTTAGCATATTCAAAATTTCTAGACAGGGCCCGTAGGTGTTTTAAGTGATCTTGACCTTTGGTTAATAAAATTGAGTCCCATTCTCCTAAGATGCAAGTTTTTCTGATTTTTATATTTCTTAATACTTTATAATAAATATTGTTTGTTTTTAAATTATCCAAATTAATATATGAATTTGTCCTCCTTATAGTACAAGGAAGCATTACAGTGATTTTCAGATTGCTTATTTGGATTGTTCATTATACAATTCTGATTTGTGGTGTTCGCCTTTCTCAGTGTTTATTTTCCTCCACTAATACTCACCCAACTGGTCTTTCCTGGTTGTGATCTGTTTTTCAATTAATGCCTACTTACCCTTGTGGTGTGAACCTGTGCTTCCTGATACTCAAGAGGGAAGCAGAATTACCTGTTTAATAGTTAGGGGGAAATACTCTAACACTTCAGCTTGTGTCTCCAGTAACAAGTGGTTGAGCACCATGGAGGCTTCCTGAGCCGTCTAAAACGTTGCTTTGTAAATTTTATGGACTTTGCTGGTATCATGAAGACTGCTTTCTCATATCAAGTATGTAAGAAAGATATCTTTGTACCAAGGCACTCTTACAGAATTGTTTGTTTGCTTGTGTATGTTTTCAGAAATCTTAGTTTTTACAGGTTTGTTTATACTTCTTCTAGGATGGGAATGGCAGAAGTGACAAAGAGTCTTGTGGCACCTTAAAGACTAACTAAAGTATTAGAGCATAAGCTTTCGTGAGCTAATACCCACTTCGTCGGATGCATGCAGTGGAAGAATCCAGGGGCAGGTGTGAACTTACAGGGACCCATTCCTCTTCTAGGATGGGTCCTTGTAAGTTCACTTTTTTGTCTAGGTAGTCCTGGACGTTTTTTGTCTAGATAGTCCCTGGTAGTGAATTGTTGATGGATAGGTGAACAGTCGTGATTGTGTAGCTACAATGATCTAATATTTTATTTAACTGATATAAATTGATAAAAGTTGTTGTAGAATATTATACAGTAGAACCCAGCTAATTTGCGTTAATGTTGACGAAACCCATTGGGATTTACTGAATTTTACAAGTGAGCCAGTAAAGGTGAAAGTTACCTCACTTACAGAAAGTCCGAATAATCAGGGTGAAGTGCATTGGAACTGGGAGGATGAAATCCACTCATCCCTAAACCAGGTTCTATGGAATCGGATAGCACTGCAGCAGCCTATTCTCTATAGTTTTTACTCCATTCTATGACTGGAATAGTGTCCACAATCCTTCAGTGCTATTTATGTGGGATATTAAGGCAGTGGATTAGTGTAAGTTTAGAACCCATTGCTTCTTTGCTGACCCACCCTGTCTGCACATTGGCTGATGAGACCACTAACTGTGCAAATGGATGAGTGGTGTTGAGGCCACCAGCACATGGGTCCACTGCTGTAGCCTGTCTGTAGGACTTTGGGGAGGTAGAGTGTCTTGTGTGCAATCTCTGCCCCAGATTAACTTCAATTCAATGAAAGTAACAAAATATGTAATTTAAAAAATACTCTGCTCATACTGTATTAGTAAATGTTATATATTTTATAAAAACAATGAAGCCTACAAATCAGACCTCCAGGACATTCTTTCTTGAATCTCTGCTGCCAAAGATGGGAGTGCCATTTTTTTTAAATGTACAAATAATATATGTAGATAAGTGTTGTTGGTACTGGACTATCTGGACTGGGTGTTTTCTCAACTTCATGGTGGGCTGAAGAATGCATATTACCATATTCCCAGTTTGACTTTAGTTCTGGATTTACTGTAGATAACGAGAATGTGCTGTGGTGTAAATGCTTCTTTGACCTGTGCACTGTAGGTGCAAAGATACTTTTGTTAAAATGGGTCTTGAAACATTATTTATATTAGTTCACCATCAGTGTATTTGGATAACCTCATTTACTGAGCAGCACGTTTAGACTTACCCATTTAAAATGTATAAACATATAATGAAATGCAGATTTTCCTGCCCGATGGGTGGTTTCTTCATTTTTTCCTCTGGGAGAGTGCACCACTGATCAGATGGTTCCTTTTCATGATTAGTGAACAGCTGGCTTACTGTCAGTTAGACTGTAATGGTAAAGTCCTGTTTCCATTGGTTTCAATTTGCAATACATATGTGTGTATGTGTGTGTTCTGAACTTGAGTTAGTGAGCTCTGGTTAAAATAGTGAAGATAAGGCAAAACAGTTTAGATGCTGGAGTTGAAGCCTGTAGGGAAGCCTGGAGTTGAGCTGCTAACCCAAGTTAAAACCTGAATTGCCTTATGTTTGCTGTTATTTTAACCCAGGTTAGCTAACCCTAGTTAAAAACATACCTCTTCTTTTGCATTATAGACATACCCTAAGACTTTCGCTGCAACCAAAGTATGAATAATGATGAATTCTCTGAGAGTTGTCAGTAACATCTTCCTAACATCAAGTTGACCATCTTTGTATGAAAGCTACTCTGCTAATGGTTAATTTGAGTTGAAGTGGAGAGGATGGCAGTTTTAGTGTAGCATTTGATAGCTAGATAAAAGTGTTGGGTTTTTTTTTGTCTTTGTGTATATGTAATGTTTGAAAACAGCAGTTAAGTTTCGTTGGTATTTATTTAGACTGTCTTCTGGGCTCTGGCTCCCAACATCTGGGATTTTTATCAGTAATTATGATAAGGACTCTTTACTAGACTGCTGTTGATTTAGGTTTTTGAAGTTTACTCCTGAGGGAATTCTGTGCTACTGAGCAGTGCAGAATCTCTGCAGAAATTAATGTTCTGCACAAAATTTCCTCCCCTCTCCCCAGAGAAATGGGCTTCAGAGCTGCTGGCTACCACTAGGGTCTGCTGGACCCGGCAGAGCTCAGTTTGCAAATAGAAGGCACCACCCGGGAGAGGGAGAGAGGGAGCTGGAGGGTTCTGGGCAGCTGCAGTTCCTGGCACGCCCTGAAGGGAGGAATGATGTCTGTAGCTATATAATAATAGTAGGTTGGCATTTGCTGCATCTATATCTGTGTACTTTCCAGTTGTCCATAATAAAATAGCTTTTGAATTAATTAAATTTAGTAGAACTTTTAAATAATTAAAACATGCAGGGAAAATTGTAAACACAACATTAGAATTTGTGTATTAAAATATTATAGAATACTGAAGTCAAATTGCAGCATGACCCACTAATACAGTTACTGACTTGGAACAGACATGCTATAATGAACTTCACTCCCCTGCCAAGATGCAATAATTATGGCATATGCTTATTTTCACAGTAATGTGTGTAACTTTTACAGACAAAAATACAAAGGTAGGAAGGCATGTTTGTGCGCACACAAATACCAGGTCAATAGGGAGTACAGCACAGATAGACTTGACAAGTTATTGGAAAATACTGTGTGAATATAATAGCTAATACATACCTTAATGTCTGATACTGTATTTTTTTGTATTGGGGAATATACAAAATAAGGGTAAGGAATATAGGTTTCATTGGGTTCAATGTACAAAAAGTAGTTAAAAAACTGCCTAAGAAATACTAGAGTATCTCACAATGCCAATGAATCTGGGAGAAATCATCAATGGTTGCAAGGAGGAAATATTTACCACTGATTTTTTTTGTCCCCTATACTGATGTAGATATTAGATTTACCGGCATGGAAAAGGATATTCTCTTTACTAGCAGATGGCTTTACCAAAGAGGATTTTTCTTTCAGTGAGACCTTACATAGTGTAGTATGGGCCTTAAAGATGATCATGGACAAAGAACAGCTGATTAAAGCTTAACCTGAGCAAGATGGAGATTATGCTGTTGGGCAGAGAAAAGCATTCTGAAGTATTTGCAGCCATAGTGCAGTTTCCTTTGGTTGAACATCTACACACACAACTGAACAATTCAGTCCATCGCTTAGGAGTGAATAAAATAGAATCAAATTTTGGTGGTGGAACTTTGTTCCAAGTGATAAAGGAATATCAGTTATGTTCCTACTTCCCACTCCCAAAATTTTTTAGAAAGCCTTACATTTTAAATGTGTAAACTACCTTAAATGTTTACCTATACTATTGGACAGAGGATAAATGTATTTCTCAAATTTACCAAAATAAAAAGTTTGCATAGATAGTAGTAGCACTTGCTATCAACTGATCTTGGAATGAAAAAAAAGGAATTAATTAAGATTATATAGATACGTTGCTGAGAGAATTGTTGAAGAACCAGGCAACCTTTGTTATCCATTTCATGTTGTTATTTTCTTGTGTCTTGTAATAGAGTAACATGCTTAATTATCAACTGAAGGTGAATTCTCTAGGAAGCTGAAGGGCGAGAATATGAATGGGTACCATAGAAAATTTGTGACAAAAGAGGGGATTATGTTGGTTTGAAGGAATCATTAGTTTTGAATATAGGAGGAATTACTCCCATTTTGGTGGGTGACAGTGATTCAGATTTTCTAGTGGAACCTAAAAAAATCATCATTGATGCTTAGGTAATCTTACGCAGGTTGGGTTACCAAGATATAAAGTAGAGGTGATAATAGTGTCTCTAAAATTACCAGAATAAACAAACACAGGAATTAAGATTTATCTTCAAATGTTTATAATATCAAATGATGTTTTACTATTCTGCATCTGATACATTTTGTACTGGATTTGTTTTTCTATTAAATATCATCTTTCACTTGTTATCAAACTATTAATGAAGTTTAAAACTAAAAATGTAGAATGGGAAAGAGTGATTAATTCTTTACAGAACATAGTGGAGTATCATATTTTTAACTCTTACTGGATTTTTAATTTGAGGAAGGGAGTTGGAGGAAAAAATTCTCTTCTAGAAGAAAAAAAGGGAGGGCAAGTGTTAATGGAATGCAGTCTTTTAATGGCAAGTTGTGATGAACCAGCTCAAACAGCTGGGTAAGTGCCCTATAGCAAATGAGTTGGTGATCTTTCTCCAGTTCTTATTGGAAATAGATGCTCACAGTATAGAAAGCTTTACAGCTACCATTAAATTACCCTCATCCATTGAGCACTAAATTACTGCTCACCCTCTCCCACCCTCCCCCACAAAAATGTAGGCAGTAGTAGTCTTGTATCAAGGAAAAAGGCACTGTAGCTCCCAGTACTGAAACCATTTTGTGGAGAGGTGATCTGGATTTTCAGTGCTGTCAGTTCAGTTTTCACAAGCATACAGATGGTTGGTTGGTTCTTATTTGTATAAACTTAATACAGCAATTTCATGAGTCTATAGCACAGATAAAATAAATGCTGCATTTTAATGCAGTTTTAAAAAAAATCCTGGCAATGGTCAAAGCCCAATACAATTTTTGCACTCGTAAAAGAGGTATGTATATCTATATAACTTGATCATGGTTTCAAGGATTAACTAATGTATCAACTGTGTAAATTAGAATGTGACTTACAATTTGTCTTTTGACTCCAGTCTGAGTGGAACGCAACTACAGAATTACTGTGATGTGTTGTGGTGATCTGAAATGACTATCAAACAACATGTGCACTCAGTTGATTTAATGTAAAAAGCCAATCACTGTGAAGTGACAGACACAGTGAAACAGCTATCAGTTTGAGACCTGCTTGAGCCTTGTCTTAATAGACATTTGTGCTCTGACATGATGGTCATATCTTAGGTCAACAGGCAGTTGTACTCTTTGCTGTGGTGGTTTCTAGGTGTCAAACTTGCTTGACATTCCTCTTCTCCAGCTCTTATATTTTTGGCCATCTAGGGTACTGGTTTGAACACGAGAATCCTTCCTCCCTATTATACATGTTCCATTGCAGCTGCCAGTCCCTCTGAAACATCTTAATTGAGATATTTACTATCAAATTACAGCACAAGCACTATTTACACTTTGTGCATGTTTCGTTCTCAGGCAAAGTTGGAGTCTCATCCACTATCTGTTGCAGGATTAACCTCTCCCCCTTACACAAAAAAAGTGGTACGAGTAGGTATCTAACATGAGTTAAAACAGTATACTCCTGGGGGAATTCTGCGCCACTGTGGATACACAGAATTCATGTTTCAGATTTTTTTCTGCAGAAAATAAATTTCTGCCCAAGAAGTGTTTCAGTTTGATCTTTCACCCACCAGAGGCCACTGTGGCACCAGAACAGCCAGCAGCATGAGCACAGCTGGCTGTTTTGGCGCCATAGTGGTCTCTGGTGGGTAAAAGACAGAACTGCAGCACATCTGTGGCACAATGTATTTTCTGTTGTGGGGGGGGGAAAAAATCTGTGCGTGCCTAGTGGCGCAGAATTCCCCCAGGAGTAGAAGTTCATCACAGCATCCTGCCCACAGAGCAAGGATAGGGCAGAGTGGGGCACACAGGGCTGCTGGGGCCGGGGGGAGCTCACAGACGGGGGGACAGACTGGGGTGCAGGCCCAGGAGCTAGTCAGGTGAGAGGGGCTGCAGGGATGAGGCTACAGAAACCCATGAGGATGCGGTGGTGTGGGTATGGGGCAGATGTGCGTGCCTGAATGAGAGAGGCTTCGGGTCAGCCAGGGTCTGCTTAGGGGAGACTCCCCAATTCCCTAACAATCCTTCTGCTCGCCCCCCTAAAAACCTGTTCCATAATTCTTCCACCCACACCCAACAATCCTCCAGGTTCAGTCCAGGCTCCTTCCCTCTCCCCCAGCTCCTCCATTACCCCTGACTTCCCTAAGCCTTTGCACTGCTTCTGACAGGTGTGGGAAATACAGTTCTATATTGTAATTTTAATGAATTACTCAAAGTTCTGTATTAATATGCCTAGTAAGGAATTTATTTGTCAAAAAACAAACAAACAGAATCTATTTTTTTTTGGTCTGTGTTGTTACAGACATACTTGCTGACAGATATTTTGAAATAAATTACCAGAATAATTGAAACTGGCATGATATATTTTTATTTTAACAAATAACATTTGCAGAATTTGGCAGAATTTTAAAATATTGTGCACAGAATTTTTAATTTTTTGGTACAGAATTTTTTGGTGCTACAACAGGGGCGCTCCCTTGGGAGGAAACTCATACCGAGGTTGTCTTTCCCTAGGAAGCCGCTTCAGACAGGATGCTTCAAGAAGCTGGGATGGCCGGCAGGTATAAATACATGAAAAGATGGGAGTTGCCTTACTAAGTGTGAGGTCAGTCTAATGAGACAATTCAATTAACAGAAGGATACCGTGGGAGGAAAAATAACTTTTGTAGTGCTAATGAGAGTGGCCCATTTCAAACAGGTTTAAGATTAGCAGCTGTGTTAGTCTGTATCTGTAAATAAAACGAGGAATACTTGTACCTTAGAGACTAACCAGTTTATTTCAGCATAAGCTTTTGTGGGCTATAGCCCACTTCATTGGATGCATAGAATGGAACACACAGAAGTAAGAACAGTTGACAAGAAAGTGTGAGTAGCAGGAGGGGAAAATTAGTACAGGGGAAATTAGGTTTAGGTTTTGTAATGACCCAACCACTCCATCTTAATTCAGGCCTGATGTGATGCCAGCAGTGCCCCTCTGCCAAACTGGACAGTCTCTATGCAAAAGAATAAATGGACACAGATCTGACATCTGGAATTATAACATTCAAAAACCAGAAGGAGAACACTTCAATCTCCCTGGTCACTCAATAATGGACATAAGAGTAGCAATTTTTCAACAAAAACAAACTTCAGAAACAGACTCCAATGTGGAACTGCAGAACTGGAATTAATTTGCAAACTGGACACCATCACATTAGCCTGAATAAAGACAGGGAGTGGTTGGGTCATTACAAAACCTAAACCTAATTTCCCCCTACTGATTACCACTACAAAAGTAATTTTTCCTTCCTTGTATCCTACTGTTAATTGAATTGTCTCGTTAGACTGACCTCCCACTTGGTAAGGCAACTCCCATCCTTTCATGTGCTGTGTATTTATACCTGTTACTGTATTTTCCACTTCATGCATGTGATAAAGTGGATTCTAGCCCATGAAAGCGTATGCCCAAATAAATTTGTTAGTCTCTAAGGTGCCACAAGGACTCCTTGTTGTTTTTGATGATACAGACTAACACGGCTACCACTCGGAAACCTATCAATTTAGAAATCCGTATGTAGTTTTACCTTATTTTTAGTGCAAATAATTAATATGTGATCACCATTTAAGTGTGGTAGACTATGACAGTAATAGTAACTGGATTGAAGATCCATTGGTAGGGAGAGGCTGCCTGTAAGATTACCAGCAGAGAGAAGCTGACAGTTCCCTTTCCCCATACCATTTTGCACTGAAAGTCTTTCATCATCTCCTCTCTAGTCCATCCTTTAAAAAGATTAAAAGATACAGCAGCATCTTTGGACCTCTGTTCACAGACAGCAATCTTTTAAAGAACTGACCTCTCATGATGGAAAACTGAACTGAAGTAGTGGGAACTGGCAACACAAAACTTTAACCTGGAAGATTGATTTGTTGATTTTTGCTGACCCATTTCCTCTTGTGTTGAGCGCATCCTGCTTCGCAAAGTCCTTTGTTACCTTTATCCTTAGAGAGCCCATTGTTCCCTTCCCAACAGAACTGCCAGAAGCAATTTCAAAACTGTGTTGCATTCATTTTTTTCCCAGGAGTTGATCCCAGTTCTGATTGATTGTTTAAATGATGATTTGCTTCTTAAAGAAGAACAAGATCAAGAAAAGTTTTCATAATTTGTGTACTAATTACAAAAAGTCTATAATGGCTTAATTTTAGTGTGTTTTCTGATGCAGTGTGTCTTGCTTTGGAAAATAATTGTGTTCTCCGCAAGATTTTAATTGAGAGAGCTTTGAATGAGATGAACAATTATTCTGATGCGTTTTTAACCCCTGATTTTCATTTAAGGTTTACCAGCATTGTATTTGTAATAAGTTTAGATAATCTATGTAACATGTTCTGGAGTGAGCTATGCTATATGCCATTAGGCTTAAGCCTAGGAACCATTTTTTGAGTTAATTTTCCTTAGATGGACATAGTGCATGTCAATATACATAGGTGCCAACTTCCTCTCTACCGGGGGCTGCTCAACCCCCCCCGATGCCCCCGACCCACTCTCACTCCACCACTTCCTCCAACCTCCCACCCATGCTCTGCCTCCCACTCTACCCCGGCATCTGCCTGACCCCACTCTACCCCGGCATCTGCTGCCACCCATGCCTGGCATCCTGGCTGTCAGCCCATGTCCAATGTCCTGGCTGCAGACCAGGGCACGGAGCTGGCAGCCAGGACCCCATATAAAACTTGGGGGTGCTGCAGCACCTCCTGCACTCTTAGTTCCTTGCCTGTGTCAACTCCTTAATGGTTAACCATTTAACTGATAGAATTTTAATAGGTTACATGGTTACCATTTTTAAATCCTATTTACATCCCTACTGCCAGTGGATGCCAACCACCTGCTAATTTTTTTCCAAGGCTGGAGCATCCATGGAGTCGGCGCCTATGCTAATATAGACCCATACCTCTACCTTCCTATCCATTATAAAACAGATACACAATTTATATAAAAATAGATACACACATGTATGTACATAACATCATAGATTTTATTGCTGCAATATGCAAGCTGCAAAGAAACACAGTGAATTATAAAAAGTTTTGAAAAAGATTACAGGTTAGAACTTAGAATTATATATGTTATGGAAATAACACTGAAATACACCTAGATATAATAGATACCAACTACCTTATTTGAACCATAGCTTATGTTTTGGAAGAAATTGTTAGTGCCTATCTCAGAGAAGACAGGGTTCCAGAATCCCTCAAACACACTACAGTTAGGCCTAACTATTTCCTAAAGAAGCAAATTCTGAACTCCAATCAGCCACCTCCCAGTGTTAGTCTTGAAGTTCCCTTTTTTTGAAAGATCATCAAGAAAACAGCAACATGAAAACATGACAGATATCTAGCTCCCTGAAGCCCCTGACCTTATTTGGTGACATTTTAGATTGGAAGTGGTATTAATGGAAGTTGTTGATCTTGTGCAATGGGCAGAGGCCAGAAACCTTTATTCATATCCCTTGACTTGTTATCAGATTTCAGCCCTTGCTTGCACTGCTGTGTAACTTTGTCAAGATGGCTGGAATAGCTTTAAAATGGTGTTCTGCTCATTGCTTTCTGATAGTTTCCAGAAGGTGGTGATGGTTGGCTGCTCCATCTCAAAGGTTCTTATTTGGGGAGATTTGCAAGACTCCAATCTGTCACATCTTCTGTTCAACACCTATACAGAGCCTCTGGGAATGTGTTGTGTGGAATTAGAACATGATATAAATTGCAGTATCATTAGTACTCTGCTGACACCTATCTGGCAACTTCTCCTTTGACTCAGACATGGCTGTTGCAGAGCTCACTAAATGCCTGGAAAAATCCGAGGTCTGGAATAAAACCAACTATCTGCAGCTCAGCTTGTCCACAACAGGAGTTATTCTGTGTAGCAAGGAGGTTGAGGATCTGATGGAATCTATAATTGCTCCATAAGCACTCCACATACATGAAGAAATTGCAAAGGGTATTCAGAGCTTTGCTATGTCAGATTTATATATTTCAGTGCAGAATGTCAGCCATATGGCTATGATTACGTATTCATTGGATTGCTGTAGAAACAATATCTTCAATGTGTTTTTTTTTTTTTAGATTCTCCCAATGCAAATTAATGAATGTGTAGTGGATTAGGAAGCATCTCTTATTCAACACTTTAAAATAAAATATAACTGTACAATTCTTCAGTCTATTAATATGAATTTGACCCTTCAATAATTTGAGGAAGAGTCAAGATTAATCTGTTTTGTTCTGCAAGGATTTGCTTTTGTAAAAATCACAAGTTTTTTAAAACATGAAATTAGGTATAGGTATATATAATTTTAATGTAATTCGTCAATTAATGGATGTTTTCCAAGTATTCTTTAATCTGCTCAACACTATACCCTGAAGATTAAAAATACAAAACAAAAACACACCAGTGGACCAAATGCTGGTCCTCCTTTATATTTGTGCATCCCCATTTAAGAAATTTGGACTATGTAAAAGATTATATTATATTAAAAGAAGAAAGTGTGATGTTGATGTTTTGCAGATTATTAAAACAATATAAATTACAAATTTATGGAATGTTATACTGTTTCTAGCTGAAAGTTGAATAGAATAAGCGTGTATGTTTTATTTGTAGCATTTTTTTTGAAGATCACGAAGTCCATCATGCTGTGTAAACCTCTTGAGCTAAGCTGCAGTTACTTAAAAAAAAATTGGGGTGGACAGTAGGAGGTAGCCTTCCTCAGTTGGTTGGCATCTTTTCTGTTTAATATCAAGGCTCTGTTCTATAATTTGTCTATTATCATCATTAGCCCCCCTGTGTATATGAAAATCAGATAAGCTAAATTTACTACATATTCTTTTGAAATAATGTTTAATAAGGTAACTAACCTACCACTGTGAATAAAATAGAAATTGTCACATATTTGAGCACAGTTATGGTAGTGCTGTTGAGTCCGTTGTTATTTCATGTAGTTTTGCTAAACGACTGATCTAGTAAGACTGGCAAAACAGAGAAAGCAGCAAATATATACTCACTTTATCAGCTAAGAATACTTTTCTGCTTTGGGAGAAGGGTTTTGAAATATAAACTATATGTAAAGGATAGCATATTCTGTTGTTTTGGCAGGATTCTATAACAGAAAAGCTTAATTGGCTACTGCAAAATTACAATTGTTTTTATTACAGAAGGTGTCAATATAGGAATAAAAAATTAATGGGACTGTGGAAATTTGGTTTAAAGTCATAGATTTATTCATATGGTGTTGCTGTATGGTACAGCACTTTTTGAAATATAAAGGATTAATTCAGATTGAGCAGATAGAAATATCGAATTTTAGAACTTTCTTCCTTCTTTATAGTGTAAGCTAACTTTGGTTCTGGTCCTGTGCTGAGCATCCTCAGATTCCAGTGAAATCAGTGGTACTTGATTTCTGAGCAGCTTGCAGGATTAGGTCCTATATGTAGGGTTGTTTATACTCTCCTCTAAGTCTTGGAGATCTGGTAAATGTTACTTTTTAAAAGCAAAAATTAAATACAGTGGTACATGCGGTATCCAAGATCTCAACTACTAAATACTCATTACATTTCTACAAAAGGTTTAATTGTTAGGTTGAGCACTGTTTTATGAAAACTGCTTTTGAAATTGCTCTTCAAAAAGAATTCCTGTTTCATATAAAAAGATGCCAGACTCACAAAGATTTCCTTTCTTGTTTCATAGACGTTCCATCTTCAGAGCAGCCTGAACTGTTCCTAAAGAAACTTCAGCAGTGCTGTGTAATTTTTGACTTCATGGACACACTATCAGACCTTAAAATGAAAGAATACAAGCGCTCCACTCTTAATGAACTGGTGGACTACATTACAATAAGCAGAGGCTGTTTGACAGAGCAGACTTACCCTGAAGTAGTTAGAATGGTGAGTTCCTTTTTTACTGTGGACACTTTAGATCCACATACAATGCCAGCTACATATTGGGGGCCAAAATGAACCCTGGAATAAGTGGACTAAATGTGGCCTTTGGGTTTGTATTTTCTAGTTGACATCACCAGATGATACTACTACTAAAACCAATAAAACTCAAATTTTCACTTGCAGTTAAGTGAAGTCAAATTAAATCATCAAAACATGAGTGTCAAATATGTAGAAAAGTATACCCAGAGCAATTCAAATTTCAGCATTCAGAATATGAAGTAAACACAAACTTAATGTGCTTTTTCCCTCTAGTGAAACAGAATGGAATAATTTTAGAATGTTTGTCTTTATTTTTTGTAAGATAAAAGCCATCTTTAATAAAATCTCATCACTAAGGAATTTTGTCACTTTTGCCATGTAACTGAGCTAAAACTGATACATTGGATCAACATTAAAATTGCAATGCTTTGCTTTGTAGATTCATAGCAATTGCAATTAAGAGGTCACCAGGAGTTCTCAATGGTAGTGATAATCTTATTAATAAATTATCAGCTAACACAAGTGCCTTCAAAATAGGTACTGAACTACCTCCAGATAGCATGGATTGAAGAATATTCATTGCAAGCTTTAAGATACGTATAAAATCTCATTAAATTGCCACCTGAAGCAAAAGACAGATATTCAGAAATAGACTCTTTGGTGTTGGTTCTGTACTGGTGTTATGTGATTATTGAATCTGGTATTAGCCATACACCTTTGGAGAACTATGAATAAATTTTACATTGTCGTATGTATGCACCTTATTTTTTTTGTTACACACAAATTATACACAAATACATACCTACTCTAGTGATTGTCTGAGTTATGTAGAAGTGTATGTTTTATACCATTGGAATATGTATTTGTGTATGTGTAATTTGTAGTTGTATGTTGTGTGTGTTATGTATATTTCATATATGTGAAACATACAAAAAACTGCATTAAAATCATGTTAATGTTTCATAAGGAAACTTAATCCTGGCATTTTCTAACATATGAGTGCTTGATTTTGCAACCTTCACATTGTTAATGCACCTTTTTATGTAATTCTAAATATATATTGCATGGGCAACATTAATTTAGCCTCCTTATGTATGTGCATAATGTTAAAGTCTAGAATTATATGATCACATACTGTTTTTTTCACAGGATTCCTGCTTTATTCAGTACACAGGAAGGATGGTGCTTACTCAGTGAACAGCTATTCAACATCTTGTTTTATTCTCATTGTGCCATGCGTAGCCCCATGTCTTATTTACTGTATACCATTCAAGCCCTGTTCTGAATATAGAATTATTAATTTTCTCCAGGGGTTTCCGTCGTGTTCATCCCTGTAGTATCAGAGTGCTTCACAAACATTAATTAATTTATCTTCACAAAACTGCTGTGAGGCCAGGGGTTGGTATTCCCCTTTCAGAAATGATGAAATGAGACAGAGAGATTAAGGTCAAAAGTATCCAGTAATTTTGGATGCTCAAGGCTTAAATTTTTTCAGAGAACGTAGCATTTTATATCATTTTTAATTGCTCAGAGCAGAGTTTTCATTGACTTCAGTTGCAGCTGACAGTGCTCAGCACTTCTGCAAATGAAGCAAGTGCAAGTTGGGCATTCAGAAAGTCAGTGATCACTTGTGAGAAGTTTGGTTCAAGTGACATGCCCAGCATCACGTAGGAATTCTGTGGCAAAGGCATGAATAGAATCTAGGTCTTCGGGGCAACCTTCAACTGCCTTAGCCATGAAATGATCCTTTTTCTTCTTGCAGTTCGCTTCCTCACTTATTTCATATCTTTCAATTGCTACAACAAATGAAGCAGCGGGTCCTACAGACCAGTAGTTCTCAACCATTCCAGAGCACTGTACCCCTTTCAGGAGTCTGTTTGCCTCACATAAACCAAGTTTCACCTCATTTAAAAACTACTTGCTTAGAAAATCAGACATAAAAAATACGAAAGTGTCACGACACACTATTACTGAAAAAGTGCTTACTTTCTCATTTTTACTATATAATCATAAAATAAATTGATTGGAATATAAATATTGTACTTGCATTTCAGTGTATAGTATATAGAGCAGTATAAAAGTCATTGTATGAAATTTTTATTTATATTGACTTTTCTAGTGGTTTTTATATACCCTGGCGTAAAACTAGGCAAATTATCTCAATGAGTTGATGTACAGCTTGGAAGACCCCTGGCTGAGAACCTCTGCTATAGACCACAGCTTCCTTCTTAGTGCAGATTCATTCCCTGAGCTTAGTTCATCCTGTCCACTGAAGGAGGTGGAGGTGGAGGGGGAAGGGGCTCCTGTAGAAAAAAACAATTGTCATCATGTAATTTAAGACCATCATACTGCATATACACAAGAAGAGCATATTAAGGTTTTACAGGCAACCACAATTCTATCATTTCCTAACTTCAGAGTACTTGATTTTAATATCCTTTTAAATGTAGCTTTTGTATGTGATATTTTTAAAGGAAAAGCCTGAAAAAATAAATTTCAGTACTTTGAACCATATTGACTTCCACATGGTTCATCAAAATCATGGGAACTTTATATCCACAGCACTGGCTTCTGCCTCCTGACATCAGGGACTAACTGATAGCAATACCAGGTTTTCATTTTCTGCTGTCGACTGGCATGTCCTTGTGTGAGTCACAGTCTTCTTCCTTATCCTCAGCTCCATGTCCCAAGCTTAGCTGCTCACTCCTCTGCATTCTAGTCAAGCTAGTTTCTCCTCCTGCCCACTGCTTGAATGCCAACAGGGGAACATTGAGATCACAGGAGAAACAGTCTTTGTTCCTTTGCCTGGTGTTACAGCAGTCTTTGGCTGCTAGGAGGAAGAAATGCGGTGAAAGTCCTGCTTAGCCCCTGCATGCTCAGTGCAAACAATCTTTGAGGTCTCTGGCTGCCAAACTGGCTCATAGCTTGGCCAGATTTGGGCAGATTTACACAGAGACAGCAAAAATTCACACCCTTGGCAACAGGACAACCCCTTTGCCAAATTTCAAGTCCTTTCTCCAAAGCATGGAGGGTGCTATAGCTTCTCAATAAAATGGTTGTAAAAAATGTTTTAACATGGGGCAAATCAACAGTTTTTCCCCTACTCCTGAGAAGTGTCAGAATTGTTTTTGTTAAAATTTTCTAAGAAACCTCAGCCTAAGGAAGATACATGGCTTGGAAAATGCCAGCCCAAATTTTGATTAAAGTTTGGCAAAGTTATAAGCAAAATAAAACAGATCTTACATTGGTATTGTGACCGATGCCAGCTATAATGTACACATGTGCACACACACTTTGCAGATGTATTCTGTATAAGCGTTATGTGTGATGATGTGACATAGAATATAAAGGTTTTTAAAACATGCTGGGGTCGAATCAATGAGTGAACTATCCAGATCATCCCAAACGAGTGCTGATACATGTTTTTTGCTATACCGCACCAGCATCTATTTTATATATGCTACACATTTTACAGGAAAACTGTCTTAGACATGTACTGTTTTTTTCATCACTTTGCCAGCAAAAAACTAAACTCCTTTAGTGCCATGAGTCCCAGCTATACAAGCCTTAGAGGAAGAGAGAATCCCTCAACATTACCTAAAATAGATGTTTAGTACACAGTTTTTTCCTTTGGCTAAAGTAGTCAGTTTTGGAACCTTGCATCAAGTCGCTTTCAGCTGCTGGAGAGAAATTGATGTTGTGAAGTCAAATATTGTATAACTTGTTTATTTACGATATGTACATGAGTCCTGTAACTGTGTGAAGGCAACTTTGTACATCCATTCAGTGGCCATGAACAGCCACAAGGAATAGCTGCTTTTGTGCATGTTCCTCCAGGTCACCAGCTATCCTCCCAACAGTCACTGATCTTCCCTTTCTGGCTGGACTGTCATGATCCAGTCAGGAGCCAGGAGAACAGCAGCAGATTCACCCTTAGTAAATTCAGCACACTGCTCTGTGTTGACTGTGCAGCACATTCATCACAATAATATTTTGATGGTAAGATATGATATCTTAAGACCTACCAAACTAAACATAAATGCTATTTGGAAAACTTGGTGGAGTATTCTCTTTACTGTGATGTCTAGCACTCATTTCTAGCACTTTTGGGTTATGACATACTCATCCAGGAAAGAGTATTGGCCATCCTGGCCTTTGGGCCAGTGTAATCTTGTGGGGGAGAGGTGGAATTCCGTATCTGGGGAGGGGGAAGGGAAACAATTTTAAGACTGATTTTTTTTAAAAAAAAAAAGGGGGAGGAGCAGGAAGGGATAAAAAGGCACCTCTTTGAGCTGAAGGTTTGACATGGTAGTAGTCGTACAGAGGAATAGTGGCTAAAGTGATAGTCGCTTCTAATCTTGATTATCTGGAGGAATGTGATTTTAAAATTATATACAGAAAAGTTTTTTAGATCATTTATACAGTTTTCTAAAATGCGTTAGTTGTAATTTTTCTCTGCCTATAAAAGCTGAAAAGTTGATTTATGATACTAAGGCAGCCTGGCTTTATAGATAAAGCGATATAAAATTCATTACTAATAATATTCTTCTAAAACTCTGGAAAATGTTTCTAATTTTTTTTGGTAGAATACATGGTGTTAGTGGTATGGTATAAAAGTTTTATAGGCACTCGTTTGGGATGATCAGCATAGCTTACTCATGGATCTGCGGCTTGCAACTCATGCAGTTCATGGTATTTAAAACTTAATGCTGTGGTCCAGTGTTCTGGTATTATATATGTTCTCTCTCTCGTGTTTGTGTACTCTTCCTCCCCTCTCCCGCCTGGGATTACATTTATCAGTCTGTTTTTTAACCAACCTGTTCAGTTTTAAATTTTGAATCTATGCTAAACTTTTGACATTTGTATTGGGGGTGTGTGTGTGTAAAATCTTCTTGGTGGTCAGCTGACATATGAGGCTATCACTGGCCTTATAGGGATTACCAATATCACTTCCAGTAGAAGAATAACTGGCACTTGTGCTAATGGAAATAGGAGGATTTATTCAGAAGGCGTATGTTGCACAAAGCCCATTTCCCCTGCTGTTTTTGATGTGTCATTTGGGAGTATTTACATCTTTTAGAATTCAGCTGTTCTGAAGAAAAAGGGCCTTACCACTTAAAACACAGTGTATACAAAAGAAGATGTCAGTGATACAGTTTTATGGACAAAACCATATGGCACTTATCTGAAATAATTTACCACTGTCTGAGCAAAATTTGCAATCTTAGAATAAAGTAATGATGGTGATTTTGCTGGTAGATTAAGCACTGTAAGTTGAATACAATGAATGTTTGTCTTATCCGTGCATTGTCCTATAGTGTGCTTGAAGTAGAGCTTTTTATGTTTTCAGAAGGGTAACATGTAGATTGAGAAACTGACTGTTTCTATTTAAAAAGGCAAATAGATGAGAAAAATGACATTTGGTTAAATTTAAAATCTTGAATGAATTTCTGTGGTAGGTGCCCATGCTTCCCTTTGCAAAATATAAACCCACCACAAAACATTTGCTGTAGTGTTTGTGCTTTAACCCAAGATAACTAACAGATTACCTTTTATTGACTGGATAATGAAACTCTATTGTGATACATGACTTTGAGCAAAATGTTCCTTTACTACCTAACTCTTAAATGCAAAATTTGTCCATAGTGCTCTAGGTGTCTTCCTAAATTTTTCTATCATTACAAATTAAGTGCAATTAAAAAATTAACCTGCATGGGCAAAATTAAACCCAAATCAGGACTATTCTGGCAGTACTGGCCAAAAGGCTACTGAACAGCACAGGGACAGGCAGAAATCTGTTTTAAATAACTAAGTCAAACATCAAAGAAATAATTGCTTACCAAACAATACATCCAGAGAACCAGATGCTGATTTCTGTTCCCATAGTATAAATCTGGAATTATTCCATTGACTTCATTCTGGGTTTATACTTGGGGAAAGCGATCAATGAATGTAACAGAAATGAGAGAGCTAGTAGATAAAGCTAATTCTGGTTCAAGCTAATCTCCAAAGGTAAACAAAGCTAAACAAGGCAGTTGTTGAGGAATCCTTTTTAGATATAGGTGCTAGCAGTCAGACTTACTGTAATTGTGAATTTTTTCATTTTCATTAGCTTTGCTTATGATTAGTAGTGTACCCTGGCCTTAAAATCCAGATCCAATTTCAAATGTTCCCAAGTTTAAAGTCTGGTTGAATCAGCAGATGTACTGCAAATCGGTACCTCTTTAGTATTAACATTTTTTAAAATAACTTGTTTTGTGTATTTTCTCTATAGTTTTTTGAGGAAAAAATCAGATTTACACAATATCAGGTTTAAATAAAATAATACAATTTTCCAATAATGGATAGTGACAAATTTTGGCTACAATATTCTTCTTAACATCATTTTAGAAGGTTTGTGACAACAAGTTAAGAAAAATCAATGTGCCAGAGTCATTGCCTAAAAGATTGCAGTGCTAAAATTACAAGAATACATAAAGTGTTTTGAAACTCCTGTATTCTTGAACTCCCAATTTTTAAAAGTATATTTTCAGGAATAAAATGTTACTGCCATGCTAGGATCCTCTGAATCTAAATATGGATTTGTAATGGAAGTCCCCAGATAGCTTTCACTAACTACAAAGTTACTCTAGGCATTTATGAGATACTGAAATTTATAGAAGGTATAGCTATAAAATATGAATTTGAAGAAGTAATTTTAGATTTCCGTTTGAGGATTGTCAAGTGATACTGGCAGTAGAAGCAAGAAAAGAAAAGAAAACAATATGTTCACACAGAACCTAATCCTTTCATTTTATTTTAAATATTATTGACAGCAAACTGATTAGTTGGGTACCAGTCACTCAGTACTTGTTAAAGAAGCATCCTCAGCTTGAAATCAAGTTGTTTTCAGACAATGGATTATAAGTAGTTTAAGCTACTACACCTGCCCCTGAGTTTTCCTACCAATTTTTGTGGTTTTAGAATAACTGACTACCTGATTATACAGGAGAAATGGTGAAACTGACTATGTACAGCTGTTAAACGAGCAAAGTAAACAAACTGGAAAAACAAGTTAGAGAAAAACTTTGTGCTTCTTTGAGTAATGGTCCCTATTGTATTCTGCTGTGAGTTACGCATGCATACCATGAGCCTGAGCCAGAGAATTTGAAAGTAGTGTCCATTGGTCCTTGCATGCACCCTGGTTCACCTTGTGTCTCTGACCGAGGGGGTAAAGGGTGGTACAGACTGATCACCTCTTCAGTTCCTTCTCACCACCATCTGGTTCAGATTGAAATCTATAGTGTCTGCAGTTTTGACTTCATCCTACAAGCAATAATCAACCTAGCTGTAAATAGTTAATAGTTTAGCAGGTGTAACTGTTCTAATAGTTTTAGTATTAGATTATTCTCTTGGAGTGGGGAGGAGGGGGGGAGAAGAGAATACCACTGCCCCCACACCCTCCATACCCAATTTGGGTCCCAGACTATGCCCAGTACCCTGGGCTTCAAACTCTGAGCTTCCTGACCATGATCATTCTCAGTCAGTGATGACCACCAATGATGCCTGTACTGCCTCAGGGAAGCTTACATTGTGGCAAGTATATGTTGATCTTGTTCCTTAGCTGTGTTCAAGAAGGGTGGGAACTTTGTCTCCGCAAATACCTCATGGAAAAGGGGATCAGGCCGCAATTGGATCCAGATTGGTGAAACTCTGTCCCCATACATTCACTTGATTCAGCAAGGACTGTGCTTCCTGCTGCAAAGTGTGACTCTGCAGGGGAATCCATCCCCACAGACCCCATGGCAGGACCTTGTTGAGAAGCTAAGATGCACTCTCATTAGCATGAGATTAAATGTTCCTTAAAGTTCGCTTGAAGTTGGACTCGACTATAAGCAAGCCTACCAGCTCAGTCCATGAGGACTTAAAACATCCTAACTCCCAGAGACACAACAAGAAAGCCCACAGGCATTGGACTACACTGTGTCCTGTCAGTACTGTCATCCCCAGCTCCAAACCCCAGGATCCATCTGCACCGATAAAGCCCGATCACTGCCAGCGCCGGATACCAGCATTCTCACCGGCTCCGATGACCTGGACAAGCAGAGTCCAGACCGGGGGAGATCTGAATATGTCGCCACTCCACAAGATGTCTTCACCCTCCCAGATCCAGAATCTTCTCCTTCGTTGGGACCCCTGTTTACAGGGATACAGTATCTCGTCAGAGAGAACCAACTGCGCAATGGAGCCTATTAAGCTCCCATATGCAGAGTACACCACCCCTCCAGTAGAGCTGGAATCAGTCTTCTGCTCACGAGATTCAGAGCCATAGGTTGAATCACTCTTTCTTTCCTATATTTATCTTCCACCACCCGAAAGACCTGCACAGATTCAGGGCCAACCTCTGCCTCATCTAACTCAGAGCTGCTGGTATCCCATGCCTGTCAACCCCTCTTACTGGCCATGTTGGGAGTTTTGGTATTTAGTTGATCTGATCTTCTAGGGAATCACCCATTGCCTTCTCTCTAAGGGAATGCTCAGGTCTACTTTCAGATCTGACAGAGGAGGAATAATATTACACTTCAGTTCTGCCAGAACCAGCAAGATTGCCGTCATCTTTCCCAGAAGAAAAGGCGATTTCCACCACCCCCAGGACTTCAGGGGTTCCAGGACCTTCTCCACAGAGTTGCTGGAGAGCTTCAGATTCTCCTTGAGGTGGTTCAGGACTCCTAGCACAAACTCTTAGCCATCCTGCACACCTCTGGAACTAACAGAATAGTTCTCTCTGTTAGTGAAGCTATGCTGGAGCCAGGTAAGACACTTTGGTACATCCCTGCCACCTCCACACCAGGCTCAGCATCTCAATCTCAGTCTCTCTTTTGACAATAATTTTTTTTAATGAGAGCTTGATAGCTGCAAAATACCAAACTCAACACCTTCCGATCCCAGCACACCATTCTGGGGACTTCAAGCATAGTCTTACAACAGCTGGACTACAGTAACAGACAACTGGGTGCTGACTGTCATCCACTCAGGTTGTATGATATAGTTTGCATTCCTACCTCTCGTGAAACCCCTCCGTCCCATCCCTCTTCACGGACCACTCTTACGAGAGTATTCTTACATGAGTTGAACTTCCTATTGCAGCAAGGAGCAATAGAACATGTTCCTCCACAATACCAAGGGGAAAGGTTTCACTTAACCTACATCCATCCTACATCCTACCCAAAAAGAAGGGTCGGAGATCAATCCTTGACTTCCACTATGTGAACTGCTTCATTCGCAAACTCAGATTTCGCATGGTTATATTGGCAGCAATAATTCCATCTTTAAAAAAGAACATGTGGTTCATAACTGTCGATATGAAGGACACCTACTTTCACATAGATATTCAACCCACCCACAGATGCTTTCCCAGATTTATCTGACTATTTTCAGTGGAGTACTCCCCTTTGGAATAGTAACTGCCCCCAAAGTCTTTACCAAGGTATTCTCAGTTGTAGAGGCCCATGTCAGATGTCATGGCTTCATTGTCTTTCTGTACCTCAATGACTGGCTCCTTGTTGCAGAGTCATGGCCGTGATCCTTGTCAGTCAGGGATTACTAACAGTGCTGTATGTAGTGCCTTGGGGAAGCTCACATTGCATCAAGGTACACTATACAAATCGTTCACCAGCTGTACCCAAGAAGGGTGGGAAATCTGTCTCCGCAAATACTTCATAGAGAAGTCCAGGAGGCCCCATTCGGGCCAAAGCTGGGGAACCCCTCCATACATCCGCTTGATTCAGCAAGGAGTGCTTTTCCTACTGTGAAGTGCAACTCCTTGAGGCTACATCTTATCTCTTCATTGGGAGTCTGCATAAATATAGAAAAATCTGTTCTCACTCTCACACAATCTCTGGACTTCCTTGTGACAGCCCTAAATTCTATCACTGAAAAGGCGTACCTGCCCATGAACAGGTTCCAGAGTATGAACAATATCCTAGTTCATGTTACAAGTAACCCTCGAATAGTGGTCAAATCACATCTGTCCCTACTCAGTCACATAGTCTGTTCAGTCACATAGCAGGCATTACTTTCAAATTCTCCAGCTCAACGCACATGGTGCACATGCTTAACCCGCAGTGGAATATAGATAGGACCACACATCTCAAAGAAACTCCTGTTACAAGTAAGTAACCATCTCTTACAGTTATTATAACTGTAATTGTTACAATTATGGCTGTCAAGCGATTGAAAAAAATTAATTGCGATTAATGGCACAGTTTTTAAAATGGCGCTGTTAAAGAATAGAATGCTATTTAAATATTTTTGGATGTGTACTACATTTTCAAATATATTGATTTCAATTACAACACAGGATACAAAGTGTACAGTGCTCACTTTATTTTTTATTACAAATATTTGCACTGTAAATATATAAATTGTATTTTTCAATTCTGTAGTGCAATCTCTTTTTCATGGAAGTTGAACTTACAAATGTAGAATTATGTACAAAAACCTGCATTCAAAAATAAAACAATGTAAAACTTTAGAGCCTACAAGTCCACTCAGTCCTACTTCTTGGTCAGCCAATCACTCAGACAAACAAGGTTGATTACCATTTGCAGAAGATAATGCTGCCTACTTCTTGTTTACAACGTCACCTGGAAGTGAGAACAAGCGTTCGCATGGCACTGTTGTAGCTGGTGTTCCAAGATACTTACGTGCCAGATGTGCTAACGATTCATATGTTCCTTCATGCTTCAACAGCCATTCCAGAGGACATGCTTCCATGCTGATGATGGTTTTTGCTTGATAACAATCCAAAGCAGTGCAGACTGATGCATGTTAATTTTCATAATATTTTTTTAGTGCTTTGGGTTCTGTAGTTTCTGCATCAGTGTGTTGCTCTTTTAAGACTTCTAAAAGCATGCTCCACACCTCGTTCCTCTCAGATTTTGGATGGCACTTCAAATTTTGAAACCTTGGGTTGTGCTGTAGCTATTTTTAGAAATCTCATCAGTACTTTCATTGCGTTTTGTCAAATCTGCTGTGAAAGTGTTCTTAAAATGAACATGGGCTGGGGTCATCATCCAAGACTGCTAGAACATGAAAATATGCAGAACGCGGTCAAAACGGCAGGAGACATACAATTCTCCCTCCGAAGGAGTACAGTCACAAATTTAATTGACGCAGTATTTTTTTAACGAGCATCATCAGCATGGAAGCATGTCCATTGGAATGGTGGCCGAAGCATGAAGGGGTAGATGAATGTTTAGCATATCTGGCATAAATACCTTGCAACTGGCTGCAAAAGCACCGTGTGAATGCTTGTTCTCACTTTCAGATGGCATTGTAAATAAGAAGCAATCAGAAGTGTCTCCTGTGAATGTAAACAAACTTATTTGTCTTAGCGAATGGCAGAATAAGAAGTAGCACTGAATGGATTTGTAGGCTCTAAAGTTTTGCACCGTTTTGATTTTGAGTGCAGTTATGTACTCCAAAAAAATCTGCATTTGTAAGTTACATTTTCACAATAAAGAGTTTGAACTTAGTACTTGTATGAGGTGAATTGAAAAATACTATTTCTTTTATCCTTTTTAGAGTACATATATTTGTAATTAAAAATAATAATATAAAGTGAGCATTATACACTTTGTGTTCTGTGTTGTAATTGAAATCAATATATTTGAAAATGTAGAAGAACATCCAAAAATATATAATGGTTCAATTGGTATTGTTATAAGTGTGATTCCTTTCTTGGAGTTAGCTGTGATTAATTGACAGCCCTAGTTACAATCCTAACTAAAAAAATGAAGTATGATTTTGAAGTCCATGGTAGCTCTTTAAATGTTTAAATACACTTATAGTTTGTATCTGTATGTAAGTGTAATGAGAATCTTCCTTTTTTCAGTTTGTTTTATTTCATTTTATCAAGTGTACTGGGTTGAACTGAAGTTTTGTTTTTTCTTCCTTCAGTTATATCCAGTTTGAAATCTGAGAGAATGTGTCTTGTAATATCACCTAATTTCTCAAGATCATGCAACTCCAAACTTAGTCACTCTACCATGTGCCAGTTGCCCAGTAGATAGCCAGGTGTTCCATCACTCAGCCATAATAGTGAAAAAATAGAATAGCAAAGTTTGAAGAGTGTAGTTCTTTGTGTGGACTGATGCAAACATTATGAAAAGGTTCACAATCTGTTAGGTACTGTGGCTCTTTCCCATCAAGTTATGGGCTTATCCAGTCAGAATGGCTTCAAATATTTATAATATATATACGCACCAGTTACTGTGTACATGCTAGCTATATATATATATATATATATATATATAGTATGTATGTATAGGGGGTCTATCTCCCGTTTACAACAGAGGATGATAATGAGAGAAGATGTAAATTCCCCAATCACTAATGGGAGATTTAGACTCCTATATGTTTCTACTTCAGTGACAATATATTTAAGGATCTGTTTGGTTTACTTAGTCTGAACTCCCTTTTCACTTCAGGATAAAATTTGACATGCACCCAATTCAGAAAAAAAAAAATGACAAAGTATTGAAATAAATTGAAATTGAGCTCAGTCTGACATTTTTAGTTACAGCTAGATACAAGCAATAAGTTTCGAAGGACCTTCGGACACTGTATGCCATGCTCTAGTTTGGTGGAAGAGGGGAGACTTGTTTGAAAAGATGTGGGAGTTTTTTTTGTTCTGTTTTTTGTTTTTGAGCATTTAGCCCTAACATCAGACAGGTTCTGTTTGGTATTAAAAAGTAATTTCAGGTACAAATATCTTGGTAAAATCTTGCAAGATATTGCCTATTAATATATATTCATAGTTACATTACAGTGGTTGATAGGCATTGATTATTTTTGGAGTAGAGCTGCTCAATATTTTGTCAATTTCTAAATTAAAAAAAAAACAGGATTTTTTAAATTTAAAATTTACTCCCCCCACCTTTTTTTCCTTTCAAATTAGAGTTGGTTGGAATTTAGAAAAAAAAATTGTGGTGAGGGATATTGGAAAAAGTTTTGAAACAGATTTTCCCTTTTTTTCCCTATGCAGCTCTACTTTGAAGCCACTCTACTGTATTGTCAAAGATCTATATCTCAACAGCTCCAGACTAATAAGCAGGCTGTGAATTGATGCTACGTGTAAATGAACCATTACACTGTGTTGTGTAGTTGTATTCTTCATTCTTTCAGTTGCCTGCATTTCAATCGTTTGTGTGATACTTTGAAGTAGTAGAGTATGCTCCACGGATTGGTGCACTTCAGTGCTCCCACGGCATTGATTTTAAAAAGGAGGTACCTACTGTAACAGTTTACCTTATCTTTTTAGATTTATGATTACTTTTGGACATCAGTTTAATGACAACTGGAACTCTTCACTATCGGGATAACTTGTCTGTCTGATCTCTTGACCAAGACATCTACATTTTGCCTCTGTTTATAATACCAACTTCATTCCTAATGCGGACAAGAAAAATTAAAGGGAACTACACATCTTTTTCAGTTGTGGTTGTACCTTTGCTTTAGCTTACACTTACCTACTCTTTCTTGCATGCACAAGTGGATTTGGATGCATTTTATGTGGCACTGAGCCTTTACTTGGACTTTACAGTATATGCTTATTCAAAAATAATTTTGCTTTTGTAATAAGCTTACAGTATACAGGTGCCAATGTTGGCCTTTAACTACTTGTGGCTAAAACCTTTTTCTCCCACTTCTGGCTCCAGCAATCAGCACAGATAAATGTGTCAATATTTATTTTCCCTTTTAAAAGGTCCAGGCCTTGTATGCATAGGACTTGCACTTACTTCATTTCCTACAGATCAGACCCTTGTATCTAGCTTTTGATTCTGAAATATAGTGCTTTCTCTTTTAACTTACCATTATTTTTAACAAGTTAACACTTGCTGTTTACTGATAATGGGAAGAAATGTACACGCAGTCTTGTCCAGTCTATTTTCCAGTTACTAGTTAGTGTTAGAGTTACAAGATAGGTTACTTGTATTCTCATTCAAAAATGTGAATTCAACATCCAAATAGTTGTTTTATGCCCTCAAACTCTGCCCATTGCTTGTCCTCATCACCTCAAGTACTAAAGAATGATAAGACAGTGAGCACCCATTTTTTTTCTGTAACCCTGTTTATGGCTTCCATGAACTCGGAGTAGATTGTAATTTTTCAGTCCAAGTGTTGCATACGATATTTAGAACTGTGTAGATGCTTTGTCAACAGTGATTCAATAAGTACTTTCCCAGTGGTGTGGTATGTTGCCCACAAATGTGGGTTTGTAATGGAAATAATGGCATAACCATAGTAATAGTAGATAACACTGCTATAATACATTTATGAATAATAATTAAATGATTCCATCTTAACATGCAGCTTTGATAAATGAATGAATTGCTTTGACTCAATATATAAAGTTTGACATGTGTGAGCGTGTTTTGAATAATAAAGAAGAATTCAGCTCTCTCAATGAGTTCTTGATCATTCTTTGGAAACCTAGCATTGTTTGGTGTAACTAAAATGGGATCTTAATTTAAGTAAAATTAGTTGGGCGTTAAATATCCCATGATCCATGAAATTTAAATTGCTTTGCATTTAACAATAGTATGTTAATAAGGAAATGCTGTTGTGTCAGAACTGAGAAAGTTTATTGATCCAATGTCTGTACAGAAATCCTTTTTTAACAAAAGACATAGTTATTCAAAGAAAGAGCAGCTGATATGTCTAAATAAGTTGTATGATTTTTTAGCTTAACATAAGACTGGCCATACTAGGTCAGACAAATCATCCATCTTGCCCCATATCCTGTCTTCCAACAGTGGCTGATGGCAGATGCTTCAGAGAACAGAAGAGGGTAATTTATGAAGTGACCCATCCCCTGTCATTCAATCCCAGCTTCTAGTAGAGCAGTGTCCAATACATTCGCCCCTAGCCACATGTGGCTAATAGGCTACTGAATTGTTGATAATGCATCTGTTTTTTTTTATAATGTGGCTTAATGTGGCTTTTTTATAATGTGGCTAATAAGAAATATTCAAAACCAAAAGTGTGGCTAGCAGTGTGCCTAGCATCGAATTTCTATTCAACACTGCTGTTCTAGTAGTTAGAGCAGTGGTGGACAAACTGCTTCCCATCAGGGTAAGCTGATTGCGGGCCACAACACATTTTGCGGACATAGACTGTCCGCAGACACATCCCCATTCCTCTCCCCCCGCCGCAGCTCCCAGTGGCTGCAGTTCGCAGTTGGCCTCCCAGCCAATGCCAGTGGAGGGCAACCTGCAGCCCATCAGGGTAATCTGATTGCGGGTCACTTGTCAACAAAATGTCTTGCAACCCACAATCAGCTTAACTTGATGGGCCACAGGTTGCCCTCCACTGATTTAGAGGTTTAGGGACACCTAGAGCATGGGGTTGCATCCCTGATATTGCCTAATAGCCATTAATGAACCTATTCTTCATGAACTTAACTAATTCTTTTTTGAACCCTTAGTTTTAAAGCTTAGTTTAAAATAGAATTTGAATTTAGTATGTTGACTAAAATGATGGGATGACTAGATCCCATTTGTTGAAATCAGTGAAGTTACACTAGTTGGACAAGTGTATTTAGATTACAAATTTGTTATTAGTTGGTTAAAAATGTGACGTGAATTAAGGATCATGCTAATTGATTTTTTAAAATTTGTAGTTTTATCATTTAATCAAAGCAGACAGCGAAAATAGATCAGCTACTCTGATTGTGTATGTGGTCTCATGAGACTAATTAGAATCTAAAACCTACTTCAGTTTATTTCTGTTTGCAAATCTTTGTCTGAATACAGATAATTAACATTCTCTAAAAAGAACTGACTGAGAAATGACAAAATGCATTTTGAGGGGTGTTCTTTCAAATAGAATAGTGAGCTATCAGCCCAGAGAGAAATAAAACTGTTGAGTTCTGTCAGTGTATCAGTGGAAAGGGTAACACAGTAATTCTGGCTTCAAAGAGGCAGTTTATAAGCAGCAACACTGACCAACTTCTGATTATTTCTGTTCCTTATTGGAGCTCTAACGCTTGCTGACTTGAGGCATTTATCAAAACCTCCAGTAGGCCTTGCCCTAACTTGTAACTGTTGTTGTAAAGTGATTAAAATAATCATACTTATTTAACTCTTGCTTTCTTGGGTCTGATGATAAATCTGATCAACTAAAATATAGATTAAATTTGCAAAGAATTTTTCTTATTTCTTACAAATGATCTTACAGAAGAATTAGCTATAGCTGCTGATTCTTTCTTTTGTTAAGCTACCATCCGATTCTGGTCCAGGTCGTGGGAAGGCTAGGATTTTTCAACTTTAAGTATTGATTAAAAATGCTTTGGAGTATAGTAGTGCAGTATCCCAAATGACTAGCACCCAAGCACCAGTAAATGCATTTCTCTTTTTTTAATATCCTGAACTGATCCTCAGGGGTTTATCTTCTTCCTTTGCCTTGTCCATAGTTACAACTCTCAATGCTGGTTATATCTTCCATTATCTGCTGATCTGCTCCCTTTCTAGCTGTGTTACCGTGTCTGATGTTAGATACAGTAGAGAAAGAGAGAGAGTTCAAAAATCTTCCTGAGAGGGCAGGACTACAATACGTGTCTTTCTGCTTACTTGGAGTATCTATTTGATTTATGATCCCGATGAGACTGGAAACTGTGTCATAGAGGATCTTGTAAGTGAACAGTACCAAATTGAACTAAAAAAACAATAATCCCTCTGTCCCCCAAAAACGAACCTCCCAAAACTCACATGGAGAATGACTCATGATAAATGCTAGTAACCAGTTAGCAAGTATACATTGAATCCAATATCTATCACATAACAGGATGCATACTTATTACTAATTGTCACATCTGGGAAGCGGAGATTTGTGTACACCATAAAAGCTTCAGTAAAAGTCACTGTGCTTCACTATTACTGTAGCAAAACACACCCTCTTGTGGTGAGAAGAAGAAAGTCCAATCATAAGCCCACTTGTTTCCTCTGTTCCACACTTTCACTCACTGATTGCTTTATTAATCCTTCTCCCTCAGTTGTTATTGACGCTCCTTTTTTCTTCTCTTTGTCTCTTGCTGTCTTGCACCATTTCAATCTTCTGCTCTTTCCTTGTTCCGCTTTCTTTTTTTCATAGTTAAATCTTTTACTATTACCTCTTATAATTTAACTGACATGTAGTTCATGCTGATTTTAACTTATTGATTGTTTTTGTGCTTTTGACATTAAAGTAACTCTGCATGTTAAATTACCAAAATACTGAAAATATAACTTGCAGATCTACTTTGAAACTTCTGATTTATCACAAGTTGCTGAATTACAAGAGTAAAAAACTAGGTACAGAGACAAAAATGTTGAAGAAAGATTCATTGTGTATCTCAAAACCTTCAACAGTACCTCTGCTTAGTTTAAAGGGGACCAGTGGAAGTCATGTATAGACTGGATCAGGACATAGCATGTTGCTCTTTTCACCTATTTGGTAATCCATTTAGGTCTGGTTGAACACCAAAGAAGGGGGGAAAGTTTACAATTTATCCTAGCTGTTGTACAAAGCTATGCACCACATTCAGTAGTGTAATTAACCCAGAAAAGCTGCCTAAATAAGCCAGGCAGTCTCAGCAAAGCACTTCTAATTAGGATTAAGTAGAATAAAACTTCCATGAACTAAAATATGTGATAAGTGACAAGCAAATAGTATTTATTGCTCCCAATTTGTGCCAAATATACAACTCAGTACTAAGTGTGCAGAGACACTAGAAACTATGCCAGGTGCTGACAGGTGAGACTCTCTGGCACATCCCACTAATATTCTCTTGGTGTGAAGCAAAACAACAAGGTAATGTGCGAACCCTCATATTTTACACCAGCTTGTAGCACATTCCTGTTGATTCTAAATTCTCATACCCTAAACCTTTCAGCTTAGTGTCCTTTGTTTGAAATTTGCTCAGCTGGGCTGGGAGTAAGAAAATGAAGGGCTCTTCAAAGGAGAAACAGAGGCAATCAGTGAAATGGCAGCCTGTGAAGTGCTCTTGGAACACCATTGTGAAGAAGGGACAAAGTTTTTTAAAGAAGAGGAGACCATGGCAGGCAACAAGTTTATTAGTACTCGGTTACTGCACAATATCTAATACGAATTAAGCAAAAGGAATGCTACCAATCTGACATCCATTGTGGATACATAGAGTATACATAAACAGAGTTTATGTAGAGTTCTGGGGTCTGAAAACGATTATACTATTTCAGAAGCACCTTTTAATTTTCTTTTCTATTGCTTTGTAGGTATCTTGCAATATATTTAGAACTCTCCCACCTAGTGACAGCAATGAATTTGATCCAGAAGAAGATGAACCAACCCTTGAGGCATCATGGCCACATTTACAGGTATTAAAATTATTAATTATAATCTGAGAACAAATCTGTAACACTGCTTGATATGTGCAATGTTTCCCTACACAGTTTGTTAACCTGTGATTCAGATTTGAATTGGTTCATAAGATACAATAATCTTTGTTATACCTTCTTAACACTGCTCTTTACTACAGCTGGGGTACCTATGAAGATAAGAGTCTTTGTAATGTTTTCAGAGCCGTTCTGATCAAGTCAGGGATTCAAATTCATCTCAGGACTGAACGTGGCCCACATTTTCCTCTTCTTCACTGCATTAAAATATATTATCGTGGAGAATTGCACCTGTGCTGCACTTGTACACAGTACTTTGTAGCAGCTTCAGCAGGGGCAGTGGAATGAAACTAATGTCATCCTAGTCAATTTTGCTCTTCTGGGCCATTAGAAAATTGCTACTATGCAGAAGAAGCATACATGCGCCCTTGTTGCTAGTCAGGAGGATGAGGGAGAATATAAATGTTAGTCTACTTCCCTTTTCCTTCCTAATGATATATAGTCTTGCCTTCAAGAATTCAGATTAAAGTAAAGCATACTCTCTCTGCTATACATCCTCCTTGTGGGATGTATAAGTATACCTTCAGATATTTGGCATTTGTATTTTTAATGTATAGGAAAACAAACTCATTTCACAGAGAGGGTCAGAAGCTTCAGAAGCTACTGGACCAAATTCAGGCCTGGCAGAAGTAGGTCTGCTTTCCATTGATATCAACAGGGGCTATGTCCATTTATGCCAGAGGTAAATTGGGTTCTCCTCTGACCAGTTTAGAACAAGTCAGAGCCCAACCACCAGAGAAAGAGAGAAAGAGGGGGTTGGTATGAGTACAAGGGTATGACTGATCTCTACCTAGAGCAGGGGTCAGCAACCTACAGCATGCATGCCAAAGGTGGCACGTGAGCTGCTTTTCAGTGGCACGCTACTGCCAGCTGGCTCCCGACCCCACTCAGCCCGCTGTGTGCTAGGATGGACGGAACCGGCAGCTGCGCACCATCTTCTGTCCTGGGGAGCACAGGACTGACCCTGCGTATCCAGCAGGAGCCAATCCCCCGGATCAAGCCCTGGGACACTGCCGCCTCCGGCCAGGAGGGGACGCAGGATAATATGCAGAGCTAGGGCCATGGGAGGACAGAACATCACCGGCACTGTCCACCGCCTACCGCACAGGAAGGGACCCATGTGCAGCGGTGCGAGCGGCTGTTTGTAGGCTGTCGCTGCCCAAGAGCTCCCCTGAGCCACTTGAGCAGGGGACGATACGGTGACTAGAGGCCAGGCACCGCTAAGCGATGCCCCAATGCCATGCGGGGGAGCGCAGTGAGGGGACTGCTGCTGGGTTCCCCGCCCACTCGCTCCGCCCGCTGCCCCTATAGGTGGGCATCTGTGCGGTGCCTGGGAACAGCGGAGGGTGGGGAGGTGCGTGCAGAGTTACACTGGCACAGAGCCATTTGCAGGGAAAAGCGGCAATTCCCCCCTTCCGCCACTGCCAAAGTCGCAGGAGGTCCCGTCGGAACGCCAGTCCTGTAAGTCCTGCTTCAGGTCCAGCCCTTCGCGGCCAGGGGAAACCTGCTTCCCTCGCTCCTCAGCTGCACCCCCAGACCCCTCCCGTACATGAGAGGAGCAGTGTCCCGTCCCCGAAATCCACCACTGATTCCCCCCCGAATCCTTTCAGCCCCCTCCGCCCGCCTCTCCCCACTCCCTTCCCATTTAGCCCCCCACTCCTTTACCCTTTCCTGTCTACCCCCCACACCACCGTCCCACTCCCTTCCTGTCTACCCCCTATACTGCCTTCCTTCCACCCCTTCCTGTCTCCCCACTGCCTCCCCCATCTTCCATTCCCATCTGCACTCCACACTGCCTCACCTGCCCTGGACACCCTCTCCCTTCAACTCCCTCCTCCTGTCTGCCCCACTGCCTCCCTCACTCCCTTCTACCCCCCACTGTCTCCCTTCCCATCTGCCCCACTACCACCTCCACTACCTTGCCGCTTCCCATCTGCCCCCACATCCTCTCCCTTTTACCCTCCCCTTCCTGTTGGCTCGTCGCACTGCTTCCCCCACTCCCTTATACTTGCGTCATGTTTGCCCCTCCACAACCATTCCCATCTGCTCCATCATCTTCCTCACTCCCTTCTATCCCTTCCCATCTGCCCCCCGCGCTGCCAGTCTGGGGTTCCCTCCGCTGGCCCCTATGAATGTAAAATGTATTACTGGCACGCAAAACCTTGAATTAATGAAGACTCGGCACAGCACCTCTTAAAGGTTGCCGACCCTTGACCTAGAGTAAGGAACTGGTTTGAAACTTTTATGCAGGGCTCCAACTCTGCCTATGAAAGATTTGATAAGTCACACAATATTCTCCTTCCAAAATTTAGAAACTGTCTCCTTTCTCCTTTTGTACTTAAAATCTCACAAAAATGCTAGCGTGTATTAAACCCCTTGCAGTTCTGGGCGCTATACAGGCACAGAACAAAAAGACAACTCTGGCCAAAAAGAGTTCACAATCTAAGTATAAGTCAAGACAACAGATGGATATAGACAGAGGGCAGAGTACAAGGAAACAATGAGACCATATTGGTCAGCATGATAGGGAGGGGAGCGGCTATGGATTTTCTTAGAAAATAGATGGTTTACATAGTAAAACTAACATCACTACTTGTCAGGAAGTTGATAGAAGTCTTTCCTGTTGATCTACTGTTGAATTATATAGAGTTCTTGCACTTTTCCTTACCTCCGACCTCCCTGTTGTTTCCTTTTAGAATCATTTAGAAGAAATCACTGACTATCAAGAAGGCAAACCAGCCACAGTATCATGTTATAGGGGAGTTTTCATGGAAAAGCTGTAGATTCCTTTTGAATTCATTTTTAGCTTGCCTTTTTCCCTCAACACCAATATTTATCCTTTCAAAAACTGGAAGAGAGCACATTTTGAAATGGTTGATCCCCTAGGAAAGGTGTGATACATGAGTTGTAGACCGCTGTCAATTCTCCCTGTCTACTGGCAGGTCATAGCTGCTTTCTTCAGAGATAGATAATATCTGTAGCACTTTGCTTCCTTTTGCCTTGTAACATGCTTGTTATATACTATCTGAATGGGTCTGATTAGTTGCAGTCCCTTCTGAATTATATTTGCAGAGATAGACTTTTGTAAGAGCAACCATCTCTAGCCCAGGGGCTAATTCTCCTCAGCGAGTTGGAGACTCCCTGATTAAATCCCATTCTGCATTAGTCTGCAGTGTTTCAATCTCTAGCAGAATGCTACAGTGAACAGTTTCTAATTATAATTAAATGTTTCCATATTGTTTCACCAACCCTCTCAAAATCATAATGGCTTTATTTTGTAAGATTTTAGGAGTTCAGAGGACAGTGAGAATGTGCTTGCCAATTATTCCAGAAAGCTGTATAACACAATGAACAAGCATTACAAGATGATAATGCCTGTTCTTAGTGGGAGTCAAGATGAAATTTCTCTGACTTCAGGTCAAATGAGCAAGATTAACGCATTATGATCGGGTAATGAATTCTAGCTCTAAAGTAACACCTTAATACATTTTTTTAAAAATTCCATATGGTCTTTCAAAACATAGGCATTTTCTGTTCTAGTGCATTAGGAAAAAAAGCTGGGCAACTTTACAAATAAAAATCAATTCATAGAATAAATTGTGATTTTTGTTTCTTGCAGCTTGTATATGAGTTTTTCATACGGTTTTTGGAAAGCCAAGAATTCCAACCTAGCATTGCCAAAAAGTACATAGATCAGAAATTTGTATTACAGGTAAGCGAGCTCATTTTTTTTAAAACTGTCAGCATCCTTTTGACACTTAATATTAATAATTTTTTTTATTCATAAAACCAGTTTATTTGAAAAAAGAATGTGTAACTCTTTCACCCTTCCACAATAATAGGTAAGGGGATAATGATAAAAGACTGGCAGTGGGAGGAATATTGATCCATCACAGTAGTTCAGACTAGGTGATCCACAATGGTGCCTTCTGGCATTGGAATGAGACTGTCTAGCCATCCTTTAATTTTGTCTCCACTTTTTTTTTAACTCACTTAAGAGATTTTACTTACAAGCTGTATAACTCAATTGAAATTGTGGCAGTTTAAAAGTAAAGGTTTGGCCATAGAGAGCAAAAGCCTAATAGTGTTTATAAAGTATAAAAAAAACTCTTAAGTAGAAGTTGTTTGTCTGAAATTTGATTGACTTTAAAATTGTCAAAATATCACTTTTGAAAAATTGAAATATTTTCTCACTCTGACTCAATAGCTGAGAGCTAGCAGAAAGAGCAAAAGTTCATTAAGAAAACTGTTTCCTAGAGCTGTACTGAAAACACTGATGTTGTGATCATTGTGGAAATAAATCTAAATGCCATGTGAAGTTCAAGGTCTGTTAGAAGCACAGGAAGGGAAGCATCAATAATGGGGAGAAAGAAGTTAAAGGTCTTTAGACATTTCTGTGCTCATGTTGCAAAGCCTAACTGATTTAGGAGCCTAAATATCACTTTCAAGAGTGATTTAGGCACTTAGAAGACAAAATTCCATTAATAGTTGATGGGATTTGGACTCCGAAGTGCTTAACTCATTTAAGAAAATGAGATTGAGGCTCCTAAATCAGTTAGGCATTGCAGTACAGAGTGAAGCAACTCTGAAATACATTTAAAAATCTGGACCCAAGTAACTAAAGTGTTTTATATTAAAGGGACAATTAATAAGTACAATATCCTCAAATACAAGTAACTATTCAGTAAATCTAAGGCAATTTGAATTTGTTTTCTACCATTCCACTGGAATGTTTTGTTTCCACTGGCAGCTTTTGATTAACACACACAGCTCTTTATGAAATACAAAGATTGTTCTCCACAAATGGGAGACAACTCCTCCTAGTAGTCAACAATATTCTATTATATTTATTTTTGTCACTTTTAGATTTCCTTATCTATTTTTTTGATTTCACTCCAAATCCTGTCTATTACAGTCAGATCAGATGATATCAATTGCCAAGGCTCTAAAAACTTGCTTTCTTTTGGAAGCCTTGCCTATGTTCTGAAGTGTGTTTTGAATTGTCATATTGAATTATTTTTCTTTTCATTCTTGCTTATCCCATCCACTTTGTTTTGACAACAAGCTGTTGTGTTGTAGCTTCCACTATCTGCTTAGATATGTCTTCTTAAAAATAAGAGTATTATATTCCTGAGGTCAAGAGTTTAATGTTTTTTGCTAATGGTAATATGATTGTGCTGTTTTTTCCTTCTAAGTATATACAGTAACATGCCCTAAAACCATATATTAATTAATATTCACTGAACGACTGAAAGGGATCTATTTAAGCTGTGATTTGCCTTTTCCTTTTTTAGAGAACTTTTGAAAGTGTGCAATTTCTTGTGACTGACTAAAGTCAGGAGCCCAACTATACAGTTTCTTAAACTATTTTTTAGATTACTGTCTTCAATAGTGTAAATATTACATTTTATTAGATTTTTTCCTCTCTGCTAACTATACATTGTCTGTAACACTTCTGTATCTGCACATATTTATTATTATTGTTGTTCAGACCAAAGGTGGTGATGTGACATTTTAGACACAATTAAGAAAAACAAGGTCCCAGCAACAAGGAGCAATAGGAAAAAGGAAGGATAATATTTAAAGCTCCTGACCAGACATCAGAAAAACTGTTTGTTCAAAAGGTTTGAAATGGAATTAAAAATAGAAGAAACAGCTTGAGAGAGTTGGTAGTGTTCAGAAACCTCAAGTGGGCTCAAAAGTCATGCATTACATATATGGACAGTGTATGTCTGTCTCAGTTCAGGCCCTTAAAGATTTTGGGCATTAAATTGACATGACTATGTTAATGAATTGGTATTCATATTTTGCAACTAAACTCTTTTTTTCCGTCTCTGGAATGTCACTAGTCCGAGTCCTCTGCTTACCAAGAAAGAATTGGAATAATTGATAAATGCTTTCATATATTTAAAAGCTCGACTATAGCAACTTGAGTTATAAACAATCCACAATGCATTTTCTACAGAGTGCACTGGCTGGTGTTCACACAGTTGACTGAACACTTCATCTCCATGTTGACTCCTTTTAAGTTTGATCAGCTCCTTTTCAGTTTCTGTTTTTGTCAAAAGTTCTAGTTTAATTAATTTAGATTTTAATTCTTTTAATACAGAGTTTTTGTTGTATATTTATTTTATTTTTGTTGAGAATGAAGGCAAGAAATTTTTGTGGCAGTTGTGTGCCCTCACACATATACAATCTAGTTCATTGTATGTAAACTTGTATAAGATTTTGAAAATAAAGCCAATTCACCATTTCTTATTAGTCATCTGATTCTTAAATTATGTTTTCTTTTACAACAGCTTTTGGAGCTATTTGACAGTGAAGACCCCCGGGAACGAGACTACCTAAAAACAGTCTTACACAGAATTTATGGCAAGTTTCTTGGTCTTAGAGCATTTATCCGAAAACAGATTAACAATATTTTTCTACGGTAAGTTTTGGGGGGAGACAGTTGTTGAGTTATAAATGTTTTAAGAAACTAAATACTTATTTATTAATTTTTTTAAACTTTATTTGATAGGTTTGTTTATGAAACTGAACACTTCAATGGTGTAGCTGAACTGCTGGAAATATTAGGAAGGTAAATGAACCTTTATATAATAGCCATCTCAGACAGCTATGCTGAAAATTTCAGGGGTCAATGAAAAATATAACCCTAAACTCTGATCCTGAAAGCAGACTTGTGCACATGCTTAACTTTAAGCACAGATTAAGACTTAAATCCTCTTTGCAAAAAGGTATGCTAATTGAGTGCACATTACAAAGTACAATTTTTTCTTACATTGTTCCTTGTGCACTTCTTTCTGACTTGTACATTGCAAATTTTGCTTGAGCTCACTAAACAGTTATTAGCGTGTTGGTTTCAGTGTGTTACTAATTAATCTAATTGTAGTTAGTTCCACAGTCAGTTACCAAAGAGCACCTTAAACTCATTAATTTACCAATCCAATAAGCAAGGTCATATATATTAGGCAACAAGACTATATGACTGTTCACATATTTATTCTCATGTCAGAGTGTAACTACTACATAGTAATGACTAGAATGAACTGTACCTTGAACACTGGCTAGTGCAGAGGTTCAGCACATATTAGGATAATACCCACAGTCTGTCTTCTTGTGTAATTACTTTGATAAAAACTACTTGTTCAGACCACAAGTACTTTTTCTGTGATGTTGCTAATCAATGTTTCTTTCCTTGTTTCTAGTATTATCAATGGTTTTGCTTTACCTCTTAAAGCAGAACATAAGCAGTTTCTGGTGAAGGTGCTGATTCCTTTACATACTGTCAGGAGTTTATCACTCTTCCATGCGCAGGTAGAAATTATAAAAAAACATTTTCTGCTTGGTTAAAACAGAACAGTATGCTTGATTGCTTTGGAAATCTTTTGCTTAGCCAAAAAAATCTTCTGAATGGAAACAAACAAAAAGCCCACAGAAAACTTTTGTCATGTGGAATAAAAATGACAGATAAGTATTTGGTAGACTTAATGCATTTTGTAGAAAGATAGATACCTGGGTTTTACATAACCTTTGTATACCTGTAAGATATTGCCTAGCAGTGAAACTCTGTAGGCTTTCTTCCAGGCACCCAATCTTTCTGTCCCTCTGATGGGGCTATCTTCCCCACTCATTAAGGCTCTGATTCTGCAGCCAGAGGTCTCAGTTGTTTTCATCTCTTGCACTGTCATTTGTCTAGTCAGTCTATCTTGGTAATTCTTTACACACTCACCCTCTCTGCACTTTGGCTCTAAATTTATCATAATTTCTGCACTCTGGCCTTGCTTTCTTAGTCTTTTATGCCAGTTTTGGGTTGTGTTGACTCATCTCATGTAAGTTGTCATGATGCTGATGCTGCCAAAAGTGTAAAAGAACCACATTCACGGAACAGTGAGCTTTTCAAAATGTTGCTCACATGAGTACAGTTGGATCCCAGAACGTTCAGATGGTTTCAAAATGTACTTGGACGTATTCTTTCTTCACTTTTCATTTGTTTGTTCTTTGCTGTTAACTGCAGTTTGGCTGCAGTTGCAAATTCCCCAGATTCAGTTTAAAATAGGATTTACAATTTAGAGAATAAGATACATAATGAACTGTTCTAATTCCCTGTTCTTTTTAATACTGAACATGTCTTTTTAATTCTCAGTAAAAAGGTCACGATTTTATGTGTGTATATTTTTTCCCCTTCACAGCTGGCATATTGTATAGTACAGTTTCTGGAGAAAGATCCTTCACTCACAGAGCCAGTAAATATTTCTTTGTTTTTTTATATATCTTTAAACATCCAGTTTTCCCAGCTGTGAAGTCGTCAAATTTAATGAAAAATTTGCTTTCTCATTTGTAATTTAGGTCATTAGAGGTTTGATGAAATTCTGGCCGAAAACCTGCAGTCAGAAAGAGGTAAGTTCTATGTTGCTGTTAAGTAAAGGAGTTTGATAGTTCTACAGATAAATGTTAAAGATACTTTTCTTCCAGGAACATCCAGAGAGTTTCAGGTAAATAATATAGACAAATCTTAAATGCTGTTGTGGATTTTGGCATCTGTTTAGCTCATATGGTGAGTATCCGTGTTCAGACTGTCCTGTGTTGGACATAATTTTGACAGTAAAGAGAGGTGTCAAGCTGATGATAGTTATTGTCTCTGTTGGCAAGTTAAGCATTATATTGTAGTATGCCAATATAAGTGTCCTTTCACAAGGGAGTGAATTATGTGGAAATTATAATTATGTGGAATTATGTGGAAAAATTCTGTTACAAATTGCAGCAGTTTGTGTCAAGCCTACATTTTCAGAGTTGGGCTAGAGCAGGGTTTCTCAAACTGGGGGTCGCGACCCTCCTGGAGGTCACCGAGCGCTTCCAGGAGAGTCGCGAGCTCCTGCCGCCGCTTAAAAGCCGCCGAATGAATTACTTCCGCATTTGGCGGCTTTTCGGTGGACATGCCAAGCTATTTTGGGAGTGCTCAGCATGTCCGCCAAAAAGCCGCTGAATGCGGCAGTAATTTATTCGGCGGCTTTTCGGCAGACATACAAGGGTCTGCAGCGGCAGCCGAGGAAGGAAAAATGGGATGCGGTTCTCAAAAGTTTGAGAACCACTGGGCTAGAGGTATTTTAGCTTCTAACATAGATTGGCAATTAGTTGCATGATTATCTGATTTTGCAAATCTAAGTTTACACACTGATATTTATGGGTACAACAAGAGCATCTTTGTTTGAAAATTAGTCCCAAAGACAAGCACTTAAAGATGGATCCTTCAATTACCAGTGTAAAATCCTGGCCCATTGAAGTCAATGAGAGTTTTGCCATTGTGTAAACTGGGACCAGGAATTCACCCCAGGTACATAGTATCTGTAAATTCCTTAGGGTAAAAACCATGAATTATAATCTGTAAATAGAACACTAACTATGTGTTGGTGTTCAGAAAATAATAGGTCAGAGGTGAGATCCAGGAACTATTGAGTAGAGAATTAATCACTCAGTTTGGGATTTAATACTATGAGATGCTGAGAATGGAAGCTAATCGAAGTTGAGGATGTTCAGCACTGTATAGATCAAAGGCCTTTTTTTTTCGCCATGATTCGAATGTAGAATTGTCTTTTCCCTCTTACTTATGTCCACTCTCCCACATAGCAACCATTACTGTTTCACAAATCCTTCAGCACTTCAGAGTTATTTGAACTTCTCTCCCCAGAGGAACAAATATGGATGTGAAAGGTGTGTGCAGGATTATGGCCTAAATTAGGGTTGTTGTTTTTTTTAACACTCATAACCTACAGAAACATATCTCTTGCTGTATGAATACAACTATGTTAGCCCAAAGATCATTGCTAACCAGCTATGAAAACTGGTTCCCATGGTTTAATTGCGTTTAGTCCTAGGCCTGGTCTACACTTGAGGGCCGGGAGGGGAACAATCTAAGTTACGCAACTTCAGCTACGTGAGTAACATAACTGAAGTTGATGTACTTAGACCCACTTACCGTGGTGTCTTTTCTGTGGTGAGTCGACTGCAGCCGCTCCCCCATCAACTCTACCTGCACCTCTCATGGCAGTGAAGTACAGGAGTCAACAGGAGAGCGCTCGGGAGTTGATTTATTGCGTCTAGACTAGATGCAATAAATCAACCCCCGCTGCATTGATCGCTGCCTGCTGATCCAGCAGGTAGTATAGACTTTAATATCCTTAGAGTGCAAAATTTTGAAAACTTGTTCTCTAATTTTGTGCCTGCTGTTAATTGTGGGGGCAAATCATGGAATTTAGATATCTTAACTATCTGACTTCATCAGTAAAAAAAAATGGATCACTACATTCTGTTGTTTGTGCCTGTAGAATTAGAGGGTGGGTTGAGACCTATTTGAAAACGTAGTTGATAAATTACAAATACAAGAGTTGAGGAGTTCTGAATGTAACAATTATTTGTGTCTAGGTCATGTTCCTTGGGGAGCTGGAGGAGATTTTGGACGTGATTGAACCTTCACAATTTGTCAAAATTCAGGAACCTTTATTTAAACAAATTGCTAAGTGTGTCTCTAGTCCTCACTTTCAGGTCAGTAATACAAGTACATTTTCTTTTAAACAGGAATGTAGTTTCTAAGATCTTGTGAATATACAAAACGGAGACCTAAATGCTGACTTTGCATAGTAACTATGTTCTAATCAGTACAATTTGTATATCCATGGATGGATTTGTTATAGTAGCAGTCCCTACACTCAGGGAAGATTAAAATAGAAAAAAAGATGAGACTCCAAGGGTGAGATAGACACATGGACTTTAAGGTCAGAAGGGACCATTATGGTCATCTAGTCTGACCTCCTGCACAATGCAGGCCACAGAACTTTACCCACCCACTCCTGTAATAAACCTGTAACCTATGTCTGAGCTATTGAAGTCTTCAAATCGTGGTTTAAAGACTTCAGGGTGCAGAGAATCCTCAAGCAAGTGACCCAGGCCCCACACTGCAAAGGAAGATGAAAACCCCCAGGGCCTCTGCCAATCTGCCCCAGAGGAAAATTCCTTCTCAACCCCAAATATGGCAATCTGGTAACCCTAAGCATGTGGGCAAGACTCACCAACCAGACGCCCGGGAAAGAATTCTCTGTGGTAACTCAGATCCCACCCCATCTAACATCCCATCGCAGGCCATTGGGCATATTTCCTGCTAATAGTCGACGATCAATTAATTGCCAAAATTAGGCTATCCCATCATACCATCTCCTCCATAAACTCATCAAATTCAGTTTTAGTTTTGAAGCTAGATAGACCTTTTGTCCCCACTGCTCCCCTTAAAAGGCTGTTCCAGAACTTGACTCCTCTGATGTTTAGAAACCTTCATCTGATTTCCAGTCTAAATTTCCTGCTGGCCAGTTTATATCCATTTGTTCTCGTGTCCACATTGGTATTGAGCTTAAATAATTCCTCTCCCTCCCTGGTATTTATCCCTCTGATCTTGGAGTCCATTCACATAACAGCACAAAACTTGCATTTCATTGTAAAGGGAGGCTAAGGTGGGTTGGGGGAAGTGGCATGTTAGAGACAGGGGAATGCAGTGCTTCAGTGATTCTAAGCAGTGCTCCTTACCTGTCAGGGTAGGCAGGGAGGCTGCTGCAACTCAGACAGATCCTCAGGGCAGTCTGAATTACCCCAGCAGCTGCTCCAGCCCCTCGAGTAGCCTAGGATCAGGAGGATGCAGTTGTGGCTTAAAGCCACCTTAGGTCATCGCACTCTTCCCTGGACTTTGATCCTGCCAAGTGCTGAGCACCTCTTGTGAGATACTCCATACTCCTGGCTCCCTTTGATTTCTCTGGGAGACATGGATTTGAAGCAAGCCGCAGCAGGTTCTCAGCACTTACCCTGGATTCAGGTCGTATGATTCTGACCATAAAAGTCATCCAAATAGATTTTAGTTCATACATAACCTTTCACCAAATATGAAATTACAATGAAATCAAATACTGAATGTGTATACATTATTTTTAACATTCATCGTATTTTAAATGTATTTTATATTTACTTTAAAGGCCACCTTATGTTAATGCATTTTAGACCCCGGATAAAATAGTGATTTCATTTAGAAAGTAATGATAACCCATTGATTGGCTCTGATGGTATTTGTTTTGTGGCATGTTTTCTGTAAAATATAACAAATTTGTAGATAACTGAATTTCTGCTAATGGGTTTTGTTTCTCCTCCGCATCAAAGGTGGCAGAAAGGGCGCTGTATTATTGGAATAACGAATACATCATGAGTTTGATAGAAGAGAACTCCAACGTTATACTTCCCATCATGTTTTCCAGTCTTTATAGGATTTCCAAAGAACACTGGAATCCGTAAGTTTTGGCATTATCTTTCATCTGTCCACTTGCTGAAACTTATATATTCAACCTGGAAATTCCAGGTAAAGGAGACATGAAATAGCACCAAATTCAGACTTGATGTAAACAGAGGCCCCTCTGTTAAAGCCAATGTGATTTAAACCAGAGCTGAGTTTGGCTCAGAATATTATTAAGTTATCTGAGACATGTACAAAATCTGAACTCTGTAGGATAAAAGCAATGCAGATTGTTTTATTTCCAAAATATGTTAGGGCAGCTACTGTAATATTTTTTAAACCTTTGTATTTATTTTTTCATCATAAATACAAAAACAATCGAAATACAATATTGCATAATTACCAAGAAAAAATGTCAGGCACCGAACATTTCTAATGCTCTGTCAATACATTTCTATAGACTGGTTTACAGGAAAAGTCTGACTGTAAATTGGCCGGGAACATACTCCTTGATGTTATTACATCTCTGTAAATACATAATAATATTTTGATTGGTGTCATATAATCAGTGGCAGCAACATTTTTCTAAACATTAGCAGGTGCACATACATTTCAGTATGTTCTCACATTAGATCATTTTTATAAATGTGTTCAAAGACAATGGCAGTTATTAAGTTAGTATTAGTCAACAGCTCACAGCGAGATCCAAGTTATTTGCTAATATAGAGAAAACCTACATTCTTGAACTCCACTGCTGCTGTATGCTATTACAAAAAGACATTTTCATCTTGACACAATCAAGATGATGTACTTGTCCTTTTTATCCGGGATTTTTGTTTTGTTGTGTTTTTTTAAAGTAGTCTAGGGCTGTAGTTTTTAAAGTTCGGGTTGCAACCCAGTACTGGGTCGTGGAATGCAAGGCACTGTGTCACCTTGCTCAATACCGAGGGACCCTGGTGGCGGGCGAGTAAGAACTAGTAATCCCTATCCATTCTGAACCATGCTGTGCCCCAGAAGCAGCCAGCAGCAGGTCTGGCCAATGGAAGTTTAGGGGGGCAGCGTTTGCGGGCGAGAGCCACGCAGAGCTGCTTGTGCGCCTCCACCCAGGAGCCGGACCTGCTGCTAGCTGTTTCCGGGGTGCAGCGCAGCCCATGGTGCCAGGACAGGCAGGAAGCCTGCCTTTGCATCCCAGCTGCACAGCTGACCAAGAGCTGCTGGATGTGAGCGCATGCCCCAATTCCCTCCCCAGCCTTGAGACCCCCCCCAAACCCAGAGCCCCATTCTGCACCCCATCCCTGGCCCCACCCCAGAGCCCGCACCCTTAGCCCAGAGCCCTGACTCCCTCCCTCACCCCAACCCTTGGCTCAAGCCGAGAGTCCCCTCCCACACACCAAACCCCTCATCCCCAGCTCTGTTGGGTCACTGGCATCAACAGTTTTCTTCAATGGGGTCCACAGAAAAAAAGTTTGAAAACCAGTGGTGTAGAGAAACATTTGTACAGTTATAATTACATGTCATCCATTTACTACCTGGGTCACAGAACATATCTGGGGGTTGGTGGATAGTGTTTAGTAATCGCATCACAAAATTTAATGCTGGGATCATTTTTATTATGCACGCTGCACTCTTTATTCAGGCCTGTACTTTAAAAAATTGTGATAAAATAAAGTTTTGTTTCTTAGAATTATCAGCTCTTCCTCACAGATATTTTCTTTTTCCGATGCACTTGTTTTCTTTTTGCATGTATTAAAGTGAAATGATCATGAAACGTACAAATCCAAGGGACTCTTTCATGTTTCTCACATTTGGACTCTTTATTTTGAGAGATTCATACTGTATTCAAAGGCATCTAGTGAACCTTTTTTCTGTGTATCATTCACATCTGATATTTACATTTTAATTATTTCTGCTAGAACAGGGGTTGGCAACCTTTGAGAAGTGGTGTGCTGAGTCTTCATTAATTTAAGGTTTTGTGTGCCGGTAGTACATTTTACAGTTATAGGGGCCAGTGGAGGGAACCCCAGACTGGCAGCGCGGGGGGCGGATGGGAAGGGATAGAAGGGAGTGAGGAAGATGATGGAGCAGGTATAAAGGAGTGGGGGAAGCAGTGTGAGGAGTCAACAGGAACGGAGGGGTAAAAGGGAGAGGATGTGGGGGCAGATGGGAAGCGGCAAGAAGGTGGTAGTGAGGCAGATGGGAAGGGAGACAGTGAGGGGTAGAAGGGAGTGAGGGAGGCGGTGGGGCAGACAGGAAGACGGAGTTGAAGGGAGAGGGTGTCTAGGGGAGATGAGGCAGGGTGGGGTGCAGATGGGAATGGAAGATGGGGGAGGTAGTGGGGCAGACAGGAAGGGGGTGGAAGGGAGGCACTATAGTGGGAAGACAGGAAGGGAGTGGGATAGTGGTGTGGGGAGTACACAGGAAGGGGTAAGGGAGTAGGGGGGTAGATGAGAAGGGTGTACTAAAGTGAAATGATCATGAAGAGGTGGGCGGGGGGCTGCAAGGATTCGGGGGGGAGTGAGTGGCTGGTTTTCGGGGACAGGACGCTGCTCCTCTCGTGTACAGGAGGACCTAGGGGTGCAGCTGAGGAGTGAGGAAAGCAGATTTCCCCTGGCCCCGAAGGGCTGGACCTGAAGTGGGACTGAAAGGATGGGCCTTCCGGCGGGCCCTCCCCCCACATTTTGGTGGCGGCGGGGGGGAATCGCCGTTTTCCGCACACATGGCACCCACCCCCCGCTGTCCCCAGGCACCGCACCGACACCCACCTATAGGGGCGGTGGGCGGAGAGAGCAGGTGGGGAACCCAGCAGCAGCCCCCTCCACTGTTCACCCCCCCCTCCTCCCCGTGGCATGGGGGCATCGCTCAGCAGCTCTCAGTGGCTCAGGGGAGGGCTTGGGCGACGGCGGCAGCCTGCAAGGAGCCACTCGCCCCGCTGCACATGTGCCCCTTCCTGCGCGGGAGGCGGCGGACAATGCCAGAGAGGTTCTGTGCTCCCACAGCCCTAGCTCTGTACATCACCCTGTGCTCCCTCCTGGCCGGGGGCACCCCAGGGCTTGATCCGGTGGGAGGGGGATTAGCTCCTGCTGGATATGCAGGGTCAGTGCTGCGCTCCCCAGGATAGAAGAGGGTGCGCTGCTACCCGTCTAGGGTTCCCGACCCACCTACCCCGCTCAGTCTGCTGCGTGCCACTGAAAAGCAGCTCGCGTGCCGCCTTTGGCATGCGTGCCGCCGGTTGACAACCCCTGTGCTAGAATAACAGTTTTAACCATTGGATTATATTCAGAATTGCTGCACTGCTTAGTGAAGTATCTGCAGTTGTATGTGCCAGCTGTCTGTTGTTACCTGTAATAGGTGGGGATTTGTTCTCTCCATTTAAATGATAAAAAGAGTCTGATTCTCACTTCACATAAGTATGTTAATTAGGAGTAACTTCACTGAAGTCAAAGAAGTTGCATCACTCTAACTAGTAGGAGTTTAGAATCAGCAATTCCAATAAGAATAGTTCAGGAAAGTGTGTAAATTATTTTTTGTTCTTATTCAATTTCAACTGAAACTCATAGTTTCCTTATCTTTTTTGTATTTTACAGAGCTATTGTGGCTTTAGTCTACAATGTGTTGAAGGCGTTTATGGAAATGAACAGCACCATGTTTGACGAGCTGACAGCCACTTACAAGTCAGATCGTCAGCGGTAACTTTTTAAAGCTTTTTTGTCAGCTGTGCATAAGGCCTGCTGTTTAATTTTTTCCTCACATTTTGCTGTGATTGCATAATTTCACACATAATTGATTGCAATGCCTCACTTTTTTCTGCATGCTCATTAGCCTTCTCCTTGCAAGATGCCAGATAATGTCATGTATAGGTGGTTGTTTTCTCCCCTATGAAATACAGTACCCGTTGCATAGCTTGTGGATCTGTATTCCTCACAGAACTCCTTTTGGCACCACATTCCAAAAGACTTAAATGTATCAAGATTTTCAGTAATAAAAGAAGAACAAGGGTTTAAAGATATCACTTTGCTTAAAGGCTTCAGAAAGGGTGGAGGTTGGACATGAGGAATTTCCTCAACACATGGCTCACTATAAGACCCATCCTACTTATGCTGCATGTGGTCTTAAGCCTAAGTGGCACCTTTCAGCCCTTTCGGTTTTTTCCTTTTTCCCAGATCTTGATATAGCCGAGTCCTTTAGAGTGCAGGATCCAGTAGATGCACCATTCATGCAATCATTAGTTGCACCCTAGTAAAATGTTTTTTGTCTATTTTCCTTAATCTTCATTCTCCAATTATAGTGCATCATCTTTTGTCTAAAATTTCAGCTTATCCAAAGCGGCAGGTGAAAAAAATGAGGAAACTTCGGGAACTCCGGGCAGTTTGCGACTTCGTTTAAGTCGTGCCTTTTGTGTGACTCGGGGTTCCCACAAGCAAAGCGAAGGGTACTGTATGTCATCAAACCTTGTTAGGTTAGTATAGCTTCTGAAGTCTTTTGGTGGCCGTGGTACTGTTGAATTATGTGATCAGGTTCATAGTTCACCTTCATTTGATTTGATTTGCTTTTATATATGATAAAATACAATGTTTGATACATTTAAAAATCTGTAATTGATGAGTTAGATGGTGCACTGGATTAATGACTGCACTAATTTGTCATTTCTAGAGTCCAGGGTTTAAACCTGAGCCAAGTCGTAGGTGACTTGATGGTTTTTGTTCTAGCTCTGGTAGACAAGGTTCAGTCTGTCAGATTAGCTGACATCACCACTGTACAGTTTGTAGTGTGTGCAACATAGAATCCTAGGACTAGGGGTCTGATCCAGGAAGGTTCTGAGAAGCCTCAGCTACTATTGAAATTGATGGATTCTGGAGGGACTTTGTATCTCATGAGGCATTCAGAATTTCACAGAATCAAATCCTGCCATAGCATGCATGTTGTAGGTAATGTCTGTTTGGAAGAGCTTTCTTAGCTCTTGCTTATATGACTTCTGCTGTAACTAGGGCTGGTACCTATCTTTTAAATACATTTATTTATACATTATTATTTTAAAATATATACTGGAATGTAAAAAATGGTATAACTTCAGATATTAAACTGTATTTAATATTAACAATTAAACTGTCACAATTTGCTGAGATAAAGACTTCTTAGAGTTTTGTGGACAAACATGGGCAAGTATTCGAACATCTTTCCATAGGAGATTGGATTTTCGTTTACTAAGTGCTGGTGCAAAATTCATTAGTATTTGTAAGGAGTGTTGTAGTTAGAAGTGGTAAATAGTTCAGTAAGAACTTAATAATGGGAATCCTCAGAATGAAATTTTCGTGTAAGAACACACATTTCAAAGGGGACAGGTGAACTGTAGTTCAGTCCAGTTGACTTCAATGGGATTACTCACAGGATCAGAGCCTAGGAATAGAAATAAGTTATAATAGACTTATGCTGGGTTCCCCAATAGAACAAAGTTTACAAAAATAAGAATGATCTATAGTCAAGTTATTTAGAATTTGTTAGGGCTAAAGTTTTCAGTGTCAATGAATAATAATATTTGAAACATAGGGGAACTAATGAGTTAAGCTACTGAAATATTTTAGAAAGAAAGGATACATGATACAGTGATTAGATAATATAATGATAAATTTCTGGTAAGTGTATTCCCATTTCTTATCTTTAATTTTGAATATTTTTCAGCAGCTATGTTTAATAAAAATAGAAATTATGGATGAAAACAGATGTACGTTTCTAACCATTTGACCATAATAGATATTATGGTCAAATGACTGCATTTTGACTAATCATATGTAGCATAGGTGATGTGAATTTCCCAGGTAGCAAATTGTACCAGAATAAAGCTTCTAAATCAGTGGAATATTTTGAGAAACTCTGCAGTGTGATAAATTGGGAATCTGCTGCAAGGTGACTTAAGCAGAAATTGAAAGCTCTCTCCAATTTGTAGCAACAAGACAATACATACTTCACATGTTGTAGTTGTTATCAGAACACATTGACTTAATTTTATACTTATTTAAAAGCAATTACAAATTACGTCCCCACTTAGTAGCATAAGGGCCATATTAACTCCAAATAACCAGTGACAGAGATAGAACTCAGGGAATAATGAAATAAAGAAAGTTCTAGTTTAGTTTTTTAATTTTTAGTGGGTTTCCCCTGAAACCTCTTCCACTCAGTTCCCCAAGAACTCAGTTGGACTGCAGTCTTGTCACTCTGATCCCTTTATCTAATTAGGCAGTGCAATCTGTTGGTAAAGCAACATTGTACAGATTATTTTGTAGGGATTCAGTAGGAATAAAGACAAATGCATTGAATGAGGGTCAAATCCTGCAACTGAATTCACACTAGCTGCACTGGGAGGAAGCACTCCTGAAGTTTATCTGGCCTTGTTTGAAAGAATAGACTAGGTTTAATAATAAGGAAAGCAAGAGAGATCCTAATACCCTTTTTTAAACAAATTTAAAATTGTGAAATAGAACTTGCCCCTAGAAATATGTATTAATCTGAAATGTAATAGATTTGATCTCTAAAATATTTTAGCTAGTTCATATTAGAATTATATTATTTTTGCTCTATTGTAAAATTATCTTCAGTAAAGATTTTAAAACTTTTTTTTGTATCCCATCTTCTGTTTCTCTAAACTAAAAGTTGGAGTAAAAAATGTGTACTGAAAATAAATATACATTAGGGAAAAGTGCATGTGCATTAGAAAAATTATTGTTCATAGCTTATATTAAATAAGTATTGTTGGATAGGTACTTTTAAAGCTTCCTTGCTGCTAACACTTCATTTTATTTTATCTGCTAGTGAGAAGAAGAAAGAGAAGGAACGTGAAGAACTGTGGAAAAAACTGGAGGATTTGGAGTTAAAGAGAGGTCTTAGACGTGATGGAATAATTCCAACTTAACAAAAGAAACAAAGCAGCATTATTAACCTGTGGAGTCACACATTTATGTAGTAGAAGATGGAGCAACAGTTTTCTGTATTGTGCAACTTTACAGTAGATTTCACATTTGTTTCATTATTACAACAGCACTGTATATAACTGTCTCTAAGTAAAGGAAAAAATAAGGACTTTTATCCAAAGTTTGGACAGCAGATGGACTTCTCAGAACTTTGCAACATAATCATTGTTTTGACCCTTCTTTAAAACCAGTCTTCAAAGATCTGTTGATGAAAATTGCTATGTCAAAATTCCATTGTCAGGACCTGTTCCTTATTTATCGTTAGCAGAGAGTATGATACAACTTTCAAATGTGAACAATCTTAAATTTAGCTTGCCTTTCTGCTAAACTGTTAAATGTATTTATAGTAAAAGAGAAAAAAGATTGTCATTTCCTTTTGAGTTTGTGTAACATCCTCCTTCTCTGGATAACTTTACTGTAATTTGACATTTTTTTCCCTTTTGCACATCTTCATAGGTTGAATGTCCATGCAGATCAGGGCCATGAAAAATGTAGGTCCCTAAGGTTTTGTTTACTGGTGTGAGTATCTTTCTAGTACCAGGCTAGCACTGGTACTCCTTCAATTTAAACATTAGGAGTAAAAATAAAGAGGTGATAAACATAGTAGGGAAGGAAATTGCAGATTAATGCATCGATTTATTGTGAATCCACACTGTCTTGAATCCTTTGAAAATGGGCAATAGTAACACCATGAACTTCAGTACCTAACCAGTATTAGTTACATGTCATTGGACACACATACCACAGCTGTTTTGGTAATACTAATAGCTAAATGATTACAATATATGTACATTTTATTGGACCATTTTGAAATTATAACACTAAACAGTACAAGCATGAAATTGATCTCCAGTGGTCATGGGTCTAATTGGGAACAGAGCTGAGCAAACAGTTTGGACTGTTTGGAGTTGTTGCCTTACTTTTTAATATGTATTTATAAAGTATTCCAGCAAAAGAGGATGTAGCCTCTAAAAACATACTATAGTGTTTTTGTGACTGTAGTACTATTACTCATCACAGCGCCAGCCCTATGGTTTTAGCTGGAAAGGATTCTGGATAATATACTTCTGCATTCTGAAGTGGATGCTCATTCCTAACTACTGTATTTGTTACCAAAAGTGGTTCTACAAATGCTACTGAGAAACAATTCTGGAAATCCTAATGTCCTGAGTATTAATAATAAAGTTTAAAATGCTTTTATATCAAAGGTGCATTGTGACCAAATTGTTTAAAAGAAAAACAAGAGGGCTGTATTATAAGTATGCATTGTTGGCTATCTGCTTTGTGTTTAAAAGTGGAATCTTACATCTTTGATCGGTAAAATGCTGATAAGACTTATGTACAGTATATATTTAGCTAATGCAGTTGCATTATTTTATACCGAAAGGTATGTGTTTCAGGATTTTTCTCCAGGATGCTTTTGAACTGTTATAGACATATGACAACAGTGAATTGATAATCCTAAACCATCAATCCAGCAGTATTTATGGTATAAAGCTGACTTGGTGTTCATGAGTCTGTGTGTTAGTTGCAAACGAACTTATGACCTGTTGCCATTAATAGAAATACAGTATAAGTACGAGCTTGTATATTTTTCTTCCTTCAGATATGCAGTAGAATTTGAGGTTTTCTTGTTTCCAGGTGCAAAAAAAAAAAAAGAAAAAAAGGCAGGAGGGGAGCAGGAATCCAATCCCACGTTACTGACTGTTTCAGGATTATCAGATCACAGTTTGTACACATGGGTCTGCACATTGGGTGTTGTAAATGCAACAACTTTGTAAAAACTTGACACTGTTAATTCTGAAAAAAGAACAGAAGTAAACTAGTCATATGCAACACAAAACATCACAACGTGGTTTAATAGGATTAATATAAGCCTCTTATAAGAACACTGACTGGGACTCAATGTAAACTTGGCAGATACTGTTGTAAGTGAAACATTTTATTTTAAAAGTGCTGGAACAAAGGTGCAAACTCAAATACTGAAGATTAAATAAATTTATAACAAATTGTCCCTTAACCCTTTGATTTTTGACAGCCTTTTTGTTTCTATTACAGGTTGGGGTTATATTTAATAGTGTGCCTATGTCTGAAATTGACATGCTGTAGGAGAGGGCACATTTAAACTCATGGCTGACTAGACTGTGTTAAATGGTCAACAATTGAACTATTATGTTGGGAAGAAATCCTGGTGTTTACATTTTTTTTCCTGCCTGGTGGAATGAAAAGAAACAGTGTGACATTAGAAAACGACACATTGTCCTGTACTTAGAATTTACGTGAGTGTTGACCATTCTTGGATGCTCTTGATTTCAGCATGATCTACTGGAACTGTTGATGCAAAACTGATGAGAACCTAGGTGGCTGCAATATTTTGTTACCTCTAATGGGGGATACTGGGGAGTATCTAAAGTGATTTTTTCACTTCCAAGATGGAATGTTTCTTTATATTGAATGAGGCAATGTGATGTTACTCATGCAAGTCTAAAAAGATGAGGTCAGTCTGAGGTTTTACTTTGTGATATACGTAAAGAAGCGCTTGCCATAGCAGTACTGCAGAATCCATGCAATCCACTGTTGGCTGTAACCCAAAGGCAACATACTGCTCCTGCCCCACTAGAGTCAATGGGCGGTTTATGCAAAGATAAGACAGCACATGGATTTAAGTCAATTGTGATCAGTGCATCTATTCATTTGTGATTTTGTCTGCTTCATGGTTTTGAGAAACTATTTTTTTTTTTTTTGTAGGCTGCTAACATTATAGTTGATGGGAGATCACTCATGTCTTGTACCATATTGGTTATAGAGGAAACGATTGAATGTTGTCCTGTAAAAACAATGAACTGCGTTTTCAAAACTAGAGCATTGTGTCAGGTTACGGGGATGTAAGAGCTGTAAAAGTTCCTCTTGCATACTTTAAATGGAGCATACATTGCTTTCTTCATCTTGCAAGCTTCCCCTTATTGTTTTCTTTTTGTTGCTATTAAGTGTTTTTTGTCTCTCTTCCAAACCTTTGAATGCTTTAAATAAAAGTACTCTAATGCCATTGGCGTATTTGCAAGCAGGGTTACAGTAAATTAATCTTGGTTTTGTTAGCATAAATAGAAGGATTTAATTTATTTTTACTTCCTTCTATATATGGAACAAACTAAGATGCAGAGCCAAGAACTGCTTGAGCTAGAATTGAAGCAGCTGTACTTACATTGTAAATGTGTAAGTATAGCCTCAGGCTCTCTTACACTATGGAAAAAGAAAATATATTACGAGCTTTAAAAGCTTTTTTATTGTTCTGTGGGAGAGTTGGAGAACTGGATAGATCTTTCCTTCCCCCAGTGCACCTCATTTTCCTTTCAGTTGGGAGCACAGAACTGGCTTAGAAGGTAGAGATGCCCTTTCTTCAATACTGAGAGTTGTCCTGTGACAAAATGAGAGTGATAGGCATGATGAAAGAATGTTTTTATTTGCACATTAATATTTTTATTTTTGTATCTTGGCTCATCAGCTTTCCGAAATAGCTGTGTAATAAGCCACAAACTAGTTTTTCTAGTAGGTATTGGCAGTGAGTTTTTATATTTCCCAATATTTTCCTTTCAGAGTCTATATGAAAGGATTGTGTATCCTTGAAGCAAAATTCAGCTAATTTTGATTTAGAAGAAGGTTTATCCAAGTGCTGTTTGTTGTCCACAGAAGCAGCAGCATCTGTTTAAGAGAAACAGGTATTCTATCGTGACCTCTCTGAATAGAGGTTTTGGGGGTGTTTTTTGGATCACTTACTGTAAATATGTTATCATAACCTCATGTATTGATGAGGGGTTTTCAAATATAAATAATTCCAGTACATTTCTTGTTGTCCTATTTTTGATTGTAGTATAAAGAATGACCTGCTCATGCTTTTTGTTTAAAAATTAGCATTAGAATTATAGATTTCTTGATATTTTAGTATTTCATTGTTTAAGCAGGAGAGGGCAGCAAAAGTTCATTTTCCACTCCCACTCCACCCTCCCTCTCTCCCGCCCAAGAATGCCATGGTCCATTATTGTTTTTAAATCTAGATACAGTTAAACTATTGGGTGAGTGGGGAAATAAAACATTTTTTATATATGAAAAGTTGCTTATGGAAATATTTAGACTGGTCTAACCAGACTGAAAATGTCTTCTGTGCTACAGCAAGGTAATAATAAAAAGAAAAATCTTCCACTTCTGGGTAAAGCGAAGCAGGTCTTAAAGACTTGGATTCAAAATGTCATTCTTTGGACATCATTTACTTTCTTAAAAATGGTATTAAAGAATCAAACTCAATGGTGCTCCCAGATCTCAAAATGTATCCTTCCTCTTTTGCACATGTGCAAGAGGCTCTGTACTGTGGGTGCATCTAATAAAAAGCAATGAAGTGTTTTCCAGGCGCGTGGCTTTTTTTCACCCTGTCTGTACTTCACATGCCTTTTCAACAATGGTCTTCCAGCCATCGGATGTCATTTCTTGTACATGTCAAACATTAAGGTATCTCAGTGATGGAAAGATATTGGGCTAGTGAGACAGGAATGTTAAGGCTCTGTGAGAATTTCCATTATAAGCTCCCAGTTTTCTTTTGGAGTGTGGTTATTGGTCCTCTTAAATTGCAACCACATCTGAGTCTGAAGGAGACCTTAAAAGCATTGAGTATGGGAACATATGCATTGGCTCTGCGGCATGCTTCCCCTACCCCTGTCGACCTTGAGTTCAGCAGGTGTGGAAAGGGCAAGACTGGTTGCCCTTCATGATACCATTCTGCCCCTTCCATCCCTGATCTAGTCTGCACTGTCCTATTCAGTTCTCCCAGCCAGAATCTGCAGTTCTTCACACACACAGCCCAGGAAGATGGGGATGAACCCAGCAGAGGCCAATGGGCGTATCCTGTTAGTGTGTGACTCCTGCAGGAGCTGTGCAACCGTGGAAATCAAAATACAGCAAGCAGTGAAGGCACAGGGATCACTTCCAGATGGCACTGGCCTTGGCTAATCCTCTGGGACTTATGGATTGAACCCTTTTCATGTTCTGTAAGGACGCCAGAGTAGGGGGAAGCCTGTGTCATAGGGAACGATCATTTTCCCAATCTTGATTTAAAGGTTTCAAATCCTTAGGTAAATTATTCCGTTGGTTAATTAACCTCTGTTAAAAATGGATGCCTTTTTCCTCTCTCAATTTGTCTAGCTTCAGCTTCCAACTATTGTTATACCTTTTTCTGCTAGAATGAAAAGCCCTATCCTATCAGAAATCTTGTCCCTGTGTAGGGACTGTGATCAAGTCACCTCTTAACCTTCTCTTAAATAAACTACATAGATTGAGCTTCTTTAATCTCTCATAATGTGTGTTTTCCAGTCCTTGGAAAGTTTTCCAGTCCAGTTGTAAGAAATTAAAATCTTCAGTGAGTTACTGCTCAGTGGGGATTTCTCTGTTGATTATTGTTAAAATAGGAAATAATCTTTAAAGAATCAGGGGTATTTAAAGAAAACTTAATATTTGCAGTACTAGTACCATAAGGCTTGTCTACATGGCCCTGCAGTTAGACTGCAGGGCTGGGAATTGCAATGCACTCTAGTATGCTATGCTGTAACTGCCCCATGTAGACGCTGAGGGCGTGAACCCAAAGGTACCTAGTTAATGTTAACATGAGCCTCTTTCAAACAGGTAACCCAAACACAAGTATCTTTTAGTTCGCTTCAGGAGCATCCACATTGAGCAGTTACAGCGCAATGCTTTGGTGCATACTGCAGTCCACAAACTCCTACTCTGCAATGCAGCCTAGTGTAGACATAGCTGTAGTTATTCTGCTAATTCCCTCAACCTCAGATTTCCTTCCCACAAATTCCTCAGTTTCTCAGCCAGCAGCAGACCTTCATTCCATGTTAAATTCAGGATTGCCTCACAAATTATGAGCTGCCCTCAATCATAAGTAGGGTCCTACCAAATTCGTGGCCATGAAAACCGCGTCACAGACTGTGAAATCTGGTCTTTCGTGTGCTTTTACCCTATACTATACAGATTTCACGGGGGAGCTCAGCGTTTCTCAAATTAGGAGTCCTGACCCAAAAGGGAGTTTCAGTGAGGTCACAAGGTTATTTTAGCGGGGGTTGCAGTATAGCCATCCTTACTTCAGTGCTGCCTTCAGAGCTGGGTGGCTGGAGTCTGGCAGTTGTTGGCCAGGAGCCCATCTCTGAGGGCACCACTGCCGCCAGCAGTAGCGCAGGAGTAAGCCTCCCGCATAACCTTATGACCCCTAACCCCCTCCCCCCCACAACTCCTTCGGTCAGGACCCCTACAATTACACCACCCTGGACTTTCAGATTTAAATAGCTGAAATAATGAAATTTAGAATTTTTAAAATCCTGTGATTGTGAAATTGACCAAAACGGACTGTGAATTTGGTAGGGCTAGTCATAAGTCTGGGGGTACCTCTGTGCACGATGGGCTTTCACTCCCAGAGACCGTAAGTCTGTATATAAACATTTCCAGTTTAACGTACATTGTAGCATCACTTGTGGCATTAATTCAGAAACTGCTTAAAGGGCTTGCGTTAGCAACTGAAATTATCTGTGTCTTAAAAGATTAAATGCTGAAGCCAAAGACAGTACACTGTAAATTTGCAGATAAACTTTTGGAAAGAAGCCTTGCTAATAACTGTTTGCTGTGACCTGACACTTTTTTAAAGCTGATTGCAGCCCAGACATGTTGAAATTTTATATTTTCAGTTGTTTTTCAGTGTTTTCATTATTTCAGTCCTTTTATGTCAGACTAAAATGTAGTATGTCAGTACTGACGTGACAAAGAGTCCTGTGACACCTTAAAGACTAACTAAAATTTTAGAGCATAAGCATTCATGGGCTAATACCCACTTTGTCAGATGCATGCAGTGGAAGTATCCAGGGGCAGGTATAAATAGGTAGGCAAGAACCAGGTGGGAGATGATAAGGTTAGTCCAATGAGGCTGAACCAGCTTGTTATCTCTGATCAGGGAGGATGAGGTGTTCCTCTAGCAGCTGAACTGGAGGTATGAATAGCAAGAGAAGAGAAGCTGCTTTTGTAGTTAGCTAACCACTCGTAATCTTTGTTCAATCCTTGACTGATTGTATCAAATTTGCAAATGAATTGCAGCTCTACAGTCTCTCTTTGCAGTCTGGACTTGAAGTTTTTTTGCTGCAAAATGCTGACCTTTAAATCTTTTATGGTGTGTCCAGTGAGGTTGAAGTGTTCTCCTACAGGTTTTTGTATATTGCCATTCCTGATATCTGATTTGTGCCATTTATCCTTTTTCATAGGGACTGTCCAGTTTGGCCGATGTACATAGCAGAGGAACGTTGCTGGCACATAATGGCGTATATTACATTGGTAGAAGTGCAGGTGAATGAACCAGTGATGGTGTGGCTGATCTGGTTTGGTCCTGTGATGGTGTTGCTGGTGTAGATGTGTGGGCAGAGTTGGCATCGAGGTTTGTTGCATGGATTGGTTCCTGAGTTAGAGTTATTATGGCGCGGTATGCTGTTGCTGGTGAGAATATGCTTGAGGTTGGCAGGTTGTCTGTAGGCCAGGACTGGCCTGCCTCCCAAGGCCTGTGAAAGTGAGGGATTGTTGTCCAGGATGGGCTGTAGATCATTGATGATGCGTTGGAGAGGCTTTAACTGAGGACTGTAGGTGATGGCCAGTGGTGGTCTGTTGTTTTCTTTCTTGGGCTTGTCTTGCAGCAGCAGGCTTCTGGGTACACGTCTGGCTCTGTTAATCTGTGTCTTTATTTCCTTGTGCGGGTATTGTAGTTTTGAGAAAGCTTGGTGAAGATCTTGTAGTTGTTGGTCTCCTGTCTGAGGGGTTGGAGCAAATAGGATTGTACCTCAGTGCTTGGCTGTAGACAATGGATCATGTGGTGTGCCCGGGATGGAAGCTGGTGGCATGAAGGTAGGCATAGCTGTCGGTAGGTTTTCGGTATAGGGTGGTGTTGATGTGGCCGTCATTAATTTGCACCGTAGTGTCCAGGAAGTGGACCTCCCGTGTAGACTGGTCCAGGCTGAGGTGGATAGTGGGGTGGAAGCTGTTGAAATCATGGTGGAATTCTTCCAGAGTTTCTTTCCCATGGGTCCAGATGATGAAGATGTCATCAATGTAGCGTAGATAGAGAAGGGGCGTGAGTGAATGAGATTTGAGGAAGTGTTGTTCCAGGTCAGCCATAAAGATGTTGGCATACTGTGGTGCCATGTGGGTGCCCATAGCGGTGCCACTGCTCTGGAGGTATATATTGTCACCAAATGTGAAATAATTGCTTGTGAGGATAAAGTCACAGAGCTCAGCAACCACTTGTGCTGTGGCATCATCAGGGATACTATTCCTGACAGCTTGTATTCCATCTCTGTGTGGGATGTTTGTGTAGAGAGCCTCTACATCCATGGTGGCTAGGATGGTGTTTTCTGGAAGGTCACCAATGCATTGTAGTTTTCTCAGGAAGTCGATGGTGTCACGGAGATAGCTGGGAGTGCTGGTGGCGTAAGGTTTGAGTACAGTGTCCACATATCCAGACAGTCCTCCAGTGAGAGTGCCAATGCCCGAGATGATGGGGCGTCCAGGATTTCCAGGTTTGTGGATCTTGGGTAAAAGATAGAATAACCCCGGTCGGGGTTCTAAGGGTATGTTAATTTGTTCCTGCGTTAGTGTTGGGAGTGTCCTGAGTAGATGGTGCAGTTTCTTAGTATATTCTTCAGTGGGATCTGAGCGAAGTGGCCTGTAGAAATTGGTGTTGGAGAGTTGTCTGGTAGCCTCCTTTTGGTAGTCAGACCTGTCCATGATGACAACAGGACCTCCTTTATCAGCCTCTTTGATTATGATGTCAGGATTGTTTCTGAGGCTGTGGATAGTATTGCGTTCTGCTCGACTTAGGTTGTGAGGCAGGCAATGCTGTTTTTCCACAATTTCTGCCTGTGCATGTCGGCGGAAGCATTCTATGTATAGGTCCAGACTGTCATTTCGACCCTCAGGAGGAGTCCATGTGGAGTTCTTCTTTTTGTGCTGCTGGTGGGATGGTGTCTGTGTATCAGTGCGCTGTTCTATGTAGTCTTGAAAGTATTCTTTGAGTTGGAGATGGTGAAAGTAGGCTTCCAGATCACCGCAGAATTGTATCTTTTTTGTGGGGGTGGTGGGGCAGAATGAGAGTCCTCGAGATAGGACAGACTCTTCTGCCGGGCTGTGTGTGTAACTGGATAGATTGACGATACTGCTGGGTGAGTTAGGGGCACTGTACTGTACAGTATGTCAGACTAAATTTTCAGTTTTTTTTCAGTGCTTTCATTATTTCAGTCCTTTTATTTTATGTCAGACTAAAATGTAGTATGTCAGTACTGTACAGTACTGTACTGTACAGTATGTCAGACTAAAATGCAGTATGTCAGTACTGCACTCTGTAAAGTTTGATGGCTGCTCTGATCAAATTAGGTGCAGCTGTTTTTTTAAAAGTCTGATAGAATAATCTGTTATTTGAAAGAAGCAGATATAGCCCCTGTTGCTGAGGGCTACACCACTATGGCGTTCTAGTAAAAGTAACAGAAGCCACAACTATATTAAGTTGCTCGTTTTCAACCCTTATGTGATGATTTGGGTGGTGGACTGTCCTTACCATTCATTTCCTGTATTGACTCTTGTGTCATCTCAGGTTACGGCTACACTACTCGCCGGATTGGCAGGTAGCGCTCGATGCATCAGGGATCGATTTATCACGTCTCATCTAGACGCGATAAATCGATCCTCGAATCAATGCCTGTACTCTACCTTGGCAGGAGGAGTAAGCGGAGTCGGCAGGGGAGTGGCCCTGGTTGACCCGCCGCAGTGGGGATAGCCAGGTAAGTCAAACTAAGATACTTGGACTTCAGCTACATGAATTGCTTAGCTGAAGTTGTGTATCTTTGAACACCCCCTCCCGCAGTGTAGCCTAGGCCTCAGTCTGTTGGGCAGGAAGGCCTTTGTGTGCTGGCCATGGCTGCAGCACCAGGCACTAGAGCAGCAGAGCTGTTGACCTGATCCCAGCCAACCACAATGCGTAAGTGAACATTCATTTATTCATTGGTCTGTTAGTCTATAAGGTGTTGCAGAACTCTTTATCGCATTCATTTGTGATCAGACTTAGGCTGTGTCTCAACTTACAGCAGCACGTAGAGCACACTGCACAACTCCTTAGCATGGGCATAAATAGCAGTGGAGATGGTGAGGCATTGCTTAGGAGAGTAAAGACATGCCAAAACCTTTAGGCTATCTGCCCTATATGCCCAATCAGTGCTTCACACATCAACTCTGCTATTTTTAGCAGCGTGGTGTCCCGCTACCAGACCCCTTCCCCCAATACCTCCTCCCTGCAAGAACTTTTCACTGCCACGTGAAGCTATACATCCCAGTGTGGACACAGCCTGCTTTTCACTGCAGCATGTAGCTGCACATAGTCTACATGCCACTGCTCGTGTAGACAAGGTCTTAGGTGAACATGTAACTGCACTCTCTAGTTGTTGACAGGCTAAACATTTTCCCCTAGTGGTTATCAATTACCAGTAGCTGCAAAAAATGGAGCTTTGAGGGTAGTTTGCAACATCTGTCAGGCTTAACCATGTCAGCATTGGGGAGGATCAACTACCAGTCATTGGAAGGGTGGGAATAGCACAAATGTGGTATGTACTGGTGGAAATTGAATAGTTGGGTGTGGAAAAGGGTGTCGTCTTTTTTGGCAAAGGGATTCTTTGGGAGACTTCTGCTGTTTTCTTCTCCCCCTCTTTATCCTCCTTTAAGGCCCTGCGTCACCATCATGTCCATAATGTCCAGGAGGAACTTGCCAAAGGAGGGTCCAGAATCCTTCCATCTTCGTGTAGCGGCAGGGCTGGATTTAGGAGCTTTATGATTGATTGGGGGCCTGGGTTGGGATTTGGCTCTTGTGTTTGTGGACTGGCTATGGGGATAAGGAGTTGAGGACTGCAACTTTGACATGGGTTGACCATCAGCCCATTTAATTTGATGTTACAAGTTCACCTTCACCTTTTTCTGGTGCAGCAGGCACATTTCAATTGATCTGTTCACAGATGGACACAATTTCATTTCAGATATATTCTTACTGGTAGTATTATACAATTGGCGGGTATGATGACCTTTTGCTAGGCTAGTGGGACATTATGCTCATCTGTTAACACAATGACTCCCCAGCACGCTCTGCAGAGCCCGTCCCCCTCCCCTCCGTGGTTCTACTGATGAAATGCTTGGGATGGAAGGGTTGCAGATTTAAATGAAAAGATATACCAACACGGATAGCTTTTTGAAACAAGGACAGGTATCTGCATTATATGATATTTGGAAGTTCAGACTTGTTAATGGTTAGGGCCCTACCAAATTCACAGTCCACTTTGGTCAATTTCATGATTTCAGCAATTTAAATCTGAAATGTCATAGTGTTGTAATAGCAGGGATCCGGACCCAAAAAGGAGTTGTGAGGGGTCACGGTACTGTTATCCTTACTGCTGCAAGTGGCGACACTACCTCAGAGCTGGACAACTGGAAAGCAGTGGCTGCTGGCAGGGAGTCCAGCTCTGAAAGCAGAGCCACTGTCCACAGCAGCGCAAAAGTAAGGGTGGCATGGTCTGGTATTGCCACCTGTCTGTGCTGATGCTGGTGGTTCCCTGCCTTCAGAGCTGGGCGTCTGGCCAACAGTCACCCCTCTCCAGCTGCCAAGCGCCGAAGGCAGCACAGAAGTAAAGGTGGCACTACCGTGGCCACCCTAAAATACCCTTGTGACCCCTCTGCAACTCCCTTTTGAGTCAGGACCCCCAGTTTGAGAAACGCTGGCCTCCCTGTGAAATCTGCATGGCATAGGCTAAAAGCACACAGAAGACCAGATTTCGTGGTCCGTGACACAGTTTTCAGGGCCGTGAATTTGGCAGGGCCCTATTAATGGAGCTACTATACTAAGGGCTGCTGTTTATTGTATCTCAAAGTAAACTGAAAATTGGCAGAAATACACTCTCGGTTTGCTTGAGTGCGGAAATGCAGAATTCAGACTGTTAATTACTTATTAGTTCACAGGCTATTTCACAGGCACAAAGGGATATTATCAGCATTTGCTCTACGTGACACTCCTCACACAATAGCTGATTCACACAGTTTGTATTATGCAGTAGATTCCAAGTGTCAATTATAATTGAACTAATATAGTTTTAGGAGTATGAAGGAAACAATGTTTCCTTCTGTAACTCAGTAATGCACACGGTCGCATTTTAAAGATATGCTATTAAATGGTGTATGTTCAACCAGGCTCAGCAGAGAGAGGTTTTAAAAAACAGTGCTGAACCAAACAAATTGAACAAGGTGCAGGTATCTGTGGCCACACGTCAACAGGAGGGAGAAATTGAAGATCAGGGAAGAGGTCAAGTATTTCGGTTATCTCCAAACCTGATAGATTCCCCTACTATGTAGTTTATCTGGTCTCATAGCTGACATTGTGAAAGGCCTTGAATATCAAGATTCTCGTCAGATATGGTACAGGGCTTGTGATATCAAGACATAGCTCCATCTGCTTCAGCAGAGGTCATAGCTAAGTGACTCTTCTGTTTAAAATGGTTTCATGTCATACGCTTCAGTTCCCTCTAAAATTTTCAATCTGGATCATTAAAAGAACCTTTGCTGACCTCAAAATCTATTGCCACGTATTTGAATATGCAAAACTGTAAGCTTCCCCCTCCAGTGACAGCTCTAAAGAGTTAACAAATAACATATTTTTAAAACGGTGACTTCTCATTTTGCTATTGCTTAAAATATTCTGACAGACCAATTAAAGACACATTGAGGTCTGAGATTTGGAAGTTTTAGTCTCAACCTGGACAGGGGCTCCAATAGTTCTGAGCCGATTGTTTCAGTGCTATAATTTCCATGTATTCTCTTGCTAATTCCAAAAAAAGCTACTTATCTGATAACTAGCAACCAAGTTGCGAGAGTCTTTTGATCCTAAAAATCACGTCATTTATAGAATGCGAGTGAAATTTAAAGGGAAGCATGCTACGGCAGAAAGAGCCAAGACTGCGATAGAGCAGGATAGTGCCCTTCACCAGTTCCTCTCTAGATAAATCCCTCCGACATGGATTCCTTGAGCTCCATGGTTTAGGTTTGGAAATTGAAGTGTTTTGAAGAACAATTGCCCGTGACGCTCCATGGGAAGCTCAGCTTTCTTTCATCTCCGCAGTGCTTGGAAAAGTTTTCTCGCCTACATGATTTTTCTCTTGTGCAGAGCAAACATTGCTGTTACGCTGACTGTTATTACAGCTGACCTACACACAGAAGCCAAACCAGAAAGTGACAAAGCTGCTCTCCGGACATTTATATCTGCTGTCCTGGAACGTTCTGCATATAACAATGCTGTTAACTGTGCCTCACATCCACCTGTTTAAGCAGGAAGTCAACAGCCATCTGTCCCTAAAGCTAGGCTGACTCAGTGCTCCCAGGAACACCATGCCCTGAACAAACCTCTAACTTCCCTTAAGCCCTTCCAAGAACATCATGGCTTTCACCTGGTCAGGGTAAATAATGGTAAATCAGGATGTAATACACAGGATCCATGCAAACTCTAGTCCATCACAGTCTGAGTGCTAAAGCATTTGTGATGAAAATCATCGGCTACTGACTACTAAAATTATTTGCAAATTCAGTTGGGAGAGTCAGGGTTAGCACATAGGAAAAATCTAATGGCGTTGCTGAGCTGGGTCTTAATTTTCAATGTGTGAGAGCATCAGAGGTGTGACCAACAAGGTCTGCTGCTGTTTTAATCCCACCTGTGTGTGCATTGTAGATATAATTCTGTTGGTCTTTCTCTTGACCTATTAAAATGCCACACAAAACAAACGTTATGGTTTCTTGTGGGAGAAATTCAAGTGCATTCATTGAAAAAAAGAACAAAAATGATGACTTTACTTTGCAGCATATGGTACCTGCAAGGGGGAATTGGGAAATCTGGATCCAAAGGAAAAAATACTATTTCAACAGCAGCTCCTTGGTTTATATCAAAGACCTCAAATTCATTTTCAGTCCCCTTGATTCAATCACGAAGCTCATCCGTAGGGCCTGATCCTGGGAGGGGCCAAGCATGCACAACTCCTCCATAATTCAATAAGAGCTGTAAGTGCTCCACATCTTGTAAGAGATGCTCAGCACCTCACAGAGTCTCCAAAGCTCGTTCCTGGGAAAAGAGATTAGCTAATTTGTTAGCTCATAGAAGACCCATCCCCACTTTTTTCTTTTAACAGCTCACAAAGAGTAACCCCAATAAATCCACAGCCATTAAAGCTGCTTTCTGTTTTCCCCTATTAAAATTCCAAGCCAATCTCAAATCGCTGGCAGTAAAATATGTATAGTCTATAACTTAATGGAACAGCATTCAACTCATTATCAGGATTTGAAATCCAATAATGAAATTCAGATGTTTGGCTTAATTACCAGGGAAAACAGAACCTACAAAATAAGCTATTTAAAGTCATAATGGTATTTTCTTTTGATCAGGTTTCAATTAGTCGCTAATGTAAGAAATCCTGCATTAGCTGCATCACTGCTGGCTGGGATTGTAACATGAAATGATGATATTTTTCCATGTAAATGTGATTCCAAGGGATAACAGATCAACCACCTTTAATAGGTTGTAAAAGGGAAGTCCCAGAGCAAGGCTGGGAAAAAAAAAACACGAGAATGTTTAATAAACAGATCAAAATATTGCGTTAAATGTAGGCATTTCCTCCTGAACAGACTTTTCCAGTACCTGAGATGTCCAAAACATGGTGGAGTGAGGTGTGGTAGAAGCTGAGATGCAAGCTTTCTACAGAAACATGGAAATCAGATGAAATAATATATTTTTCTTCAGTATTGGCTTTCCCCCCGCTGCAATGCAAAGTCAAGAAGGCTTGAAGTCCAAAATCCCAGTTTTCTCAGGGTCCAAACATACTTTCCCCCACTAGAATTTTTTAAAATGGAATGGTTTTCAATGGCATGCACATTCTACCATGTCTCTCCATTTCTTCATCTCAACGTCCTTGGCGGTAAGTTTTCAAGGGAATGTACTATCTCACTAGCTCCCCTGCCTGAAAATATACCCCAGCTATCCAGCAGGACACTGGGCTGGGTCTGAGATTAAACTGTTTTAAGCACGAGAATAGAGACATGCAACTTCCCTGTTGGCTAAACTAAGAAGAAAATCTTTCATTTTTTTCATTAATATGTTTGTGTTAGCTCTTCTTGGACAGTTTGTGAGAGGAAAGGCCAGAGAACAGAACCTGGATGAGAGAGGTCTGGTCCAGCCTTTTCAGGATTTGTGGGATCGATCCTGTTCTCATTGAAATAAATAGTAGCAGGATAAAGGCCTATGACATTATGATGGCAATGCGATCTTACGTTCATATGGGAACACCTTGATACAAAACTGACTAAGCTATACTCCTGAAAACAAAGCTCAGAAGAGTGGGGAGAAAATCAACCTCTAACCCTAACCTGCGCCCAAAGGTCCCACAATGTTAAATCAGTGAAAGCAGGATACTTGTGTAATATCATCTGCTATTCTGTGTATTCCAGATAATGGGCCATGAATGTTTTTTCTACATCCACAAAATTCAGACAGAATTGGGAAACCTGTCTCACTCACTGCATATCTTATAACATGCACCTGACAAGGCTGGAGAAAAATTGTATGTTAATGTATTGTAGTATTTGAGCATGTAGTTAGACTGCAGTGTAACACATCAACGTAAGAGAGTCTGTCAGTTTTACTAAGCTGTGTATAGACAGCCCATTGGACAAATGAAATGCTGCCTGTCCATAAAAAGGGTGAATTTGTGAACAGGAAACCACTGCAAAAAACAGTTGTGTGTCTGCAGCTTTATCAACCAAAAGGAAATGTTGTAATTCTCCTTTCTGTGACTGTCACCTTTAAATGTAGGGGAGCGCCCCTTTCAGTTGCATGGAAAGCTATCATTTTGTGATGAAATGCAGAATGTTACTGAGCGAGTCACTGTTCTCTCTCCCTCTCTCTCGGAAACTTTTTTTATCTTCTCTGAAAGAAGTCATTTAGACCGAAAATGATCTGTTTAGCTTTTGGTGCAAGGCACATCAAAGTGAGATCTTCCCAGAGAGTCTGTGAGAGGGAAGTTTATGAAACAGAAACTTCATAAAAGAGGTCTCCACAGGACTTGGCATAGGAGAGAATCTGGACCAAAGGTTCTACTGACTGAACTTTACGTTCTCTCTTTATACATTTGTAAAGGACCTAATTCTGGACCCTTTGACATCATTGGTAAAACTCCCATTGATCTCAATGGTGCAGAAAAGTCCCAAGGAGAGATCTCTATTTGAAATTCCAGAACTTTTGCCACATGATGAATCTCTTTTCCATTCAGGGCTTGCATTTAAAAAGCCTCTTCCATTTCGATTTTGCTGGTTCTACCTTTCCCCCTGTTATGTGGAGAGAACCTCTCTCAAACTAGGAGAAACTTTTCATGGGTGATCATTGAGTTGGTGCACATAGCTGTGCATTTCCATCATCCAAAGGGCCCAACCTATAAAGTACAATTTCCGAAGGCAATCACGCTGGCCTAACTCTGCCCCCGTTGATTTCAGCTGGAATTGGGCCAATGCTGAGCTCCTCTGAAAATCTCACCAGTAAAATATTCAGCTGCTGAGTCATGAAAAATCCATAGGCTTTGGGATGATCCACAAGCTCCATTGCAAAAGACCCTCGTAGAACCCTAAAGAGAGAGACTTTTAAACATATTCCTTGCTGACACTCCTTGATGAGATGAATCATAAATTTGAATCTCTTGTCTTCTGTACAGTCTCACAGATAACACTGCTCTACAGCCAAAATGCTTCTGAAATAAATGTAGTCAAACTTTACTAATTCTGGGTCACTGAGAACGAAAATGATGCTTAAAATTGTTCATTGGCTCTAGTTTTCAAGATATGCTATTGGGTCAGTATATACGACCTTTGACATGGGAATGGCGGAGGATAAGTGAGTTATAAAGGGAAGGGATCTCAATTTAAACCAGAAATGACTAAAATACATCTTTGACTGGATCTATGAATAAATCTATGATTGGGTTTGGACAGTACTTGCTTTTTAGGCAAAACAATGAATGATGCAATCTGAAGCTGGTATTGCATCATACATGATATGAATTGCATCATGTTCTTCCTAGAAGTCATGGAGGATGCAATCATAATGAAGCTTACATCACTCTGCTGAACAAATTGCCCTATATCAGCTCTAGAAATCATACAGTGTCATGCTCTCTTATTTGTCAGTGTTTGATTTTGCAAAGGGATACATTTCTGTTTAGCCAAAGTGAGCAGAGATGCCTCGTACTTGTGTGAACAGTGCAGATAACTTCTGCTATGTTTGTGGTGAAGTGACTTTTGCATCACAAAAGCGCAGTCTAACCACTATGGTTAAGAAAGACTATCACCTTTATTTTAGCTGCAAAATTGGAGATCAGGACAAGAGGTGGGCCCCACACATATGCTGCAACACTTGTGCAACAAATCTTCGCCAGTGGTTGAACAGGAAAAGGAAATCTATGCCTTTCGCAGTGCCAATGATTTGGAGAGAGCCAACAGATCGTACCAGCAATTGTTACTTCTGCATGGTGCCTCCAATTGGGAAAGGTGTGTCAAAGAAGAAAAAGTGGACTGTGCATGATCCAAACATTCCATCAGCTATACGCCTAATACCCCACGGAGAAGGACTGCCGGTTCCTGATGCACTAGAATCATTCTCACTTGAGTCAGACGAGAAAGAGGAAGAGGATGAAACTTCTAGTCCTGAACCATCAATGTCACAGGACCCACATTTTCTCCCATCCTCCTCCTCTGAACCACACCTCATAACACAAGCTGAACTGAATGACCTTGTCAGGGATTTGGAACTACCCAAGAGTAAGGCAGAGCTGTTGGGCTCCAGACTACAGCAGTGGAATCTCCTGGCAGGTGATGTTAGAGTTTCCATGTTCCGTGACTGTCAAAAGGATCTTGTCCCATTCTTCTTCATGGAAGGTGATCTTGTAGCCTGCATCAACATCGATGGTGTGATGGCAGCCCTCAACATCGTTCACGATCCAGATGAGTGGAGACTCTTCATTGATTCATCGAAGACGAGTCTTAAAGCTGTTTTGCTGCAAAATGGCAATGTTTTGCCATCAATTCCAGTTGGTCATGCAGTCCATATGAAGGAAATCTATGACAACATGAAACAACTTTTGAGGTGCATAAACTATGACCAACATCAGTGGCAGCTTTGTGGTGATTTGAAGGTTGTTGTTCTCTTGCTTGGTCTGCAGACTGGATACACAAAGTACTGCTGTTTTCTCTGCGAATGGGATAGTCGTGTGCAAGAGATTCCCACTACATCAAGAAAGATTGGCCACTCCGACAGTCATTGGAGCCTGGAAGGAAAAGTGTTCAGCATCCACCACTTGTTGAATCAAGGAAGATTTTGTTACCACCCTTACACATCAAGCTGGGTCTGATGAAGAACTTTGTCAAGGCCATTGACAAAACACAAGCAGCTTTCAAGTACCTCCGTGGAAAATTTCCAAGGTTAAGTGAAGCTAAGATAAAGGAAGTTGTCTTTGTTGGTCCTCAGATTCGTGAACTTCTTCGAGATGATGCATTTGACCATGCACTGCGTGGCAAGGAAAAGACGGCACGGAAAGCCTTCCAGTCAGTGGCAATACATTTTCTCGGAAACAACAAGGCAGACAACTACAGGTTGTTGGTGGAAAACCTCCTCAAGGCATACAAAAGCCTTGGTTGCAACATGTCACTAAAGATACATTTTTTGCACTCTCATCTAGATTTTTTTCCACCGAACTGCGGAGCAGTGAGCGACGAGCACGGAGAGCGATTTCACCAGGACATAGTGTTTCTCCATTGTTGCAATCAGGGCAAATGGAGCCCATCAATGCTTGCAGACTATTGCTGGACAGTGACAAGAGATGCTCCATTTAATAAATACAAGAGACAAGCCAAGAAGCGCTGAGTAGACACTGAATAGGACTAAACTATGTACATAATAGTTTTTTTGCCTTTTGTTTCATAATACATGTTATTTATATAACCCTTTTGCTGATTTTTAAAGTGTTACATAAACAGGACAGGTGAAATATTATCATGAAAAGCAACCATAAACACATGAAAAGACCTAGGTTTACAATTTATGATTAAAACTCTACTATCTACACAATCTACATAGACATAAAATGTTAAAAACTTAAATATCTTAGAGTAGCCAATCAGTTGTTTTAATTGTCATATTTGAATTCAGCACTTCAAAATACATAATAAATATCACATTTTATCTCTGAAGCAGACGACTTCTAAAAAATTGTAGACCAGTGTAATCTCAATCTCTTTCCTACTGTACAGAAACCAGGGGTCTCCTGAGGTTGTTGATAGGCAGCAGGTTTAATACAAACACGAGAACATACATTTTCACACACCACACAATTAACCTGTGCAACTCATTGTTCAGATGGCCAAAAGTATAACTGGGTTCACTACAGAACTAGATAAGTTCATGGAGGATAGGTCTATCAATGGCTATTAGCCAAGATGGTCAAGGATGCAACCCCATGCTCAGATTGATCCTAAACCTCTGACTGCCAGAAGCTTAGTGGGGAAGACAAGGACGGATCTCTCCAAAAATTGCCCTGTTGTATATACTTCCCCTGAAGCTTTGGCACTGGCCGCTATTGGAGACAGGGTACTCGGCTAGATGGGTCCTTGATCTGACCCAGGATGGCTATTCTTCTGGTCTTGTAATCTTTCAAACTTTCCTTGTGTTGTAGCCACACATAATGTCCTTTCCTTGCAAAGCAGTATCTGCACACTTTCCCCTATATTTCAAAATGGCACATAGAATTTAATTTTTGCAGCTCCCCTCTACTGCAGTGGGAGTCGTGGCCATAACTTGGTGCATTGCTTTGGAAATATAGCTGTTCATTTCTAGGTTTCAATTCCAATGGCTATATTGGGATCTGAGCAACAGATTTTGTGTGTGTGTGTGTGTGTGTGTGTGCTTGTATATGTGCACGCGCGCCACACTAGCCTCTGGCTATGGCACACTAATTACTGCATTGACCCATAATTTACATGTGTGCCCTTCAAACACAATAGGATAAAGCAAAAATTATTTTTGGACCAAATAAAATATAAAATGATCTGAAGCATGAAACGCCTTGTTAGACCATCAGATGTTTATGAATTAATCTCTGGTTTGGAAGTCTCTCTAAATGATAAAAGCATTTTGTTCAAGTTTTATCTGTCTAATATGATTAATTCAGACATAACCCATAAAGCTCACTGAATAAAAGACACACTTAAAGGAAAGCAAAGGTGTTTAGCAACAGCACCATGAAATTGAATTTTCATTTCTCTTTCAGTTAATCTGTACTGAGCAAGAGACAAAAATTGACTTCTATGTGAACCTCCAATGCTTATGCTTAGAAAAAGCAGACCTCTTATATCTGTGAAATCATAGCTAAATTGTAATCAGTGATGTGTTTATCAGTGGCATAAAAACCACCTGGAGGGAAAAGTTCTATTTATAGAACTACTGCACATATGCAGTAACTGTTCTAACCCTCCATGATGGAGTTGTCAGCTGTATGATCACTCTTGAAGAAGCAGCATGAACAACTAAAGTGAAAAATGTTTTGCTAAGCAACACTGCACCTGCTATGGGTTTGGTTTGCAAGTGGCTTATCAGGATGGATTGTAACAATAAAGGGGTAAATGCTGCTGTGTGGGGAAGAAAGGGGCATATGGCAGATATAAAAGTGAAAGATGTTTTCAGTGTGATCTGTGTGCTAGTTTCTAAAAGGGCACAGTGAGTTGGCTTCAGTGGAGTTATGTCAGCATAAAACTGGGTTACCAGAGTGGTGAATCAGACTCAAAATACTTTATGTACAGGGAAAGGGGACCCAGGTCAACATCTATAGTCTTTTTATGCTTTATCCTAATCTATGCTCCTACTTTTTTTCCTCAGTGCTGTTATCTGTGAAACAAACTGGGCTGCTCCTTACACTTATTTTCTAATCTTTCTATCACATTTTCTACTAATTTAGGATCAAGTTCTTTTCTCATGTTTACCACTCTGTTTAGGGTATGTATTCCTACCTTCCTAACCATAGATAAGCCCTTAGCTTCTGAAACCCTTGCTAGAGTGAGTCGTACTTGAAGTAGCTTTACAAATCTATAGCTCTTAGACTTTGTGGTGATGGGCACTTTAGAAATAGCTAAACTAGAAGCACTATATTTCCCTATTTAACACTCCCCATGTGCAAACAATAATAAACTCTTCATGGCAGGCACTGTCTCTGTATCCTATACAGGCCAACCACAATATTTGGTCTAGACAAATAAATAAATAATTCTTATGGAAAGCTCGTGTAAAACAGGGTAGAGCATCTCACTGGAGGTCTTTCAAGTTGTCCTGTACAGTTTCACAGATGACTGAGTCCATTTTAAAGATTTCTGTCGGGTGGTTCAAGAAAACTGATAGGTTTAAGAAGCCTCCTACTCTGTTAAATTATATGGGCCCGATCCTCAGCTAATGGAAATCTACATATACAAATGTCTCCATCAAGAGAACTATCTAAGGTGCTCATTTTATACCCCACCCCCCAGTACGAAAGTATCTGAGTGCCTTACAATCGTTTAATGAATTTTTCCTTGCAACACCTCTGTGAGGTAGGGCAGTGCTGTTCATGGGTTACTGTTTTCTCGTTAATGAACTGCGGCTTAGAGAGCCCAAGGGACGTATACAAGGTCACACAGGAAGTAGGGAATTGGCCTGGGACCCAGGAGATCCTAGTTCAACACCCTAGCCACTGGACTATCCTTACTCTCACAGTATAATCTCTCTCATTAGTCTCTTCCCTTCCAAGGCAATGATGTCATTGTCATTCCTGTGAGTCTCTTAATCATATCACATGACTAAATTGAATAGAGTGCAATCAGATATCAATATTCCCAAGTAATTTTTACTATGCTTGCATTTTCATTAGATGCTGAGACTCCATTTATAAAACCCAAGTCCTATAATTTTTCAAGAGGGTGAATTCTGCCTTTAAGCACATAAGGCCCTGGTACTACAAACTGCTCTGTGTGGGCTGCCCTCCTGTGAAGTGGAGTTGGAACAATTGTATAGCAGGGGTTCCAAAAGCCATTAAACAAAACTGTAAACGCTGTGTAAGATGGAAACCACTTCAAGCCAGAGGTTCCAGCAATGCCCCTGCCCCTGTGCCCACAGGGTGCCCTATTGAGATCAGTGTGGCTCCATGTGAGTGCCTCAGTCCCCAGCAATACAACATAACTTGCAGGATCAGGGATTTAAACTGGAAATGGCCTGAGCTGTCAAGTTTAAATCCAGATCCAAATTTCCCCAGAGATTGCGGGTGATCAAATTAAGGGGATTGGTTCTGTCTGTTCCAGAGATTCTTGGCCTACTGTTGTTTAGGGTTCTGCCTTTTGGGATCCCGGCTCTGAACCTCTCCAGAGTCTGGGGCTGTTCACGGATTACATTTTTTTTTTCTCCTGCTGGTGGATTTTGACTAGTGTATAGTAGCTTTCTGAGATCATTGGAATTGGAGTCAATGGAGGAGACAGCGAGATGCTTTGTTACAAGAGGCCTCACTTCCAGCTCTGTCTGTAAACTTCACTGATCACCAAGGCAATCTGGAAAATAGAGCACGAAAACCAGTGGGGATGCGTGTCGGGACAATGTGTCTGTTTTCTGGTGCACTAGACACGAACAATAGGGAAATTAATGAATTAAGATAACATATCTTTGAACTGCTGTAGTTTGATTAAGGAGCTTCATCTTCAACTTTTGAGCCTAGAGGAGGGGATTACTGGAGTTATGTCATTGCCCAGCAGGCTGTCAGAAAAGCCTAACACCCTCCTTTCAAAAGACCATTAGGGGAAAGCTATGGAACGCAGAAATGATTTGAGTTCCATTGTTTATTGTCAGTCAGGTATAATTTACATAGTACCTGTACTTACATTTATTTGGCAACATGTTCCAAGTTCCAATGAAATGAAAGTAGATTTCCAGGTAATTACATGGGTTAGAAACATTGTACCCAATTCTGATTTTACCTGCATTGGCCTTGCACAGGTGGACTCCGTTGGAACTGAACTCTTGAATTACACAGGACTAGATGTGACTAGAATTGTGGCCAATGAAACTCAAATAAAACAAGCAAGAGATTTTGGCTCCAGCAGGTTTAAGTGCATACGTCATCTGAATAGTTGGAGATTGGGTATGCAGGTGTCTCATTTCATGTAGTGCCCAATAATTGAATCCATTACATTAGTACAGATTTGATAACTATCATAGAATCAGAGAGTCATAGAAGATTAGGATTGGACAAAACCTCAGGAGGTCATCTAGTTCAACCCCCTGCTCAAAGCAGGGCCAACATCAACTAAATCATCCCAGCTAGGGCTTTGTCAAGACAAAACAAGAAAAAATAACTTCAATACTTAGAATAATAGGATCATAGGATAGCAGGGGTTGGAAGAGACCTCAGGAGGTTAACTAGTCCAACCCCCTACTCAAAGCAGGACCAGTCCCCAACTAAAGGGATTACAACTACTTAAGGTTTAGGTTCCCTTTCCTTAAAAATATAAAGCTAAGTGAAATGAAATATTACAATTTGAGCATATTTATCCACTCTTCTAGGTGTTTGGTGTGGGTTTTTTTTATGGCAATATGCAGCATGTGAAAAATGGCTTACATACAGTTCATGCAGGAAAAATCATCATAATAATGTGCAAAGTTCATGGAACAATGAGCTTTTTGGCCTTTTGAACAGCAACTTGTGGATCTAACCCTGCAAGCAGCTCGGGCAATATATCCTGTTGAGTTTGCCTCATTTAGGATCAAGCAGTAAATACAGAGCAGTATTGGAAGCTTTGGTTTACAGGATAATTTGGTTTCAGAGTCCCCTAAGTTTTGCTTTGAATGGTAGAGTTCAAAAGAGCCCCAAACTAAAAGGGAACCAGGAATTTTTGCATGGATTTGATGTAAAGCAGCAGTCAGATTGAGTTCTCGAAGGTTTGCAAACCTTTGATAAATCTGGGCTGAGTTTTGAATTCATGTCAAATTAGGTCCATTTTCTGTGGTTTCAAGGCACACCGCTCACCTGCACTGATTTAAAAGCTCTACTGAATTGCAGGTTTGCTTTGGAGGCAGGGCTTTGGAGCGGAGCCCAGAGTTGAAGCGCAGAGCAGTGGAGCTGCAGGTTGTTGCCTGGCGCTGGAGCGGAGCTGGAGCACCTCTCCAAAGCCCTGTTTGGGGGTGCTGAGTTCAGGAAAATCAGCCAATTTTTATTTACGGTATTTTTTCCCTGAACGTTAAGGTGTCATTGAAATATGCAAATGATGCATTGAAGAGCTGAAAGAGAAATATGGGTTGTTTGTTGAATGCTACTTGTTAGGTAGGCCAGGGTAAAATTTACGAAAGTCCTCAGGTGAAATACCTGTGTACTGAGCCCAATAACTTGTTTGACTAAAACAGATCTCCCAGAGAAGTATTCAGTCTTGATTTGAAGACAACGCAAAGGTAAGATAATGTTTGCATTCGTCTTCCTACTACTGGATGAAATGGGCCAAGCCCTGAATGCTTGCAGTCATAGATTCATAGTTTAAGCCACAATGAACCTTTCAATCATTGAGACTAACCTCTTGTATGTCACAGGGCATTAACTTTCACTTAACTACCCTCATATTGAGCCCAATAACTTGTTTGACTAACTAGAACGGTATCCAGTCTTGATTTGAAGATATCCAGAGATGTAAACTCCACAGCTCCCCTTGGCGGTTTGTTCCATTGGTGAATCATCCTCACTGTTAAAAAATTGTGCCTAATTACTAATTTGAATTTGTCTGGCTTCAGCTTTCAGCCATTGATTCTTATTATGATTGGCTCTGCTGGGTTACAGAGCTCTTTAGTACCTAGTACTTTCTCCCTGTGAAGGTTCTTTTACATTGTAATCAAGTCACCTCTCAATCTTTTTTGATGAGCTAAAGAGATTAAGCTTTTTAAGGGTGTGTCTACCCTTCAGCCTAGAGCTGTAGTTTCCTACTCAAGGAGACTTACCCCTGCTAACTCTGATAAAGCTGGCATGCTAAAAATAGAGTGTAGCTGTGAAATCATGAGGCACTGGAGGGGCTAGCCACCACAAGTAGGTACCTAGCAAGTCACTAGGGTACAACTCCCTGTTCCGTAGGTATGAACAGAATTTCTTGTTCCTAGATTTGTAACTTGGCACTTAGCTATAGTAAAACTCATTCTGTTAGAATGGGTCCAAGGTTATCAAGAGATCTTTGTTGCTGCCCGGTCCTTGTTGGTTGGGTACCATGCTGCCAATCTTTGTATCATCCACAAATTGTATCAACAATGATTATATACTTATGTTCAGATCATTGATGAAAATGTTGAATAATGTTGGGCCTAGAACCTCACTAGGAACACTCCTATGTGATAATGATTCTTCACTGACTACCAGTTTTTGAGATCAGTTAGCCCATTTAACATGTACTCTGTCAATATTGTATAGTGCACATTTTTGAATCAGAATATTGTGAGGTACTAAATCAAACATCTTGCAAAAGTCTCAGTACTTTACACCTACACAGCTACCTTTATCAGCCAAACTTGTAATCTCCTCAAAGAATGAAATCAGGCTTGTTTGACAAGCCCTATTTGCCATAAATCCACGCTGGCTGGCATTATTTATATTCCAACCCTTTTAAATGTTTTATTAATTGAATCCCATATCAGCGTTTTGATTATTTTGCCCAGAGTTGATGTCAGGATAACTAGTCTATAGTTACCTGGGTCATCCCACTTACCCTTTTTGAATACTGACACAACATTAGCTCTCTGCCAGTTTTCTGGAAAATCCCCTACATTACAAGATTCATTACAAACTAACATCAATGGGCCAGAGATATCCCTAGCCAACTTTTAGGATACTTGGGTGAGAGTTATCTGGCCTGCTGTTTAAGAAACAGAGTAGATGATGTCTGAGGTACTTTCGGTTTAGTTACTAATAGGCTGAAAATACCTCCTCATCCTCACGTAATATGAGTACATCATCCTGCTGCTTTCCAGGTGAAGAACAGAAATATTTGTTGAATACTTTCTGCCTTTTCTGCATCATTATTAACAGTTTTACTGACTCCATTTAGTAATGAGCCTATACATTTTCTAGGGTTTCTATTCCTAACTTACTTAAAAAACTTCCTTATTGTCCTAAGTCCTACCAGCCATGGATTTTTTCCAATGTCTCTACTTCCCTTATCAGTTTTCTGCACTTCATAACTTCCAACTTACGTTGCTTACTATTTATTTTCTATTTGTTATATGTTGCTTTTTTATTTTTAATTGATGCTTTCACTTTGAACCAGAATGGACTTTTAGCCACTCTGCCCTCTTTCTTGATTGCGGAATCATGGCTTTTGGGCCATCTAATAAACTCTTCTTAAAGGACTCCTGAGGCACACATGGGAACTCTGATGTTCAGCGCAATCTCCTCTCAGCAGTGTCTCTTCATTTGGACTTTACTCTAGTTTTCAGAATTTGGCCCATAGGAATTAGCAGTAAAGTACTGTGGAACCTTCGTCTACTGCAGGTGCAGAAAACTGGCATGAAAAGTGGAGTAGCAATATCAGAGCAATGGTTAATGCAATACCATTTGAGAACAAGTGCATAAGAGGAGGTCATATTTACACAGATTAATATGACTATTTATTATTTGTATTACAGTAGCACCTCAAGGCCCTAGCCAAGATCAGGCCCTGTTGTGCTAGGTACTGTACGAACATCTAGTGAAAGACAGGCCCTGCCCTTAAGAGTTACAATTTAAATAGATCACACAGGCAAAGGAACAGAGGCCCAGAGAGGTGAAGTCACATGCCTAAGTTCACACAATAGGTCAGTGGGTGAAGCCCAGGAATAGGATTTAGGTCTCTTGGTCCCATTTCAATGCACTATTCACTGAATCACATTGCCTCTCCTAAGACAACACAGGTAACTAAGATGATTTCCTTGATCCAGTAATAGTGTGTTAATATTTTTGTAAGAAGGGCCATTCTCCAATCTACTAAGTACTGCCTGATTTATTTCAACACCAGGCTTGAAATATCTACTTTTCTAACCTCGTTTTTTGTCTCCTGGACACATGTTATATTTCGACGAATTTATGTTCCTCCAAGTTCAAGAAGTGTGATGAGCAGATCTTATAAAGCAAGAGGGAGTTGAGTTGCGGATGCCTGAAATCTTCATTTAGGGTTAACTTCCCATTGTTATTGGGGCAAGTCAGTATTTATCTAGCTACCATCTGAGAATACATTTCCTGACTGCTGCATTGTGAGTACTCTGTTTATACTTGGCAATGTTTCCACTGTAACAATTAGCAGAACTGTACACATTGTCTTTTATTTTAATTTATGATTCAACCACGTCCTTTCAAAATTAAACCTGTTTGTCAGTTCCTTTCCAAGTCTGTTCTCCATACCTTTTATACATTTAGCAAATGGTGAAAAGACACACCCCAGGACAAACATGTGGCCATTGTGAGGACAGGGAAGAATCTTAAGGTATTTGCTGGCAATGATATTCTTACAAAACAAGGGTTATCTTCCTTATAAGCAAAAAAATAAACAACCTACTGAAACACAGCCTAACATAGACAAAACTGGTGTGGGGAAAAAATGAACTTCGCACTATTTCTTTGGGTGATTTCATTTGCTCAGACACTTTCATCTACCACCTCTACACGGATCGCTCACAAACCTGTCATTCTACACCGACCTGTGTCCTTGATTCCAAACCTCTTTCTGAGCCTGACTCTTTGACACCTGCTTCCAGTGGCTTGTCATCAACATCTTATCATGCCATCCACCTCCTCTTTCTGTAGCTATTGAACACACCATCATCTTTATGAGTGGCCATCTTTAAAACCTCATTATCCCACATGCTCAGGTTGTGTCCAAATCTTCTTCTTTCATGAGCTCTTCCTCCCATCCATAAAACAAAAACCCTTCAATCCATCCCTTGTCATGTCTCCATTACTGGCACCTCATCCATACCCTCCCTGACACCCACATTGTTCCATCCAACCCAAACTAAACTCAGCTGCTAAGATCTTCTTCCTCATTGGTTGTTCTTGCCATGCATCCCCCTCTATCCCAGAAGAATCTCTGCTGGCTCGTCTTCCATCATCATATCAAGTTCAAGCTACTTGTTCTATATTACTCCCTCCTCCTCCTGTGTCTACCCCCTCCTACCACCACGAGGTATTGAGTCAGGTCTCAATTTCCTGTTCATCATTTTCTCTCACAGCACAGTCTCTGCGCTTTCTTTGGTGCCCCTCCGTATTGGTGTGCTCCACTTTCCAATCCCTCCTCCAGACCCACATCTGCTGTGATGCCAACAAGAAATTGGCGAACTAAGAGTGGCACTGTAGAGTGGGCTGTTGAAGACATAGTTAGAGATGCTCAGAAAATGCTCATTTTCCCCCTCCTGTGAAATATTTCAATGAAATCCCAAAAAAGTTCATTTTTCATCAACATTTTTCATGACACATTTCAACTTTTTGTTGAAAAACTAGAAATGTTTTGACCAAAATGGTTGTAGTTGGAGTTTGGTTGAAAAGTTTTTGGGTTCTCAACAAAATGTCAACATTTTCTTTGGAAACCAGACGCTGTCCACAAAATATTTAAGAATATTAAAGTACCCAATTTCCCATTGAAAACCTGTTGTTTTATGGAAAAAATTCAACCTGACTGCCCATCCTACATAGTTGAACAGTGCCTAGTATGTTTTGGGGTCTACTGAAATATAAACAGTAATAATACATATGCTGATAGGGTAGAGACATTAAGACAGGCTGGGACAGAGGGAGACATGACAGAGGGACAAAGATGGAATTTAAAAAGTCCCTAAACAGTTTCCGAATTGGGATCCAGATCAGTCAGCTCGGAACATCCTGGCCTTGGACCTTTTGTGGTGTTCTGTGGGAAGGGCACCACAGGCAGTGGTGTTGGTGTGTTTCTGCTTCCTGGCAGGGGGCAGGGTACAGCTCAGGAAGACTGTGTTGGGGTGTGCAACCCGTAGGTGGCACAGAACCCAGCCCTGTGAGAGATTCTAGGGCTGAGCCTCAATTAGGCTTCCTTTCTGCCATGGAGATGCCTTGCACTTGGCTGAGTGCTGCGGAGAAGGCTCGACTCTCAGGAGCTATGTTTTGGAAAGTCTCTTAGAGCAGAGATGTGGTGGGTTAGGAGCTTTGCCAGTGAGTGAACTATGGTATGCTGGTCAGAGAGCAAAGGCATCTTCAGCATTGACAGGGACCATTTTGGGCTCAGTCCGACAAGGGCCGGAGTGTCATCAATGGCTGCTGGCATCGTGGAGTCCTCAGGCCCTCCCAGGAAGTGAATGGCACCTTGTTTGATGAAGCCTTAGTAGGACTGTGTACATGCTTTGTCAGCAGCTACGTCATTCATTGCTAGAGTGTGCAGCATCAGACTGGTCCTGGAGGAGATTGGGTGGGGAGAAAGGGCCAGCTGGCCAGAAGATGTCCTGCACTGTTTTGGATTAGTCTCCAAACTCCAAACATGCTCAGGTTCCCTCACCACTGAGTTTACATGGAGTTGGGCAACTCCGGGCCTGTTTCATTGCTGGTTTCCTGTGCAGGGCGGCTTTGCTAATGCTGGGATTTGAATCATAAGCTAAATGCGAGTCAATAGTGTAACACTATATTAAAAAAAAACCCAACCCCCCGCCCCAAAACCAAACATCATTCTGGGAGTGTTGTAAGCAAGACACAAGAAGTAATTCTTCCACTGTACTCTGCACTGATTAGGCCTCAGCTGAAGTATTGTGTCCAGTTCTGGATGCCACGTTTCAGGGACGATGTGGACAAACTGGAGGAAGTCACAGAGAAGAGCGCACACACACAAAAAAGATGAAATTTCTAGAAAACGCAACCTATGAGGGAAGATTGAAAAAATTGGGTTTGTTTAGTCTGGAGAAGCGAAGACCAAGATGGGACATAACAGTTTTCAAGTATGTAAAAGGTTGTTACAAGGAGGAGAGAGAAAAATTGTTGTTCTTAACCTCTGAGGATAGAGCAAAAAGCAATGGGCTTAAATTGCAGCAAGGGAGGTTTAGGTTGGACATTAGGGAAAACTTGCTAATGGTCAGAGTGTTTAAGCACTGGAATTAAATGACCTAGGGAGGTTGTGGAATCTCCATCAGTGGAGATTTTTAAGAGCAGGTTGGACAAACACCTGCCAGGAATAGCCTAGATAATACTTAGTCCTGTCTTGAGTGCAGGGGACCGGATTAGATGACCTCTCAATGTCCTGTCCAGTCCTATGATTCTATGATTCTGTAAGAGCTAGGTGGTGGTGGTGTTTTATATATTAACCCACCTAGGTGTGGCACTCTGACTACATTCCCTGTTCTGTCTTCAGAGAAGTCTTTCATATAACCTACCTCACATAAATGCATGAAAATAGACTTTGCATGATCCCCTACAAGGTCAAACTGTCCTCTCATGGACTGTCAAGGGAAGCAAGTTCTAGCATCAAGGACACTCTCTATCAAGGACACCCTGCCTCCACTTCCACCCAGAGCAAAAATCTGGAGGCTCTCAGCATAAGTCTGTGAGCCCTCTCTGCTGCATTTGGAATGATGGGGTTCTCTCTTCCCGGCTGTTTTAGGTACTTTCTTCTGGAAGAGCCCAGTGTATGCTTTTTTTCCCCAGTTTGTTTGAAAGAAGAAAATTGTGTTTTGTGGCTCATTAAGCACCTTGTCATTTCTGTGCAGGCAGGCATCTATTTGCCGTGCCCTCCAGGAGTATGTGGTTCAGAAAGGGGACAGTCAGGTAAAAGTCAAATATATTCGTATTTAGCAGCTAAAGTATACATCCTCTTTCATTTGAAATAAATCTGAGAAAGTTGGCAAACAGCTAAGCCCCCTAATTTTCAACTGTCTGGGGAAAACTTTTCTCTCTCTCCTAGACCGACCCAACTACCAAAAAGTCATGCAGGTGGTTAATTTTTTCTATTCAGTTAAATAATCATAATAAAGTTACCATGGCGCAACTACTACATTGAAGGACAGTGATGTCACCCATCAGATATGACGCGGCTCCTTAAACACCAGCATGTGTCCCATGAATAGCCAGAGCTTTTGAGATGCAGGGAGGGGTGGAGGGAATAGATTTGCAATAGAATGGAATTTGTTTCCAGCCTGTGACTGCTCATTTTATTGTATTGTTTTAAGGCTGCAAATGATGACCAGGGGCCCCATTCTCGATAGCTGAAAGATCCAGCCCTTCTTTTTCTCAACACTGGAGCAAGAGGAACGTGTCAAAGGTGTCAGGTCTAAAATCTGACCCGTTCTTTTCCTTCTTCGGAACCTGGGCTAACGCTGGTAAAAAAAACAACTAATGAATGTAATTTTCTTTTCTTGTAATGAAAGAGAACTTTCTGAACACAATGAACAGTTTTGTGGATCCTTTTAGTTTTGGTCAATGTTGTTCAATGGAAAATGGAGCATCTTTGCAAAAAATGTTTTTCCAAAAAACAGACTCTCTCTGGTTTTCATTTTTAGTTGAAAAAGGGGAGCAGTCAGAAAATTAAAGAAGTTATGGGTGGGGTTTGCTTTTTACATTTTCTCTGAAAAGTAATTGGCCTTTTTGGATCAACTCTAGGCTGAGCCTTTGCTTATGAGGTGCCTAGTGCTGTCATTGATGTCACTGAGACCTGAAAGTCCTCAGCAAGATTGGGCTCTCAGGGAAGAGCCTGGGCAGAATGGGGGAATAGGTCAAATTCTGGGCCTACCGAAATTATCAGCTCCTATTGATTTCATTTGGAGATGTGGTTGCCCAGCACTTCCGATCATCAAGTACCTGTGGGGCTTCCACTAAGCAAATGTTTATGTATTTTTTCTGATAAAATAAAAGGAGCACAGCCAATCATTCATGAGCAGCAACAATTACATGGAAAGGGCTCCTTTACAGTAGCATTTTCCCCTTGAAGACATTAAACAAGAACAAGTTGAAGGGGGCAGTTTGAAAATATCTGACTTTGGGTTACAACTTGATATGTACCAATAAATGGGGATGAAGCTAAGGGAAGGACCTAACCAGACACTGGTATTTTAATTAAAAATCCTCCTGGTTCTTCTAGCTTCTCTTTACGACAGGCTCTTCAATAGCTCCTGAGAGGAAAGATGGTCTTGTGGTTAAAGCCCTGGACTGGGTTTCAGCAAATTTCTGGCTCTGTCTGTCTGTCTCTGATTTTGGGAATCCGCCTTCATCTCTTTATGCCTCTTTTCCCCATGGGCCTGTCTCATACTCGTTGTCTGTCTTAGCTACTTGGACTGTAAGTGATGGGGCAGGGACTGTTCACTTCCTACATAGAGAACACCTAGCATGATGAGGCCTCAATCTGGAGGGGAGCCTTTAGGCTCGACCATAGCACCTAAGAATGGCCATACTGAGTCAGACCAAAGGTCCATCTAGCCCAGTATCCTGTCTTCTGACAGTGGCCAGGGCCAAGTACCCCAGAGGGAATGAACAGAACCAATAATCATCAAGTGATGCATCCCCTGTCACTCATTCCCAGCTTCTGGCAAACAGAGGCTTGGAACGCCATCCCAGCCCATCCTGTCTAATAGCCATTTCTGGACCTATCCTCCAGCAGAAATGATATCAATAAACAATGGCTTGCTAGGGTAGCATCAGGAGTGTCTTTAACCAAAATAGAAACTGTTCTGAGCTTTCTAGTTAAACTTCTGTTTGCTTCCCACAAAATGTCCCTCATGTTTTTCAGGAAGTAAATACATCTCTTGGAGAAGCAGTAGCAGCCCTAGTTCTGTGTCCTGGTTCATGACAATACAAAGCACAAGCACAACACCTGTCAAACCCGAACAGTCTCCCTGTTCACTGTTGTTTCACACACAGGCAGGAGTGAAGTCAAGCAATGACTGTCTGTTTCACATTGGCCATAGCCTGGAAACTGTATCAGGAATTGGCAGGGCTCAAAGAGAGTCAGAGTCTACAAGACCTGAGCACCAGCATTGTCTTCTAGCACAAGCTGAAGGCCAATGCTTCTCTGCTGTTTCATGTACCATGGGCTGGGTAATAACATGGAAGGACTCTGCTTCTACAATGAAACTGGCTCTTCATTAAGAGAACTATTTACAGAGATGCTGCAATTGCAGTTAGCATCTCAGCCATGTCCATGTGGCACAGCTTCCTAGGGCCTCCACCAAATTCTTCTGTCCTGCAACCTGTGTTCCTGCCTGTCATGATGAGGCATGGATCCCGATGGGGATCTCTGGGTGCTACCTTCTGAACTAATTAAATATCCAACAGAGCTGCAGGTTAAAGGGATAAACATTTTGAAGAAAGAAGCCAGGAGAAAAGCGTGAGTGTGATTCAATTAAATTGAGAGTGTCCTGGCTCAGTTGGCTAAAGCATCTACTTAGGAACAGGACCTCTTGGTTTATATCCCAGCAGTGCTTGGTGCAGGATTTTGTTGAGCTTAACAAAGAAGATGGAGGGCTGACTTGATTACAGCCTATAAGTACCTAAATGGGGGGGATAAAAATTGGATAGTGGGTTCTCCAGTCTAGCGGACAAAAATATAACAGTGCAATTCTGGAAGCTGAAACTAGCCAAAGTCAGACTGGAAATAGGACGTAATTTTTTAACAGTGAGGGTAATTTGGAGCAATTTATGGGGGTTGTGGTGGATTCTCCATCACTGGGGATTGTTAAATGTGCATGATTATGCATGACTGTGACTACTTTCTTTGTGGTGTTTGCCCATCTCTTGCTGACTATGGGATAATGATTACCCGAGTCTCTGACTACAGTCCTAATTGCAAGGGGTTGAGATTTCACTAAGGCAAGGAAGATCCATCTTGCCCTAGTGCATTCTCATTATTCCACTAGAATTATGTCATTCACCAAGATACCCCTTTTGTTTCAGTGGGCGATGTTATGAAACAATACCCTTTAAGTTAATCAGTATTGGAAAGCTGAGGCTTGCTTTACAGTCACTGTCTTTGATGTCTTCGGTAGTTCATGTAAGGATCTGCCTCTATTTTGCTTTGATTGACAAGCCTTTTTCTATAAATTTGAGCAATTAAGCAGCCCAGTAGCAGCTGCTAAGGAGATCTGCTAAGAGCAAACCTGACACAGACTGCTGTGCAGGTCTCCTGCCATTCACTTTGACATTCTGAAACACCATCTGCAATTTAAAACTGCATAGGCAGATTTGTATCCGACAAGTTAGGTAAGTGTATTTCTGTGTTTGCTGTATGTCACTGCTCCAGCTCAGGATTAAACCAGGTCTTGCTAAGGCGACAGAGAATAAATGTTCAATTTGTACTGAATTTAGTCACTGAAATCTATCCTCAAATATTAGTATTTAAACAAGGCATTTTAGGATTTCTCTACATGAGAAATGCAACTTTAGTTCATAGATACATGTATTTAATTCAGTATGTGCATATAATGTGTGTATGTATGTATTTATTTATATATATATATAGACTTTCCAAAGTTTAACATCAGTGCATGAAGTTTTCCACACTGAAAACTTCCTATTCGTATGTGTGTGTACTATATATAGTCAAGAATCAGATAGGTAGCCTTGTTAGTCTGGAATTGCAGAAGTAACTCTTTGTCACTTCTATATATAGTCAGTGTGGGTATACACACATAGAAATAGGAAGTTTTCAGTGTGGAAAACTCCATGCACTGATGCTAAACTTTAGAAAGATGTACCAAACCAAGCAGTTAGGTCAATGGGACTTTAGATAGGCAAGCTTCTACTTAATCTGCCAGATTCTCCACTGGTGCAAACTGCTGCAGCTCCATTGCCTTCAGTTGGCACTGATTTGTACCAGCTGAGGATCTGGCTCAGTGGGTGCCATGCTGTTTTCTGTACAGTTGGCTATGCCCCCAAGGTTAAATTTCAGTACCTGGGTTTTTTACGTGAAAAGCTTTATATGAAATAACAGCTTGAGAAGTACAGGAGGAATATATTGGTGTAGAGCTTGATTCACTCTTCTGGTGCGGTTTCCATCTCCCTTCCCTAGGAGGGAAAGCTGCATTGGGAAGGGGCAGAGGTCCTTTCCCAATGAGTTTTGCTGGGGAAAAGCAAGTTTCATGGAAATTTGGTTAGTGGAAGTTGCCTACAAGATGTGCTGAATCAAGGCATCGCTCAGGTTCCTTGGCCCTGCCCTTCCTTGTCTAGTGACAATCCCTTTCTGGGCTGCTTTGGCAGTTAGCTGCCCTGACCAGCTCTGTCTCTTGGCAAAGTGTGTGGGTGGCGGGTGGCAGGGGTTGCTGCAGCCCCAGGGAGTGAATGAAGTGTTTACCCTCTGGAGGACAAATAGAGGTGAAAAACATTCAGGGTATTCTTAGCAGCGGGAATACTGCGGCAGTGCCCTGCTTCACGCCAGGATCAAGATTGGCAATCTGAAGACCAATGAAACATAGGGCTGGGGGGGCGGGGAGAGAAGACAACCATTAGAGACAATCGTGTGTTTGCAATTGCCCCCTGACTAATTATAACTATTTAGAGCAAGTCCCAACAGTTCCCATCTGTCCCTGATGCCGTTTTGAATGGGCTGTTGTTGTTTTTTTTACCAAGCATTGCAGCAGAAGTGAGCCTCGAGGAGGGGATCCTGGCTCTTCGGCCCAGCCTGCTTCCTTGTTCCTGGCAGGGCTTTTCATTGAGCCTGTGACTCCGGATTCCCTCCTGCCCCTGTCTCTCCCTCGCCACTCCACCCTATTCCCAGTGACGCTGGAGCACTGCCTTGTCTGCTGCTCTGCAAAATTCGCGATGCTCAAAGGTGGGGAAACTAGTGGCCCACCTGGCTTGACAAACCCCACAGCTAAAGCTTAGGAGTTGAATCACAGAAGTTGTAGCAAACCCAGCCGCTGCCCTGCGTAACATAGTGGCACGGCTTGAGTTGTAGGAATAAGGAGAGGTGCCATCTTCTCACTCCTCCTCACTACTGGACGCATAAAGGAAATGGGTAACTGAGAGCAGGTGGTGCCATCTCCTCTCCTTCCCTCCATAATCTCAGCACTGCAGATGCAGTACAGACACCCAGGACTAAGTGTGCTAGCTCCTCAGGGGTTGAGCATGCCTCACGGCTCTCTGTGTGTCTCCTTTCCGCTTTGGGGTGCAGCATGAAGCTCCATCGTGTGGTCCTGGGCTCCCTGCCTCTCCTGATACTGGCTGGCTGGGTCAGTGCACTCAAAGCCTCCAACATCAACCTGCGCACGTTCATTGGCTGCGCTGTGCGTGAGTTCACCTTCCTGGCTAGGAAACCTGGCTGCAAGGGGATGCGCATCACCACGGACGCCTGCTGGGGGCGCTGTGAGACTTGGGAGGTGAGCAATACATGAGGGGCACCTTGGGGGAGGGGCAGGGTGGCCTAAGGAGCTAGCCCTAAACCAGTGGTTCTCCACCTATTTACCATTGTGGGCTGCATGTGCAACTCTCGGTATGTTATGTTGGCATCATCCATACAATGCATATACTACCTGTATGGCCCAGCAGGTGTCACATGGGCCGCAGCTGTGTGCCGATTGGCCCCAAGAGGACTGTGGATTGAGAACCACTGCTCTAAACAGCACCAGTTTTGGTGTCGCTTTATTTTTTTCAAATGGAGATCAGCAGGTGGTGCAGGAAGCAGCTTATGATTATTCCCCTAGTACCAGGGAGGCTAGTCTTGTGGTCAAGCCCCTGAACTAGGCCTCAGGAGATCTGCATTTGACTCCTGGCTCTGCCACGGACTTTGTGTGGCCATGGGCTAATTGCTTAATCTAGCTGTGCCTTGGTTCCCTGACTATAAAACAAGGCTGTTTCCTTTCTCTTCGCAGCTAAATGACACTTAAATTGTCAGTTCTTTGGGGCAGGGACTGTCTTTACTATGTGTTTGTACAGCCCCTCCCACCGTGGGGCCATGATGCACTATCGTAATACAAATAATAAATAATCACAATGACAAGGCGGTGCTTGGAAGTCAACAAGCCAGCATGAAGGCAAGGCCCCTGGTCCGGTGACTGATGGCCAAAATACACGTGCCAGTGACTGACAAATTTTGCCTTGAGTTATTCATTTGAACCATTGTTTAAGAGAAACACTCGCATCATGTGGTAATATTTATAAAGTGCTTACGTAATACTCTCATTATGCAATATGAAAGCCTCTTACGGTTTAAACACTTAGCGGAAAGAGCCCTGTGTGACTTTACCGAAAGAAAATTCCTTGGGGATTAAAATGGGGCCCTTAATTCGTGGGTAATATATTTTGTTCCTAACAGCAAATCCCAAAGAGAATGTCTTTCTGATTTGGTCCCATTTAAATTGCAGCCCAGGATGAAAATGAGGTAGTTCTGTTCTGGATGGAGGCGTGGGGGTGAGTGGGTGAGAACAAGTCTACACATATTCGAGATCAAACTCATGACTCACTGTAGCTTGCTGTGATGTAAACATTTAATCGGCTAGATCCATATGTCTTGATTCAGGGAAAATCCCATCGATGTCAGTGGGGTTTTGCTGAGTAAAGCCAAGGGACTCATTCTGATGATAACCGACAGGGAGAAGTTTCTAAGTTTTGGTTCAGACTTTCCTACTCCTCCTCTTACTATCTGGGGGTGAGAAAGCTGTTTGCTACCCTTCCCATGTGGAATAAATTGGGGAGGTTGCAGGGGAGCGGGTGTTCCACCTCCATCACCTAAGGAACCTTTGAGAGCCACATGCATCTTGTCACCTTGCTCCACCAGCTTCCACTGCTCCTGGGAGAGCACAGGTGTTGCAAAGGCCTTCACTGACTGCAGCTGCTGCTGGAGCAGAGTTAAGATACATCCATAAAGTTCTTGGCTCTCCTGTTCCTAGAGAGTCCCGGGATTAATTGTATGGGGGACTTAATAACGAGAGGGACTTCTGCAGCACATGGTGTCTGTGACCAGTCTTCCAGGACACCGGGGACTCTCTCCCGTAAAGAGCCCAGCTAGCCCTTTCCACATCACAGAGGGGAAACCAAACACAGATTAAACTATCCCTGTGCTGTACTCACTTGTGCTGCTTCCCCCTGGGAGTTGGAGGGGGCGGGAGACTCCAGAGGAGTCCAGCTGGTGCCTTTGTATCCCTCTGCCCTCCATCCTGCCCCACGCACTCTTTCAAACTTCTCATGAGGAGAAAAGAGGGATCATGCTGCAGAGGCATAACTTCCCACCCTGATCCACGGGCACAGGCTGCCTTCCCCCTGCAAGCTGCAGCTGTGCTGAGTGCAGGGAGCTCTGCTCAGACCATGGCAGCCCATTCCTGCCCTGAAATGGATCAGAAAATGGGGCGCTATTTTTGTAACAAAAAGTTTAGACTTCTCAGTGAAAGTGAAAAACCACCTTTTTTTTTTTTCCCTGCCAAAAACTGAAAAATAAATCTCCTGGACGTTGTACTACAGGTGTCTTTCGCTCTGTTCTTCCTTGTGGGCTGGGCCAGACTACATCGCCCATGATGCACCATGGTTTCCCCTTTTGCTGAGCCTCAGTAGTGCATCATGGGAGTCCCACTGCTGCAATGCTTCAGGGACTGCATAGGCTGGCTGTGGAGCCTGGCCCATGGAGAAGACTGCAGCATCCAAACTACAACTACTCCCACGCAACATTGTGGTGGCATTTATTAATATTTTTGTTTTGTTTTCAGGTGTTTGGGTTCTTTGATGAAAAGTCAACATTTTCCACAGAAGACAGTGCCACTTTTTGGTGCAATGTTTCATTTAGTTGAAACCCCAATTTTCTGTTTGAAAAAAAAAAATCAGTTTTGAGACAAAAAGGTTTTGGCCAACCCTAGCCAGCCCCTTCCCTTCAAAGGATTTCTCAGTGAAATGCTCATCAACCAAAAGGGAACTAGTCTAGTGGGACCCATCCAGCCTAAGAATTATTTCTAGACTGTCTTTATGGGCCTGGTCCTGCAAACCAATTGTCCCTACTTTTGTGATTAATCCCAGGGAAGCAACTGGGACCGTGGGGGGCTGCAGGATCTAGCCCCAGTGCTATTTGTGCCTGCTCAAAGCTGTCCTGAGTTCCTCTTGCCTTTGTCTGATGTCAGCATTTCCCCCCACCTAACAGAAGCCTGTGCTGGATCCCCTGTACATCGACGCGCACCATCGAGTCTGCACCTACAATGAGACTAAGCTGGTTACGGTGAAGCTGCCGAATTGTACTGCTGCGGTGGATCCTTCCTACACGTACCCTATGGCCATACGGTGTGACTGCGGGGTCTGTTCCACTGCAACTACCGAATGTGAGACTGTCTGAGTCCCCCACCCCCTGCTGGACAGCTGCTCTAGGCATTTGGGGCCAAATTCTGTCCTGATGTATGCCCAGTGTAACTGCCGGATTGCGGGTGGTGTAAGTCAGCACGGAATTTAACCCTATGGCTGCAATGCAGCTAATCACTGACCCTTCTGTACAGTAGAGGCATAAGCCTCTCCTAGCTGCCAGTTATTTAAAGATCTATTTGATGCAGTAAAGTAATAAGGATGGAAAGTACTGATACAACTTGCTCTAGCCACAGTATTTCACAGTGTGAACTTGCCCTATGCATAAAGGGCACATTTAATTAGAAGTCGTAGACACGTTGAAATTAACAAGAACAGCATCAAGGGCTTAGTACCAATGAATTTGTACGTTTCAGGTTTTATTTCTCCCAACCCTGAGCCCTGAATGCAAACATACTCCGCAGAATCCCCTCAAGTCCCATTAGGCTGGTTTCAATTCTAATTTACATGGGTGTAAACCAGGAATAACTACAGCAAGGAAAATGGAATTATTGAGCTTTGAGCCCATTATCAGTGAAACCAGAAGTGGATTCCAAAATATCTATAGTATAAATGCATGAAAGTTGAGATGATCCTGATGCAGCACTTGCATCATTCCTTTGTTTGATAGGAATGGACTTTGGCATGTGCTTCAAATTGGCATGTTTATGTGTTTTGCTGAATGGGTCCATCTGCATGAAATCTTACGCAAAAGCCAACCTAGGAGAACATTCCCTGAAAAAAGAAAAAGCACTTCAAATCTGAAAGAAAAACGTAACATTTCTTCCCATGCTGGTTCTACTTGGAAAGAGGACAAGAATGGATTTAATGTAAGTCAAAGAGGCTCTCTCTGGCCTCTGAATCTCTCTTGATGATCTCTCCCAGTTTGTCAAGATGATCCCAACCACAGGCCCGAGAGTGGCTATGTAAGATCACTCTACATTCCCCTGTGCCGCTTAGCTCCTTGGAGACCTGTTCTGTGGGAGGATGCACATGCTATGGGCTGGGGTAATAAGACTAGGATGCTCTTAATATTGCGCCTCTGATGCCCAGCTAGCATTGCCACAGTATGTGTGATATTCCCTGTGCTTAGTGCAGGAGTTTCATTTAGTTACAAAAACCATAGCAAATTTCCCAAGTGCGATCAACAAGTGCTTAGAGATCCACTGGCCACCACATGGGGAGTGAGGGACTGCAGTTACTAATATACCCCAGCAATGATCCCTGACCAGCTGCATAGATGTCCTGTGCCCTGGCTCCAGTTTAGAGAAGAGGATTTGGTGTCTTCTAACTCTGAATTGTTTCACTCTACATAAATGGTTGGTTTGGATTTTTGTGAGAACAGGAATTTTGCCCAGTGTAAGCTGTTAGCAGGAGCACACAAGAGAAAACAACTTTCCAACATAGTTGTTCTGATAGGATTTCTGAACAGATTAAAGTTAAACACATGATTTACCCACCTAAACCATGATTAGGGCTTGAAAATCAGGCAAATCAAACAGCCTTGTCCCTTAGTTAAATTTCCTTCCTGTCCCAAGAATGCATGCTCAAAACTACCAAGAAAGCTTCCTTGAAGTTTCTTCTGCCCTTTGAAATATATCTTTTAATTTAAATGGTAATTTATTAAATGTTGTAATTTTGTGTCTGTTGAATTATAAAAGTTGCATGCTATTTGTGTAGGAATAATGTTGGAGTTGGATAGCTGTGCCTGGCTGATCCTTTGAATAGGCAGACTGCTGCCCTGAGCAATAGTGTAGTAGCAGTTTTCTGCTGATCAGGATATTAACTGCCTTTAACAATTCTGCAAGTTTTTTCAAGTTGCAGCTCACATCTCTCCAGTCGTGGTGGTGGTGTAAATGGCATTGCTTGTGTCCTGAGCAATTTACAAATTTCTCTGTGTCCTTAATAAATCTGAACTCATACTATGAAAGCAGTTTGAGACATGCTTCTGTTTCTGACATCTTGGTTAGCTAAGCTGCAGCAAAGCAAACTCTTCTGGATACCTGCTAAAAACCTTTGTGAAGCTCAAATTTTGGTCCTTTGTCTCACAGACTGACGTCTTACCATGTGCCTGATTGCACTGTAGTTGATAATCACAGGATTAGGACTGAGGTTCGAGAGTGGTGAAGTGCTCTTCAGAGTCAACAGAGTATTCAGACTTTTCCCAAATGTGAGAGTGGGTAACATAAGACAGTGTGTAGGAGGAGATATTGCACACTATGACTGAGCATCCTCACTGATGGTGGGCGCAGACAGATCAGGAGATGGACGAGAAAGATTGAGAAGAGCTGAGTGATTAGAACCAAAGTAACGATTACAGATGCAAAGAAGCTGAATGACAGACAGCAAAGATAGTGGGAGGTAGGAATAAGATGAGAGACTGAGGCCACCAATTTATTTCACACGAAGTATGCTGAACGACCATCAGTTAACTGTGGGCACTTCTAATCTGGGGTAGGTTCATGGTGCCGTAGAGGTGGAAGATGCTATTGCTTATTTCCTCTGCAATTAACGCTGGAGATCATAGAGTGGGTAGGAGCATAATAGTCATATAAGGAGCTAAACTCAGCATTGGTGTGAACAGGCATAAATCTGGGGTTCAATTTGGAAGTCTTTACTCATGCAAGTTCCCACTGATCTAGTCCTTGGGATCTGGCCTCTTAAGTTCAGCCGAGGAAATATCCTTTTATGCCAGAGCTGAATTTGGTGCTAGGCTCTGTCTCTCTCCCTCTCTTTTAAGAAATTGTTTTGGTCAGTTACAGTGATGATGACGATGAAGAGTATAGTTGCAGATGTCTAAATTCAGCAACAATCTTTGATGCAATCTAGACAATTCACAAGAAGGTCTTGGCAAGTGTTGCTGCCTTGCAATGGCTTAAAGGAGGACAGACACATTTTGTGACCTGTGCAATGCTGGATTTGCACAGTACTGTATCCAGTACACCTTTGAGAGAAACTGAGGATAACAAATATGTGGATAAGGGACAAACACTTGACTTTGGGACAGGCACCGCTCATTGGGAATCATCTGGAAGACCATCTGGCACTAACTTTCCAAAGTTTAGCTGAAAAATGCACCTTTGACAGAATACCCATGGCAACCAAAATACCCAACAAAGTTCAGTGACTTTCAGTTCAGTGTGTGGAATCCACTTACCAACTTGGTCTTTATTTTCACTGTGGCACACTGACTGGACCTTATGTATCAGTCAGGTTCCCTAAAGCCAGAGGTTCAATTTTCAAATGAGGGTCCACTCAAATCATCATCCATCCAAGGTTGATAAACTGACTTCCCTTTTGCAGGCATTAAGCTTCTCTTTGGAACAGTAGTAGTTCTTTAACAAGAGTCTCTTTTTCCTAAATCCTGCCCATACTTTTGTTATTCCTGGGTGAATTCTACACCAAAAGATTAAAAATTCTGTGCACAATATTTTCAAATTCTGCACATTTTATTTGTCAAAATAACACAATATAATCACACCGGTTTCAAATATTTTTGGTGATTTATTTCAAAACACCTGCCAGCAAGTATGTCTGTAACAATATAGCCAACAAAAAAGATTTAGAGAAGGTTTTTTGAGAAATAGATTCCTTACTAGGCATATTGATACAGAACTCTGAATAATAATTAATTTAAACTACAATACAGAACCATATTTTCCACATACCCCCAGAAGCAGTGCAAAGGCTGGAAGGTTGTGAGGGGAGTCAGGGGTAATGGAATAGCTGAGGGAGAGGGGAAATAATTGCTGGGAAGGAGCCTGGCTGTGAACTTTGAGGGTTATTGTTTACGTGTGGGAAAAGTATGGAACAGATTTGTTGCAGGAGCGGGCAGGGACTGCTAAGGAGCTTCCCCCATGCAGACCCTGGCTGATTTCAGTCAGGAATATGTGTCCCTCCATCCCTACTCAGACCCCCACTCCCCCCATCACCATGTGGCCCTGCACCTCCCTTCTCCCTGTGGTTCTGTGCCTCCATTCCCATTCAGCCCCTACCGCAGTCTGTCCTCCTTCACTAGCCCTTATAAGCCCCTATCTGAACTCACCCAGCACTCCACACTGTCTGTCTCCCCATAGGCCCTCTCTCCTGACCTGGCCCACTGCAAAGAAGGTTCTGCAGGCTTTTTCTCTTCCCTAGCTGCCTGGGAGTTGCTGCTGTAGTCTATCACCACAGCACCCTCTAGTGGGAAAAAGGTGGAATTCTAGAAGTTATTTTCTGCTGGGAGCTGCTGCTGCTTTCTATTGCCACAGCTCATTAATTAAGCACACACACAGTGGTGCATAATTCCCCCAGGAGTAAGTTATGGCGCACTGCTGGTTATCACCTTCCATCTGACATTATCCACTAGAGTTGGTCAAATATTTTCAAAATTAGAAATTATGACTAAAAAGAAGTGTAAAAATTTCATGAAAATTTAATCTGATTCTTTACTCAGCTCCACTTTCTGCAGTGAAAAACCAAGATATAATTCTGCCTTTGAATATATAAGGTGGTTGTTGGCTTTCATGGGAATTATACATGCACATCAGAGAGAAGAATTGTTCCTAAGAATGCTGCTGCTTTGAAGTCTGGACAGACAAAATATTACTCCTCTGCTGAGAAACACCACGGGGCTAAGCATCCATGTAAGTTCAGTGATTTTTCTAATGAGGGATGCATTTATATTCTGAATGGCCATGAAAGGAAGGATTGTTTCATGATTAAGGCAATGTGCTGAGACTCAGAAGACCTGTTCTCAATTCCTGGCTCTGCCACAGACTTCCTGTGTGATCTGGGGCATTGCATTTAATCTCTCTGTCCCCCTGGTCCTCTTCTGTAAAATAGAAATAATGATAGAATCATAGAATATCAGGATTGGAAGGGATCTCAGTAGGTCATCTAGACCAATCCCCAACTAGATCATCCCAGCCAGGGCTTTGGCAAGCCTGACCTTAAAAACCTCTAAGGAAGGAGATTCCACCACCTCCCTAGGTAACCCATTCCAGTGCTTCACCACCCTCCTAGTGAAAAAGTTTTTCCTAATATCCAACCTAAACCTCCCCCTCTGCAACTTGAGACCATTACTCCTTGTTCTGTCTTCTAGAACCACTGAGAATAGTCTAGATCCATCCTCTTTGGAACCCCTTTCAGGTAGTTGAAAGCAGCTATCAAATCCCCCCTCATTCTTCTCGTCCGCAGACTAAACAATCCCAGTTCCTTCAGCCTCTTCTCATAACTCATGTACTCCAGTCCCCTAATCATTTTTGTTGCCCTTTGCTGGAATCTTTCCAATTTTTCCACATCTTTCTTGTAGTGTGGGGCCCAAAACTGGCCACAGTACTCCAGATGAGGCCTCACCAATGTTGAATAGAGATAACAAATCATCTTTCCTCCCTCCCTTTGTCTTGTCTCTTTAGACTGTGAGCTCTTTGGGGTGGGATTGTCTCTCAGTGGTTGTTTGTACAGCACCTTGCCCAACGGGCTGCTGACATTGGGTGGGCCTGTAGGTGTTAACATAGTTTAAATAATAAATAGCGATAGTAATAATGTCAGCTTTTTTTCTTTTTAGACATTCATTGTAAATGCTGGTTGGATTCTGAAGTGCTTCCTCTCGCATTTATTTTGCTGTAGCGATTTACTCCAGCACATCTGAGCACACAAGAGAAGCTCTACTAGTACGTTCTACCCATTTTTTAAACCTCCTTTGCTAGTGGTGTCTAGAGGAGGCTGTGGGAGGCTGGTACAAGAACCTGCTAGATTTCTGGCTGGAGAATGGGAACAACTGCTATCATGTTATCATATTCTCCTTGGACTTCCTTCTTGTGGATTTAGCCTAGCCCTAGTACCTGTGATGTCTGACATCAAGCTCATGACAATTCTCCAAGGATGGTTACATTAAACAAATCCAGGGGCGTATTCTCAGCTAGTGTGAATCAGCCTAGCTCCATTGACTTCAGGGAGGGTCTCCCAACTGGTACCAGCTGATTATCTGGCACTTCATTTTAGGAGCAGAACTTGTTGCCTGTCCTTTTCTCTCCAGTGGTAAGTTCTCCTGGGCTGCTGCTTATGGTCACCCAGGTTCTCAAGACGGGGAAGCCTGGCAGGTTTCAAAAATGTCTTTCTCAAACAAATATGCTCTAGCTCAACCTGACTTTACTGGCTGGATGCAGGACTTAGTGGGTGAAGTTCTCTGGCCTGTGATATGCAGGAGATCAGATTAGATGATCCCCCCGATCCTCCAGCCTTGGAAGCTATGAAAGGAAAAGGCAGCATCTTTTTTAGCAAGTTCTCATACCTCTACTTTGAAGCCCCAGAATGAGGGTAATCAGATTCCTGTTTCCATCCAGCACATACGGGCTGCCTTACCTGCTGTACTGTCTTTGGCCCTTGACTCATTTCACTTCCTTTCCCCCTGCCCCTTGCTCAGGAGGAAGGTTATATAACAAATCATCTTTCCTGTCATCAATAAGCTTTTGTTGGAGGTTTTTATTACCCACTAGTTAGAGTTGTCAGGGAATTGCAGAAAACTGACACTTGCATTAGAGTTATTAATAGCTGCTATACCAAGAGCGCTCGAGCTGTCTGTTCAACTGCTTCAAGCTGGCTTCTTTCCAAAATTCCATTAATATTCACAGCCACACACACGCAAAACTCTGTATGATATTGTGATGTTCAGGTGGGGATCGGAGCCAATGAGGCCAAGTGAAAATCTGTCCTTCCCTAAACCGCTGCTTTAAAAAAGTGGTGCCATCAGCTAGACTGAGAGATGGCGCTGCTAGCATGTGCTTTTTCTGGGGTGTCCTGCTTAAGGGCTTGGTTACACTGGCACTTTATAGCGCTATAAAGCCCCCAGGAGCGCTATAACCTCCTCCCCGTCCACACTGGCAAGGCACGTAGAGCGCTATAACCGTGGAGTTATAGCGCTCCTGGTAATCCACCTCCGCATGGGGAATAAGGGCTGTAGCGCAGCTGCTGTAGCGCTACAGCAAGAATGTGGACACCCACTGCGCTACAAGTGATCCCTTGAGATGCCTAGAGCCATTTAAGGCAATTGACGTCTCTTCCCTTTGTTTTGAACTCGGCTGGAGGAATGCGGAAGTACCTCTTTAGAGTTTCTCTCTTAACTCCGCAGATAAGCAATGCAAATGTTTAAGGAGGGAGCCTGTGTGAAAACAAAGCCCTCTGTGAACGGAGGCTCGCTGACAGGCTTTCAGAAGAACGGAAAACGCTGTCTCTCTCCCTCCACATACACACAACACGTCCCCCTCACCCCCCTCGTTTAAAAAGCACGTTGCACCCAGCTGAATGCTGGGATACCTGCCCTAATGCGCTGCTCTTAATGCCGCATTAAGTGCCCCAAATGTGGCCATGCTATACCACTGGCGCGTCTGAGTGTGGACATACAATAGCGCTATACGTATTACTGTATAAGGGGACCGCTATAACCAATAGCGCTATAATCTTGTAAGTGTAACCATACCCTAATTGTAACAATCCCAATGCTGTTTGAATCCACGACATCAAAGACACCACTTAGAATGTCAGGCCACTCATAGCTGATGACAGTCAACGGGAACGGGGAGTAGGGGGTGAGTCTGGTGCATGGAGATCATGAATTTCTCCCTTAGAGATGACAAGTGGCCAGCATACCTTCAATATGCCGTGGTGCTCTAATTCTTGCTCAAGAAACCAGCTCTCAGCATTAACAATGTTGCCAAATACCACCTGGTCTCTCACCTTCCATTCTCAGTGAAAGCTGAGAAGAGGATAATAGCTGGCCAATCCCAGCTGGAAATGTCCTGCAAACTAGAGGTGATTAAAGTCTGTTTCAGGCTGGGTAGATAAATATAGAGGCATTGGACAGTTACAGAGTCCCTCTCCAAATAATACCATCAAAAGACATAGTTTATTTGAATGGAATACATGTATTACTATGTACAATACAAGATATTAATGAATTGTTATAATATACAATAATTACATGTTTAAAAGAGGATAAGCGAAAGCATGCAGACTTCTGGGTTTTAAATAGAAAATGAACACTGTTAACAAACTTTTGAATATGCAAAATACGACTGCTGAAAAAAATTGCATTTGCCTGGTTTCAAGTTATTTCTTTCATTTGAATTTTGAAACTGAGTCAACATCCAGAAAGGATATGACACTTTCATGTCAAATATAACTGTCTACCACTAAGCCTTTGTTTTAACCAGACCCAAAACCTATTTGCATTGTGCATGGAATGCTTCTAAGAAGAACTTTTAGCAGACAGAAATTCAGTTGGTTGTATGAAGAAAAGTAAATGCCTCAGTTCTTAACCTGCTGCCTTCTCAGAAACTGGCTTATAATACGACAGAGGGAGTGCTAGATTCTGCTTTGTAAGCAGATGAGTCTGTTTTCTTCACTGTCAGTTTCAGACAAACATGGTGGGATTATAGAACTAGTGCTGAGAACCTGCATCACAGTCCTGCTATGAATATAGTAGTCAGTTACTCTAAGAACAAAGAGTTTCTACTGTCTGCAGGTCGGTATTTCTACCTGTTTCACATTAGATTGTCTGTTACATGTGAATCATAATGCACCATCACCCTTGAATCAAAGTGAAAATGAATCAATGAGGAGGTTAGAAGAGGCCCGAGCTAAAGCATAGCCTCGAATGCTTTAACTGAAGAACTAAGGCCCAGATCCTAAAAGGAGTCTAACTCCCATTGAAATCAGCAGGAGTAGGTGCCTAAATACCTTTAGAGATCTAGGCCTAAATCCCAGTGGGCATGTCTACACTGCAATTAGACACCCACAGCTTGTTCATGCCAACTGACTCGGGCTCACAGGGATCAGGCTGAGGGTCTAATTGAAGTGTAGACCTCTGGGCTTGGGCTATAGCCTCAGATCTGGGACCCACCCACCTCACAGGGTCCTAGAGCTGGGCACCTGCCTGAGGCAGGAAGTCTACACTGCAATTAAGCAGCCGCTTAGCCCAGTCACAAGTCAGCTGGCATGGGCCAGCTACAGGTGTCTAATTGCAGTGTAGACATACTCTTAGGTAATCCTTTGGCGACCAGGTGCAGAGGGAGACATGTAACATACACTGAACAGTGGGTTATATTAAGTTATGGATAATCGTGCTTCACATGCCTGACAGTTTCATCAGTGAAGACTCTATGGGTTCAGTCCTGCAAACATAACCCAGATAAAACAACCCAACCACCAGCCATTCAAATTTCCCTGAGATCTTTCCCTGGCAAGAACTGTTGCCTTGGGTCTTAGCTGACCACTAATGCAACGGCTGGTGCTCTGTTCCTTCTACTATTCTGTTCATGCAGCATTGAGAATGACAGAGGAAACTGTATGCAGTAAGAAAGAAAGTAATTCTTGCTTTAAAAACAAAACAAAAGAGTTGTCCTTGCTGCCCAGAGGGCAGGGGTCAAGATTACAACCAGTCAAAAATTTTCATTGAATTTCTTTTTGATGAAAAACAATTATTTGGCTTTTTTGACTGGATCTTTTCTATACAATTTTTCTTATGGTCAAAATTTTCTGGGTTGTGATGAAAAACCAGAAACCAAAAATTTTTCCTTAAAATAATTTCTAGTTTTTGATTTTTTAAAAAAATCAGGTTTTGGTTTATGAAAACCAAAATCTTTTATTAAAAACTGATTTTTTTAAAACCAAGATGGTTTTAGAAAACTGAAAATGGTTTGCAAGATTTCTTTTAAATGAAAAATAATTGTCATTTAAAAAACACCTCTAGTAAAGATGCACATGTACTTAAGTAACTGCTTTTAAATTCTGGATGTACCTGTAGGTCGACAACAGCTTGCTAGGTGCATAGACAAAACTGACTAACTTAAAATAGTTGCAGCTATGCTGGGGGAAATCAGGGTACAGCTATACAGTAAATAATCTTCTGCAGAGTGTCTCTAAATGTTATATGGTCACGTGTATTAAAATATTTCATTACAAGGTGACTGGAGTGTCCTGGGCTCAAATTCAGCCCATGTGTGACTAGAACCGAGGATGGAATTGGCTCAATCTGTCTATCTGCTCAAAGATTTGACAGCCTTAATAAAGAAGACACAATATGGGAGAAATTTGAAGAGACATTTTCAAATGCACCCAGCATTGGCCTAATTCAGCTCCTATTGACGTTTTCCATTGACGTCACTAGGAGCAGAGTTAGGCCAATAAATAAGGCTGCGTGTCTCTCATGGACGTCACAGAAATCATGGATTCCATGACTTTCTGTGACTTCTGCAGCAGCCCTACGGCCAGTGCAACAGCAATCTGGGTGTGTGGGAGGGGGCTCAGGTCTAGAGGCAGGAGGTTGGAGTGTGGAGCAGTGCTTACCTTGGGGTGGGGGTGGGCTCCCTGGCTCCCACTGGCATGTCCCTGTAGTTCCTAGGTGCAGGGGCCAGGAGGCTCTGCATGCTGCCCGTGCCCACAGGCCCTGCCTCCACAGCTCCCATTGGCTGCGGTTCCCAGCCAATGGGAGCTGTGGAGCAGGTGCTGGTGGTGGGAGCACCCCTTCGCTTTTCCACACTCTTGGAGCTGCAGGCGCACTTGGAGCTGGGTAGCGAGCCTATGAGCCCTGCCAGCCCCCCTCCCCCCAGCACCACCGGTGGCACTGGGTCACTCCTCTAGCATCTGTGGTGTCCTCAGACTGCCCCCTCTCCCCGAGCACCCGCCCTCCCCCCAAGTATTAGTCAGGCATATAGTAAAAGTCATGGACAGGTCACGGGCTGTGTATTTTTGTTTACTACTTGTGACCTGTTCATGACTTTTACTAAAAATACCCCTGACTAAAACGTAGCCTTACCAATAAGAAGCAGTTTTGAAAATCCCACACCAGACTCTTTAGTTAGAGAATTCAGATGGAGATTGCTACACAGACCCCTCCTATCATATACAGACTGTTGTGCAAAGTGATCCTTTCAAGCGGCAGTAATTACTAGAAACATCTTATACACCTCTACCCCGATATAACGCGGCGCTCAGGACCCAAAAAATCTTACTGTGTTACAGGTGAAACCGCATTATATCAGAGTACGGAAGGCTATGCCTCCCCAAACAGCCTGGCCCCACACCTGTCCGATCCCTACCTACTTCCTGGTCCTTGACTGACCCCTCAGAATCCCCAACTATCCGGGGTGTGTGTGCGCAGAGGAACTACTCCTTGCTCCAGCTCACCTCCACCACCTCTCCTGCGCACGCTGCAGCTCCACTTCTTCCCCTCTCCCTCCCTCCCAGGTTTCCCGCACCAATCAGCTGGCCCCTGGAGTGCTGCTTTACCACGTTATATCCGAATTCGCATTATATCAGACCGCGTTATATCGCGGTAGAGGTGTAATATTAAAACAGAATTTCAGTACAAGTGACTTGTCCTGATTTATGAGCACTTCTATAATATTTGCATGGCTTGGAATATAAAAACTAGATTTGTTAGTTCTTTTTCTGTTTCATGCTGTGGTTCCTTTCACTGTTGTGTTTCGGGTCCCAGTCGTAGCCTGAAAAGTTTACCTTTGTACCCATGATTCAGAAGGTTTTAACTGGCATTAAATGCAAATACTGAAAGTATTTTTATCAATAGCAGCTGTTGGATTTTCCCAAACCTTTTAAAAGGAAAAACTTAATTTGGGGGGCCCAAATTTACTGATAGTTGTCTTTGCAATGTGACTTTACAATTCTACTCCAGAAAATTATAATGGAATTTACCATTTACCTAAAATAGATCTCCCACTTTCACTGCATTCCTTATCCAAAGGGCTTTTCTATTCATTTTGACTGTACATAAAAATGTCCATGCATATTTCATTTCATTATCTTCTGTGATAAGAATGGAGGTTGCAAACCAGTGCCACTGAAATCAATGGAAGTTTTCCACTGACTTCAGCAGAGCCTCATTCCCTCTAGAAAAATACTTCCTTTTTGTTACAGATTTTTTTTCTTCATTTTTGCACAGTACAAATACATGTAGAAATTGTCTTTGATCTACATTGTTTTGAGCTCACGTCCTGTTAGAAGAGATGCTGCTCCACTCCATCTAATGCTATGAAACTAGAAATCATCCAGTCATTTGCAGCTGTAGGAAGCAGATGAAACATGACAGAAAGCCCCTGGGACAGGGCAGAACGTTATAAAGGATAAAGAACAGACAGCTAGGCACATGTAATCTACTGGTTTATATAGGTAAATAAAACGAGGAATACTTGCGGCATCTTAGAGACTAACCAGTTTATTTCAGCATAAGCTTTTGTGGGCTATAGCCCACTTCATCAGATGCATAGAATGGAACACACAGACGTAAGATGGATTTATATACATAGAAAGCAAAAAAAATTGTAAATTACCATACCAATGCTAAGAGACTGTTTAATTTGGATGGGCCATTATCAGCAGGAGAAAAAAAAACCTTTTGTAGTGAAAATTTAGTGGATCTGTGTCTGACAGTCGATAAGAACCTGTAAAAGAGAGTTAACTAGGAAAATGCATTCAATTAGTGTAATAACAAAGCCATTCATAGTCCCTGTTTAACCTAAGGTGCCACAAGTATTCCTCATTTTATTTACAGATGCAGACTAACATGGATGCTAATCTTAAACCTGGTTTATATAGAGTGATCAGACAGCAAGCGTGAAAAATTGGGGTGGGGGTGGGGGTGATAGGAGACTGTATAAGCAAAAAACCCAAAAGTCAGGACTGTCCCTGTAAAATCAGGACAGCTGGTCAAATAACAAATAGCATCCGTGGTGCTGAGAGCGCATGCCACATTGCTTTCATGCTGCAGTGCCAATGTGCTTTCAGACCAGCCTGGTTAACCGTGAAAAGAATCAGCAACAATTCAACTTGGTTTTGAGCTGATAAGTTTTAATACTATGAACAAGGAGCCGTCTGCTCCCTCTTTGTAGGAAGAAGGCTCAGAGCTACACCGGTATTACACAACGCTGAGCTATGTTAATTCATTGTTATCGTCCCATCCAGCCAGAAGGGAGTTTCCAGGCAGCAGCAGCCAGCATGATTGCAGAGAGCCAATGAAGAGCGTTTACTGCACTGAGGGCATGTGAGTTATGGAATTGGCAGCACACAATTCTCAGAACTTGTCCACGCTGAGGGTTTGCCCCAGCTACCGCCTTTGGTGTTAACATCAGCGTAGCTACATGAGCAAGAGCCAGTCCTGTAAAAGTGAACTACTGGACACCACAGGTTGCACCAACGTGACTGAACCCAGTTGTAAGCAGGTCTTAAGTTGCTCTAGTGCACATCGTGATTATAGCCTACGTTAGGGGTATGCATTGAAACAACTGCCCTGCTGGCCGCCACCAATGGTTGAAATCTCCAGTGTAGACAAGGGCCAAGAATTTCAGCAGTGGCTAGTGACTATGGGTACTTCAACTTTTGGGGGTCCAACATGAGAGACCTGGGAGGAGCCTGATTTCCAGAGCTGGGTGTTCAGCGCTTTCTGAGCATCGGACTCTTTAAGGTACCCAAAGATTGAGGCACCCACAGTTAGGAGTCACTTTGAAAATCTTGGCCACAAATCAAATTAATGCTGATAGCCATGCGAGATGAAGCACAGACATGCCCCACAGATGGGCAGGTAAGTCCCTGAATACTGAAACATCCACTGTAGAGGGCTGGTTCCATGCTACGATATGTGGAGTTTTGCTCACTGCAAACTAAAGAGGCTCAGAGCAATGTGACGATGTACATTTCTGGAGTCATTTGCTTTGGTTTTTCTGGGTAGCATGCAAAGGGTTTGGCCTTGCCCTGCCTCTCTTCCACATTTCTTTAGCCCACTCCTCTTTTTTGGAGCTTGCAGATGTTTTGTGGGACCATTTTGGGTGCTGTAGGTTGATCGAGCACAGTGCCAAGTGGGCTTCTGGATAGGATTTGTGGGGAAGGCTTATTGGCAGTTGATATTTTTTTTGTCACACAGGCCTCCAGAGTATATGCCCAAAGGTGGTTCACTGATTAGCTAGAAGGGGTTTAATTAAATAGTCTATGCTACACATGAGGAGAGTCAGCTAAGGGCCAGATCCTGCCACCCTCGCTGACATAGAGCAGTACCTTACTACACAAAGAGGGTGTGGGTCTCTTTGAAAAGTGAGGTGCTACTCAGTGTGAGTAAAGGTGTAACATCTGGCCTCTTGAGAATGGAATGTAGGAGTAATCTAAGAGCCTTGCCTAGAGCTTAGTGCCGATTAGAATGCAGTGTAAGAGAGCAAGACCTAGAGTCCCATGTCATACTGAGAGCTTTGTTACTTAATGAAATTAAACACTTAAAAAAAACAGACATTTTGATGGGAGATGCTGATCAAGCAAAAACCCCTTTGGTGTTGAGGCCTGTCTTTCAGGCACCTGATCCTGCTCTTGTTGAACTCCGTGGGGGTTTCGCCACTGACACCAGTGGGAGGAGGCGTGGGCCCTAGGGCTTCCTTTCTTAGCTATGTTAATCTTTAGCATCTAATTCCCAGGTTATTAACGACGCAGGCTTTCAGGATCGAATCCGTAACCTGCTGAAATCAATGGAAAGACTCCCATTGACATCACTGAGTGCCAGATTGGGCCCTTCTTGAGGAAACATTTTGTTTCTTGATCTGATGTAACAGCTTGTTCTTCATAAATTGCATGGTAGCTGTGGTAGTAGATATTTAAAACCAGAGCACTGAGAGCTGCACATATTCATTAGGGCTGGGACCTACAGGGCAAAAGGGAGAGAGACATAGTGGCTCTGCTACTCCCATGTGCTACAAGCGGTGAAAGAATAAGGGTGCTCCCTACACCCACTTACTCCATTGCACCGGCGTGCAGGACCAGCCACAATCTCACCCACACTAAGTCAGTAGTGCGGGAAAGGATCCTATGATGCTGAAAGGATCCCATCAGCATCAGTGGCTTTTGGATCAGGTCTTTAAATATATGTGTGCAAACATTTTTCCTGTAGCGCCTCATTAGATACCCCCTTGGTACCTTTAGGCTGAGAGATCCAAAGTTGCCTAAAGGAGCTGAATGCCCAAATCAGACAGTTCTGAAAATCTCAGCTTCAGTTTTCCAGTCCAGGCTGCATGCCCGAGGCTGTGTATTCAGTTTTATGGACTTAAGAATGGTTATGTGTTAAGAGTGCCAAGCTTAACAAAGTTTGTCACTGGCGGCAGCTCGGTTCAGAATTCATAGAATCATAGAATATCAAGGTTGGAAGGGACCTCGGGAGGTCGTCTAGTCCAATCCCCTGCTCAAAGCAGGACCAACCCCAACTAAATCATCCTGAATTGCAATTTACTGAATTGTTCCAGTAAAAATAATAATTAAGACAAAAGCCTTCTTCCAAATTAATTAGAAAAGCCCTTGAAGAAATTTATCATGCAAGACAGACAAGCACTGGAATATATTTTGTTTAAATACTAAGTGCCCTATCCTGCATTACATATATATATATATATATATATATAATATAAAAAAAAAACCTGAAGTTGAAGTCTCTGGAAGTCCTGTAAGCATTAGAATTGTTTGATCAGACCTGGTGTGACAAAAAAGCATCCATTTCTTGGCATGCACCATCAAAGAACTCACCATGAAAATTTTTGTGGTACCCTATTTACATGTTATTAATTAAAACCAACTCTTGATAGAATATGTAGATTTAAAAAAAAGACCCGGGCTAGGATTTAGCACATTCCTTTTAAGATCTGAAAGCATTTCGAAAAGATAATTGGCTAGTAACAAAAGTAGGTCTGTCAGAAACGGCTTTGACATCAATTGAGATAAACTATTATCAGTGTCAAATGATTTCTTGCAGTAGTTTTTACTCTTTACTTACTCTAATAAGCTTTAAAATAACATTTGCCTCATTACGAATTCAGGGCCTGATTTCCAGTGGACTCTACAGGTGGTTGGCACCGTAACATCAGGTTGCTGGATGACAGCCTTTCAGTAGGCAAATGCTTGTTGTTTCTAATGGTGCTTGAAAAATAACCTGATGTTTCTATTCATTTCCGTGTTTCTGCTTTAGAACCATCAGTGTTGTCACAACAGCTCTGGGAATAGTCTTTGCTCATCAGTTCACAGCCATCTGCTGGCTCCGTAGCAGAAAAGCACAAGGTACAGTAGGCCAATTTTCAAAGGTCATCCTTCACTCTGCCCACAGTATTTGGAAAGAGCATCAGCCTGTCCCTCTACACCTCACATTTACCCATGCAAGTTGAGCTCCTTCCCTAAAAAATACATTGTGAGTTTTACAGCTGGGAAGAATCAGAGGGGTAACCATGTTAGTCTGGAATTGCAGAAGTGACAAAGAGTCCTGTGGCACCTTAAAGACTAACTAAAGTATTAGCGCATAAGCTTTCGTGGGCTAGTACCCACTTCGTCGGATGCATGCAGTGGAAGTATCCAGGGGCAGGTATAAATAGGTAGGCAAGAACCAGGTTAGAGATAAGAGTTAGTCCAATGAGGCTGAACCTGCTTGTTATCTCTAATCAGGGAGGGTGAGGTGTTCCTCTAGCAGCTGAACTGGAGGTGTGAACAGTGAGAGAAGAGAAACTGCTCTTGTAGTTAGCTAGCCATTCATAATCCCTATTCAGTCCCAAACTGATTGTGTCAAATTTGCAAATCAGTGAGAGTGAGGAATACCTCACCTTCCCTGATTAGAGATAACAAGCTGGTTCAGCCTCATTGGACTAACCCTGTTATCTCTAACCTGGTTCTTGCCTACCTATTTATACCTGCCCCTGGATACTTCCACTGCATGCATCCGACGAAGTGGGTATTAGCCCATGAAAGCTTATGCTCTAATACTTTATTTAGTCTTTAAGGTGCCACAGGACTCCTTGTCACTTCTACAGCTGGGAAGTTACTAGTATAAATGCCCATTTGGGCATAGAAATATGTGTACTCACAAATACGGGTGGAGGGTGGGGAGAGGCGAGAGGGAGCGATTAAAGAGGCCTTTTGAAAATTTGGCCTTGTAGGGCCTACATAAAGTGTGGCTATATTTAAAACATTTCTTTTTGATGGCAGGGAATTAAAATCCAGAGGCCATTTTGAAGTGGATTGTTACATTTTTAAGGTAGGTCACATTTTGGTTCTAAGCAGCTTGAAAGCATCTCTTTAATTCACAGCTTTATCACCTTGCAAAATTGATTTACTTCACTTTATAAGTGCAAAAAAGTCTTGCCGTGCATTAATTAAAATATTTTTTCATGAATAACAATATTCCTCCATCTGCTTTCTCTACTATGCAATGATTTGTACAGAGGTCTGTAGTTTTTAATGTATGAGTATATTAGAATTTTAGCATTTATTATCACAGTATTTAGTTTCCCAAAATTACTGCAGTTATATTAATGATATAATTGGTAATTTAAGTTTTGATTTAACATGCCTATCATATGTTATACCATCATTATTAACAGGCACCACTGGTATTAATCAACACCCAAACCTCATCATTTGATTATTTGTGGCTTCCTAGGGGCATGATGGGAATATATTGCACTTTTCCAATGTATTCATTATTTTATGATAAGCTCAGCTGCCAGTCTAGAGTTTTAGTTTCTCTTCAATTTAGAGAAACTGTAACATTATCTGGCAGATCCAGCCTTCGGGAATGTATTGCAGTTCAGGTGAGGAGACTTGGCCCCCATTTTCCCCTTACCCAGAGACTCATATGTATTCATGTACACTGTATATCAACTCAATTCCTGTGGAATGGAATGAGCATACCATCTTCCATTGAAATCAGTGGCAAACCTCAGTGGGATTGGATTGAGCTCAAAACTCTTGATACGAAGTCCTTTGAAATAAATTGATGGGGAGGAGGGCTTTCGTTCAGTTCATGGGCATTTAGGTCAGGCCCTAAGTCAATAAAATATTCCCCAAACATTTCTATAGTCAATCTGCTCCTGACTTTCCTGCTGTACCTCTGATATGTGGGAGTCAAGTGAACCCACTGCCAGACATGCTACCTTCAGCCCAACCGCACTAGGAAATTAACACATTCGCCTGAGAGCAAACCACAGATCCTTTCGTAGGAAAGAAAATGGCCTCGTTGCCGGGCTCACTTTCTGGTCTGAACTATGTTTCCCAAACTTTCTGTCAACATATTCTAAGACAACCCCTTCCACAGGATGCAACAGGATCCAGAGTGTTCCCTAGGGAGTTATACCCCAAGTCGCACCCCAACTTTTCTTTAGTATCTCTGACTTACTACACCTTCATTTTCAGCCATGGCCATGGCCAGTGACCCAGTGTTTATCACAATTCCACTGTGCAATAATTAAGGTTAAGATTCTGTCAAGGATATTTTCACTAAACGTCAGGGACCAGGTCATGGGCAATAAACAAAAATTCGCAGAAGCCCGTGACCTGTCCCTAAGTTTTATAAAAAATACCCTGCGGGGGCGGGATGGGGACTAACAATCAGCACTGCTGGAGGCTGACCTCAGGCAGTTGCTCTGGCCCCGCTGCTGCTCCATTTTCAGGGGGGCTCATCCAAGCCCGGTCACCGCTTTGGCGACTCCAGGGCAAATGCTGGCCCAGGGATTGCTGCTCTGGTTGCTCCGGAGCTGACCACTGGCCAGCTGCTCTGGAGGATCACTGCTGTGGTGGCCCTGGGGCCGGCTGCCATTCCGGTGGCTGGGAAATTGCTGTTCCTGCGGCAGGGGTGGACAGCTGCAGCTTCGGGGCTGACCCAACCCTGGCTGTTACTTCAGCCCTGGGGCTGCTGCTTTGGTGGCCATGGGGCTGACAGCTGCTCCAGCCCTGCCCTGGAAGAAGTCCCAGAGGTCCCAGGAAGTCATGGAATCTGGGACCTCCATGACAGAATCGTATCCTTAGCAATAATATAGCAAAAGACACCGATTTACCAATTAAATTAAATTAATAGCTAAACATCCCTTGTGTCTCGGAGATAATGGGTGACCTGTACTGATACAAATTGTTTTGGCTTCTGATCCTGCTCCTATTAGAGTCAACGGCAAAGCAGAAATTAGTGTCTGTAGGATCGTGGGCCTTTGAATTCTAGTGAGTTGCATTTACTAAAACAGAAATTGCTTCATTTATCCTTAAGTTACAGCCAGTACGGTCTCGCCGTGTACTTCCCACTGATTTCAATGGGTGCTGTGGAGCTGGAATCCAGAGCAAGGCTTTTACAATGTAATGACAACGATCTCATATAGGAAAACCTTCTATAAATATCTGTGTAGTAAAGGATACTGTCATCGCTGAAGTCAATGGGAGTTTTGTCTTTGATTGCAAAGAATGTGGGATTGGGCCTTGTATCTATGGTGTTTCTTACTTTGGTCCGAATACTACAGTCCTTACTCAGATCCCACTGAAGTCAATGGGAGTTTGCCTGAGTAAGGACCGTCAGATTAGTTCCCCAATCTTCCATTAATGGCAGAGGCTTTCGGCTGCCCCTCTATAGACTCAAGCACCGTACAGTACATCCAAAGAGGAGAATGCTGGCTGTTCCAGGAAATGGGTGGATAAATTAACATCTGAGCTAGTACTTTGCTGGTGGGAGAGGGTGCAATTCCATAGCAGGTCTGGAAACACTGATTCTGGCAGTTGTTTTTTTCAGGTAGTTACTTTATAGATCTAGAAACATGGATTTGCTGGCATTGTAATTGTATTCCTTGGAGAGGCACAATCAGAAATGAAATCCATAACAAGACACCTACATGGGCATTTACAAGGCACTCGTAGGCAGATGTAAGCAATAAGACACCCTCACAGGTCACCTCTGAGTGTCTGTGGTATAACAGCATCTTGCTGTGATATGCAAAACAACAGGCTCCCTGGAGAAGCCTTAGCGAAAAGGTGCACTTTATTCAACAGCAAAGAGTGCTTATTGTCAGCTTTCATTCCCTTGAGGTTCAGGCTTCCTGTCTCCGTATTACATACTGTAGCACATCATCTTGCATATTGTCTGAAAGAAAGTTCCTGAGTAGCATACCCACACTATACCTTAACTGCTATTTTGCAGTAATGAACACGGAAGACACAGACAAAGCAATGAATAGGAGAGAGGACGACAGTAAATAGACATGTTTAAAAGTCTGCTCAAATTAATACCTTTACACAAGATCATTTCTAAAAAACTATTTCAAATAAGGCAACTGGATCATTATAAAGCACTTCAAATCAATGTGACTTTGGCTAGATTGTTTTCGTTTTCATCCGCTGGGTGAGACGTGGAAATGTGCCCGATCTGTAGACTAAATTTATAATACTCATGGCAATGCAACAGCTCCTTGGTTTTCCATGTTTGTCACATGATTTTTTAGGTGATATGAGCACTTTGTTGCTGCAAATTAATGCTACAGTTTTTCACTTACACTGTTCTCCCTCTCCCAGCTTCTGAAAACCTCCTGCTCCAGCCTGGACACATTCTGTATAAAATAGAGTTATTGTCATTTATTGTAATAAAAAAGAATATTCCTTCAATCTGGAGGTAAATATTGATCCATTTTGATGACTTGATGCTGTAACACGAATTAAATGCCTGAGAATTGGAGTCACTACGGCTTAGCTTGTTTAAAATGACACAAAAGCAAAAGTAGATCCTGAAATTAGTGAGTATCTTATAAAGAAAAGTAATTTGAAAGTATACCCTATATATAGCATATATGATTATGTATTAAACTCCTAATGATTTCTTTGTGCTTTTGATCCATTCATATTCAATTCTTAAGTATTATAAATTCATACTTTTGATCAATTCTTGCTTAAGGCCACAAAAGAAGTTTTTCTTGGTGGTTTTACAGGGTCTTTAAAGTTTTCAACACAGCATCCTAACCTGATTCAGAGTCAGTCATTAGCAGACATTCTGTTTTATACTGGCTCAGTGCATACAAGCATAGTGTGGGAACAGGCTGCATACAGCTCGATAGGGTTAGGAAAACAAATAGACATTAGCTGGCTAACATGTTACAGCCTGAGGTTTCACAGAATGGAGGAATCCTATATAGTTTAACAGGACTCCATTCTGGTCATGTTCCCCATTTTGGTTTTTGTGCGACACTCATTGCCATTCTAACCTGGGGGGTTTAGTTGAACAATAGCACGGTCCTGCTTTGCTTTTCAAGTGACCTCATACAACTCTACAGCAGCTGTGGCACGTCACGCAGCGTTTCTTCTTTTTCTTAGGGTGAAAAATGGTGAGGATTGCTTCATCGAAGACTGTTTTAAGGCCTTTCTGTGTCAGGGCTGAACATTCCAAATAACACTGTGCTCCAATCTTAAACAGGAGAGAAAGAGAGAGAGCAGGGTCATAAATACACAGTTTGGAGAGGAAGACAATAGGACACATTTATGACCTACAGATCCTGTTGTCCTCACGTGCACATGACTCCCTGATATAGAGTGAGCCATGCCTTTAAGATGGATTAAAGTCCTAGCTCTGCTTTGGGCCTGGCTTCCTATCTGATCATGGGACTCTCACAAGGCCTTGTAGGACAGGAATTGAGAACAGGTTCCAGGGCAACCTGTCTCAGTGCAGAGGGAGAAGTGGAGGGAGTAACAGTCTGGGGCTGGCCAGGAAGCAGAAGCGTCATGTCTGCCAGCTTAGTGTTTGTAGGAACTCTCCCACTGAGTAGGGGTTCCTCTGAACAGATGAAGCTGGATCTCAGGGTTTCCAGGAGGCATGGGATGGATCTCAGGGTTTCCAGGAGGCATGGGATGGATCTCAGGGTTTCCAGAAGGCACTGGATGGATCTCAGGGTTTCCAGGAGGCATTGGCTCTGGTGCTCCCTGGCAGTGTGGGTGAGTCACTTAACATAACTATCCTTAGCTCTCCTTCCATGCTCTTGGCCTATCCTATCAAATTCCACAGAGATGAAGCCCTCGCGGAGGCACTCCTACAGACTCAGGATGATTGACAGGGTGATGCCACTGAGTCAAAAATACCCTCCCATTCTGTGGGCACTTGCACGCATGCAGAGTGGACCTTGAGCCTGCCCATGGAAATGAATTTGGATCCATGCAATTCCTCCTGCTTTTTAGCTCTGCTTGCCCTTTAAGAACCCTCTTACTAAATATCAGCATAACCAATATGTGCAGTGAGTAGTTGGAATGTGCTTGTGTCTGAATGCAGATGCTGTTGGCGTTGACGTATGTACATATTTCATGTTCATTTCTCCATCCCTTCTCCTTAACCAGAGCAATAATACATTATAAACTGAAAAGAAGATCCCGTAAAACCTGAGACTCAGGCCCAAAAGACCTTTAGAGGTCTATGGGCCTGAGTCTCATTTAAAGTAAGGCCCCTGTACGTAGCTGTGCAAAGTGACCTTAAGCACGTATCAAGCCATATGTGTTTGTATGAGAGTGACTAAGAGCAGAATTTGTCCCGTTGTGATTAGTTCCCATCTCTACAGCCTAAATGCAGCTTCTGTAGGTTATGATTCTTTTTTTTTTTGTGGCAGTGATTAACGTTACTCTGCCAAAAAAAGATGTATATTTTTTCCTAGGAAAACCAAGGAATGTCTTTATAGGTTAATATAAATGAATAACATCCACAATGTACAGTTTGTTTTAACATGATGTGTAAAACAACCTGTTACCTATCCATTTTGTTATGACCAAATACGGTAAAATGCTGCAGCGGCTGATCCTAAATCAAACCTAAAAACATTGGATGTTTCATTTCATTCAGATGGCTCATGTATGAAGTGTGCTTGTTATATATCAGAGATTTATTAGCGGGATTGCAGAACAATCAAGGTAAGACCAGAGACAAGTTTAAAGGAGCAAAATGTAGTGGGTTTGGAGCTGAGGTTTTAGTTTGGGTCCAAGTCTAGTGAAAATAGAGGAAAAAATGAAAGAATTGGGTTTGAGTGAAATATACAGAAACTAAAATTATGGTCAAACTATTCTGCAGCCTGGGTCCTAACAACAGGGTCATGCAAAACAACGATACCTCTTTAGCCAGCTTCATTCCATGTTCATAAGTGAGGGGTTTCTCCTTCATATAAAGCAGTCGAGCCAAAGTTTTGGGATCGTCACGAAGATCAATCTAACAATAAAACACACAGACACGCACAGTGCTAAACACAACATTCCTGTGGATGAGTTGGCTCCACAGCCCCAGGCTAGAATGAATATTTACAGGACACCCCCATTTCTTCCCCAATAGAGAAATTTTTTTTAAAAAAGTGGTTCATAATGTATTTCTCTCTCTCTCTCTCTCTCTCTCTCTGCAAACACACGTGGCCTCAATGTCTCCTTTCTAGTTGCTGGTCAAAGCAGAAAAGAGAGAAAACAAGACATTGTGTAAGAGGCTTATAGGCTTAATTCTATCTATTAGAGCTGGTTTGGAATTTTCCATCAATGTTTTTTGATAGAAAATGCAATTTCTGCAAAATGGAAATTTTTCCAAGAAAAATTTTGCTTTTGCAGATTTTTTTTTTAAAAATTCTGTTAAAGTTAAGTATTTAGTTCTGGGTAAGGTTGCCCCAAGTGAAAAATTTTGGTTTGTTGAACTGAAACAAAACATTTCATTGTGGGTCACTTTGATATTAATCTCTGAGCTCCTCAACTGCAGGGTTTCTTTTTAAAGAGAATATGAATTTTTACACCTTAGTAAAGATGGACAAAGTAGGATACTAATTGTCCAGTGAAATGCTATTCTGCAAAACTGTCTCCAAAAGATCTTGGTATAAAGGATTGAATGTATTTCTAACTCACCATTATTTGCAGCACCCTTTTAGAAGTTTGAAAAATGTTTTACTCGGCAAACCTTGATTTTTCTCCAAATATTTTTATAGGCTCAGGGCCTATCCTGCAAGAGGCAGGAACACTTTCAGCTCCCACCAAAGGGTGTTCAGTGCTTCTCAGGAGATGCATGGCACCAAACAGGATTAGACCCTCCACAAAAAGTGTGTGCGCGAGTTAGCTGCAGAACTGGCCTAGATGAATCTCACAAATGTTTTGGCAACAGAGTGATTGATGTTAAAAAACCCAGCTCTGCAGAATGTATCCACCTTAATGTGAACATTTGAAAGTAGGTCAGAGCTCATGTCTACGCCGTTTGGCAGGAAGGACTCTCTGAGTTGGGGATATCCGATGACATTTGGATTGTGACAACCAAAAATACAGGTCTGAACTGGCGGTCATGTGCCTACTTACTCTGCTCCACACCTTGAGAGTGAATAACAATAATAATTGATCTGGCTCTGATTTCTGGGTTGGTTCAGTCTCTTTCTTCCAAGGAGGGGAGATGCTTCCTTTGGGAGAGATGTTAAACCTCATGCTTCAGGGCCTAAATCTATCTCCAACTAGTAGGGACCAGGATGAGACCGAACGTGGTGGGCAGATTATCCCACGTCTGTGTCATGACCCACAAGAACATCCATGCTTCAACCCTCCTCTTGGTAGCCTTCTGACAGCTGTTGACCCAGGATCCATGAAGCCCAGCCCCAGTGTGAGGCTCCTCCCCTGTGATCCAATTGGTAGAGCCACAGAGCAGCCGATTGGCTTGCTGGCCCTACTTAAGCCAGCAACAGGAACAGGAAGCTGTCTGAGCAACTGGGATGCAGCCTGCTCTGGACTGTGCGCTTCCTGCTCCCGCTCCCCTGCATTGGCTTCCTTGCATCCAGACCTGGCTTCGCTCCTGACCTCTGACTTGTGATTGTGATATCTGGTTTCTCTCCTGCCTCTGACACCCAGGTATCCTGACCCAGCCTGACTGTGGCTACAGACTTGTGGTTTGTCTCCTGCCTCTGATGTCCTAGTATCCTGACCCAGCTGACTCTTGGCCCCTGACTGTGGACTCAGGCTCTGACCACTAGGTCTCACTGCCCATGACCCAGCTTTGACAATCTATTTACTTTGTGGTTCTTACACCTTCCTCTGAAAAAGCTGGTGCTGGTGTCTGTCAGAGACAGGATACTGGACTGGATGGATCATGGGTCTTACCCACTCTGACAATCTCTAGGTAAACTGGGGAGGGCGGGGGGAGAAAGCGCTCTCAGAAGGTGTCAGGATTGCCTCCCCACTCTGAACTCTAGGGTACAGATGTGGGGACCCGCATGAAAAAAGAAATAACCCCCCAAGCTTCTTTTACCAGTTTAGGTTAAAACTTCCCCCCCAGACCTCTCCTGTGTCTGGACCTGGTATGCTGCCACCATCAAGTGAGAATGTCTCAAAAAACTATTGGATATAGGCCACTTGAAGCCTCTCTTTCTCTTTCCACAAAACCCCCAACTTATTTCTTCCCTGGGAAGCTTGAGAGAAAAAAAAACAAACCTCGCCTGATCCTGCGAGACGTGCCTGATCCAAAACCAGGATCTTACACAATGGAAAACAAGCAGTCAGATTCATAAAAGAAAGATTTTAATAAAAGAAAAAAAGAAAGGAATAAATCCCTTATAACCATCAATAGAACAGCATCTACCATAATCAACAAAAGAATTAAGAAACCAAACCTCTCCCCCGAGGCAGCTTTCTCCCACTGTTGATATCTCTGCTGAATCTTACAATATCAAGAAGCACCTAGCCAACACTCACCACTGAGAACCCTCCAAGTGATAAAAAGAAGGTAAACTTACTGACTACCGTACTTTGTAAAAAGCTTATAGTTACAGTGAAAGAAATAGCTGTGATTCATCCCATAGCTGAGTTGAACAGAGAGAGACCCAGAGAGAAACTGAAACTCAAAATCCTTTGTCTCCTGAGGAATTTCTCATTGGTCAGTTGTCCACCTCTCAGGTTACACTGGTCTACAATTTTTTAGAAGTCATCTGCTTCAGAGATAAAATGTGACATTTATTATGTATTTTGATGTGCTGAATTCAAATATGACAATTAAAACAACCGATTGGCTACTGTTTCTAAGATATTTAAGTTTTTACATTTTATGTCTATGTATTGTGACAAAGCTCTGTCCTTATCTTCGTGGATCCTGCGTTTCCTGGCGGATTTTTACTAGCCTCAGCGGCTCACTGTGACCCTCCACGTAGCCCTTCTCTCTCTGGAGACAAGGTCACAGTCTATTGAGCCATTTTCATCACAAACCAGTGAGGAGAAGCTATCCTTCCTGGCACAGTCTCTATTGTCTCCCAATCTCAGAGACTAATTAGGGGAGGCAGAAAGGGGGGGAGCCCAGGCCCGCCTTCTACTCTGGGCTCCAGCCCAGGGACCCTAATAGTATCAGCTAAGATGGCTGACCTTTTATCCACAAAACACAATACAATTCCCTGGGCTACTTCCCCACAGCAGTCCCCGCTTCTTCAAACTCCACTTCACCCCTACCTCAGGGCCTCCTTCCTTCTGTATGATATGTTGTCCACCACTCAGTCTCACCAACAGCATAACTTCCTTCCACAGCTCCTGACACCCACAGCCCACCTGACTAACTGGGAGGTTTTTATCTGGATTCAGCCAGTCCCTGATTGGCTTCAGGTGTCCCAATTAGGCTAGCTGTTTCTACTCCTTTCTAGAAGGTTCTTAATTGGCCCCAGGTGTCTTGATTGGCCTAGAGTAGCCTTTGTTTGGCTATCCAGGGAACAGGGACCTGCACACCCTGAGACTAACGTATCTGCCTTCCAGCACTCTCCTATATCCTTCTGGTCTGACTCCGTCACAGTTTATTGTGTAGATAGTAGAGTTTTAATCATAAATTGTAAACCTAGGTCTTTTCATGTGTTTAGGGTTGCTTTACATGATAATATTTCACCTGTCCTGTTTATGTAACACTTAAAAAATCAGCAAAAGGGTTATATAAATAAAATGTATTATGAAACAAAAGGCAAAAAACTATTATGTACATAGTTTAGTCCTATTCAGTGTCTACTCGGCGCTTCTTGGCTTGTCTCTTGTATTCATTAAATAAATGGAGCATCTCTTGTCACTGTCCAGCAATAGTCTGCAAGCATTGATAGGCTCCATTTGCCCTGATAGCGTTTCTCCATTGTTGCAATGTCCTGGTGAAATCGCTCGCTGTGCTCGTCGCTCACTGCTCCGCAGTTTGGTGGAAAAAAATCTAGATGAGAGTGCAAAAAATGTATCTGTAGTGACATGTTGCAGCCAAGGCTTTTGTATCTCTTGAGGAGGTTTTCCACCAACAACCTGTAGTTGTCTGCCTTGTTGTTTCCGAGAAAATGTATTGCCACTAACTGGAAGGCTTTCCGTGCCATCTTTTCCTTGCCACGCAGTGCATGGTCAAATGCATCATCTCGAAGAAGTTCACGAATCTGAGGACCAACAAAGACACCTTCCTTTATCTTAGCTTCACTTAACCTTGGAAATTTTCCACGGAGGTACTTGAAAGCTGCTTGTGTTTTGTCAATGGCCTTGACAAAGTTCTTCATCAGACCCAGCTTGATGTGTAAGGGTGGTAACAAAATCTTCCTTGATTCAACAAGTGGTGGATGCTGAACACTTTTCCTTCCAGGCTCCAATGACTGTAGGAGTGGCCAATCTTTCTTGATGTAGTGGGAATCTCTTGCACGACTATCCCATTCACAGAGAAAACAGCAGTACTTTGTGTATCCAGTCTGCAGACCAAGCAAGAGAGCAATAACCTTCAAATAGCCACAAAGCTGCCACTGATGTTGGTCATAGTTTATGCACCTCAAAAGTTGTTTCATGTTGTCATAGGTTTCCTTCATATGGACTGCATGACCAACTGGAATTGATGGCAAAACATTGCCATTATGCAGCAAAACAGCTTTAAGACTCGTCTTCGATGAATCAATGAAGAGTCTCCACTCATCTGGATCGTGAACGATGTTGAGGGCTGCCATCACACCATCGATGTTGATGCAGGCTACAAGATCACCTTCCATGAAGAAGAATGGGACAAGATCCTTTTGACGGTCACGGAACATGGAAACCCTAACATCACCTGTCAGGAGATTCCACTGCTGTAGTCTGGAGCCCAACAGCTCTGCCTTACTCTTGGGTAGTTCCAAATCCCTGACAAGGTCATTCAGTTCAGCTTGTGTTATGAGGTGTGGTTCAGAGGAGGAGGATGGGAGAAAATGTGGGTCCTGTGACACTGATGGTTCAGGACCAGAAGTTTCATCCTCTTCCTCGTCTGACTCAAGTGAGAATGATTCTGGTCCATCGGGAACCGGGAGTCCTTCTCCGTGGGGTATTGGGTGTATAGCTGATGGAATGTTTGGATAATGCATTCTTTGACACACCTTCCCCAACTGGAGGCACCATGCGGAAGTAACAGTTGCTGGTATGATCTGTTGGCTCTCTCCAAATCATTGGCACTGCAAAAGGCATAGATTTCCTTTTCCTGTTCAACCACTGGCGAAGATTTGTTGCACAAGTGTTGCAGCATATGTGTGGGGCCCACCTCTTGTCCTGATCTCCAATTTTGCAGCCAAAATAAAGGTGATAGGCTTTCTTAACCATAGTGGCTATACTGCGCTTTTGTGATGCAAAAAGTCACTTCACCACAAACACAGCAGAAGTTATCTGCACTGTTCACACAAGTACGAGGCATCTCTGCTCACTTTGGCTAAACAGAAATGTGTCCCTTTGCAAAATCAAACACTGAAAAATAAGAGAGCATGACACTGTATGATTTCTAGAGCTGATATAGGGCAATTTGTTCAGCAGAGTGATGTAAGCTTTGTTATGATTGCATCCTCCATGACTTCTAGGAATAACATGATGCAATTCATATCATGTATGACGCAATACCAGCTTCAGATTGCATCATTCATTGTTTTGCCTAAAAAGCAAGTACTGTCCAAACCCAGTCATAGATTTATTCATAGATCCAGTCAAAGATGTATTTTAGTCATTTCTGGTTTAAATTGAGATCCCTTCCCTTTATAACTCAATTATCCTCCGCCATTCCCATGTCAAGGGTCGTATATACTGACCCAATAGCATATCTTGAAAACTAGAGCCAATCAACAATTTTAAGCATCATTTTCGTTCTCAGTGACCCAGAATTAGTAAAGTTTGACTACATTTATTTCAGAAGCATTTTGGCTGTAGAGCAGTGTTACCTTTAGCTTAACCCCTTACAGGTAAACACTAATTCTAGGCTACTTTATAATTATGACAGCAAGGCTGGCTAGTCTAGCTGTGTTAGTAGGAGCTGTGCTGGCTCTAAAGAGGTTGTTAATCCTTGTTGGCTCAAGGAAGGCTATTTAAGGAAGGGGGTGAATGTTGAGGGATGTAATATGGGAATGGCTCCCCCACTCCAGAAAAACATAATGAATTTAAAGCTCAGTTAAAAATCTCAGTGCTATTGAGGAGCCTGTAACACAGAATATGGGTACAATGGAGCTGGGGATATATTTCCCTGCATGGGTAGACATAGCTGTTCTAACTCTGATCAAGCTAGTGCACAGGAAATAGAAGTACAGCTGAGGCAGTGTGAGTAGCGAGGTGGAGTTGCCAACTGGAGTATATATCTAGGGTTTCAGATATGATTGTATTTGAGTGGCTAGCCCATGCTGCTGCTTTCTCTGCTGCAGCTACACTGCTATTTTTAGTATGCTGGCTCGACTGGAGCTAGTCTGGGTATGCCTGCTTGACCTGGGAATTATACCTCCTGCTCCAGTGTAGATGTACCCACAGAGTGACCCTTCAGAGGATTGGGCAACTAGATGCATTATATTTGCAGGGGGCTTGGGGAAGCCTGCTTGTTTCAGTTCATGTGAGTTTCAGCCCCTGAGTTTTGCTTTGAGTTGCAAGTTTGGCATCAAGTCTGCTAGAGTGGGAGCAGGTGTGTGCAGAACAGCAGAGTTTTCAGGGGACCCCGGGACTGCAGCCAAACCTCAATGTGGGTAAGTTTCACCTGGCTTTGAGGTTTCTCAAGGCCCACCTGGCTGTAGAGTTTCAGACCCCTTATGCTGGCCAATAGGCTTCCCAGTTAGTAGCTACCTGTGTTCCTATGAGCACATAAGGCACATGCGGCATGCTGACTTTCAGTTCCGGCACCCACTCTTCCTGGACGTTGTGGTAAGAGGCAGGGTTCACCACGGAAAAACAGATCAAGAACACATCTGTGTTGGGATAGGACAGGGGTCTCAGCTGATTGTAGTCCTCCTATCAGAGAGCAAAGGCAGGTGTTAGCAATGGGTCACACAAGCTGCATAACCGTACATCTGCAAGCACTTTATGAGTTGCCTAATATTGTCACTAAATGCCAGTAAGAGCTGATAAATTCCAGGGGGTGGAATGACCACTGTGAAGGGGCAGTGGAGTATACCACAGCTGGGTCAGTCTCTGAACCCCCTTTTACCTGGGCTTTGCACAGACAGGTAGCAGGGTGGGTATTCTGTTTTCATAATGACTCCAGTGTATAAGGGAGATAAGCTAGAAAGGGGCTACTTTCAATGCCATTGAAATATCTGGGGGGGGGGTGTGTGTGTAAAAACAGCTCTTTAGATTGTGCATATTGGCCTCAGCCTTCAATATACCATAATCCCAGGAATTAGTATTTGACTGCCATTGTCCTTGGAGCCAGATAACATCTTCAGAGGACATTCACACCATGCATTTTACAGTAGGTGTTATGTGCAGGGTGTATAAAACCACATAAAGGCTACAGATATAACCAGACACAACAAAAATGGGCCTTTGGGCTATTCAGTTACATCACGCTATCTCCAGTGCCACGCCAATCAGAATGAGAAACTCTCATCCTGGAAATTTAGCGGCAGCTCAGATCCAGTTTGTGACTCAACATGATCTGAGATTTCCATGGGCCCCTCTCCTGTGAGAAGAGATGTCGTCTTGCCCCTTGTGCAGAGAGCAGCGTTTAGTTACCTCCAAGCACAGACATTCCACATAGTTAGCTGATTTGATAACAGAGAAGCTTGTTAGAAGGACAAATTTGGGTCCCTTCCCAGTCTCGAGAGTTGGATTTTGAAATTCATGTGAAACCGATAAATGGATCTGGAGTAAGAGCATATGGAACCTCACAGGCCCGTTCTTGGACAAGCAAAATTCATATTGGAGATGCTGAGTGGAAGCTAGTGTTTCCTAATTTTGCTGTAAGTGGTTCAAAAATTACTTGTAAAGTTACTTGTTTCCTTCAGCAAATGTATAAAAACACAACAGGGGAACCAATGATCACCCTATGCCAGGGCTGGATTAAGGCCTGTGCCTAAAGCCTCAGCACCTGGAGTCACGTGATTATATCAGAATTTAAATTATGTAAGTTCTCATGGTTGTGGAGAAAAACTTGAAAATATGAACGGAGTGTAACTGAGGCTGAGGTATCTGCCTGGGGACTTGTCTACACTTACAGTGCTTAGTGAAGACACTACCTGCACCAACAGGAGAGTTTCTCCCATCCGTGTAGTTAATCCACTTTCCTGAGAGGTGGTAGCTGTGTCAATAGGAGAAGCCCTCTTGTCGACACAGCACTGTCTACAGAGGGGTTAGGTTGGTGTAACTACATAGTTATACTTAGTTGCTGTTGTAGACTAAGCCTTAATCTGTGGACAGTCTGAAGCAATAGCTCAGAGGTGTGAACTGCTCCATGAATCTTGGACCACCCTGATTGAGGGTTCTGCATGGGGCAGGACTAGAGAAGGAGAATGCAGAGGAGTCTGGTTGGCCAAGATATCTCAGCTACTGGAGTAAGAACTAGGAACTCTGTTCCCTCTCCGCCCCGCAATGCTACCACTTCTGTCTCTCTGGGTTGGAGAGGGTATCCCTGCTGCTCCCAAGAAGAGGGGGTCCCAGCTGCCATTCTTTGGGTGGTGGTGAAAAAGGGTCCCATGCTGCTGCCCCTGTCTCTTGAGGAAGAGGGCAGGGGAGGGGGCCATCTGTCACTGCCACTGTAGTGGGGGTAGGGCCGCGGAGGAACATCTGTATCATGGTGTGCCCAGGACATCATCTTTCCTTAATCCAGCCCAGCCCTCCTCCTCATTCCATGCTGGTTGGGTCAGCAAACACAAGGATTCGTTACTAGGAGAGCTTGTCAGGCCATGCTAGGACATGCCTTTGAGGAACTGAGTTAACCACTGGGCTTCAACCACGACACTACACTTAGCGTAGACAAGGACAAGGTGTGTTAACCATCCTGTCTGGTCATGGCTAAACCCTGGCATCAGTAGGTTTTACCCCTGACTATCTGACATAACATTACACAAGGACGGTCCCTGTCTGTGCTGACTGGAAATTTCATGTTTCCTCCTCCACACACTTTTCCCATCAAAACTTCATTTTGACAATAATTTTCAGACCGGCTTGTGTCAGAGGGCATTGTCACCCGTGAATCCTTGCGAGGCCTAACTCTGACTATTCACTCATGTTTTATTCATCTATGACGACTTCTCCTGTGTGTGTGTGAGTGTGTCAGTTAAAGTGGGGAATACAGTAGGGGCATTCCCTTTCAAAGCCAGAGTAATGGGACTTTGTCAGCCAAACCCGAAAGGTTGGGGGAAATCTGCTCCCTCCAATCTGGACGCTGGCTGTGGGGTTGCACTGCAGCTCTAGTGTGGATGGTGTTAGCCTGGGGGTGTAGTTAGTGGTGGCTATGGTGACCCAACAGCAAATGTGAAAATCGGGATGGGAGTGGGGGGTAATAGGAGTTTATATAAGAAAAAGACCCAAAATCAGGACTGTCCCTATGAAATCGGGATATCTGGTCACCCTAGTGGTGGCTGCTCCTCTGGATCCCTGTTTAGGCTTTTTAAGTCATTGGATTGGCATAAGTGTGGCTCCAGCAGCTCCTAGCCTAGCTCATACCTGGCAACCCTAATCTAATGTGGTCTCCCCGCCTCTCCCGGGAAGAGAGCTTTTTGGACACAAAAGGACACGTTTGAGCAAAATGTTGCAGGGGGCTTTCGGCAGCTGCAAACCAAAATGGGGCTTTGATAACCCCTCAAAAACATTGCAGAAAATTTTGGATGAAAAGGGGGGAAAATGGGATTTGCATCAAAATTATTCATGAGAAAAGAAATTGTTTCTCCAACTCTCACAGGGAGCACGGAGACCTCCAGAGAAATGTTCTGCGGCTGCAGCTTCCTTCAGGATTGAAGCCTGGGCTGTGTCACAGCGCAAGGTCTTTAATTAGCCGAAATATTTTCATGATTTATATCATGGGAATGCCCAAAACATGTAGGGTTCCCCACTGCTCGGTGTGGGGCCAGGTGTCCCTCTGCATCTAGTTTGTGAGGCTGCCCCAGGTGTTTGCTATATTGCCAACCCATGATCTTAAAGTGTGCGGACTTAAGCTTTTTGCGCTGGCCATTTCCAGTTCCATCCCTGGTATCAGCCAAGATGGTGGCCATCACATATGCACTGCACAAAGGTAAAGGAAAATGTAGTTTCTATCCCGAAAGACAATGAGCAGGGCAATGGGCTACCGTGTTCGAGTAGGCTTGGCAGGGTGCTGACTGGGCCAAATGCTGCTAGTACCCCTTCACCACTGACCTTTTTAAAAAAAGTTTAAGCAATCTCCAGCTGCTTCCCTCCCTAGTGATTATTAGCTGACCAACATTTTGTAGGGGTCAGGACAGATGTGTGTCTTGAGGAGGGCCTGATCGGTGAAAAGGAAATGGCCTGTCTTATCAGCTCAGGACGGGTGGTCCACGTAGAGGGATTAGCATGGAAGAAAATGCAAAGATACTTGTGGGTGAATCTGCTAACCCAGGCCACACCATTGCTGGTGGAGCAGAGAAGATGATGTGACTGACAAGAGACAAAGCAGGGAGGGACGGACGTATGCTTGAGGAGGACAAGAAGTGTCCACTTGATGCAGTGGAAGGCTGTTATCTGATTAATGGACCACTGAGGTGATCTTGGCAGCTGAGTTTTGTGTGGCTTGGAGGAAGGATAATGAGAGTGTCAGAAGCTTGGCCTCATGCCAACCCTATTGCATGGTATTTTAACCAATGAAATCATTTACATCCATAACATTAAAGCTGATGACTTCTCCAAGGGTAAACACACTTATCCACAACCACCATGGGCTGGTACCGGGAGCTGGTTGGCAATTGACTTTTCATACTCTTTTGGTTTATTTGTTACAAAACACATCTTTGGAATAACCACAAGGTGGCAGCAGATACTTTATGTATCTTTTTTTATTTGGGACCTTGGAAATCAGTTGGCTAAATATATCTATTTTAAAAATTCAAGACTTGCCTATTTAGAGGGGTTGAAACTTGGTGTGCTGTTAAAAATCACAGACTAAAAGCTAAGAACATTCTGCATAACGGTGACAGGTCCTTTCAGAAGGCTCATTTAATTTTATTTTGCTTGTTACTTCGGAGCTTCTGAGGACTGTGTGTTCTCATTTTGTGGTTGCAGCATGGGACATTATATAAGCAGTAGGTCAGCAGAGAAAGGATATTTGCCACTTACACACGAGGGTCTAGTCTCCTGTCCGTACACATTAGTAGCTCACGATGACACTGACAAGCATGGGAGTGATGCTTGCATCTCAAAGGAACAGTAGATCTAGGGGTCCCATGTTATCCAACTCCCTGGGGCCATAGGAATTGCCATACCAGATCAGATTTGTATTCTGAATCTGACAGGGCCTGCTATCAGCTGTTCATGGAGCAGGTAGAAGAAAACCTGCAATGAACCACTGGGGTCACCTGCCCAATGGATACTTTGGATTGCTGAGGACAAGAACTTAACAAGATTCAAAAAGGGACTGTTCATTTAGCTGGATATGGTGAATATCCAGTGTTGTTGTTTTTAATAACAAATTTTTGAAGGGATATTAAAGCTTGTATGTTGGGGCTTTCGCTGATCTCTGACTATCTGAGATCAGGATTAGCCCTTTACAGGGTCCAGAATACCTCACAAGCATCTGGGACTGGCCACTGTGGTTCAGGATCCTGAACTAGGCAGATCTTGGGTCTGATCCAGTATGGCAAGTCCTATGTTCCTGTGCTCCCAGCTGGCCATTGGCTTTGTGCCCTAAAGCTTGGGGCATATCAAAATGATTTTATCACAGCTAAAGTAACAGTGGATGCGCTCATTAGCTGTACACATAACTAATACAGTTGTCCAGAGCTTTATCCCACACTGTGACCTCCAGGTTACAGGAGCAAAAAGTTCAGGACATCCTACTCACCCTGTCCCAATGTAACCAGACAGCTAGGGAGGGTGGTTGTGCCTCCCTGGACAGTCGGTGAGCCCCTCTTGGGGTTTTAAGCTGTAGGTTGAGAACTCTTAATCTAATCCATTATTTTGAAATCCCTTACATTTTACAATCCCCACTCCTCGGTATGTCTTGATTTTCATAGGGCAATTCCATGCCCTGAAATCTTGGCTTTCAGGATGATAAAGAGTTCTGCTTGCAGTTCTTCTACTGCTTTACCAGATGACCTTGGGCATGACACTTCATCTCATTGTGGCTCAGGTTCCCCATCAGTCAAATGGGGATATTGACACCTGCTTTTAAAGAGCTCTGAGATCTATGGATGGCAAGTGCTATATAAGAGCAACGGTATTGTTAATATTTATTAAAGGGCCTCAGAATTACTTTCATGCCCACACAGTATGATCTTAGAATCACAGAAGTTTTTAGAATTGGAAGAGGCCTTGAGAGGTCATCTTTCTAGGCTAGTCCCCTGCACTAGACTACATACTAACTAGACCATTCCTGATGGTATTTGTCTAACCTGTTCTTAAAAACCTTTTGTGGAAGATTCCACAACCTCCCTAAGTAATTTGCTCCAATGTTTAACCACCCTTACAGTTAGGAAGTTTTTCCTAATGTCCAACCTAAATGTCTGTTGCTGCAATTTAAGCCCATTATTTCTTGTTCTGTCCTCAGTGGATAAAGAGAACAATTTTTTCCCACCTCCTGGTAACAAGCTTTTATGTACTGTACTTAAAAACTGTCATCACATTCCCTCTCTGTCTTCTCTTCTCCAGGGCAAACAAACCCAATTTTTTCAATCTTTCCTCATAGGTTATGGTTTCTAGACCTTCTATCATTTTTATTGCTCTCCCTGGGACTTTCTCCAATTTGTCCACATCTTTCCTTGAATGCAGCACCCTGAACTAGACACAATACTCCAGTAGAGGTCTTATCAGCACAAGTAGAGCAGAAGAATTACTATTTATATCTTGCTTACAACACTCCCGCAAATACAGCTCAGAAGGATGTTTGCTTTTTTTTTTGTTTTGCAACAGGGTTGCAAAACAAA